>JARHVA010001346.1:1442500-2070000 GCA_037957365.1 Torreya grandis | reverse complement strand
AATTTTTAATGTTTGATAATCTCTTTGGCATGATATTAAATGTAGCCATAGTAACCAAAAACATATCACCATAATATTCTCATGAGACTCTTCAGTTGTAGCTTCCAATGGTGTTTCAATCAGGCATGATTCCTTAATATCCATATTAATTCTAATGAGGTCATATTTCCTATCATTTGCAATCTCTTGAAGCTCTTCAAGGAGCTTGGTATAGTCAATCCAATATGCATCATTGTATTACATGAGGACATCTTTTTATATCTTCTTGTTCTATTAAAATTTAACTTTGCAAAGTTATTTAAGTTCTTGGAAAATCTCAATCTATTGCTACCAATAATTTTATCTCTCTTTGTCCTTAAGATACATAACTTCTTCAAACTCATCCTCTTGATCATGTTCATGAATTTCATAGTCATCATAGATTGTTTCATTATGTTCCTCAAGACATGTTTATTCAATAGGAACTTTGCATTCTTCCTCAAAAATCTCATTTTTATCTCCTTTAAGAACTAGATTCTCAAGACCTTCATACTCATTGAACATTTCTTGATAGGTCTATCACATGCCTTGATCAAACTCCTTATTAATATATACAACTTCATCTATATATTCATTTTCTTGACTCAAGAGGTAGATCTCTACTTTTCCTCACTAAGGGGAGTCCTATAGTGAGTTATTCATCGATAATTGTGTTATCTTTTTGATTAACTATATATTTATTTTTTATTCCTTGCCTCCCATAAGATGGGTTCTCCTTAAAGAGGGTATGAGGTGGGAGGGTGGTGAATTGGTTCATAGTTTGGAGAGAGAGAGTAGGAGGTGTGATGGAGGGATAATTAATGTGCATGGGGATGGAAGGATACGCTTGGAATAAATATTAGAGAATAAGAAGGTTCTACTGAGCTATATGTTAGAAAAATTATTGTCATTTATGTCAAAGGTAATGACAAAGTGGTGATGTCATTGATGAAGGGTGATATCATGAAGTGACAAGAAGGCCTTGTGTGCTCGATAAGTGATCTATGTGGTTTGAGTTGTCTTGATCAAATGAGAATGATATGATAGGATTGTAAGATATTATAATGTGTAGTGAAATAATTTTTAATCCACAAGAGTTGTCTTGTAGAAGCTCAATGTGGTTTGGTAATAAGGAAGTTTGAAGAGAGGTTATTACTTAGGTATGGACATAGTTTGTTGAGGTAAGAAGCTTGTGACCAATGTGAACATGGATGAAATTTTGAGAGCATGTAATGAGTTAATATGACATGTTGATGATGATTTGAGATCAATATAAGAAGGTTCTAAGTGCTTTCAATATCCAAGTTTGACTGATGGTTCTAGACCTAATGTGCATAAACACCTAGTAAGATCCAAATGAAGGGTCAAATTAAGTTTCCAAGGTGTTAAAGTATAAGTGATCATGTGTTTAGGTTTGAAAATTGGGTAAAAGGTGTTAACCAAGTTTTATTTCTTAAGGAGGAAGACAAAGTAAGAAATAATGTTGGAAGGTTTCTTATGCATATATAATGAAGGTTATCAAACCTGAAAAGGACATTGAGTTACTCATGAAAATGCGTAGAGTTTTCATGGTGACCTAAGCCATTTTTATTTTTTATGTAATGGTCATAAAAATATTATATAATCATTTTATAGAGAAACCTACCCCTTAGCTTTATGAACAAATGTTAAGAAGGTAAGGAGGTTTTCATGCTTGCAAACCCTCATAGTGGAGAAATTGGAAATATGTGAAAGGTTAGTTATCATAATGGATTTTAAAGTAATTTTTTATGATTTTGTGTTTTATATGACTCCTTTAATCATATATAAGTGGTAGTGGTGTGTAAGGGTAGTGAGTAGAAGGTACAAAAAAAGCTTATTTTTGAATAAATTGGTAAAATAGGAAGGTTTGATTGAGTAAACACATGAAAATAATTAGAGGTTGAAGGTAAATAAATTTTATTTATGTCCATGGAGTTATTTTTATGATTTATAGTCTCTATGTCAATCAATTTATCCTATGGTTAGACTATAGACAATGAAAATAATGACAAATAACTAGGCAAAGTGAAAGAGTGATTATGGAAGAGTTATAGTTGATTAGGGATGGTTAAAATGGTTTGGGTTATTTTTAAAGACATATTAATAATGTTAAATTGATTTTTAAGTGTTTTTTGTTCTCATACATAGGCTAAAATATGCTCACAAAGTGACTTATCTGTGTAAGTCAAGATAGTGAAGGTGTATGTCTCATATAATGATCTATATGTTCCTTATGTGCCATTATAAATAAAAATATTTATGATAGGATTTGATTTTAAGGTGTTTAAATATCTCATGAATTCATTTAGAGTTCAAGGAAGTGACTCTATAGGTGTTAGGATTCATGTTCACCATGACTATGCTTTGAGTCAAGATGACTACTATAGGCATGCCAAGGGAAATGAACTGATTGAGGTTCCTTGATAATATTTTATGTATATAATTAATATATTGATGTGTTTTTATACCTAATTAGAATATAAAATATTTGTGAAATATGAGGAGATAGTTTGAGGTGTTGAGATGAGGAACCCAAAATGGATTGTCTAGCTGTGTTAAGACTCTAAGAGAACAACCTAAAAAATTGGTCTATAAGACAAATAAATGAATATATATATTAATTTTGGAATGAAATAAAAGACTCATATTAACTATTCATGTGATTTAGGAGTCGTGAAAGTGCCATTTCAAGTGCTAGACAAGAACTTGTTCATGATTGTGTTCTTGAAGGCTATATACAATTTGAGTGACCACTTTGCATAAGTGAGTTAGAATTGTTCTTGGTAAATTTGAATAATAAAATGAGTATGGACTGTTTGAGGTCATTTATCAATCATGAAATGTCAAAATTTCTTGATTGTACTTTGACTTTGTTTGACTAGTCTGAGTGGTTCTATTACAGAGGTGGTTTTAGGCTCTTAGATCCTTTGTGATGATGTCAAATAGATGTGGTGATGTTTTTTAGGTTAAGGATATATTATAATTTTTTGAGTGTTTTTTAAGATAAAATTTATAGTATTCTTCTATTTTTTATGACGAACTTTTCTATGTTCTTAGGCCTAATGGTGAGTAGGATAAAATGGCTTGATTCAAGTGGTGAGTTGGAGTTCGAGATGGTATGAACCTATGTGGGAGTGAGAAAGGGTATATTAAAGGTATTTTTTATGTGTTTAATTAATTTTTAAAGGTAAAATGTGGTTGAATAAGTTTTAAGTGTAACATGTGGGTGTGAAGGCCTAATTCCTTTAGGTCTCCATTAGGCCTAATAGTGAAATTGATCTCTATGGACTATGATTGACCTATGGAGAGGTTTTATCATTAATGTAACATGTATGAGGACATATTTAAAGGGTAAACAAATTTTTTTAAAGATATTATCTAACCAAAATTGGTTATATTAAGTGTGTGGGATAAAGGCAAGACCTAATTAGCCTTTTTGGACTAGTTGTGTGAGAGAGGACAAAAGCAAAGAAAAGATATCAATAAAAGAGAAGAGGTAGGTAATTGAGTAAAATAATAGGGTGAATAATATTATTCATGAATATACAATCAATTTTATTTAATTGGACATAAAGGTCATTGGACCTAATGATCCTAGAAGAGGCATATTGAACGAGTGAGCCCTATACGCTATTTGAGTGAGAGTGAAGAGGAAAGAATGAAAATAAAGGAGGTCATCATAAGTTGAAGATTAAATAATAGGTGTTTAATGTGATTAGAGATAAAATTTATCTAATTTTTTTCTTGTTTATCTATGGAGTTATATACTTCTTACAAGTTAGAGCTTGTTAAAGGACTAGTTGGGTTGGTGCTTAACTAGTGAAGGGTTGGTACTCCTTGTGGGGTTGGTGTCTCACTAAATGTTGAATCTTGTCATTATAGGAAAGTAGTACATGTGCATGGTTCATTGGGTTTTATCCCCTAAGATATTCTCCCACATAATCTCTTATGTTATCTTGTGATGTACTTGTATGATTGTTTGCTTATGCATTGATCTCTTATGTATGCTTCACGGAATGGTTTTTGGAATTGAATATGAATTGTTGAGAAAATAATTCACCCCCACATATTAGTTGATAATTATAAAAATTTATATTATATTAGGTCATTTGGAAGAAGCTTGACATCTTGAATGTGATCATAATTAGCTTAAAGTGTGATAAGGACAATGTTCATGTTATTTGCAATAATGGATAAGTTTATGAAGATAATGGTTGAGGTCTACATAGAAGTTTGCATGATAGTGTTAACAAGGTTTAAGAAGAAAGATTATGTTGAATATATTTCCTAGATCAAGCCTATGTTGATAGATAAAAGGACATTAAATATAGATTGAAATATAGTCCTATTTTAGGTCTCTATGAGACCTAATGAGGGTATGAGAGCTAATGGAGTTTTTTGAGTAAAAGTGAATAGTTTTTAGATACCTATGAATGGATAAGAATCATAGATAATGGGAACATAATATATGATAAGGTTTGGTTCATTGAGAGATATTGAAATTACATTTGTGTAAGAAAAACACCATGGAAGTTGACTATGTCTCAATTTCCTCTAAATGGTATAATAGTATGACTTGTTGAGTTGAATGGTAACCTTGGGCACTCAAGAAGATTGATCAAGGTTATTATGATGTTTACGAGGATTTTTTATAAGTTTCAATGAAGGATTTTTATTTATTTTTAGTGTTATTTTGGTGTCTATATGATGTCACAAGGTCATGAAAGAATGCATTTTCATGTTGTTGATATCATAAATAAGGTCTTAGTGTTCTGTAGATGACAAGTTTTGAGTTTCCTATCAAATCTAGATAATTCTTATTGAAGTTTATTCTTTTAGTATATATGAAGGGTCTTCAAAAAGAGTTTTATGGTCTAAAAGTTTGAGTATGATCTTAGGATCATGTAGCTTGAGCTCACTCATTTTGGTATTCTATATTGATTGTTTTGAATGGAATAATGCATATAAAATGTCTAATAGAGATCAAATATATTCTCAAGTCGGGTTGGCTATATGTCATCATATGTTTCCGTGAAGTACTTTAAAGAATTCTTAGCCATAATGTCTTATAGTGCCTAAAGGATATATGGTTGATGGTTTGAGGATCATATGGGAGTTATTCCTAATTTTATTATATGTTCAAAATAATCCAAGAAGATAGTTAGGAGCAAGAAGGTATGAATCTTGTTGGTTTTAGGTCTCCATGAGATCTATTAGAAGCATGAGGACTAATGACATCTTAAAGAGATGGGAAATAGAGTCTTATTTGTGGTTATTTGAGGATAAAGACCTATTTTCTTTAGTCTCTACTAGATCCAATGAAGTTATGAAACCTATTTGGTGTTCCCATGAGGATATTAACTATGTGAATAGTTTTTGAAGAGTTTAAAAACCTAGTTGGTACTTGTTGAATAGGTCATGATCCAGGTGAAGCATAGAGTTAGGGGGAACTAACTCAGATAGTTTTAGAGGATTTAATAGATATGCATGATGTGAGGGGATCATATGTGAGAAGTGTTAATTTCAAACTTAAGTCATAATGAATAAGGCTGCTATAGATCTCAAAAGACAAGTCCCAAAATTTGATATTATGACTTGATCAAACCAAGTCATAATTTTGAAAATGTATTGAATCTTTATTTATGGGCATGGGGGGATCTTGTGATATGTATAAGTAAACAGGTCCAAGGATCAGGTAAGCAAGAGTGAACAAGAATTCAAAGACAAGATACCTAGTAAAAGAATAAGAAGGTAAAATTTTACTACATTAAGTAGATGATAAATATGTGTATGTCAAAGGGGGATAAATTATTCATCTTTGTGAATGTAAGGGAGATGAGTATCTTGAGCATTTGAAGTATATTTAAATGCATATATGATGATAAGGGGAGCTTAGTTTCTATTTAGTCTAGTTTGTCATTAATGGCAAAGGGGGAGAAGGATAAAAATAGGTTACCATCAATGATAAAGGGGGGGGTTTATTGGAAAATTTATTGTATTTAATGCTAAAGGTAATGAAAAGTGGTGATGTCATTGATGAAGTGTGATATCATGAAGTGAAAAGAGGGCCTTATGTGCTTAATAAGTGATCCATGTGGTTTGATTTGTATTGATCTATGGATAATGATATGATAGGATTGTAAGATATTCTTAGGTTTATTGAGATGCTTTCTAAGCTACATGAGTGGTCTTGTAGAAGCTCAAGGTGGTTTGGTAACAAGGAAGCTTGAAAAAAGGTCATTGCTTAGGTAAGACCATAACTTATTGAGGAAAGAATCTTGTGACCTATGTGAACATGGATGAAAGCTTGAGAGCATGGAATGAGTGAATATGACATGTTGATGATTATTTGATATCAATACAAGAACGTTCTAAGTGATTTCAATAGCCAAGTTTGACTGATGGTTCTAGATCTAATGTGCATATAGACTTAGTGAGATCCAAATGAAGGGTCAAATTGAGTTTCCAAGATGTTGAAGCTCATGTGAGCATAGATTCATATGTAATAAGGTGGGTAAAAGGTGTTGACAAAGTTTTAGGTCCTAAGGAGGAAGAAAAAGCAAGAAACAATGTTGGAAGGTTTTATATGTATGTAGAATGAAGATTTCCAAGCTTGAGAAGGAAGTTGAGTTTCTCATTGGCATGTGTATAGATTTCATGGTGACCTAAGCCATTTTTATTATTTAGGTAAGGTTACTAATAATATTTCAAAAGCATTTTATAGATAAACCAATCCTTCATCTTTATGAACAAATGTTAAGAAGGTAAGGAGGTTTTTATGCTTGCAAACCCTCATAGTGGAGTAATTGGAAAGATGTGAAAGTTTTGTTACCAAAATGGATTATAAAGTCAAGTTTGATGATTGGATGTTGTAGAGGACTCCTCCAGGAATCTCTAGGTGGTAGAGGTGTGTTAGGAAAGTGAGTAAAAGGTATATAAAAGGATTTTTTTATAAAAAATTGGTATTACAGGTAGGTTTGAAAGAGTTAATGTTGTCACTTGAATTTGAACTCATTGAGGAGATGTCTCATTTATCCTCATCCAAGTGTCACAATGGAAACATATAAATAGTTGTACTTAACTAATAGGTGAGATGAATCTCTAGAAGGGCTAGTTCCCTTGATGCACTCTTTGAAGTACTTTCCTACTTAACAACTTTATATGAAAAGGGTTAAGAAAACAAAATAAATAAAATAAAAATTTGATGAAACAATAATGATATTCCTCTTATTTATGGAAATTATACTAATTATATTAAATCAAATCTTCTTTCACACATAACTCACAACCCAAGATAGATTGTTACATCAATGTTTCATATTCTAGGTTCAAGAGGTATATTGATGTTTAGGAGGGATAATGAATGATAATTTAGAAAATTAAGTCATAAAACACTTATATATATCTCAAAAACTATTAATTAACACTTAAAAAACCTACAACAATTACTATTTTGCATACTTGGTGGGCAATCAAAGATGACATGCTAGAAAAGACTATCTTTTACTAGACAAGATCAACAAGATTTATAACTAGACTCAATTACACATCATGTAAGTAGGAAAATTAACTTTTTTAATTATTTAAGAGACATTAAAATACAAAATTTTCTATGGTTTCACCATTAACCAATGGAGGATGCCCAAAAAATCCCAAAAAGTCACTATATATAGCATTTGGGAGAGGAGTGAGAAAAAGGAAGTCCAAAGGTCACTTGGATTCTTGTCACATTGAGAGGAGTTATATGTGAATTATAGAGGATGTGAAATTGAAAATTCAAGGTTATAAAGTAAAAGTTTCAACTCAAGGCATGAAACTCTTGGAATGTGGCATGAAATTCCTTATGTTGCCTAAAAAAACTGCCTTCATCATCTAGCTCTATTAGAACATCCCAAAAATTAATATGGATAGGTATAATGATTTTAATTAGAGGTATGGGTTTTATAAATGATTCCCCATGAATTTTTTGAATTACTAATCACTTATATTCCTCTAAATGTGATCCATCACTACTTATAATCAAAGAAACTCCTCTTTCACACACCTTGCACACTTGGCTTCCAAAATGGATTTATTTTTTCATGAAAATACATAAAAATGAGTGTATGAAATTTTTTAAGACTCTCCATTTCCTTATATTTCTTATTTACACCTTAAATAGGCTTCCACTTGAATTTTTCACACTTTTCACCATCTTGCTCACTATGGTAGTTTGACTAGCTGAGATGGAGGTACTATTGGGAAAACTTATGATATTATATGTAGTATGAAATGGTAATATTGAGTTATAATAATTCCTAATATCACTCCCATAGTTGGTTTCTCTTTTTGAAAGTTTATAGAACTTGCACAATACATAAAGTACCCAAAGAAAGCAATTTTGTACCATGTTCGTATAGGTAGGGTAGAAAAAAATTGATAAGGAGGAACCTTGAAGAGTCCTATACAACCTAAAACCACTTTCATGGTAATCTCATCCCATTTAGATAGATCTCCATGCTTGTTTTCTCAGTCAAGTCCTTATCCAGGGTTTAGTAGGGTTTTAGGTTTCTTTAATCCATAAGATTTATTCATAAAGATGGGAATTAGAACTACTAAAAAAATTATATAAATCAAGGATAAAGACCTATGTCAAACTCCCCAAAATAATTATACCTCTATGCACAACCTCAGATAAGATGTAATAACTCAAAGTTAACCTATCAAGCTTTGACCTTCATTTCATGTAGGCTTGAATTGGCTCTGAGCCCCAAAAAGGATTATTTATGATTTATATACAAAATTTAAGATTTAACACATTTTTCATGACCATATAAACATTATTAAATATGTTATAATGCCAATATATAGCTATAAATTACATTGACCCCCATTTGGATATTAGGCTTAAACCCTACCTAACAACCCTGACTATAACCTTGGAGTTCTGGACCACTTAACTCAGATTATTCATTATTTTCTTTATTACCCATGTTTTCATAGGTTTTATTCATATTTCCACACCTTAAAAAAATTTCCTTTAGCTCTTATCTCATCCTTTCATCTACTTTTCTTCAAAAATGTAGGTTTCATATACAAAGAGAGTGCCCTCTATCTGAGACAAAATAGAGGGCACTTCCTCTTTTTTTATATACAAACAAAATATTGGAGTGGATTATAAAATATTTGAGGACCTTATAAAATAAAATTCAGCTTTTGGTCATGCCATTTGACCTTCCATCTCTTCTAAAAACTAAAATAGACCCTTGTTGAGACAAACTATGTGTAGGGTTTTAGATGTAAACTATATGATGCATCATTGGAGCCTATTTTATACATGATTTATATTGGTGAGAGAATTTTGGGAAAATAAAAATAATTTTTAATATTCCATAAACTTTTTCATCACTCTAACCTACTATATACCCCTCATACTCCTTGCTTAGTCAAAACTAAGTTCCATCTCTTGACTATGTTGTGTCATGAAAGTGCACTTGTAGGTGATCCCTATATAATTTAGCTTGAGGACAATGTATACAACTTTATTATAGTCCCTTAAGATCATATTATATTTTTTTGGACCCATTTGGAATCATTTTTATGTTATACCCACACTTAGACCTCACTCCTCAACCTACTATTACCTACAGTCAACTATAATTGACTATATTAGAGAAAGTAGAGGTCTATGGGCAAGAAGTCATCTTGGAACATGTGAAATCTCAAATTTATATCCTATGAGCCAATTTGAATCATATTTAATATACCATTTTAGGTGTTTCCATTCTTAAGTCCATCTTAAGGATGGTATCGAAAGTCATAGTCAGCTATAGGTACACATTTTTAGAGAAAGGGACACTTGTAGGTGTGAATATGATCAAAATTCAATTTATCATCCTCTTTAAATTATCACTATATCATAATTATTATTTCCTAATACTTATAACCATTCATACATGGTGGCATGATCTAGTTTTTAACCTTGGGTGCTAGAGTCATCTTGGAGTTTTAAACCCTATAGGTTTCACTACCTTAATTTAGTGATGAAAGTGTAACATTGAGCCTTTCAAAAACCATTTTTTACTAATCATCTTGACCCCATATCTTGTATAGGTCTTACGTTATGTGTATAATTCAATATTTGATCACTTATATGCCTCAAATATTTTGGAAACCCTATCATATGACACCCACTAAGTTGTTAGGTTTTCTATTTTCTCATTTTAGGGATTAGATCCATGAACTCACTCATCCCATCTTTAAAATTAGGTTCACAATTACATATTAAAATTTGACACTTGAAGTAGGTATTTATGATCAAACCATAAAATATAACTCCAAATAATGTTTTGACATGTTACAACTTTCCCTACAAGGACCTTCATAGCTCTGTGATGCCACCTATAGGTGGGTATTTTCACATGCAGGTAGTGGACACAAATTTGGTAGTATGTGAGATATATGTGTTCATAATAAATTATATACCATCACCAAGGGTTCAAATTCAATCCTATTATTCCAAATAACAATTATCAATACTCCCATTTCAACATGACATCCTCTAGAGGGTACCTATAGGTGTACTTTGAGTTGTATACAAGCAATGAACATGAAATGATCCATGTTCCAAGTAAATTGACTCCATGGATAATTTATATATTTCTAAAAGTATCTATATTAAATATTATGATGTCTCATATTTTTCTACAAGTTCATATACCTCCTTTTGATGTCTTCACTTCTTATAAGCACCTGTAGGTACATATCTCTGTTATATGGCTATGTGTGTGACTGAGGTACTAGCACAATCCCTTATTATGACAAGTGAGAGTTATTAATTTATTTTATTTGTATTATATTATGTTAAGCATCAATATATCTTAGTTACACTTCTATGAATCATAGTAAATAGGTTCCACATGATTCCTTATGATTGCAAGTGAGAATGGGCAAAGAGTTGATTGTGAGTATAACAAGACTAAAACTTGAAAAAAGCATGGTATGATGAGATAAAACATGGATTTAGGTGATAAATATGTAAATTATATATGGGAAACATCATATCCCATTCACATGAAACATTTTCATAAAACTAGGCCTTCTCAAACCAGGAAAACTTGACTGAGACTTCAAATGGTTACACTTTATTGAAACATGAGATGATTTAACTATTAAAACATAATGAAATATGAAAAAAAGAATTGATATAATTTTTAGAGGGATCCAAAATCATCTATATTCAACATCACCAATTGGATTGTATGGACCTATCTAAATTAGAGCAAAACTTATAGGGTGTAGGAAACAGTGGGCATAAACACACAATTAACTTGTTAGAGATGATTCATAAAGAATAATTGACTAATATTTGAATGTTTTTTATAAAACTTAATCTATATAATTTTAATATCACCCCATAAAATCATTTGGTCTGAAATCTCTTCTACTAGCCATACCAAGCATGAACTTGTTAACCATTTCTATGTGTCTAAAAGGGCAAATAAGGAGTATAATGGTTTTGGAAATTTTTTAGCACTTAAAAATCATGTCATGCACTTATATTAGTCTAAGGATTATGAATATACATTACATGACCTTCTCCCACATATAACCTTCCCTCATGGGTTGTACAAGTGCCAAACTCCTTCCTTTTTAGTTGGTTTATTGGTTTTCAGTTAGATAACTTGAAAGATTTAGATGGGACTAACATTAATGACAAGTATTATGACTTATTAGATGTTTCAAAGTAAAATATGATACTTAAACACCTTGAAAACCATGCCACTTGCCTTTATGACCCCTAAATGGCTACTAAGTAACTCAAAATGACATATAAACTAATTAGACCATGACTACAGCTAAAAAGGCATTAAATTAAATAAAATAGAAAATAAAATACCCTATTAAAAAATATTATAACCCTAAAACATCAAAAAATCAATTTTTTACTATAGGGGTCCCAATTTGACCTATAGGGTCAAATTTGGCCGACAAATTGGTGACTCATTGGGGTAATATGCCTACTATACTAAAGATCACTAGCCTTATCTATCCATGGGATAAGGGATTCAATGAATTATTGAATAAAACTAGTAAGGAATTACATAAAACACAAACAAAACAACCACACCACACCAAATAACAAGAAACAAATCAAGACACCCATAAGACTCGTACATGTGCATAAGCATTTGGGGAAAAATAAGAAAAACATCAGCTATGTACAATGAGAGAAGATCCACTTATTATAAATGTTTTAGATATATCCCATTGATTGGGATATTAATATCCTCTCCATCTAACTTTTAGAGTTATAAAGCATTGTGTTTCTTGCATTGAGTGATGACATAAGGGCCATTCCACAAAGCATCAAACTTTATGTGTTTTTTAGGCTTAACCCTATATTTATCCCACTTTAGAATAATTTATCCTTATTTAAATTTTATTGGAATGGATTTATTATCAAAATATTTATTTGTTTGATCTTGGTGAGCTCTCATATTATACATGGCTTGATTCTTTATTTTTTCAAGCTCCATCAACTCACATAACTTGACCTCCATGCTTCCATTTTCCATCAACTCTAGTTGGTAAGTGAGATCCAAAGCTGGTAACTCAAGTGAAAGAGGAAATCTATCCTCTCTTCCATAAAAAAGTTTATATGGTGAGTTTCCAATGGCTCTCTTTAGGGTGATTCTATCAACCCAAAGAGCTGTCTTCAATTTGGAATGCCAAGTTATTTGGTTCTCCTTTATTATTCTATTGATAATCCTAATTATATTATTATTAGTGGAGTTATTTATTCCATTCCATTATGGATAATATTTTGAGGAATTACTAATATAAATACCATGTTTCAAATCTCACTCACTTGTCTTCATTCCAAGGAAAGCTAATGCATTATCTAAAATGACTATTGAAGGAGCCCCAAACCTTGTCATTATGCCTTCATATAAGTCTAAAAATAAACTTTAATTTTATTCCTTTAGAGATATACTTCCACCAATATTTTAAAGTAATCTATGGTAGCTAACACCCACTCTTGACAATCACTAGAAGGTGGGTTGATTAAGCCTATGAAATCTAAACCCCATTACATAAAAGGTTGGTTTACTTGTATTAGATGAAAAGGTAGAGATGAAATATTTTTTTTCCATTAAAGAGGTCACATTTTGACATTTAATTACCCAATAATGAGTATCCTTAAACAAATTAGGCCAAAATTAATAATTTCTCATAATCTTGGCAATTATGGTCCTTGGAGCAAAGTGACCACCTGCTGGTCCATCATGAAACTCAAGCAATATCTTCTCAACCTAATCTAATTAAACACATATCAATATTACACCTGATAAATCTTTCCTAAATAATACTCCATCAATAAATACATAAGGAATGGATTGTAATCTAAAGTAGCTTCTTTTGGTTATATCTAAGCCTTATGGACTCTCACCAGTTTGAATAAAATTGATCATTTATTGTGTCCAAATCCTCATTTATGAATATGAAACTATCATAGAATCATATTTAAGGGTTAAAATAGCTTCCTTTTGTTCCTTAAAATCTTAAGCAAGGTGTTCACATATTCCCTTCCCTTTCACTAGCTTGATTATCTTGATTTCTACATCATACTCCATTAATTTTGTAATCCAACCAGCCCTTTTTCATTCAAATCTCTACTCAAAAGGAAGTATTTGGCATTAGGATGAGGTACCAATATATGAATCTTGTTATTAGATAACATGTGCCTAAATTTTTTTAGAATTCTAACAACCGAAAGTACTTGGTTCTCTACATAAGTGTAACTTACCTCATAGCCTTCCAATATTTGGCTAAATAAGGCAATAGGCTGCTCCAATTTTTCTTCATTTGATTGAGTGAGCATGTAAAATATTACTTTATCATTTCCAAAAGTATATAAGTTTAAATACTTTAAGAAATTAGGACTTTCAAGAGTTAAAGCTTGAACAATAACTTTTTTGATCTCTTCAAAACTCTCCTTCCTTCTCTTTGTTGAAGTAAACACTTCATCCTTCCTTAGCATAGAGGTTAGATGCTTAACTAAATCAGAAAAATTAGGAATAAACCTCTTTATAAAATTGATTTTTATAAATAAACTTTTAAAACCTTTCTTGTGTTGGTTAAATCCAATGCCAAGATTACACTCACCCTTTCAGGACCTATGGATAGACCTTTATTTAAAATAATGGATCCCAAAAAATTTCCTTCATGAACATCAAGCACACACTTATTTGGATTAAGAGAGATTCCAAACTCTCTACATTTATCAAAAATATTCCTAATATGATTCAAAAGATCTTTTGCATCCTTGGAGAAGACCATTATATCATCAAGATAAAACAACACTATATCATTTATTAGACCTTAAAAATCCATATCTAGTTCATGTTAGAAGGTTTCCCCAGCATTAGATAAACCAAAAGGCATTTTCCTATAAGTGTATGTGCCCCATTTAGTGGTAAAGGTTATTTTTTATGTTGGAAATATTATCATTGATGTCAAAGGTTTATCATTGGTGATAAAGGCCCCATAGCATTTAATGTTATTTTTAATTAAAGGCCCTATATAATTTAATGGTGTTTTTAATATTCATAACTTGGCTAATGTGTGTTGATATTTATTTACTATGAATTAATATATTTTTGGTTGCATAAAAATCAAAAGAGGGCCCATGGAGAAGTCAAAGAGTCATGAGGTAAAGACAAAAGAGGATTGGGATGCATTTTCTCATGAAGAGTCATCTTGAGGAGTTCCAAGAGTCACCAAGTGAAGACAAAAGAGGGTATGACACAATTTTCCATGAAGAGTCACCTTAAGGAATTCAAAAGGTCACCAAGATAAAGATAAAAGGGGAAAGGACACATTTTCTCATCAAGGGTCACCATGTGACTTTTCAAATACAAGCATACAAAGGGTAATATAAGTTTGGTGCTATTTTCCATAAGGATTGAAGGGACATGAAGGGTGAATGCTAAAGGTCATTTGGAAAGCTATAATTAAAGGCTTGAGAAATAATTTTTTATATGCAAGAGAGTGCATGGTTTTGTAATTATTTTATATAATAAAAGAGGAGAGAAAAATAGGAGATATTGTAGAGTTATATCATTTTTTGAGTAAGCAACACTGAGAGATAGTTGGGTTTTATACACAAGAAGGGTTGGTGCTCTTGTGGGTTTGTGCTCACATATCTTTATAAGGGGTTAGTGCTCCTGTGAGTTAGTGCTCATAAATAGTTACTATGTTGGTGCTTGATAAAGTGGTTGGTGATGTTGTAAGTTGGTAATTATGAACTTTATAATTTGAGTTGGTGCTCATTCATATACTTAAGGTTTTTCTCTATGGTCTTTCCCACTTTGTGTTTCCACACAAAAATATGCTCTCTCTCTCTCTCTCTCTCTCCTCTCTCTCTCTCTCTCTCTCTCTCTCTCTCTCTCTCTCTCTCTCTCTCTCTCTCCATCTTCTCTCTCTCTCTCTCTCTCTCTCGTGGGGTACATGTTATTGTTTCAATTTTATTGCATATCTTGAATTTGTGATTAAGTGGTTAAAGAAAATAAATTAGATTAAGTAAAAGATATAAAATTTACTAATTAACCCCCCCCCCCCCCCCCACCCCCCCGCTCTTAGTATATTTCATGCTTAACTTTGTATTGATATCCTTACTTTCCCAAAATTTGATTATACCCTAAATATCCATTAAGGAGTGAGACCCTTTCACTATCTACCACAACTTGAAAAATTCACTCCATGGAAGGAAGGGGATAATGGTCTTTCAAGGAAAATCTATTAAAATCTCTAAAGTCAACACATAACCTAATTTCCACATTCTTCTTCCTTATCAAGACTAAGTTTGCCAACCAAGATGAATGCTTAATAGGAAAAATGATCATAGACTCAATCAACTTCGTAAGCTCCTTCCTAATAAGAAGATAAATATTAGGATTGATTAGCCTTTGAATTTTATTGATAGGATTAGCATTATCATCTAACTCCATGGTATGTTGAGCTGAATTTAGGTCAAATCCTTTTAAATCACTATATTCCCATGCAAAGATATCAAAAAATTCTTTGCATAATTCAATGAAAGCATACCTTTCTTCCCTTGTAAACACATTCCCAAGAGCAAGAAACTTATCTTTGAATATTTTTAATCTCTCATAGTTTTATTTTCTAGTATACATGCTTACCTTTTCCTTATTCAACTGATCATCATCATTGAAAATACTCTCATGTGTGACTAGGCCCTTAGGGAGCTTGTTTGTCTTCAATTATATAATTTACCCTCCATATTGCTACTATAATTTAGACTAGTTTTTTGAGGAAAACTTAGCCTCCTCTTCTAGAAAGAGATATATTTGATGGTCACTATCAAATACTTTCCAATTAGTGACATTATCAGGTATATAGGGCCTTACAATCACTTTGAGATGAGGTTGGTTCTTGTCATCTCTTATCCCCTTTGGAACATCAAACTAAGCTCCAATGGTTTCCAACTTATCAACATGTTTGTTATATTTTCTTGGTATAGATTTAATGTTGAAAGCTTGGAAATATTCTACAAGATCCCACACTTTTTGCTTATAGGACTTAAGCAAAGAGTTTTTATTCATATTTTGACCTCTCACTTGATTCACAATCAACTCACTATCACCATAAACTTGTAACTCTTTCACACCTATTTTCCTAGCCCACTCAAGGCCATGAATTAAGGCCTCATATTATACTACATTACAAGTAAAACTGAAGTGAAATATGAAATTAGAGTAATACCTTTTCTTGGATAGTGAAACTAACATTTCGCCACCACCTCATCCAACCTTGCTTCTTGATCCATCAAAATAGGGTTGTCATAGACCATCCATATTATCATTTGGTTTCATCAAATTTGGAATGAAATATCCTTCTTCATGAAGACAATACACTCCAAGACTAGATTCTTATATGAATTTTTAAGGATCATGTTCATATTTTTTAGCTTCCTATTCATCTAGATGTATATCAGAAACTCTTTCAAGAGAAGAAGTTGGAGATTGATCCATGTGAAGTTATTCTTCATCAAGAATAGAATAATTGACATTTACAACCTTAGGCATGTAGGGCTCTAAATTATTGTGATGAATAGGTTTTGATTCAATATTTACCTTGGTACCGTACATTATTCTAAATCCTATATATGACCAATTTGTTGCCAAGTATCCACCTATCTTGGTTGTAAACTCTCTTGACAAACAAATAACAAAGTATGGGGGTAAATCTAAAATAAACACATCATGAGGGATGGATAAAATAGGAAAACCATGTAAAATAAAATTTATATCCTTGAATACTCCCAAGGTCTTTGCTAGTGACCCATCTAATTGTAGAACTCCTTTAGCCATTGGTTCATAATTAAGGCCTAGCTTATCTGATATTAACCTAAGCATAACTAAAGTATTATCCCCACTATATATGATACAATTATTAAATAAAAAATCACCAATGATCAAGGATAGATAAAATAGAGGAGTCTTATTATTTTTCTTTACTTATCCATCAATGGGCTAAGTTCCATTCAATAGAACAACATTTTTAGTCCTTGCTGATCCAAATGGTTTATCAAGTCCAAGTAATTCCATTTTGAGGATATCATTTTGTCTCAATAATGATAATGAGTCCCATAATGAAATATTTATGTGTAAATTATGAATTTTATCCACAACATTGATATAAGCATTGTTGATCTTAAATGGCTCTTTGGAAGCACTAGTACCTTGTGGTGTAGCATGTAAAGATGGATGTGTAGGAACTAGTTTTGAGTTTTAAGATTTATAATTTTCCTACACCTTAGGAGTTAAATTATACCCACATACCATTGGGGGTGATGGAGGAGTCAAAATATGTCCTTTATTTGTCCCTTGTGTCTCTTCTACAACCCTCTTTGTAGATCTAGTGTTAGAGGATACACTAACATTCACATTATTTGAACTTCCCAAATGATTCATGGCACAAAATTCTCCCTCTAAATGATTCATAAGAGTATAATTAGATAATTTTGATCCATTTTTTATTGTCACCTTAAAAGTGGGAACTTGAGGTACTTGACTACCTTTCATTGTCATGTCTTGACTAGGCATTTCATTGGCATATGCAATTTGGCCTTGATTTTAGTCATTTAGAGGATACCATGGTTGCTCTTGATAAAAATTGTTTTGAGTAGGAACAAGAGCTCTATAATATTATTTGGAATTAGGATTGAAACTTTGGTATGGTCTAGCTTGAGTTATTTAACATTGTCTTTGAGCATTATCTTGAAAATGAGGCATACTTGCTTGTCCAAAGTGATTGTAAGGCCGACAAGGTTTGTAATTTTGGGCTTTTTGTATTCTTAGAACAAAAAATTCATTAATAAAAATTTGAATCAATATTAATTTTAAGGGTAAGGGTAGAATTCTCTTGGATATTAGGTAAAAGAGCCAAGGTAGGTAATTTAATTTGACTAAGAGGCTGCAAATTAGGAAACAATGGCATTGGTGGTCTAGGAATAATCTTCCCTATTTAAACAAGACAATTCTCAACATTAATATCTATCTCATAGGCACTAGGTAGTGTATTCCCACCCATGGATTGGATCATCATGGATACATCACTATTCAATGCTTTTAGGTAATACAAAAAGGCATAATTTAGAGTGGGTCTCAAAAGGGATGGCATCCTATCCCATATCTTTGGAAATCTAGAGTTAAAATCTTTCATGAACTCTTGAGGATCCCTATTGATAATATTAAATCACTAACCTAGTGAAAAATAATCACTCTTCTCTTCAAACCTCATAGACAATAGCTTTCCTAATTCATCCCATGAAGCAATGGAAGCATGAGGTAGAGTTCCTTACCAATCTAAAGCTTTCCCTTTAAAAGAAAATGACAATAACCTGATGGCTACATTATCTTGAGTGATATTATGGATGTTGAAAAATATTTCCATGTTTTTAATGTGTTTAATGGGAGTAATAGGACTTTCTCCACTAAAATATGGAATACTTTTAATGGGCACTCTAGGATTTTTGTCATATTGGGGAAGATTCAAAGGAGATGATCTAGTGAAGGATACAAAAGGAAGGTTTCTAGCCATATTATAAAATAGATTATGATTATTATGGGTTGAACCAAGTATAAATTTGGACCTTTAAAAACCAACTCCCTTGAATAAGGATGAGTATTCACAAATATGAACCTTTTGATAGAATAACAAGTCAATTGCACAAACTCAAAATTTATACCTTTATCAGTAGACCTAGTGGTCACCTTTGGCATGGAAAATTAGGAATAATCAAGAAACCAAAGTGTTGAAAACTTAGTGGAGTTGCCAGGTACTAAATATAGATGTTCTTATAACTGTAAATATACCAAAATCAACACCAATCTTGGAAAATCTTCTATAATTTAGAGTCCCATTAGGCATGCCAAAAACTATTGTCACTTAGATTTTTACCCCTTGAGGATATGTCTTAGCTCTTCTCATCAAAGTGGCACAATGTAAACATATCATAAGCTATGGGTAACCAATAGGTGAGATGAATATCTAGAAGGTATAATTCCATTGATGCACTCTTTGAAGTAATTTCTTACTTATCAACTTTGCATGAAAAAGAGTAAAGAAGACAAACTAAAAAAATATAAAAATGTGATACAATAATAATGAGTTTCCTCTTATTGACTGAGCTTATACTACTTACAGAAAATCAAAACTTCTTTCACACATAACTCACAACTCAAGATAGATTGTTACATCAATGTTTCATATGCTAGGTTCAAGAGGTATATTAATGGTTAGGAGGGATTATGAATGATCCTTTGGAGAATGAAGTCATAAACCAATTATAAAAATCTCATGCACTAAGAAGTAACACTAACAAAGACCTAAAAAAATTACTCTTTTGCATACTTGGTGGACAATCAAAGACAACATGCTAGAAAAGACTATCTTTTACTAGATAAGATCAACAAGATTTGTAACCAGACTCAATTATCTAGCATATAAATAGGAAAATTAATTTTTTTATTTCTTAAATAGATGTTCAAATACAAAATTGGCATGGTTTTAACCATTAACCAATGGAGACTACCTAAGAGAGCCCAAAAAGTCACTACTTATAACATTTGGGAGAGGAGTGAGAAAAGGGAAGTCCAAAGGTCACTTGGAAACTCTTCATGTTGATATGATGGGTTACATGTTCATGAGAAGATGATGTGAAAAAGAACATGAAAGGTACTAAAGTACAAGTGTCAATTCAAGGCATGAAACTCTTGAAATGTGGCATGAAATTCCTTGTGTTGGCTCAAAAAACTACCTTCATCATCTAGCTCTGTTAAAACATCAAAAAACTTAATAGGGATAGGTATAATGATCTTAATGAGAGGGAGGAATTGTATAAATTCTTCTCCATGCATTTTTTTCATTCCTAATCACTTTGATTCCTCTGAAAGTGAGCCATCACTACCTATAGTTATAGAAACTCCTCTTTCACACACCTTGCACACTTGGCTTCCAAAATGGTTCTAATTAAAATACATAAAAGGGAGTGGATGAAATTTTTAATACCCCCCATGGCCTTATATTTCTTATTTATACTTTAAATAGGCTTTAACTTTAAGTTTACACACTTCTCACTATCTAGCTCACTATGCCAGTTTGACTAGTTAAGATGGAGATACTAGTAGGAACACATAGGATATTTTTTTATAGTATTAAATTATCATTTTGACTTATAATAAGTATTATTATCACTCTCATAGTTGATTTATATAATTGAAATATCTTATAACCTTCACAATACATAAAATAGTAAAAGAAATCCATTTTATACCATGTTTGTATAGGTAGGGTAGCAAAAAAATTGATGAGGAAGAACCTTGAAGAGCTATCTACAACATAAAGATAATTTCATGGTCATTTAATTACATTTGGATATCTCTCCATTCTTTTTTTCTTAGTTAGTTCCTTATCTAGGGTTTAATAGGGTTTTAGGTCCCTTTTGTTCTTAAGCTTTGTTCATAAAGATATGACATTAAAAATTCCAAAATATTTCACTAAATCAAGTTTCAAGACCTATGTAAACCTCCCCAATCTACTTATACCTCCATGCAAAACCTTAGAGAAGATGCAAGCACTCAAAGTTAACCTATCAAGATTTGACCTTCATTTCCTATAGGCTTGAATTGGCTTTGAGCCCCAAAAAGGATTATTTATGATTATATGAAAAATGGAAGTTTGAGAACATTTTTCATGACCCTATAAACATTATTAAATAGGTTATAATTACCATATATATCTAGAAATGATATTGAACCCCCATTTGGATATTAGGCTTAAACCCTACCTAACAGACCTGACTACAACCTTGGAGATCAAGACCGTTTTGCTTAGACTATTCCTTATTTTATTTATTCCTCATGATTTTCTAAGTGTGATTCAACTTTCAAAACCTTATTACAAAATTAATTTATCTCTTATCTCATCCTTTTAACTCCTTTTCTTCAAAAATGTAGGTTTAATATACATAGGGAGTGCCCTCTGTTTGAGACAAAATAAATGGAACTTACCCTATTTATCCAAAAAAACCAAAGGTTTGAGGGGATTATTTAGGAGGTGAGGACTTTATACAAAAAAATTCATCCTCTGGTCATGCCATTTGACCTTCCATCTCTTGTAAAAATTAAAACAAACCCCTATTGAGATAGACTGTGTGCAGGGTTTGGGATGTAAATTGTATGATGTATTATTGGAGCCTCTTTTCTACATGAATTACATTGGTGAGATAATTTTGGGAACATAAACATCATGGTAATTATTCCCTAAAAATTTTCATCACTCTAACTTAATACATACCGCTCATACTCCTTGCTTAGTCAAAACTAAGTTCCATCTCTTGACTAAGTCTTGTGTCATGAAAGTATACTTGTAGGTGATCTCTGCATAATTTAGCTTGAGGACAATTTCTAAAAATTTATTAGAGTCCTATAGGATCATATTATACTTTTTTTGACCCATTTGGAATCATTTTTATGTTATACCCATGCTTAGACCTCACTCCTCAACCTACTATTGCCTACAATCAACTACAATTAACTATATTAGAGCAAGTAGAGGCCTATGGGCAAGAAGTCATCTTGGAACATGTTCCATCTCAAATTTAGATCCTCTAATCCAATTTTAATCATATTTCATAGACTATTTTAGGTTTTTCCATGCTTAAGTCCCTCTCATGGTTGGTATAAAAACTCATAGTCAGTTATAGGTACACATTTTTAGAGGAAGGGACACTGGTAGCTGTGGATAAGATCAAAAATTCAATGTATCATCCTCTTTAAATGATCAATAGATCATAAGTTTTATTTTAAAAAAATTAGAACAATTCATACATGGTTTAATGATATATTTTACAACCTTGGGTGCTAGAGTCATCTTGGAGTTTCAAATCCTGTAGGTTTCACTGCCTTAATTTAGTGATGCAAGTGTAACTTTGAGCCTCTCAAAAACTATTTTATACTAATCATCTTGAACCCATCTCTTTTATAGGTCTTATTTTATGTAAATAATACAATTTTTTTATCACTTATATGACTCAAATATTTTGGAAACCCTATCATATGACACCCACTAAGTTTCTAGGTGCTCTATTTTCTCATTTTAGGGATTAGAGCCCTGAACTCAGTCATTCCATATTTAAAAGCAAGTTTACACTTCCATATTCCTATTTGACACTTAAAACAGGTTTGATATGATCAAACCATATAATATAACTCCAAATAAGGTTTTTTCATGTTCCAAATTTCCCATACAAGGACCTTCATAGATCTACATTCCACCTATAGGTGGGTATTTTCACATGCATGAAATGGACAAAAATTTGGTAGTATGTGAGATATATGTGTTTATGATCAATTACAAACCATCATCAAGGGTTAAAATTCACTACTATAATTACAAATTATTTAAAACATCTATCAATACACCTATTTTAACATGACATCCTCTAGAGGGCACCTGTAGGTGTACTTTCAGCTGTATACAGGTAGTGAACATGAAATGATCCATGTTTTAAGGAAACTAACTCTATGGCTAATTGATATCTTTATAAAAGTATCTATATGAAATATTATGATGTATCAAATCCTAAGACAAGTTCATACACCTCATTTTGATGTCTTCATTTCCTATAGGCACCTATAGGTGCATATCTATATTATATGGTTGTGTATGTGACTGAGGTACTAGCACAATCCCTTCTTATGAAAAGTGAGAGTTATTAATTGAAATTATTGGTATGAGAGTATGTTAAACATAATTATATATTAGTTAAACTTATATTAATCATACTAAATAGGTTCCATGTGATTCCCTATGACTGCAAGTGAGAATGGGCAAAGAGTTGACTGTGAGTATAACAAGACTGAAACTTGACCAAAGCATAGTGTGATGAGATAAAACATGGATGGAGGTGAGAAATATGGAAATGAGACATGGGAAACATCATATACCATTCACATGATACCCTTTCATAAAACCAAGACTTCTTAAACTAGGAAAACTTGACTGAGACTTCAAATGGTTGCACCTTCTTGAAACATGAGATAATTTGCCTATCTAAACATCATGAAACATGAAACCAAGAATGGAGTTAAATTTATGAAGGAGACAACATAATTTTATTCAACATCACCAAATTTATTATATGGACTTGTCTAAATTAGATTAAAACCTATAGGGTGTATGAAATAGTGATCATAAAAACATAGTCAACTTGTTAGAGATGATTCATAAAGCATATTTAACTAGTATTTAAACAATTGTTATGAAAAATAAGATATATGAGTGTAATATCACCCCATAAATTCATTTGATATGAAACCTCTTCTACTATCCATACCAAGCATAAACATGCTAATCATTTTTATGTGTCTAGAAGGGTGAATAAAAAGCAAAATGGTTTTAGACCTTTTAAGCACTTCTAAAGAATTTAAATCTCTAAGATGAGTCTAAGGAAGATGAAGATACATTCCATGACCTTATCCTACATATCACCTTCCCTCATGGGTTGTATAAGTGCCAAATGCCTCCCTTTTTAGTTAATTTCTTGGTTTTTAGTTAGATAACCTATAATATTCAGATGGAATTTATATTATTGATAGGTAATCTGACTTATTGGACATTTTAAAGGAAATTAGGACACTTAGACACCTTAAAAACCATGCCACTTGCATTTATGACCCCTAAATGGCTACTAAGTGACTCAAAATGACATATAAATTAAATATACCATGACTAAGGCTAAAAAGTCATGAAATTACTTTATATAGACAATAAAATACCCTATGACAAAATATTAGACCCTGAAAACATTTAAAAATCAAGTTTTTACCTATAGGGGTCCCAATTTGATCTGTAGGGTGAAATTTGATCAACAATCAACACATGAAAATAATTGAAGGTTGAAGGTAAAGAATTTTTCTTGATTTACATGGAGTTAGTTTGATGAGTTATAGTATGAATTTCAATCATTTTGGTCAATCAAGTTGTCCTATCACTAGACTATAGATAATGAAATAATGATAAATAACCAGGCATAGTGAAAGAGTGATTAGGGAAGAGTTCTAGGTTATTTGGGTTAGATAAAATGGTTTGGGATATTTTTTAAATATATATGACTCATGTTCCCTCTATTGGTAAGTGTTGTTGGTGCTCATACATAGGCTAAAAGATGCTCACAATGTGACTTATCTATGTAAGTCAATACAATGAAGTTGTATGTCTCATAGAATGATCTATATGTTCTTTATGTGACATTATACCTCCACATATTTGTGATTTTAGTTTATTTGAAGGTGTATAAGTATCTCATGAATTAATTTGGAGTTCAAGGAAGTGAATCTACATGTGTCAAGAGTCATGTTCACCATGACTATGTTTTGAGTCAAGATGACTACTACAGGCATGCTAAGGGAAGTGAAGTGTTTGAGGTTCTTTTATAAGAGTTGATGTAGTTAATGAATATATTAATGTTTTTTGAGACCTAATTGGACTATAATTTTTTTTTGAAATCTAGGGAGATAGTTTGAGGTGTTGAGATGAGGAATCCAAAAGGGCTTGTCTAGATGTGTTGAGATTGTAAGAGAGTAACCTAAGAAATTTCTCTATAAGACCAATAACTGACTCTATATATTGATATCTATCCATTTGGGAATGAACTATAAGACTCATATAAACTGTTCATGTGCTTGAGAAGTAGTGAAAGTGCCATTTCAAGTGCTAAACAAGAACTTGTTCATGATTGTGTTTTTGAAGGCTACATGCAATTTGTGTGACCACTTTGCATAATTGAGTTGGAAGTGTTCTTGGTAGAGTTAAAAAATACAATGAGTATGGAGTGTTTGAGGTTATTGAGCAAGTGTGAAATGTCAAAGTTGCTTGACTATACTTTGACTTTGTTTGACTAGTCTGAGTGGTCCTATTATAGAGGTGGTTTTAGGATCTTAGAGCCTACATGATGATGTCAAATGGATGTGGTGATGTTGTTTAGGCCATGAAGGATATATTTATGAAATTTTTTGATTGATTTGTCTGAGAAAAGTGATAGTATGATTTTTTTGTAAGATAGACTTTTTTGTGTTTTTAGGCCTAATGGCAAGTAGGTTAAAATGGTTTGGTTTAAGTGGTGAGTTGCAGTTATAGATGGTATGGACCTATGTGTGAGTGAGAAAATGTCTAGTGAATTCAGGTTTGATGTGTTTAATTCATTGGTAAAGTCAAAAGGTGTTCAAATAATTTTGAATTGTAACATGTGGGTGTGAAGGCCTAATTCCTTTAGGTCTCCATTAGGCCTAATAGTGAGATTTGTCTCTATGGACTATGACTAAACTATGGAGATGTTGTATAATTAATGTAACATGTATGAGGACCTATTTTAAGGTTAAAAAAAGTTTGTTAAATATCTTGTCTGACCAAGATGGGTTAGATCAAGTGTGTGGTATAAAGGTAAGGCCTGATTAGCCTATTTGGACTAGCTGTGTGAGAGAGGATTGAAGAAAAGAAAATATCTAAATAAAGGAGAAAAGGTAGGTTATTGAGGAACATAAGGGGGTGAATAATATTAGTCATGAATATATGATCAAGTTCATGTAGGTGGACACACATCTCATTGGACCTAATGAGCTTAGAAGAAGCATATTGAGCGAGTAATCCCTAGAGGCTATTTGAGTGAGAGTGAAGAGTGAAAAAAAAGGAGGTCATAATTAGTTAAAGAGTTAAAAATATGTGTTAAATATGATCAAAGATAAAATGTATTTGAGTTGGTGCTTGGTTACTTATGGGGTTGGAGCCTCACGATTTGGAGCTTGTTAAAGGACTTGTTGGGTTTATGCCTAACTAGTGAGGGGTTAGTGCTCATTGTGGGGTTGGTGCCTCACTAAATTTTGAATCTTGTCATTATAGGATAGTAGTTCATGTGCATGTTTTAATGGGTTTTATCAACCAAGAGGTATTACCACATAGTCTCTTATGTTATTGTTGACCAAATTTGATGCTAAGTCAAATTTGGGTCAACCCCTACTATTTTTGAACTTTTAAGAAGGTTCCCATGTGTCTTATATGGTTTTATGTTTGTCTATTATCTTAATAATCCTCTCCCTAGTCCTTTTTGAAGTCCACCCTCTTTGTACTAGGCTATTCAATTAAAGTTAAAGGTTGGTCAACCTTAGTCAAAGGTAGTCAAAGGGTCAAATTGTGTTGAAAATATCTTAAGGTGGTCCTTAACATGTTTTAATATGTTTACAAGTCATAAATTGGTCATAGGTTGTGTCTCATGTGGAAAAGGGGCCTTTTTTCATATTTTAGCCCATTTAATGACTTTTACATATTTTCATGCAAGAAAATTTGACACGCAAGTGAGTTTCAACATGGATCATGTCAAGATCATGTTAGGAACAATTATTTACTAGAAAAAAAGTAGTTATGTTTAGTGAATGGTAGTTTCCCCTCAAAAGTAGGAGATTTTGGGCACTTGTACAGACTTCCCAAGTCCATCATCAACTAAAAACGTGGGAATATTAACTCTTCACCTCCCATCATCCATTGTAATGCTTAGTTTTCAAGAATAATGCAAAAAGTTTCATTTGCAACTTGTTTTCCTCCATTTTTACTTGTCAAGCAATTAAGGAGCAACTTCATGAACTTGGCATGGGATGTAGTTATTTTTGGGGTGGATAGTACTCTAATTTCACTTAATTTTCATAATAATAACTTGATATTTGGTGCATCCTCCTTATGAACAATTAGTTTGGTCCCAAACAACTTTTTATGCATGTTCAACCATGAGGGGGTCCCATTTTGGGCTTGTCTCAGAGTTTCTTATTTTGGATTGATGGATTTGTGTGTTTCAATTGTCTCCAAATTATTTTCAAGATGTTTCCATGATTACTATTTTTTTGGAGAGTTTAATTGTTTGAGGAAGTCTCTTCTAGGCTTGCAAAATGTCTAGTTTGCATTTGCAGTCATCTCAATTACTTTGAAAATGTTTCTTTCATGTTGGATATGATGTTTTAATGTTGTTTTGGAAATGATCCTAGTGTATGTTTGGAATTAAAGTGTTTAAAATTTCTCTTTAGGTGTCTTGAAATCATTCCTTCCATGTTTCTTGCCATTTTATGATTTCCTTGTATGTCACAGTAAAACAACTCCACCTACAGGAGCATGCTGACATCACAAATGTAAGTTTGAAGGTTTGACATGTTCCTTAACCTCTTGGTACTATTAATGTGAATTAAAATGTTTTATGGATGTATGTAGGTTCTATAAACTTTCATATTTAGAGAATGGGCTTAATTTTGCTTGTATAGAAGGGATGATCATCTACAGTTGATACCATAGACATGCCTTCTAGAGGTGTTCCAATAGATTGGTAAATTTAATTTGAGAACCCTTGATATGGGAAGGCCTATAAAAACCTATTGATCATCCTAGTTTAAAAATAAAAGTTTCATAGAATCAAATGGGAATTTGGACTGTGATCAGGCCATATTAGGCTCTTTGTCCCTAAAAATGGCAAACAGAGGCCTTGAAGGTTTTTGAGGACCTCACCAAATTCACTTTCAAGGTGATCCAAGATTTAAATGTAGATAAATTGGTATACATATCCACATAAAAAAAATATGATAATTTTGAGAAGAAAAAGATGAATGGAGATTATATTTTGCAAAGCCTAAAAATGAATAAAAAACTACTAAAGCAAGGCAGTGCTATCTATAAGATATTGATCAAAAGGTTAACTTTGCATCCCATTTTGGTGTTATAAGCTATGATATCAAGTTTAATGATGATAATGGCTCAAATTATTCTTGAAATATAAGAGGGCATGAAATAAGGGGAAATACAATGACTTAAACCCCAATGCATACTCTTATATCTGTACATAGGACTGTGAGGAATCACCTATAGGCAAAAGGTCAAGGTTTGTGAAATGGTATAACTAGGAATAAGGTGAAGGAAGTTTATGTTTTCAAAGAAAAAAATACTTACATATCATCATAGGCACCATGATCGAGTCTATTTTGACCTAGAAATCAACTACAAGCTTAAAATGAGTGAAAAATAACCACCTACAACTGAGCAAATAGTAAAGTGAGATTATGGACTTTAGAGGAGTCTTAAGGCACTTCTAGGATAAATGAAATAAAAATGTCAAACTTAATGACTTAGGGATATAATGGAGTTACCATAACATCAATCAATGTCAGTTTCATGCTAATGACCAACCTCAAAACACCTATACGTGAGACTTAGGATTGTCTCAGTCTAAGAGGATAGTGAACAATTAGAAGGCCTAAAAAGCCAAGATGATAGGTTTGAAATATGGGTTCATATTTTAATATTATTTGAGATGAAAATTAATATATAATTTTTTGAAACCTTGGCCAAAATATCCAAATAAAGCACCCAAAATAAGATCCCCTATTCACTTTCACAGTTAGATAGGGTCATAAGCAAGAGAGGGACATGATGAGAGTTTGGTGCCCAAAGAAAGTAAGAGAGTTTAAAATAGTGTGATATGTATTCCTCATGATAAAATTAAGGAAATAAAATTTCAAATATATCCTCAAGGAACCCAATTCCCTTTTATCATAGCAAAATGGAATCAATCCATACAGGCAGGGTAGGGAAAGCCTTGTTTCAAGAGGTGAGTTTGGGGTTTCCACTTAGGAGAGATGTTTTGAGTGGATACCTAGGTAAAAAAAGAATAAAATTAGGGTATTTAAAATGAATTAAAAATTTTTATACATCAAATAGGTTTGGAAGGAGCATCCATGAAGAAGTTTGGATAAAACATGCAAAAAATAAGGTTTTTAACCCTCTTTTTGAGGAAATTAGGATGGTTAGACCCCCTAGCCATGGAATAAAACAAATAAATTTGGTAAATTTTGTAAATATTACCTTTTTAATCTTTTAAAATACCAAATTTTACAGAAAAAAATAGGCCTAATATTCTCTATTTTGTCTCAAAGCAAGGGAAGTCCCTTCATGCACAAGAATGGCAGTTTTTGGGAAAAGTGAAGAATGGTGAAATAGAGACCAATTGTATTATTAAATAATGTTTTAATAGTTAGGTTAAAAATTTAATAACCTAATAAACCTTTATATAAGGCTTGAGATCAAACAAGCCATCCTAAACAATAAGGGTTACAGTCAAGTGTGAATGAAAGCCTTAGGGCTAAAAGCCAATTTGGAGGTCATATGAATTTTCAACATAATATATGATTTCCATGTGATAAATTAATGATTAAATAGGTATATTTTTTGTTTTCAATACATAAAATTATAAATATAAACATTATATATCCAAGAGGATCTCAAAGATGTAGGTGGACCTATTGGTAAGGTTTAGGCCTAAAACCAAATAGGGATCAATTTCCATTTCAAGATTTTGGAAAATAAATTATAATGGTTGGAGGAAGTTTTTAGGGTATATTAAAGTATTTTAAAACCATTTTTTTTCAAATAAAGTCTCCAAGAATCCATTTTTGGCTTAGGAAGCATTCAGACCCCATCAAGAAGCAAAAAATAAGCTTGAATGTCAACTTCAAGTACTTAGAACTTCCACCAAGATTTGCATGGGACATAAAGAAACTAAAGTTATTTTAATGAGGTCCCTAAGGAGACATAAGATTAATTTTATTATAATTACAATGTGCCATGGCTATGAATGAATGCTAAGAATGAAAATCACTTCAAAACCCCTGTAAACCCTCTATAGTGACCTGATTGGGAAGATTAGGCAATTTGAACATCTAGAATGTATGGATGTTACATGAGAACACTTTTATGATTTATAGTAATATAAAAATATTATTCAAATGTGATTTTTGTATATGGACATGTATAGAATAGGGAAAAATAATGCTTATTTTAACTATTTTTGGTGATTTACAGGCATGGTGAAATTTCAAGAGGCCAAATCACTTTTGGAGGAAGGTTTAGGACTTTTAATAAGTCATAATTGTAATTGGATCAAGTTTATAATCCCATAAGTGTTCCTAATAGTTCTGTCATTTTAGCCAGTCCAGTGAGCCAACTAGGGGAGACTTAGAGAAAATGGTGAATCTTCATTTTGGGAGCCTTTTAATGCCAAATTCATGTATTTAATGTTATTATATTCCTTAAAAATGTCATTATTATTATTTTATGGATAAAATTTTATGTTTGTAGAGCTTGAAGGTGAAAAGTGTGAGAGGTGAAGTGAAAAGGGTTATTTTGAGACTACCAAGTATGATCACGCATGGCCAAAATGATAGGAATGGTCAATATCCTCCATAATTAATGTGAGGTATTATTAGTAACCCATACTACTTATATTAACAATCAAAATTTATTAGTTTTAGAGTTGGAATAGTTTTGTAAGGCCAATTATGAGGGATAATTTTCTATGCATAGAAAAGAATTTTCTTAACTATTTACAGGTCTTGGATGATTGGGAATTAAATTTTTAACTCCTAAAATTATATAGGTTGCCCAATCCCTCTCTTTAATTCATTTTAAATTGATATTCACATTAGTGACATATGTCTTGGTTCCTCTTGAACTTCTCTTCTCTCTCTCTTCCTCAAAGTTCTATAAATTGAGCCATTTTGGCCATTATAAAAAATACCATAGTTGGTATGGTGAATCCCTGATAAAATGAAATTAAAATTTTATTTTTAATATTTAATAAAAGTTTAATTCTAAGTTGTGAACATTTTATCTAAGTATGTGAGTGATGTATAGTGGAGCTAAGTGATAATATCATCCTTACTCCTTTTGTCCTTCATGTTTAAGCAAGAGTTATGATGTTAACAAGTCATGTGAAGTGTTTTTAATATAATAAGATATATTTAAAGTATGATATTATCTCTATGGTGTGTAATCTAACCCTAGGTTAATTATCTTGTTGATTATCCCAAGTATGTTACCTTCACATTGAAATACTATGTTAAGATCATTTAATGCATGGAATTGGTCTTAGAAAGCATTATTTCTTAGTAGAAGTATGATAGTATTTAGGATATATTTTTTTGGATCACCTTTATAGTATAGTTTTCATTTTATGCAAACTCTTAACTCTTTTCATGAACAAGCATTAGATTAGGTGATAGGCACTTAGAGAAGAATCCAAGGAGCTAGCCCTTTCAATCCTACAGATTCATCTCTCTTACAAGTTCCCACAAAATTTAGAGATGATTAAATGTTGCATAAAATTAAGGAATTTTCATAGAGTGTCCTAGGTTGCACAATTTTATGATAACAATTTTGGCATGCTTGGTGGGACAATTGGTCCTAATTATTTCATGTCAAGGTGAATGCTATTCTTGACAAGCCCAAAGTTGAAGAAGTGTTTATAATCCAGCATTTGGAGACTCCAAAAAGTGATAATATCTATTTTTAGATAAATTTTTCCATAATATACTTCATGTTACTCAATATATCATCTTTTATTAGACTTTTCAATCAAGTTCTTCTACCTAAAACTCCTCTTGAAGAACAACACCTTGAACCATTCCTAACTTTTAGAGATCCTAAACAAGAAGGTTTTGAAGAGGAAGAAGAGGAGGTTGAATAAATAGTATATCAAGAGGAAAGATAATAAATGTATAGGAAACATCATTTCCCATCCTTCAACACCCAAAATCTAATTAACCTTATTGCATATGACCCTATTCCTCCTAATGCTTCCAAAAATCTCCCTAGCTTCAATGGAGAGTGTCTTATTACCCCATCTAAGCACATTAGGGACATTTCAAAAAATTTAAGCTTCCATAATGTCACTCAAGCCAATGTAGCTATTATATTACTTTTCATATCTCTAAAAGGTAAGGCACTTGAATGGTATATAACTTTGGAAGGTGGTTGCATTACTAATTGGGATGATTTTGGGGAATTATTGGTGAGTAGGTTTGAGAACAAGAGTGATCACTCTTCATTAATCCACCAAATTAATGTCATAAGGAAAGGTCCTAATGAATCCATGGGATATTTCAATGATATATTTCAAATAACATGGCATAGTTGGTGTTAGGATCTTAGAGTACAATTGATTACTTTTGTATAAGCAACTAAACATGAAATTGAAACCAAAAGTAATAGGTAACTAGAAATCAGAAACAACAAAAAATAGGAGATACAATAAACAACCAATCTATATTAAACTATTTTGGAAGGAAATACAATGAATAAATCTCTTTCTCCTCACACCTCATAGATGTACAATAATTCTTCCTCAAGAGTTCTCTCTCTCTCTCTCTCAATTAATTACAATCAACTCAATTACTGAAATTGTACATGCTATGAGGATCTAACCCTACTATATAGAATACTACAACACTAGGGTTCATGAGCCATGCATTCACCACCCTTAAATCCACCTCTTAAATCAAAGGCTCAAATTTGTTCTCTTAAAAATAATAATTCTAGAAACACACAAAAGTCGGTGTCAGTGTAAAGATGACTGATGCTGGTCGATCCCTAACTGATGTCAGTTGGTTCTGATCGATGCCAGTTATTGTGTAAGCCTAACAACCTCAACATTAGCTCATTAGTGAATCTTTTAGCTCCATGACTCAAAAATCTCCCACTTGGAGATAAATAGCTGCACTTGTACCTATACAACAACATCCTCTAAACATCTCTGGCTTGTTTCTCTCTCTTCAAGTTCAATCTTGAAGACCAACAAAAGTTGAATGAAGATTCAACTTCTCCTTTGTTACCGACTTTGTTAACATATCAGTAGGGTTCTTATTCATATGGATCTTTTCTAGCTTCAACTGTCCATCCTCCAATACCTGTCTAATGAAGTGGTACCTAAGTTGTATATGTTTGGTTCTTAAATGAAAGGCTGAATTATTTGCCAAATGAATTGCACTTTGACTATCACTATACAATCTGCAACTCTCTTGCTTCTTTCCCAATTCTTCCATGAACTAATTCATCCAAATCATTTCCTTGCTAGCCTCTATGACTACAATGTATTCTGCCTCTGTAGTAGACAAGGCAACAACCTTCTGCAACTTTGAAATACAGCTAACTACCATTCCACCAATAGTGAACACATATCCTGTGGTGCTTCTCCTACCATCCAAGTCACCTACCATATCCGAATCTATATACCCATGTAGAGAAGTGTTTGACCCTCCATAGCATAAATGCCTACTGCTGGTCCCTCTCAAATATCTGAGAATCTGTTGAACTGCTTTCTAGTGTTCTTTTCCTAGATTGGCCATAAACTTGCTGACAACTCCCACTACTTGGGCAATATCTGGTCTAGTACATACCATTACATACATCAAGCTCCAACCTACAAAATCATATGTAACTCTACTCATGTACTCAACCTCATCATGTGATTTATGACATTGTTCTTTGCTCAACTTGAAGTGTCTAGCCATAGGTGTGCTTACCGATTTTGCATCCTACATATTGAACCTCTCCAACACCTTATTCACATAATCCTCTTGAGACAAAATCAAACTGTGATTTTTCCTATCTCTCTTAATACTCATGCCAAGGATTTTCTTTACTACTCCTAAATCCTTCATGGCAAATGTGTGAGCTAATTTTACCTTAAGCTTAGTAATTTCCTGCATGTGTGAACCTGAAACAAGCATATCATCTACATACAGTAACAGGATAATATAACTACCATTATCCAATCTGTTAAAATAAACAAAATGGTCACATTGACATTTACTAAAGCCATGCTCTATCATAAACCTGTCATACCTCAAATACCATTGTCTTGGAGCTTGCTTAAGACCATATAAGCTTTTCTTCAACTTTCACATAAGTTTCTCCTTACCTTTGACCTCAAAACCTTTTGGTTGATCCATATATATCTCTTCATCCAAATCTCCATGAAGAAATGATGTCTTAACATCAAGCTGCTCAAGATGCAAATCCTCAATAGCAACTAAAGATAATACAGTCTGAATAGAAGTCATCTTTACTACAAGAGAACAAATTTCACCAAAATCAATACCTGGTTTCTATGCAAATCACTTTACTACCAACCTAGCCTTATGTCTCATTTGTCCATTCTCTCCTTTTAACCTATATACCCATTTGTTTTTTAGTGCTTTCTTTCTAGTTGGCAACTCAACCAAATCCCATGTATGGTTCTCTTCCAAGGAATCAATTTCCTCATTCATGCCATGCTCCCACTGTTTCCTAGATTCTACCTACATTGCCTCATCAAAACTTTTTGGTTCTCCACCATTAGTGAGCAAAAAGTAGTATAAAGAAGGGGAATATTGAATTGGAGGTTTACTTACCCTTTCAAACCTCCTTATGGGCATTTGAGACTCATTTACAGCTTGCTGTCTGCCCAAATTTTCTTCTGACAGTGACTGATCCTGGTCATCTTTGATTGATGCTGATCTGCACTCGACCAATGTCAATTCCCCTTGATCAACACCAATTTCCACCTAACCAATGTTGGTCGCTATTTTTTTTTGAGTGATGATTTTTACCCGTAAGCTCATTTTGGATCATAACCTCTTCCAAATCAAGATTGCCTTGCTCAAAATTATTTAGCCTCTTGAGCTGATCACTGTACATCACCTTCTCATTAAAAACTACATCATGGCTTTTAATAATTTTGTTAGTTTCTAAATTCCACAACCAGAATCCAAAATCTCCAAAACCATAACCAATGAAAGTGCACCGCATAGATTTAGCATCTAGCTTCTTTCTATTTTCTTTATCAATGTGCACAAAAGCTTTAAAACCAAAAACTTTGAGAAATGAAAGATCTACCTTTTTACCTGTCTAAGCCTCTTCTAGAATTCCACCATCTAGTGCAGTAGAAGGTCCTCTATTAATTAGGTAAACCTTAGTATCTACAACTTCAACCCAAAACTGTAAGGGCAAACCAACATACAACCTCATACTCTATGCATGCTCCATTATTATTCTATTCATCCTTTCAGCAACTCTATTTTATTGAGGTGTCCTTAGAACCATCCTTTCCCTATGTATTCCACTCATAGAACAATAAATGTTGAATTTATTGCTACAGTACTCACCACCATTTTTAGATCTAAGGCACTTCAATTTCAAACCTGTTTCATTCTCAACCAAAGCTTTACATTTCTTAAATGTGTCAAAAACATTAGATTTCCTCTTTATGTAATAAACCCATACCTTTATTGTAGCATCATCAATTAAAGAAACATAATAATGTGATCCTCTAATAGAAGCTACTTGAGCTGGTCCCCACACGTCTATGTGAACAAGCTCCAACTTGTGCTTCTTCTTTGTTGACCCAGTTTTGAGAAACTCACTTTCTTCTATTTCCCAAAAATAAAATGCTCACAAAAATCTAGATCTATGCTTTTCAAATCTGAAAGCTTACCTTTTGACTTAAGAACATTCATTCCCTTCTCACTCATGTGACTAGACCTACAGTGCCACAACTTTGCATCTACATCTGAAGTAAATAAAATAGAAGGAGAATAATCAGTAATACAAGTAGATAGATAAAGTGTACCTACTCTCTTACCTTTTGCTAATACAAGTACACCCTTGGAAACTTTCCAAGATTTAGCTGTGAGAGTTACTATGCAACCCTCATCACCCAACTTTCCTACAGAAATCAGATTCCTCTTCAGGATGGGTACATGCATGACATCCTTCAAAACCCATGTGTTGCCATTCTGCAATTTCAGCTGCACTTTTCCTTTGCCAACAAATTTACAAGGCTCATCATCCCCTAAATAAACTTTTCCAAAATCTCCATGGACATAATCATTGAAAAAATTCTCTATTTGGGGTTGCATGGAAAGAGGCACTAGAATCTAAAACCCATGATTCTACTTTATTATCCAAAGAAAATATAAGAGCATCCTGTGCAACAATACCTGCAACTTTTGCTTCTTTATTACCTTCATGCTGATTTTCTTTGTTATCCTTCAACCAACAATCTTTCTTTGCATGCCCTTTCTTTCCACAATTCCAATAGGTTATTCTTCCATTTCTAGATTTGGATCTACTTCCCATCTTTGACCTTGATTTCCCTTGCTTGCCCTTCTCTCTTTGCCTTCCCCTACTTTCAACACTTAAAGCATTACCTGATGTTTCCCCTATGCTTTTCTTATGAATTTTCTCATTCAAGATTACACTAACAACATCATCAACTTTCAAGACATTTGAAGCAAATGCAGTATTACTAACTGCCATTACCAAACTATGCCAACTTTCAGGTACATAGCATAAGATTAAGAGAGCCTTAATTTTATCATCAAAAACTATTTTGACTGAATTTAACTGATTTACTATTGTACGAAAATCATTAAGATGACTAGATACAAATCCACCTTCTTGCATTTGCAATTTAAATAATTGCTTCATAAGATATACCTTATTCGAAGCTGAGGGTTTTTCATATAAATTTTCCAAAGTATCCATTAACTCTACCATTGTCTTTGCCTGTGATAAGTTGGAAAACACAAAAGCTACCAGGCTCAACCTTATAGATCCAAGAGCCTTTCTATCAAGAACATTCCATTCTTCATCTTCCATATCTGTGGGCTTCCTTGAAACCTCGCCCAATGGTAAATATAGATCTTTTTAATATAGATAATCTTTAATCTGCATCCTCCATAATTGATAATTCTTGCCATTGAATTTCTCCATTCTTAGTTTACTTTCTTCTACCATTGCTTTGCTCCCACTCAATCAAAAACCCCTGTGAGTGAATTTTATAATCAACAAACACTAACACGCTCTGATACCAGTTGTTAGGATCTTAGAGTACAATTGATTACTTTTGTATAAGAAACTAAACATAGAATTGAAACTAGAAGTAATAAGTAACTAGAAATTAGAAACAACAAATAATAGGAGATACAAGAAATAACCAATCTGTATTAAACTCTTCTGGAAGGAAATACAATGAAGAAATCTCTCTCTCCTCACACCTCGTAGATGTACAATAATTCTCCCTCAAGAGTTCTCTCTCTCTCTCAATCAATTACAATCAACTCAATTACTAAAATTGTACATGCTATGAGGATCTAACCCTACTATATAGAATACTACAACACTAGGGTTCATGAGCCATGCATTCGCCACCCTTAGATCCACCTCTTAAATCAAAGGCTCAAATTTTTTATCCTAAAAATGAGAATTATAGAAATGCATAGAAGTCAGTGTCAGTCTAAAGATGACTGATGTCGATCGACCCCTAACCGATGTCGATTGGTTCTGATAGATGCCAGTTACTGTGTAAGCCCAACAACCTCAACATTAGCTCATTAGTGAAGCTTTTAGCTCCACAACTCAATATTTGGCCACCTATCATGAGGCCTCCAATATTTGTATTCGCCACCTATCTCAAGGTGATTGGTACTAATGTGGTAGTAATGTTGCAATCAATGGGAGGATTTACTTTACTTGAGGCATATGAAATATCCATTGAAGCTAAGAATAGTTTAATATAATCTAGGGAATTACCTCTAAGAGTCTCCATGTTTCCATTGTCTCATAATTCAATTGATGCTCCAATCATATCAAGAGTTGCCAATACTAATGTCAAACTAAAAATCACTCCCAACAAAATGGATAATGCTATATATAAGGATGAGATGATTCATTCTTTGAAATCCCAACTCAAACAAGCTCAATTTCATGTAAGTGTTCCACCCAACCCTCAAAACTATCCTCAACAAGTCTATATACCTCCACCCCAATAAAACTACCAAGGAAGAGGACAAGGTCAACAAGCTTTCAATAGGTAGTCCAATGCTTATAATCCTAATTCTATTCCATCTACAAGGGCTATTTTTCCAGTCTATACTAATTTGGTTCAAGGAGAACTTATGGATTATTGGGGGTAACTTCAAGTTCAATTTTGGTATGATGGTGGAGAAGGTTTTCATGATTTGGTGGCACAAGAATGAGACATTCCTTACCTTGCATTAGAAGAATAACATCTCATGAAAGTGAACACTCATGGAGAAGGTAGCAACCAAAATACTATTCTCATGAACTTTCAAAAGGAGGATGACTATGTCTTGAATCAAAGTAAATCAACTATAACCAACACAAGATCCAAAAAAAGAGTTATGGGAGATGTTCCCAAAGCACATGTGACTCCAAGTGATGCATTTCCAAGGCTACAAGGTGTGAATGCTAATGTATCACCTCATACTAGTCACATTTGTCCTCAAAGTTAGAATGTAAGCAAGGTTTTCAGGCATACAATGCTTCAATTTCAAGCTTCCTCACTACCTCCAAGGATACAAGAAAAGGTAAATACTTACCTTATAAAAATTATTGACTCTTTGAAGTATACCAAGACTAGCATATATCTTTGGGAAGTATTACAAATTCTTGGTCAAAAGTAACTCCTACAAGAACAACTTGCCAATATTAATCTAGCCCATCAAGCTCCAAGATACCATGGTGTGGCCCCTGCCAACACACCAAGTCATGTCTGAGAGCCCACCACCAAATCTGAAAATCCTCCACCTTTCTACCTCACACTCATTTTAGGAGAAAAATTGGTTCATAATTTCATTGTGGATAGTGGGGCTAGTACAATGGTTATGACTAAGGTGTTGCAGATAAGTTAGGGTTAAAGTATGAACCACATAGCAAGTGTTTTTTGTAACTTGATGGAACTCCAACCAAGATAATGGGATTAGTTAAAGAGTTGAAAGTTTTTCTACATGATTTTCCAAGATTCCCCATTATTCAAGACATTGTGGTGGTATACCTCCCGGCTCACTTTTCTATTTTCTTGTCAAGGGACTTCACATCTAAAATAGGAGGATATATTTTTACTGATTGGACTTTTTTAACTTTTATAATAATATATGGAACCAAGGTGATCATAAGAACACATCCCTTGGTAAGGTTTCATATTGAACCATATGTAGAGTCAATTTCAAATTAGAATTGTATAGTTTGTGAAGAAGAAGAAGGTGTTATTGATGGTGAAGCATCCTCTCCTCTTGAAGGTATTTATAACCTTTTCCTTGATGAATATGTTACTAAAACATATGAGCATGATCCTTATGAATTCATGGAAGAGATTTATTTGGGGGCTTATTGTGAGCATTAATAAGATACTCCTATACCCCCACTTACAAATGAAGATCATAAAGTAGAAGAGGTATGTCCTACTTTGCCTATTCCTCCTTAAGATGAGCAAGTATTTCTCCAAACTTGTGATGAGTCCCATGTGGCCAATAATCAGTCCTCTCCATCTTGTTCTCCACCTAATATAGCTGGTTCTCCTTCAAGTCATTCCATTTATAGTTTCAAATAATCTCTTATTGGCTACCAAGAATACATGATAGAGATTGATACTAGATATGGTGGTGATTAAGTCATTCCTAATGTTTATATTAGGAGTGTAAGGAATGAGTTGGAAAAATAAAAAAAGAGTGGATTCCTATAGAGGAGGATAATTGGTCAAGTTATACCTATGAGGTGATTGAGGTTTGTAGCCTAGTTTGAAATCTAGAATAAAAATTGAGATCCCATGAAACCAATCCATCTTGGTAGTCTCAAGATGCCTCAAATTCCTTGTCCATTTCCCAAAATTTATCTTCTTAGGAGTCTATCCTATATATCAACCAAAAGAGGAAAGAAACCATGGTGGAACAAGTCAAATTATGTGGATAATATTGTGAAGAAGGAATAGAGGTTTCATATTGGATGAATGATGAGAAAGATCTAACTCCTTTTGAAAGTGATGATCCTTATGTTGAAAAGGATGCCTTAGAAGGACTTCTCTTAAATCCTGAAGAAGAAATGTTTTCTCTCATTGTTCCTTTCCATGATGAAGATCAACCAAAATATAATGGATTATGGTAGATGTTTGAAGACATATGCAATGAATTTGAAAGCCAAAAGGGGCTTACAAGTCCTATATAATTGACCACAAGCCATGGCAAGCTATAAGTTGGAATACATGCATGTGTTGAGGAGTTTTATCACCAAGAGAGTTTGGATCATGATGGAATAATATATGATGATCTTGGGCCTCTTGAAGATGATTTTAAGATTGATCATTAAATCATTCATGCAGCTACCTCTACCATCATTAAGGAGGAATTTAAGAGATACTTCCAAATTTTCATGATACAATAGTTCTTAGAGAGTTTGAAGAAAATACGATGATTGAGAAAGAAGATGAGATTTATTAAGGAGACATGAACTTACAACAAACTAACTTATGTATAGACATGCAAATTTTATATGAGGAGACAAAAGGGAAATAATGTGAGACATGCTTCCAAAATCAAGAGGACTTCAGCTACTTGGGAGACCTATTTAAGATGACTTCATCATGTGACATGACAATTCAATGAACAAAGAGAAAATGTGAGTCATATATCGTCACACCCAAAAGGAAGCATACATGGAATCCTCATTCATCTAATGAGGAGGGAGATTCAAGATACTCCCCTTTTGATCTAGGAAGGGAGTATGATCAAGATGGATGTACATACTAGTTTATTTTTATTTGTGCTTTGTGTTCCTTAAGTGCTTAGTAACATAAGTGCGTCTTTGTTTTCCATTTTGCTTTTGTCTTGTGTGTGTTGTTCTTTCTTTGTGTGTTTTGTGTAATGTCAGTTATCTTCTGGTTAAGCCCAAGGTCTATTCATGCCAATTTGAGTGCTCATATGAGAGACTCCATGGCCCAATGGAAGGATTAGTCAACTAGTATTAGGCATAGATGTCATGCCACCCCTATGAATCACTAAGAATGTTGACTAAATTTGACCTTAAGTCAAACTTGGGTCAATCCATACTATTTTTAAACTTTTAATAAGGTTCCCATGTGTCTTATAGGGTGTTATGTTAGTCTATTTTCTTACTCATCCTCTCCCTAATCCTTGTTGAAGTCCACCCTCTTTGTACTAGGCTAGTCAACTAAAGTCAAAGGGTCAAATTATGTTGAAAATATCCTAAGGTGGTCCTTGACATGTTTTAATATGTTTACAAGTCATAAATTAGTTATAGGTTGTCTCATGTGGAAAAGGGGCCTTTTGGTCATATTTTAGCCTATTTAATGACTTGTATGGATTTTCATGCAAGAAAATTTGACACCTAGGTGAGTGTTAATGTGGATCATGTCAGGAACATATATTTTCTAGACAAAAAGTAGTTATGTTCAGTGAATGGTAGTTTTCCCTAAAAAATAGGAGCTTTTAGGCACTTGTACAGACTTACCAAGTCCATCATCAAATAAAAACGTGGTAAGAGTAACTCTTCAACTCCCATCATCCATTTCAATTCCTATTTTTCAATAATAATGCAAAAAATTTCATCTACAACTTGTTTTCCTCCATTTTCACTTAAAAAGCAAAGGAGCAACTTCATGTACTAGGCATGGGCCGTATAGGTGGAATTGGGAGGAATGATTCTAGGGTGGATATTAATATGAGTTTAATTCATTTTAATAATAATAACTTGAGATTTTTTGTATCCTCCTTTATGAATAATTAGTTTGGTTCCAAGTAGCTTTTTATGTATATTCAACCATGAGGGGGTCACATGTTGAGCTTGTCTCAGAGTTTCTTGTTTTAGATTGATGTATTTGTGTGTTTCAAGTGTATCCACATGATTTTAAATATGTTTCCATGATTCTTATTTTTTTTGAGAGTTCAATTGTTTGAGGAAGCCTCTTCTAGGATTGAAAAATGTCTAGTTTGCATTCATGGTCATCTCAATTGCTTTGAAAATGTTTCCTTCATGTTGGATATGATGTTTTAATGTTGTTTTGGAAATGATAATAGTTTATGTTAGGCATTAAATTTTTTAAAATTTCTCTTGATGTGTCTTTAAATCATTCCTTCCATGTTTCTTTCCATTTTATGATTTCCTTGTATGTCACAATTAAAAAACTCCACCTACAATAGCATGCTAACATCACAAATGTAAGTTTGAAGGTTTGACATGGTCCTTAACATCTTGGGACTGTTAATGTGCATTGAAATGTTGGATGTATTCATGTAGGTTCTATAAACTTGCATATTTGAATAATGGGCTTAATTCTACCTGTATAGAAGGGATGATCATCTATAACTGATACCATATACATGCCTTCTGGAGGTGTTCCAATAGATTGGTAAATTAAATTTGAGAACACTTGATATGGGAAAGCCTACAAAAACCTATTTATCATCCTATTTTTATAATAAAAGTGTCAAAGCATCAAATGGGAAGTTGGACTGTGATCAGGGCAAATTGGGTTCTCTGTCCCTAAAAATGGTAAATAGAGGCCTTGAAGGTTTTTGAGGACCTCACCAAATTAACTTTAAATGTGATACAAGATTTAAATTTGGATAACTTGGTAGCCTTATCTACCTATAAAAAATATGCCAATTTTGAGAATAAAAGGATGAATGGATATTGTATTTTATAAAGCCTAAAAATGGATTAAAAACTATTAAAGTAAGGCAGTGCTATCTATAAGATATTGATCAAAACATTAAATTTGCATCTCATTTTATTGTTATAAGATATGATATCAAGTTGAATGATGATAATGGCTAAAATTATGCTTTCAAACTAAGATTACATGAGATAGGGATACATCCAATGACTTAAACCCCAATGCATACTCCTTTGTCCGTACATAAGACTGTGAGGAATCACCTATAGGCAGAGAGGTTAAGGTTTGTGAAATGGTATAACTTGGAATAAGGTGAAGGAATTTTATGTTTTTAAAGCAAAAAAATACTTACATACCATTATAGTAACCATGATCAAGTCTATCTTGACCTAGAAATCAACTACATGCCTAAAATGAATGAAAAATAGCCACATATAGCTGAGCAGATAGTGAAATGAGATTGTGGACTTTGGAGGAGTATTAAGGCACTTATAGGCTAAAGGAAATAAAAATTTCAAACCTAATGACTTGGGGATCTAATGGATTTACCAGAACATCAATCAAGGTTAGTTTAATGTTAATGACCAACCCCAAAACACCTACAGGTAGAGACCAAGGACTATCTCAGACCAAGAGGATAGTGAGTAATTGGAAGGCCTAAAAAGCCAAGATGATAGGTTTTAAATATGGGTTCAGATTGTACTTATGAGGTGATACCAAAATTAATGTATAATTTTTTGAAACTTTGGCCAAAATATCCAAATAAAGTCACCCAAAAGAAGATCCCCTGTTAATTGTCACAGTTAGAAAGGAAGGAGAGTTTTAAAAAGTGTGATATGGATTAATCATGATAAAATTAAGGAAATAACATGTCCAATACATCCTCAATCCACCCAATTCCCTTTTCTCATAGAAAAATGGACATAGTTCATACAGGTAGGGTAGGGAAATCCTTGTTTCAAGAGGTGAGTTTGGGGATTCCACTTAGGAGAGAGGTTTTGAGTGGATAAATAGGTTATAAAAGAATTAAATTAGTGTAATTAAAATGAATTAACAACTTGTAAACATAAAATAGGTTTGAAAGGAGCATCCATGAGGAAGTTTGGACAAAACATGCAAAAAAACAAGGTTTTTAACCCCCTTTTTGAGGAAATTGGGATGGTTAGACCCCCTTACCATGGAATAAAAAAAATTAATGTTGGTAAATATGAAATTTTTAATATTTTAAATAATAAATTTTCCAAAAAAAAAATTCCTAATACTCTCTATTTTGACTTAGAGTAGGGGTAGTCCCTTCACACACAAGAATGGCAGTTTTGGGGAAAAGTGAAGAATGGTGAACCAGAGACCAATTGGATTAGTAAATAAGGTTTTAATAGTGAGAAAATGCATGGAATAACCTAATAAAACTTTCTATAAGTCTTGAGATAAAATAGGGCATCCTACACAACAAGGGTTATAGTCAAGTGTGAATGAAAGCCTTAGGGCTAGAAGCCAATTTGGAGGTCATATGCATTTTAAACATAATATATGTTTTAAATGTTATAAATTATTTATTAAATAGGTATTTTTGGTGTTTTAAATCCATAAAATTTCAAATATAACCACTAGAGGTTCAAGAGGATCTTAAAGATGTAGGCAGACCTATTGGTAAGGTTTAGGCCTAAAACTAAATAGGGATTAATTTCCATTTCAAGATTTTGGAGTTCCATTTTAATGGTTTAAGGAAGTTTTTAGGGTATATTTAGGGATGTTATAACCATTTTTTTTCAAATAAATTATTAAATAATCTACTTTTGGCTTAGGAAGCATTTAGACCCCATCAAGAAGCAAAAAATGAGCTCGAATGTCAACTTCAAGTGCTTAGAAATTCCATCAATATTTTCATGGGACCTTAAGCCATTAAATGAAGTTTAATGAGGTCCCTAATGAGCCATAAGTGTAATTTTATTATAATTCCAACATGCCATGTCTATGAACAAATTCTAAAAATGAAAATCACTTCAAAACCCTTGCAAACCCTCCATAGTGACCTAATTGGGAAGACGAGGCAATTTGATCATCCAAAGAGTATGGAGGTGTCATGAAAACACTTTTATGATGTATAGGAATATAAATATATTATTTACATGTGATTTTTATGTATGGACCTATACATAATAGGGAAAAATAGGGCTTATTTTGACCTTTTTTGATGATTTGTAGGCATGGTGACCTTTCAAGAAGCCAAATAACTTTTAGAGGAAGGTTTAGGAATTTTTATAAGTCCTTATTATAATTTTATAAATATTTTAATACCGTAAGTGTTCCTAATAGTTATCTCATTTTAGCCAGTCTAGTGAACCAGTTAGGGGAGACTTAGAGAAAATGGTGAATCTTCATTTATGGAGCCTTTTAAGGAAAAATTATTGTAATTGATGGTATGATAACTCCTTAAAAATTTAATTCCTATTATTTTATGGATTATATTTTAGTTTTTTATATATTTAAGGTGACAAGTGTGAGAGGTGAAGGGAAAAGGTTTATTTTGAGACTACCAAGTATGATCATTCATGGCCAAAATGAGAGGAAGGGTCAAGAGCCTCCCCAATGTATGTGAGGGATTATTATTAACCCCTCCTAATCATATTAATCATAAAAATTTATCATTTTTAGAGTTGGTATATTTTTTAAGGCCAATCATGAGGGGTAGTTTTCTGTGCATAAAAAAGGCATTTCTTGACTATTTTTAGGTATTGGATGATTGGGAATGACATTTGTAACTCCTTAAATGATATGTATCATAAAATCCATCTCTCTTATTCATTTTTAACTGATATTCACATTGGTGACACATGTCTTGGTGCCTCTTGAACTTCTCTTCTCTCTCTCTTCCTCAAAGTTCTATAAATTGAGCCATTTTGGCCATTATGAAAAAGACCACAATTTTTATGGTGACTCCCTACTAAAAATAAATTAAACTTTGATTTTTTATAATGAATAAAATTCTAATTCTAAGTTTTAAACAATTTGTCTAAGTATGTGAGTGATGTATAGTGGAGCTAAGTGATAGTATCATCCTTACTCCTTTTGTCCTTCATGTTTAAGCAAGATTTATGATGCTAATAGGTCATGTTGTCCCTTTTATGATGGTATTATGTTTTAATGTATTAATATCTCTTTTAAGTATGAAACTATCTCTATAGTGTGCAATCTTCCCCTAGGTCAAGTATCTTATTGATTATCCCAAGTATGCTACCTTCACATTGAAACACTATGTTAAGATCCTTCAATGCATGGAATTAGTCTTGGAAAGCATTATTGCTTAGTATAAGTATGCTAGTCTATGGGATATATTTTGGTGGATCACCTCTCTAGTATAGTTTTTATTTTATGCAAACTCTTAACTCTTTTCAAGAACAAGCATTAGATTAGGTGATAGACACTTAGAGAAGAATTCAGGGAGCTAGCCCTTTCAATCCTAGAGATTCATCTCTCTTAAAAGTTCCCACAAACTTGAGATATGATTAAATATTGCATCAAATTTAGGGAGATTCATAGAGTGTCCTAGGGTGCACAATTTTATGAAAATAATTATCTTGTAATATACTTTTGTGATTATGTGCCTATGCATTGATCTCTTATGTATGCTTCATGGAATGGTTTTTAGAATTGAATATACACTGTTTAGTGATTGATTCACCTCCCCTCCCTCTCAATATATACTTAAAATACTATAGACACCTCATTTTATTCATTAACCAACTCATGATTTTCATTGTCTTCTTAAAGTTCTTCCACATTCTAAACTAAGGTTTCTTTTTCATGTTGAAAATCTTATTGGATGGACCTCCAAGATGGACAAACTATAGGTTTTTGAAGAGAAAGCAATTTGGTTTGACCATACATAATGTTTTCATTCTTATAATCACATTCTTGGTTCCAAATTAGAACTTTGAGTCTACTAGGCTCTTTTGAGGATTGGATAGGCTCTTCATGAGGACAAGGAATATTAGAGGACTGGAATGGAACATAGGAAAACTATTGAGTATGGGAGGGAGAGAATTTTTATTAAAATATATTTACACTTTCTCCATAGCCTTCTTGAGGCTCTTCAAAATCTATAAGTTTGTTCCCAACTTCTTGGTTTTACCACATTTTAAGGCAATCAAACCACCATTGGATATAACATCTTATTTCATGAAAATATTCATTTATAACATAGTTATCTTCCTCCTCAACCAACCTCCATATGTTCATAAGGAAATAAATTGATGATATCAAGCTCTTGATCCAATCTTTTCACCAACCTTTTTTATTTTAGAATTTAAGGCATGAGTTAGATTAAGGATTTGGTTTGAGGTGGAATTGAAGTAGGAAAAGGATAGAAGTTTTGGTATTGACCTTGAGAAGGTTTTATAGGAGCTTGATACTATGGATAAGTCTGTTGGGGAAGGATACATCCTAGAATCTTCCTCTTGAGAGCTTAGATTTCTTCTTTAAGAACTTGCATCTTAAGATTTTGGATTTCTTTTTCAAGATCCTTAATCTTATCTTATTGATAGCCTTATTCATATTCTTCTTAACAAGACTCTTCAATAACTTTATGACCATATAGAAAAGGAATGGGTTCATAAAAACTTTGGTAGGGAAGTGTGTAGTAATAACTCTTAACATATCCAATGATATTAACTTCATTAGTCAAATTAAACATAATACTTTATCAAATTATTTTAAACAAGTACCTAGGCTGATTATCACCAAAAAATTACATTTAGAGTCTGTATTGGTGTTTGTTTGAATGCTTCCAAAATCTAGTAGTAAGAAGAACACACCAACAATTATTCTACTATTTTGGAGATTTGTCCCATCGGGCATGCAAGAACTATTATATACAAATATTTCACCCTTATAGGATTTCCTTTAGGCCTCTCCACATTTGGATAACATGGAATCACCTCTAGTCTTGTGCATTGCCTATAACAGAGGTAAACCTCTAGGTTAAAGAGATAGCTCCCTTGATCTATTTTTTAGGCTCACACTACACTAGGCTAATCACTATTGAGGGTGAAAATGGAATACATATACATAAAATTAACCTATGATAATGAGGTGATACACCAAATATAATTCCACACAACACACTTGCATCTGCATGAAGAAAGAAGACTACTAAAATTGACTTTAAATATATGTCCTTCTAGCATAAATATTTCTCATAGAGGTATATTTCTATGTAAATCTAGAGGTGGGTGAAAATAGGGTATGATAATAGACACTACTATTCTCATTCACACTTTAAGAAAACACTTAACAAAAATACACTTAATTAAACTTGTTATAAGAGATATCACTCACACAAAACATGTAAGAGCAAAATGAAAGTAAGGAGAAGACATTCATCACTTAACATCCAATTAAACTAATTGTCACACTTGGGAAAGAGATTTTAGAGATAAAATAAAATTTATAATCTTTATTCCAAGGTAAAAACAAGGTGCCAAACTAGTAGGGTTTCACCATACTAGGTGTTTATTAAATACAAATGCCAAAAAGGCTTGCATATATGGAGCATAAGAGAGGAGGGAGAAGAAGAGAAATGGAAGGGTCACAAGGCCAAGTCTCAAACTAAGAGAACTAGTTAAAAATCAAGATAATGAAGCTTAAAAGAGGTCATAGAGTCATCCTAGATAGGTTTCTATGATAAACATGACACGACTTTCAGGTTAGCATAGAGGCACTCCATGGTTCTTCTTGAAACTACATTCTTAATGATGATTCTAATTGACTATCTTAAACTACCTTATGGGGATTTGAAACATTTTTAATGTCATGATAAAATGGAATCCTAATGGTAATATTCATTTATACCTCTTCAATTGACAATTCCCTCTTTTCCAATTGTTACTCACTCTTTAGCAACCACTCATTAGCCTTCTAGGCCTCCAAGCTTAAACTTGTCACATAGGTGTCCTATACATGATAAAATAAATTAGTGGTTAGAAAAATACTAAATACCTATTTATCTTCCACTCCATCAAATAGACCTCAAAAATATCTAATATTAGACCTTTCACCTTCTCACTAGATCATCACTTCTCCTTTTCACTATTTGTCTAAGACTGGCTACAATGAAAGGTGTAGAAAATATATTTTCATGCATAAATGGGGTGATAAATCAGTATTATGGATTGTAAAAAGTCTCCATAATCCTTATAAAATTATTATCATTCATTAATTCTCCTATATACCTGTAACACACTTCAATTCCTACAAGAAACTTAGATTTTGATTTTTCTATATAAGTGATAATATGGATTAAATGGATATCATGGATACTAGGAGAGTTATAAACATTTATATATCACTTTCATGACAATTTTAATACTTATAGATTCATATATTTTCATTTCTTCCCCATTGGGTTTGCACAAGGGTTTTGAGAGGGTTTTAGGCCTCTTGGACTGTTAACAATGGTTCATAAAAAATAGATGCTAATACTCCAAACCAATTACAATGAGGAAAAGCTAAGTAACCTCTTCAAATAACCCTAATTATTTAAGTAACCATGCACACTTTTCATACAAATGTGATCATAAGTAAATGGCCTCTCGAGCTCTTGACTGCATTCTAAGTAGGTTTGAGAGAGGTTTATGTCAAAATGGCCAATTCTATATTATCCTCTACAAACTGATGGTTATAAATATCCTTTTAATTTACCCTAAATTCTCTATCATTTATTATAAATTTCATTTAGTCATAGAATATAAGTTAAGCATAATTAGGGTTCATGTCTAGTTCTAGACCTAATATGCTTAGATTGTGCTTCTAGGAATTTGACCATTACTAAGTGGTTTTAGTGGCTGTAAGTGTTTATTTACACTTTTTCATATTCAATCCAAATATATATACCATCAAAAAATTCATTCAAACTCTCCATCTCATTCCTTTAATATTCACATCTTAAACATCTAGACTATGTTACTCATGGAGTGCCCTCTATCTGAGATAAAACATAGGGAATCTCCCATATTTATCTAACCTTAAGGGTACTATAGAGAGATATTTTAGGTCATGGTGACCATATGTTTCAATTTTTAAATATTTTAAACTATTCTAACCCCCTTAACCCTTCAAAATCCTTAAGACTGGTCTTTGGTTTTGCAGACTACATGTAAAACTTAGTTTGACTGAGCATGAAGTTAGAAACTTAGTTTAGATCAAACTATGTTCTATTTCATTCCTTTTGAGGTCTTATGAAAATCTGTATTATCACTATGAAATTTATTTTTTAATATTAAATATTATATATATATATATTACAACCAACTTGCATCTTACATTGTCTTAGACAGGTCTATAGACTATGTCAAATGGTAGGTGTGCATCAAGTAGAAGTTGAAAGGCTCCTATATGTTCTTATTCATGATTTATTACTATGTTTACACATATAATTATTCATGAGGTAATTGGGACCATTTCAAACCTATATTAACTCATTCCATGACTTACCATCATGTTCTCATACCATTACTATTAATAGACCATAGGTTTGCAGTCAAACTGTAGATGTTATTTTAGGGGATATGAGACCTTCTTGTAGGTGAAGATATTTGCTTGAGCAATGTAATTCACCATTTAGTTTTACTCTAAGGTAAATAAAGCAATATCATAATTTAATTAACTCATATTATTCCTAAAAATTAGGATCTCATCTCCCACTACCTATACACTATGTGCCATTGCAAGCTACATGTTTCTTTGAGATCCAAAGCATTGTGTTTCACTGAATATCTATAGTGGAAAATTGAATAAATTGGGAGACACTCAATCCTCATTCCCTCTTGATCAAATAAATTTATCTCATGTTGAGGATTAACATATATTCTTAGGCTGCAAAAATGGAAACATTAGTCTCACACAGACCTCATGGTATTCAACTAATAGATGATGTAATACTAAGAAGAAACCTTATTTAGAAAAAATAAGGTAAATGTCCCACTTTACATCTTTATCAATTTGCACCTCTATAGACATTGCTTGGGAAAGTATTTATTGAAGTTTTTGAATCTTGAGTGACTTTAGAATATAATTCTATGCTTGATATTGAACACCACCTATGTTTTAGGTTTTGGATGATCCATCCATCTTCTGTACATCTCTATAAGTGACTGTTGGTGACTGCTAAATTAAATATTTGCCCAATCCTTACTCATTGTCTAAGAAACTCAACTCAATCAAATTCCAAGTATTTAAATGCAAAACTTCCATGGAGAAAATATATTCCATGGTTTTATAGAATAAACTCAAGTGTATTAACTGGCTTAAACCATTGACATAAGAACAAACACTAAAACTATGGAAACACTATCTTGTAGACCAATAAGGCTCATTCCTTAGCACAATGAGAGTGATATTGATCACCTTCCATGATCACATATTAAAAACAATTTGATGATGAATAATATACTCTACCAAAACCGAAACACACACACACACACACACACACACACACACACACACACACACACACACACACACACACACACACACACACACACACACACACAACTTGGAAACACACTACTTGGAAACATCAGATCATGAAAATAGATGAGAAAACCTAAATGTGTAGTCAACTAAGAAGCACTATAAATATTAGTGTTTGTTCATGAAGTATAGAAAAAAATTATGAAAACCATGACCATGGAATGAGAGATAGCATAGACTAATTTCATCCACCAAAATCATTCATCTCAACTCTTCCTCTCCTATCCATACTAGCTACAAGTTAGTTGACTTGTTTGACTTGCCAAATGGAGTAAAGAGAGAGATGTAACGGTTTTCATCAAACACATTCCTTGACATTGAAAGTGTAATTGAACATGGTTGACTTTTTTATCCTACCAAATGGAGACAAAACCACTCCCTAAAATTCCTTGACATCAAACACATTCAATTACATTTTGTCACACTTGTCTTTAGTGTCAAACCATATAACTTATGAGAATGACCCAAAAGGTGGCCTTGTATGACATGAGACAAACTATATAAATGTGACAAGGAAAAAACATATTATTTGACATTTTTTATGACTATGGTGGACATTTTATAACTTATAAGACCTTATGTAAGTATTACCTTACATGGGGGTTGGCTTCTTTGACTAGGGGTTAAATTAGTCAACATTTTGGTGATTTCTTAGGGGTAGTAAGCTTGATATGCTAAGGGAAAGTTTCCTTATCCTATCCTTTAGAAATGGAATCACTTATACACCACATTTGACACTTTCATGCCTCTTATTAGACACCAAACATGAATGAATCTTCCAATGTGCCATGACTATTATGAATATGTACAATTAACTAAAAATGGCCCATTTTATAGTTAAACTCCTTTGTATGTTAAACCTATAAGTTTTCAGTTACAAAACTACTCCATAACATTACCTAACATCAGACATGTTTACTTATACTTTTACACACTTGTATTTAGTGGAAAACCATAAAAATTATGAGAATAGCCCAAAAGGTAGACTAATATGACATGAAACAAACAATATAAATGTGATAAGGCTAAAACATATTATTTGAGGTTAGTTTTGACCATGGTGGACATTTTAAAACCTATGAGACCCTATAGAAGTTTTAACTTACATGGGGGTTGATTTATTTGACTAAGGAGTTAAATTAGTCAACATTCCTCATAGGCACTAGATTAGGAACCCAAGAATAGTGCTTAATATGGAAGATGATGTTTGATTCAATCAACTTGATCATCTCTTTCTTCATCAAGATTTCAACCTTGGGATTTATGGCTCTTTATTTTTGTCTCACTTATTTTGAACTTGGGTCTATCTTAATGGTGTATTGGGATAATTAAGGGTCAAAACATTTAAGGTCACCATATTCCCATGTAGATACATTTTAAAATTCTTTATGTATCTTAGAAAATGAATCTTTCTCAGCGTTGGTATATAGATTTTTTATGTTGAGTATTTTATATTTTAAGATGACAACTCTTTAAAAATGTTCCTCATTTGAAGACATGCTTACCTTATATTTTATCAGTTGATCTTCTTCATTAAAAATTCTTTCAAGGGTCACCAATCCTTTAGGGAGTTTATTGGACTGTAGCTACACTATTTGGTCACCATATTATTTTTGAAACTTGGCATGATTCTTTGAGGAGAACTCAACTTCCTCACATATAAAACATGTAATATGTTTATCACTATAAAAAAATTTACAACTTGTATTATTGTCTAGGATAGATGGCCTAACCAACACTTTGACATGTGGTTGATATTTATCACTTTTGACATCATTTGAGATGTCATAATGAGCCCCTACTACTACCAACCTATCATCATGTTAATTTTTTTTCTCTTTAGACTGATTAAAAGTTCAAGGCCTCAAATACTTTAATAAGGTCCCCAATCCTATGCTTGTATGCCTTAAATAATGGATTATTTATATAATTCTATCCTCTAACCTATTGTATTACTAGTTCACTATCACCATAGGCTTACAATTGCCTTATACCTCTCTTCCTTGCCCATTATAGGCCATAAACATGTCTTTCATATTATGCTATGTTGAAATAGCATCCAAATGGTAATATAATGGTGGAAAATAACTTCTCCTTAGAAGGAGAAATAAGAATTATACCTGCCCATACTCTATTTTTGCTCCTTAAACCATCATAGAATAATTGGCATATTCTTTATTCATTTTCATTGGGCTTTGAAATGGATATTATGAATTATCCTTTTTTATGCATGTATTAGAGCCTTATAATAGTCTATTTAATGTGTTTGAAAAAATCAAACTCATGATTTTTAGTACCTCATTCATCTAGAAAAAGATCATGTATGCCACCAAGAGATACAACTGGTTCTTGGTCGTTAGGATGGTCCCCCTCATTAATGATAGTGCAATTACTACTAGATATATTTGGTACATAAGGTTCTACATGAAACTTAGCTATAGGTTCAAAATTTATTGAGAAATTATCTCCATATTTGGTCCTAAATTCCATATAACACCAATTTGAGGTCAAGTAGCCCCCAAACTTAGCATTAAATGCCCTTGACAAACATAGAAAAAAATGGGGAGGTACATCCACAACCACAATATGTTATGAAATGGATAAAGTAGAAAAATAATGAAGAGTAAGTCATAAACCTTTGATGATGCCAAATATTTTACCTATTAATCTATCTAATTGCAACTGACCTTTAGAGTTTGGTTCATATTTCAAGTTTCAAGTTTAGCCAGTCAGCTACCTATTTTAGCATGACTAAGCTACTTGCTCCCTATCAATCAGGAAGTTATGAAAAAATGAATCTCTAATGATTATAAAGATTTATAAATTATGAGTTTTATATTTTTTCTTAGTTTTAGTGGACTACCCATCATTAGACTTTAATGCATTTGCTAAAACTACCCCCTTTTCACTAGCTTGTCTTGAAGATGTATTGTATTTTGATAATTCATTTTGGAGTAAGTCACTTTGTCCAAAGATTGATAATTTATCCCAAAATTGGATGCTTACAAGGACCCTTTTCATCTACTCTATAATGCTTGTAAAATATCCACTAACCTTAGCTTGTCCACTAGTAGGCATAGTGTTGTCTAGAGCTTCTGAATTTTGATGTACGAAGGAACCTTTAACATTTTGAAACTTCTAATATGCTTGAGTATTAGGAACAATATTAGACACACCTACCCCTAGTGATTTTTGAGAGTTCATGATTGGACCCTTACTTGTCTCTTCTACCTCCTCAACCACTCTTCTTTTTGACCTTATGTTTGTAACTATAGGAATTGAGTCCTTATTTAAATGCCCTTGATGGTTCATTGTACATGAATCCTCTTGGAGATAGTTAAGTAAAGTGGATTATGATTGAGCATTACCTCCATTCATATTTTTTTACTCAACATCCCCCTTATTTTCCAAAAAAATAGGGGACCCATTTTTTTCAAATTTTGGCCTTATTTGTTAAGCCTTTATTGAGAAAAATTACTTCTTAATATTCATACTTAGAAGAAATTGGCAAATTAGCATTGATATTATGTATATTTTATGGACTAAATCTATTAATAAATTTTGAGAGTTTTTTAAACTATGCAAATTTTGGGACATAGTCTATTCATATAAATTCATTTAGAGTTTTTACTCATAGGGCCTTTTATGTAGGAATTTTGTTTGAATATTTTATTTGACAGGTTTAGTTTTCAAGTTTTATGTTTTGGGTATTTTGTTTGGGAACCTTTTTTGGGTATCTATTTTTTAGAATTTATTTATTTAGAATTTTTTTAACTTCATATCTTTTATTTTGAACATATTTGGTATTTGGGGATTTTGTGTTAGACATTTTGTCCAAAGAAATTATCCTAAAAAGGACATATCTTTTGAAAGTTTTATATCTTCAAACTTTTTTTTAGAAATTTTATCTGATGAAATTTTTATCCTTCTATATTTTTTCCTTGGACATTTTGTCTGATAGTTCCTAATCAATTTACACATATGTTGTGGACTTTTTTCCATAGACATTTTGTTTGATGGGAATTAGGTCTTTGAGCTCTTTATTATGGGTCTTTTATAAAGAATAGTACCCAACACAAACCCTCAATACCCTATTCCTGAGTGCAAAAGGAATTACTATACTTAATTGAATAAAAGGCTAAATATTTCCTAATAGTATGCTAAAGTCCCCCACCAACTTAAACTAATAAAATTTGAACTATGCAAGAAATATAAAAGAAGTGAGTGTCAGGCATCTATATCACATAAAATGGTAATCAATGTGAAAATCCATATACATGATGCAACCATTGAAGCCATAATTACTTTTGAAAATAATTGTACTCAAATTTTATTGTTATCCTATACAATGAAGAGCCCTATCTACTACCTATGAGAAGATTACGAGTGAAACAATGACTAGTGGAAACATAAATTGATCATACAACAAAAAGAGAATGTAGAAGAAGACTGTGAGTGTACCCAAATTACACATAACAAATTATGACATATTCATCTAGGGTATTTATGGGAGTAATTACACCATCACCCTACTTAATCAATGATTTCATAGAATTTACTGACATAGTCTTTGAAATTGCCATATTCAATAATATATATGTGAATTACTCAGAGGTATGGGATGTGGTTGATTTTATTGATATATTTTCATTGTATGACAATATCTCTCTCTCTAAGTGATTATTTGTCAAAGATTTGATGGACATAAAATGATAAGGATTAAATTTTACTATCGCCAGGCCTGAGGTGATTACATGCATCGACTTCCTCTATGATTTGTTATTTAAAAGTAAGGTAACATTAGATGTTTTCCTACATCACATTGGAAATCTTATAGTAGTAGAGCACATCTCGGGTGAATATTTACAAATATATTTGGTATTACCATCATCCAATGCATACTTTGACAAACATAGGATAGTGAAATAGAACTAAGAGAACATGATGGAAAAGGTTCTATCCTCATGGCTTCTCCTTAATAAGACCATCAATTTCAAAGGAAAAAATCCTAAGGGGGTCTTTCTAATTAACAATTTCAGGATGGAAGTGCACATTGTTATGGCACAACATAATTGACTCTATGGCATGCCCAACATTCACTTCCTCTATTTGGATTAGGTGCTATTATTACACATGATGTTGACTAGTGACACCACATTTGCATTAGAAGAGATAGTTAGCTTTCATTTGAGGGAACAAATCATCCACAAGGATAAGAGGCCTACTCCTATAATCCATTTTTATATGATGTATTATTTATTAGATGCTGTCATGGGGACTTAATACAAAGTTCTTGGTGAGCTATGGATCCTTACCACTGACTTTATTAAGAATAGGATTTATGATCAATTCCAATTCATGCATGTATATACTTATATGAAGAACATGGTGAATATCATTGAGGATGTATATCCTCAAGTTTAATAGGTTATCCATTTTTTGCCAATGCCAAAGATTGGATCCAACATTGTGAAGACACTTTCCACAAGAGGGAACTAATTATTATATCCAAACTTCATTGTTATAATGATCTAGGGAAACAAGGTTCACCCTTGTGTCTCTCAAAGTATATTCTAGATAAGTTAGCAAATCAAGAAATTGATTTTCAATTATGGTGGAGCATAGAAGAAGACTTGTCTAGATAGAATAAAAGTCCATACTTTGGCCACCACATAGTTATTAGTAGAATGCTATACACCATGAGAAATCATTTTAGAGAAGTTGGAGGTAAGATAAAAAGTTATAATTTACCCACACTTACATATAAGGATTTCGATACCCAAAAACTCATCCAAAAGCATATACATGGATTTAATATCCCCTGCAACCATAATACTTACTCCTATGATTTCTTGTTCCTAAATACAAAATATGATGAGTAAGTGTTATAAAGGTCAAGGATTTTTAAATTAAAATAATATCATTTGAGAATGATCCAAGAAGACCCTACAATTTTTGTAAAGGTATTGGACAATAAAAAGTCACTTTATAAAGGGTAGGAACATTCAAACTTCTGGAAAGGCTAGTTTATAGAGTAATCAAAAGACCAAGGAGGATCCTCATCTCAAGGACTCCCTATGAAGTTGAAGCTAAAGAATATGAAGAAAGAACTTGGGGTAGCTAAACTTGACCCTGAGGGAACATAGGTAGAACATCCCATAAATTTGGACTCTAATGAAGGGGAACAAGAAAAGGAAGATCTAACTATCATCACAATTCAAATGATTATTGATATTCCTTAGGCCCAAGATGAAAAATCTATAGGGGAAATAATATAAGAAACAACATCAATCCATAAAGTATCCTCCATATATCCAAAGACCACCATGGTCTATAAAAGGAAGCCCAGAACTCCCACAGGCAGCCACATAGTTAAACAAACCCAAGGCTTGACTATAGGATCCCAACAAGTAGGGTGGTAGAAGAAGAAGTAAGTAATTTAGGAGAAGAAGAATATAAATCTAAATAGGACACATAAATAGAGAAGGATAAATCACCAAGCCTTAAAGTTAAAAAGGGTAATGAACTAGCTATGGAGCCAACTCATTCCCTAGGTACCTAGTGTATTCAGTCTATTCATTTGTCCTCTATGTCTATTCCCATGTTTGGTAGTGTTTTTATTTCTTTTATTTTTTGAACCCCCAAGGTGGAAGTTCCTACTTCCACACTTGATCCATTTTCTCCAACAAATTTCATACAGTTCCCCTTGCTCAACCCATAAGTTGAGAAGGATGTTTCTTCTACCATTGTTACTATGACCTCCATTGATCCACTATCCAACTCCATTCCATTCACTTCCATCATGGATACCTCTAACATCACTTATGTCACTACCAATTTTAGATCATGAAAGAAGAATGAGGCATCCAAAAAGGTGCCATTGCCACTTCACAATTCCATGTCCAATCCACTCAGATCACCCTTCTTATGCTATCCACTACTCCATCTATGGAAACCATAGTGATAAGTTTAGGAAAAATAAAGAGATACAAGCCCCAAATAGTTATAATCCATGCAGTCCCTTATTTTTGAGGATTGGATTGGTCTAAGATCATTTGAACCTCCTTTCTTGACACCCTTATTAAGGAATCCAAGAGGCAACAAGCAACTTTAGAGGTAGAGGAAGAGGTTGTAGTCATAACCTCATAGGAAATATATATCAATCAATTTTACATTCCTCCCTAGGTTGTGGATTTGAGAATAAAGACCTGAAAAATGCCTAGTTTTAAAATTATTGAGCTCCCCTCCATCACCACTCTATTTGACAAACTATCTAGGAGCATACAAAGAGTGAACAATAAGAAGATTGAAGATGAAAAAGGTAGATAGTTGATTCTTAAGGAGAGGCAAAATATCTTCTCCCTCACTAAGATGTAGAATAGGTAGTTGAGCCAATCACCATATGTTAATAATTTTATATACCTCATAGAAGCACACAAGGAGGCCATGGTGTCCATCCACAAGGGTATAAAAATGGTGAGGTAAGAGCTAGAGGATGAGGTACAAAAATTGAGTGAACAAGCCAAGACTATACATATACTAGGAGGCACCAAGGTAGAGGTTCAAGATGTAACCTCTAGATGCTATAATTTTGTAGAAGCTCTGAATTTCATGCAGGTTGAATTTTCCCCACACATCAATAAAACTAATGAATTATTCAATTCTTTGAAGAATGACAATAATAAATTGAATATTTTGGTAGCATATATAGGTGATAAGGCTTACATCCATTTAGACCTTATGACACCACTTGAGGTAATTAATTCCCTTAACTTGATTATCACCAAAACAAAGGAAACTTAAGAATGGATAACATTAATTGGGGCTTTACTCATAAAATATCAAGAGCATGAAACCTAGGTTCTCCAAATTTTTAATGATATGAAGTTTTATAATGTGAAGGAAACCATAGGGAAATTGATTAGAAAGATCAATTTTGTTCAAATCATACAAGAGGTAACAAATAAATCCAAGTAGAGTCTGCATGGCCTAGCATTAGAGGAGATAAAAGATGAATTGAACATCACTAGAAAGAAGGTTATTAAGGTGGAAATCTTTAATAACAACTTCCAAGAGACCAAGGTAGAACATCTGAAGCTCCTTGGTCAAGTCAACCAAATCCATAGACTACATTAGCTTAACTTGGACATCATTTGATAGTAGCATGATGCTACAGACAAGTGTTACAAAGAGATTGACACAAAGAAAAAGAAATATTAAATTATTAATTCTAGTGCCACATTAACATCTGTAGTTTCCACATCCACTACATTAGCCACTACACTAACCAAAGTGCATGAAACTATTCATATGATGTGGCTTTGAAGGTCTAGATTTTGTGTATAAATAATTTTGTAACAGTATATATATGTTTTATATATATTTGTAGTTTCTTGTAGATTCAAGATATAATTGTAAAGTTGACTTTTACTTTGTACACATGCTTACATTACATGGTTTTGTAAAGGATAACTTAGACTAATTGATAAATATAAGTAAACTCTTATATGGTTTTCACTACAATTAGAACTTAAGTTCTAACTATCACATGTAATGACTTTGCATGAACTTGGAGGATGAGGTGACTCATTCCCTAAGCCTATTTAAATAATTATAATCCATAGTTTGGATTTTATCAAAGAATTTTTAAATATATAGGAGTAAAGTAATTTCAATTGTCTACTCATGTGTTTGCATATTTTATTTCCACTATTTTTGTAATTAGATGTTATTTTGTTGGTTATATGTTTCAATAATCATAGTGTGTAAAAATTATGAATGGGTTATCGATTGTCTTAATTAATATATCAATATTAGATGTGAAATATATATTAAATGATTGGTAATATACATCAATTAGGATAGTTAAGTTGATTGATTCATAATTATAAGTGTGCATGAGTTCTTTCTTTTGATATAGTTTCATGTGAGTGTGCAACAACTACCTTAGATACCTCACTAGCCTGAGCCATAATTTCCTAAGTAAGAGCGTGAAATATCTAACCTAAAAGGATAAACATTTTAATGAGGTCTATGAGTTTCCCATATTAATATCCCCTTAGAATTCATATCCATGTCTGACTGTAGTGTGTGAAATAGATGCTAGTATCAAGTATAGGTTTTGAAAGTACTTGTCCACTTAGCAACCAATTAGGTAAATGATTCCTAAATACCATAGAGTTTTCTATCCTACCTTACCCTTACCTAATTTTTTGAATTTTTTTAATACCTACCCATTTTTATATTATAAATTGACTATCCATCCAACTAATATAGATTCTAACTACCTTTTAAGAGACCACACAACCATCTAAAACATTGTCAACAACTTGCATACTCTACCAGTTATTCCATCAAAAGTTTGTTAAGATGGCATACCTAAAAATAATGACATAGAGTGTATTTCACATCCATAGAGATCCTAAAATGTTAAAAGATACCTGGTTATGAGATTGGTGTGGTTAAAACCCTCATTGATATATTATTAACCAAATTTGACCCTACAGGTCAAGTTGGGATCCCTATAGGTAAAAAATTGATCTTTATAGGTTTATAGGGGGTCTAATATTTTTTCATAAGAAATATAATAATCTATTTGATCTATTTTAATGTCATTTTGGCCTTGGCCTTAGTCTAATTAGTCAATATATCATTTTGAGTCATTTTGAGGGTCATAAAAGAGCATTAAATGAGTTGTATGATCTCATTTATAAATGTGAAGGTGTTAAAAGGATGATTTAATGATCCATGTGTCCTCATAAGTCTTAATTAACTATTTATGACTAAAAAGTCACTGGTTCTTCAAAAAAAGGGAAATTTTCTTGGAAAAAATGAGCATTTAATGAGGTGTATAGAATTGTATAGACTCATGTAATTGAGTAAATTTAAGGAGTGTCCCTTGGTATTAAATAAATTTACTATATTGATAATTTTTATTATAAGTTCTAATAAATGAATAAAACTACTTCTCTCTCCTTCCACTAGGCTTGACAAGCAAGAATGGCCCTCAGGTTTGTACTTGATATGATCAACAGGAGAGGTTTTATGAAAAATTATCTTGGAGGTTTTCTATACACTCATTAAAATTCCATTTTATGTTTGGTTTTAGAGGAATGGTTATTTTTTCTTTATGAACCATTCCTAGGAAGTTAAACTATCTAATTTGCTTGCTAATCTATGTACCCTATAGGTTTTGCTCTTGTTTAGATGATTTAATATAATATAATTTATGATTTTGATTCCATAGGATTTTTATTCCCTCCTAGAATTTTTTCCATGCCTAGTTTCATATTCCAAGGTGTCTTTATAAGCAAATCATCTCAAGTTTACAAACTGCTCTTATTTGGGAGGATATGCCTATTTCCACCATTTTCAGATATTCATGATTTAAAAATGGATTTATATGATTTTTATATGTCCATTTTCATGTTTTAAATGTTATATTTATTACATTTAACTTATAATATCCTTCCCCAAAGTAATATTCATGAAATTACAGTCATAAGCACCTTATAAGCAGTTTACTTAAATACTATCATACATTATCAGCTAGGTGAACTATGCAAGGTTATAAATCACATCCATGGAGTTATGAATATGTTTTTGAGAACTTTAATAAATTATAATATCAAAATAAACCAATCAAATATTTTCATTTGTTAAAGGAGAGCCTGTGATTATAAACATAGTCACTTATAGTTTCCTTCCATTAATATATATGGACAGGTGCTCTCATGAAGGGAAATCATGTTGAGAGGAAGCATATGAGTTGGATATGATTATTTAAAATTAAGAGAGTCTATTTTAAACCTTTTATATATGTCAAAAACCATTTTAAAGTCAAATGAAAGACATACTACTCATACTTGTACTTAATGCCTATCTATGAAAATGACCACCTATAGGTGGCCCCAGTAGAGAGCCAAATATTCAATTTGAAGTGTTTAATCATATTATTAACTCATAAATGAAGTAATAATGTGTTTTATATTTAATTATATACCCATTTTAAAGTATTTATTGACAAATTGAAGTTGGAAACCATGTTCAAGGCAATGACTAAGTTTTGGGAAATAATCCCCAAAATGTGAAAATAATGAACTGCACCATTTTGTGGATGACATATAACATGGTTACCAATGAATTTGGTACATAATAATGTATTTTTATTATAAATTATACATATTAAAATATTTATTCAAGATATATAGTCAATATGATTAGTATAAAGTGGTTGTTAAGAGACCTAAAATTTCCCATATATGCACTAAACTTAGTCAATGACATCTACAGGATTTTGATTCTTTAAACAAATTTATTTTCAAAGTTTATAGTCCAAGGAATATTATAATGTTTATATTAACTTAATTAGAGAAAATAAAGTTCAATGATCATATAAATCATCAAGAGATAAGGATTTACTGAGTTATTGACCACTACACCACCTACAGGCTAGCTGTAGGGTTATAATGAAAAGTGGATTAGATAGCCTTGATGATATACATCACCCATTTAATTAAAGGAAAAAATTAAGATATAATATGGTTTAAATAAATTCAAGGATTTTTTTATTCTTGTCTTAAATTCTTAGATCATATAGATCACCTACTGGACCCCACATAGTCAACTATAGTTGACTGTGAGAGGTAGAAAGTAAATGGACTATGTTTTGATGAGGTATGGCATAATAAAGATGAAAAAATGGGTAAAAAACAATATAAAATGACCTTAAAATAATCTAATGAGGTTTTATACACTTTATAAATCCTAAAATAAGTAAGCATGCACCTACAAGTGCCCCTCTAAGGCAAAAATAAAGTCAGAAATGGAACTCAGTCTAGGCTAGGCAAGGTGTATGAAGGGTACATGAAAATTTGGAGTGGTTAATTAATATTGGATTTAATTCATCATGTTCAATATGTTTCATGGATATCTAATGGTGAATAAGGAAAAAAAATAGAGGCAAATTCCTAAATAAGTAACAGATAATCTATTCCTTAAACCACTATGCATAGTCCACTCCACACAAGTCTATTTTAGATTTTGAATGAATTGAAATGTATAATGGCCTAATAAAAGTCTTAATTTTTGTGTGGGAGGTCCTAAAAACTTTGAAAATATTATAAAATATTCATTTGGTCTAAAATAATGGGGGAAGTGTTAAAAATATTGTCATTGATGTCAAAGGTCTAGCATTATTAGTGATAAAGGCCCCATTGCATTTAATGGTGTTTTTAATATTCATATATTGGATAATGTGTGTTAATATTTATTTAATATTAATTAATATATTTTTGGTTTCATATAAGTCAAAAGAGGGCCCATAGAGAAGTCAAAGAGTCACAGGGTAAAGACAAAAGAGGAATGGGATGCATTTTCTCATGAAGAGTCGTCTTAAGGAATTCCAAGAGTCACCATGTGAAGACAAAAGAGGGTATGGTACATTTTTCCATGAAGCGACACTTTGAGAAATATCAAAATTTACAAAGATAAAGACAAAAGAGGAAATGATGCTTTTGTTTATGAAGGGTCACCATATGAATTTTATAATACAAGGATACAAAGGGTCATGTAAGTTTGGCACCATTTTCCATGAGGATTGAAGGGTCACAAATGGTGAATGCCAAAGGTCATTTGGAAAGATATAAATAAAGGCTTGATAAGCCATTTTTAATATTCAAGAGAGTGGATGTTTTTTACTTGTTTTTGAAGAGTGAAAAGCAAGAGATATTGTAGAGTTCTATCATTTGTTGAGTAAGCAACATTGAGAGATAGTTGTATTTTATACACAAGATGGGTTAGTGCTCATAAATATTTGTAAGGGGTTGGTGCTCCTATGGGTTGGTGCTCATAAATAGTTATTTTATTAGTTCTTAAGAAAGGGGTTGGTGATCTTGTAAGTTGGTGCTTGAAAACTTTGTAATTTGAGTTGGTGTTGATTCATATACTCGAGATTGTTCTCCATAGTTTTTTCCACTATGGGTTTCCACATAAAAATTTGGTGTCTCTCTCTCTCTCTCTCTCTTGTGTGGTGCATATTATTTTAGTTTTATTTCATATCTTTAATGTGTGATTAGGTGATTAAATAAAATAAATTAGATTAAGTAAAAGATATATAATATACTGATTCACCCTCCCTCAGTATATTTTATGCTTAACAATTGGTATCAGAGCAAGTTCCTTTGAAAAACAATTTACAGCTTGAAGGTAGATTAGGAAAGAATGATGGCTATATCACATGACGATTTTCATACAAATAAGGCACATTTTTTTTATAAGATAAATTATGCTTTTTAGAGCATAAGGATGAAGACTTATTTGATGACCCTTGGATTTGACATTTGGCAAGCAGTGGTGGAGGAATATGAAGAGCCATAACACTTATAACTACTCTGACAGAAATGAAGGCAAGTAAAAATAATGCTAAAGCTTTAAATTCTATTTTATGTGGTTTATGTGAATCATAATTTGTTAAAGTTATGCAATGTAAATCTGCTCATGAAACTTGGGTAAAACTTAAGAATATTTACAAAGGTGATGGAAAGGTTCAGCAAGCTAAGCTTTAGACTTTTAGAAGATAGTTTAATATTTTAAATATGGAAGAGGAAGAAAATATAGAAAGTTATCTTTTATGATTTGATCAAATAGTTAATCATATTCAAGGTCTTGAAGAAAAGTTAGAAGAACTAATTGTGGTTCAAATTTTTTTAGGATCTCTACCATTGAGATATGATGCAAAAGTTTCAGCAATTGAAGAGATGAAGAATTTAGCCAAGTTAAAGATGGATGAAATACATGGTATTCTTATGGCATATGTGATGTAGATTGAACAAGAGAAACCTTGAAAGAGAGAAGCTATTTTCAAGACATCAAAGAAAGAGAAAGATAAGATTCAAGAATCAAGTGACAGTTTTAGTGATGATGAAGATAAAAATGGAGATCTACTCATTCACAAGCCAAAAAAGGGCACAAGTAAATATCAAGGAAAATTACCTTTTAAATGTTTTAATTATGGAAAAATTAGACATTTTGTAGCTAAGTTCCTAAATAAGGGTAATAGTGAAAATGAAGAAGAAAAGTCTACATACAAGAAGAATTTCACAGGAAAATTCAAGAAGGGATTTGAGAATAAGAGTTTGTATTCTAAAGATCCTAGCTTAGTTGAAGATAGTAGAATCAATAATTCAGAAGAAGAAGATATTCTATTCATGGACATAAATGAAGATGCCTCTACAAGTAAAAGTATAGATGATCAAGAAGAAGAGCATGATGAAGTTGAAGTAAATCTAGAAGGAGAACTCGTTTGTGCCTTAGAAGAGTTAAAAGCTCTTGAAAAGAAGAATTGAATATTAAAGCTCCATATCGAGAAAAATGAAAAGGAGTCAAAAGAAATAATTGAAGATCTAAAAACACACTTTTAAGAAGCCAAAAAGATTGATGAAGATCTAATGACACACTTACAAAAAGTAAGGAATGTAAAAGGTATGTTATTTAAATTGCTTCTTTAAAAGTAGATCTTGAGCAAACAAATAAAGTAATCAATGATAGAGCAACCAATGATTCAAAATTTAAGAATAACACTAATATGTTGAATAAGCTATTAGAAAGTCAAAGATAAATATTAGATACGATAGGTATCATATTTGAAAAATAGAAATGGGAGGCCACTATTTTCATAGACAAGGAAAAAGGAAAGAGTTATGTTAAAGCTCTTACAAAATAGGAAATAAAAAGGAAAAAAGTTAAGAATATAGAGGACATCTCAAACAAAGAATGTTAGAGGGAACAGAGCTACAAAAGATAATTAGGTTAGAGATACATAAATAGGTCATATTTTTATGGTTACTATTTTTATTGTAATGGATATGGTTATAAGAAAATATAATGTTAAAAAAGAGCTAATAATTTCAGAAATAAGGAGAAGGACAGTCATGCAGAGTCAAGCAAAAATCACAACTCTTTTGCTCCTATATTAGGATTTAATGAAGAGGCCATAATATGTTACAAGTGTAACAAATTTGGACATAGCCTAATATTGTATAAGTGTGTTTGAGTTAGTCAAGAAGGACTAGAGTTTCAAGGCTCCATTATCAAGAAGAAAGTTTAGATAGGTTCATGGCAGAAGAAACAACCTAAAAAATCTATGTTACTACATATAACTTTACATGCAAGAAATGAAGAAAATCCATGGTTAATTGATAGTGGAAGTTTGAGGCATATGATAAGAGATAAAAGCAAGTTCATGACCTTAAAGAAGATCAATGTTGGCACAATGAAATTTAGAGATAATACTACTACCAAAATTGTTGGAAAAGGTACACTAAGTTTGGATAATGGTAGAACTAAAACTAAATTTTTTTTCTATGTAGAAGGTCTTAAGCATAAAATTTTGAGTATAGGTCAAATGTGTGATTAGGATTACACACTAAATTTTTATGCAAAAGGTTATGAAATTAGGAGAAAAGATTTAGATGTGTTGGTTGTAGATGCTCATAGAATATACAATAATTTGTATATGTTATCAGACATCAAAGGTCAAAGATGTTGTTTGATTCAGATTGAAGAAAGTTGGTTATGGCACAAGAGAATGAGAAACATAAATTTTGAAAATATTTTCAACATCAGCAAGAAGTAAGTAGTCAAAAAAATTTCCAAATATTACAAAGCCATCTGACACGCTTTGTGAACCTTGTTAGCATGGGAAGTAGGCTAGAAGATGGTTTAAAACAAAAGAGCACTCAAATACTCAGATGCTAGAGCTTGTTCACACTGATCTATGTGGACTTATGAGAACTCAAAGTACTCAAGGAAATAAATATTTTATGTTGCTTATTGATGATTTTTCATGTATGACTTGGTTAATATTTTTAAAGAAAAAATTGGAAGATTTTAGACATTTCAAATAATTCAAAGCATTAGTTGAGAATGAAACAAGTTTGAAGATTAAGTGTTTAAGATTAGATTGAGGAGGAGAATTCATATCATATTAGTTTTTGAATTTTGTGAAGACCATGGAATAAAGAGACATTATTCGGTAGCTAGAACTCCACAACAAAATGGAGTAGTTGAGTAGATTTAACAAAATAGTTTAGGAGATGGCAAGGAAAATGCTAAATGAATCCAAGATACTAGATAAATATTAGAGAGAGGTAGTTGATACAATAGTGCATATTCAGAATAGAGCATTATTGAGGATCAATAGTGACAAGACTCCTTATGAGCTATAGAAAGATAAACCAGTAAAAATTGATTATTTTAGAGTTTTTGATAACATATTCTTCATAAAGAGAACCGACAAAAAACTTGGTAAGTTTGAATCTAGAGTAGATGAATGTATATTTATTGGTTATTCTTGCAAAATTAAAGCTTATAAATGTTTATAAAAAAAGAACTAAGAATTTTTTTGAAAGTGCAAGTGTCAGGATAGAAGAAGATGGAAGGTAGAGAATCAATGATCTAATAAACATTCTTGAAATCATTGAAGAGGAAGATTTTGAAGAATCAGATGAAGATGAGAAGAAGAAGAATTAGGACACTAAAACCCCATCCAATTATGTTCAGAGAAATCATAATGAAATTGACATCATCAGGGACATAAATGAAGGAATTCACACTAGAAGAATGATGGTAAGTGAATCTGAGTAAGTTAATTTTTCTTTGTTAGCAAAAATTTAGTCTAGAACTTTTTCATAAGCTAGACATGATAAGAATTGGGTCAAGGCAATGCATGAATAATTAAATCAGATAGAAAAGAATGATACTTGAGAATTAGTTCCTAGACCAAAAGATCACAATGTGATAGGAACAAAATGGGTTTATATAAATAAGTTGAATGAAAATGGATATGCAACCAGGAATAAAGCAAGATTAGTATGTAAAGGATATGCTCAGATTGATGGAATAGATTTTGAAGAAACTTTTGCACTAGTGGAAAGGTTAGAGGATATTTAAATGTTTCTTACATATGCAGTGTTTAAAAATTTCAAAGTGTTTTAGATGGATGTCAAATATGCCTTCCTAAACAAGAATCTAGAAGAAGTCTACATTGAGTAGCCTAAGGGATTAATTCTCTCAAATATTAGTAGCCATGTATGCAGATTGAAGAAAGCACTGTATGGATTGAAATAAGCTACCAGAGCTTAGTATGCAAAACTTGATAAATACCTTTAGGATCAAGGTTTTACGAGAGGATTTTTTAAAATTAGTCTCTGCATCAAAATAAAAGGTGAAGTTAAATTTATTATTGTGGTATATATTGATGACATCATTTTTGGAGGAAATATTAAAAAGATGACAAAAGAATTTTCTTATAATATGCAAAAAGAATCTGAGATGTTTATGCTTGGAGAATTGTCATTTTTCTCTAGATTGAAAATATTTTAGTCAGATAAAGGAATTTTTATATCTCAAAGTAAAATGCCAAAGAAATGTTGAAAAAGTTTAGTTTTGAGATTTGTGCACTAGTTGGCATACCAATGTGTACAAGAAATAAGGTAAGCAAAGATGAAGATTCACCTATTGTAGATCAATCTTTGTATAGATCTATAATTGGTAGTATTGTATATTTGATAGCATCGAGGCTCAACATCATGCATGTAATAGGTATGGTTTTAAGATATCAGTCAGCTCTAAAAGATAGTCATGTTTAGTTGGTGAAGAGAATATTTAGATATATCAAGGGGACACTAAATTATGGATTATGGTATCCCACAGGTAGATGTTTCACTTTGGTTACTTATACAAATTTAGATTGGGTAGGTTACTTGGATGACAGAAAGAGTATAAGTAGAGGAGCTTTCTTCCTTAGTGATAGCTTAGTATCATGGCTAAGTAAAAAGTAGAATTCAATATCACTTTCTATGGCTGAAGAAAAATATATTGTAGTAGTATTATGTTGTGCTCAAGTGCTTTAGATGAAGCAAAATTTGGAAGATATCAAGGTAAAATATGATGAGCCTATTTTTATTTTTTGTGACAACACAAGTGTTATTAATATTTTGAAGAATTTAGTAATGCATTCAAGAACAAAACATATTCCCATTATATATCATTTTTTGAGAGAGTAGGTTGCAGATCAATAGGTTAAGATGGAATATATCAGTACTACAGATTAGATTGTAGATATTTTCATAAAGGCACTACCAAAAGACATATTTGATTATCTACAAGAGAATTTGGGGGTAATTTCTTTTACTTCCTACCATTGAGGTTCAACATTAATTGAGGGGGAGCTAAGTGTTAGCTCTAGGTAGTCCCTTTTCCATTAATATCAAAGGGGGAGAAGGATAAAAGCAAGTATAGGTACATGTGTAGAAATAGGTGTAAGGAATAGGTATAAGGAATAGGTATAGGTTGCTTCATTAAGGGGGAGTTACTGTATGTTTTTTAGATGGTAGTATGTGCAAGTTTTAGGATGTGGTAGTTTCAAATTAAGGTTTCCATCAATGACAAAGGGGGGATTCATGGCAATATTGTCATTGATGTCGAAGGTTTAGCATTATTAGTGATAAAGGCACCATTGCATTTAATGGTGTTTTTAATATTCATATCTTGGATAATGTGTATTATTATTTAATATTAATGAATATATTTTTGGTTGCATATAAGTCAAAAGAGGGCTCATGGAGAAGTCAAAGAGTCAAAGGGTAAAGATAAAAGAGGAATGAGATGCATTTTCTCATGAAGAGTCATCTTGAGGAATTCAAAGAGTCACTATGTGAAGACAAAATAGGGTATGCCACATTTTCCCATGAAGGGACACTTTGAGGAATATGAAAATTCACCAAGATAATGACAAAAGAGGAAATGATGCTTTTACTTATGAAGGGTCACCATATGAATTTTCAAATGCAAGGATACGAAGGGTCATGAAAGTTTGGTGCCATTTTCCATGAGGATTGAATGGTCATAAAGGGTGAATGCCAAAGTTCATTTGAAAAGCTATAAATAAAGGCTTGAGAAGCCATTTGTAATATCCAAGAGAGTGCATGATTTGTTTTTATTTTTGAAGAGTGAAAATTAGGAGATATTGTAGAGTTATATCATTTGCTGAGTAAGAAACATTGAGAGATAGTTGTGTTTTATACATAAGAAGGGTTCGTTCTCCTGTGGGTTGGTGCTCATAAATCATTGCAAGGGGTTGGTGCTCATAAATAGTTATTGTGTTGGTGCTCAGAAAAGGGTTTGGTGCTCCTATAAGTTGGTGCTTACTAAATTTGTTTCTCACTTTGGGTTTCCATGTAAAAATCTACTCTCTCTCTCTCTCTCTCTCTCTCTCTCTCTCTCTCTCTCTCTCTCTCTCTCTCTCTCTCTCTCTCTCTCTCTCTGTGGTACATATTATTTTAGTTTTATTGCATATCCTGAATGTATGATTAAGTAGTTAAAGAAAAGAAATCAGATTAAGTAAAAGATATATAATATAGTAATTCATGCCCCCCCATATTAGTATATTTCATACTTAACAAAAATTTCCCTCTATTTTGTCTCAAACAGAGGGCACTCCCCTTGAGTGCAAACTATTAGGCTTTGGAGAGTAAGGTGAAAAAGGTGGGATAAAGGTTGAATAGACCTTGTAAAAAGGAATATGAAGTTTAAAAATACATGTAAAAACATAGGAAACCAATCACATAAGAAATAACCTCAATAAGAAGGTCTAAAACCTCAAAGGTACAGACATACTATTAGGCATTGTTAGGCCTAGTGCCAAAATGAGAAGTCATCTTCAATTATAACATGAGGTAAGCATCCCAATGGATTGTGACATGTTTCTAGAGCATTATAGGTGTTTTAAAGCTTTGAATTTATAGAGGAAACATGATTAATTCATATTAAGTTCAAAGATAAAATTATGCCTATGAAAAATAGAGAGTCAAACTCGATAGGCAACTCTAGAAGCTCATCTCTCCCTTGGCACTTTACATGGAGATATAAGGAGTTTAGGGAAGTTGAAAAGGGTTTTTAAAATAAAATTTTTGGAATTATTTTGAAATTATAACATCCAACTTCATGAACAAATCTTAAGATAAAAATTAGGCTAAAACCCTTACAAACCCTTAGAAATGACCTGATTAGGAAAATAAGGATGGAAAGCTACTCTAATGGTCTAAAATGACAAGGAAAGTGGTTTGAGGTTGTATAATACTCTCTCAATATCCTCTCCATCCTTTTAAACTATAATAAATTGTATATATGGGGTACAAAGTAAGGTATTTTTGATATTTTTATGTATTGTGTAGGTTTTAGGAGGTTTCAATAGATGAAATCAACTTTGGAAGGAATATTGATACTTAAGATAAATCCTCATGTTACTTTCATGCCTCATAAAAACTCCTATGTGCCTCAAACAGAGCTCTCATCTTAGCTAATCAAAACTAACATAGTGAACATGGTAGTGAGAAGAGTGAAAAGATTCAAGTAAGTTCCTTTTAAGGTGTGCCTGATGCTTGTAAGACCATCGATGGTATTAAAACATGTAATTAACTTACTTTTATGTATTTTCATGGGAAACTAAAGTGAAATTTGAAGCCAAGTGTGTAAGGTGTATGAAATAAGAGTTTTTTTGACTATAGGCAGTGATGGCTCACTTCTAGAAGATTCTATATGGATAGGAATGCAATCAATGCATGAAAAATCATGTATTAAACCCTTAACTTTCATTCCAATCATGAGACCTATCCCTAGTTAGTTTTGGGATGTTTAAATAGGGATAAATCATGAAGGTAGTTTTCTAAGCCACCAAAGGGAACTTCTATGCCACATTGCAAGAGTTTCATGACTTGGGGTGACACTTATGATTCTTGAATTTGTATGATCAATTTCACACTCTCTTCTCATGCACATATAATTCATTTTCTCATATTGATAAGTGTCCTTATGAACTTTTACTTCTTTCTTCTCCTTTCTCTCTCTCTCTCTTAATTTCTATAAGAACTAGACATTTTGGCCTTTGTAAATAATGCTCCACATAAGTATGGTGAAGACCTACTCATTTACATACCATGTATCAATAAATACTACTAAAATTTACCTTTTCCATGACTTTTCATAGTGTTTTCACTTGAATGATTGATCCTAATTATGTGATGAGTCTTATTTCCTTAGCATTATTGTCACATTCTCTCAACAATTTACAGTTGGAAAGCTTCTTCTTACAGGTCATGTGAAGTGTTTTATGATGTGTCAAGGTTAAGTGAGTTAGTCTATTAAAATAGTACCATTTTAGGCCTCTTGTCTAGTCCTCCTAGCCTTAACATTTATTACAACCTCATTATGAAATATTAATGTGAGAAGATGTAGATTGGAGAAGTGTATGTTTGGTCAATCCCTTATTCTCATGTGTAACATGTAGTTGGTTGGTAGTCATCAAAAAATTTGGTGTATTACATCCTTTAAGATAGTTTAATTTCAGTTTTCTTTCCCTTTTCCCTCATCATAGGTGTAGTAGTGATCTATAATTGGTACATCAAGGGAGCTAGCCATATCTAGAGATTCACCTCATTCTTAGGCTACCCATAGCCTAGAGGTGTTTTAATTGTGCCACTTAGATGAAGAGAGATGAGACATCTCATCAAAATGTGAAAATATAAGTGATAAAAAATATTGGCATGCTTGGTGGGACAAAGGTCCAAGAGAGTGGGAGGATTGTTGGTGTGTCTTTTCTCTAATCAACTTTTGGAAGCAAACAAGTTAGCACCAATGGTGACTCTAAATGATAACTTATAGTTTTAAGCATCCCAAGTATATCTCATTAAGTTTTTGATAAATTTTTGTCTCTCATATAAATTATGAAGTTGATATGAATAGCTATGTCCAATACCCCTATCATGAACCTCCCTATCATCCTTTCTATGAACCACATTTTACTCCTCAATAGTCTTATCAAATGGTTATCAATCATATGAGCCATGTCAGACATATAGCCCTTCATTTCCCTCTCCATATGGACACCATGTTGTTGGAAAACCCTATGAGGAAGGATACCAAGAAACCTATCAAGAAACACCTCTCTATTAGTCCCAATATGAGCCCTATCATTCATACCATGATGCCTATCAACATCAAGAGTAATCTTATGAGTCTTGTCATATGAAATCAGATTATTCCATGGATTATACACAAATATATTATTGACAAGATGAAGCTCCTACTTATGTATATGCTAGTCCTAATTAATCCAAGAATTCACTTCCCTATGAGCTTACTTGTGCTTTTCTCTTTGTTAAATCCACTCATAATCCTTCTCTTACACCTCACACTCCATGTTCAATTCATAAAGCTTCCACTTCACCTAATATTACATCTCCTTCACATGAACCTATCCATCAAACTTCCACCTCACCCATTCTTGAAGAAGAGCCCATTTTGAGAGAAGCAAGTGAAGAAGAACAAACTCAATTCATGGTTAATCAAGAAGATCTCATGAGTGAATATGATGAATAAATCACCATAGGACTCCCATTAGTGAAAAATGGGAAATCCTACCTTTTTGAATGAAGATAAACCTATCGAAGACTATTTTTTAGTTGTCCATGAGGAATGTGGCCAAGACTTGAAGAGAGATATATGAAGAAGACTCCATGTCTAATCATGAAGTTATGGATGACCATCTTAAGCATGAAGTGGAGTGTACTATCAAGGATGAAAGTCAAGTCACTCTTAAATAATTGTAATTCCTAAGAGAGTCTCATGAGACCAAGGTAGAGGAAATAGCTCTTGAATATGACATTCATGAGGAAGAAGATTTATGGTAGAAGTTCAATGCCATATGCAAGGAATTTGATAAGTTGAGTAAAGTTTTTTATTCTCAAAAATATTGCATATATGATGAAAAGTTTTTTTATGAGTCTAATAAACATGATCTTAAATTTTAAAACATAAAGATGAAGGCCATTCTAATGCTCAAGAACCTACTGTCATGAAGCCTTTGATGATGCTAGTGTACAAAAAGTTGTAGAAATGGATAATTATGTCAAAGAAGATATTGTTATACCTAAAATATAGTAAAGAGATCCATATAAGGTAAAAAAAATTTAGGGATGTGGGAACATGGTGAAGGAAAGCTTAGTGCTTCCAAACATCAAGTACATTATGTCAAGGAGGAGAGCAAGGCTAATAAGACTCATATTTTTAAACTTGCACATCAAGGGCCAAGTACATGATAAGGTCAAGATTATTTGGTTGAAATAAGATTTAATTTCCATAACCAACCTATATGGAGTTTATTATTTCTCATTTAACATCATGCCAATAAAGTTGGTAAACAACATGAAAAATATGGAGGCATCAATGCTAAAGGTTAAAAGGCTACATGTCTCACTAAACCATTCATGTCTTAAAGAAAGGAAGGTTTCAAACTTCCCATTTGATCCAAGGGAGTTTTCATCTAATGTTAGTTAGTGTTTGAATCCCTTTATTTAGTTTGGTGTGTGTGTTCCACAAGTGCTCATGAAGCATAAGTGTGTTTGCTTTGTTTTGTGTGTGTCCTTTATTTTGTGTGGTTAAGGTAGTCAATTGGTCTTGTCTTGATTAAAGCTTATTATCAATGGTAAAATTTATCTTGAATTTTTTTATAATTTATATGACTCCTTAATTCTAATTTACTGATAAGTATATTGGTTTAGTTATCATAGTAGGCATGCTACCCCTATGAGTCACCAATTTGTGAACCAAATTTGACCATGTAGGTCAAATTGGGATCTCTATAGGTAAAAAATTGATATTTAGAGGTTTATGTGGGGGTGTGATTAACATTTTTTCATAGGGCATATCATAATATATTTGATCTATTTTAATGTTATTTTATCCTTGGTCTTAGTCTAATTAGTCAATATATCATTTTGAATCATTTTGAAGGTCATAAAAGAGCATTAAATGATTTTTACAGCCTCCTTAGGAAATTTGAAGGTGTAAAAAGGATTATTTCACACCAAATTTATCCTCATAAGTATTAAGTAACTATTAATAACTTAAAATTGGTAGGTTATTCAAAAAAAGGGTAATTTTATTAGAAAAAATGAGCATTTAATAAGGTGTATAGAATTTTATAGACTCCTAAAGTTGATAGAATTTCAAGAGTGTCCCTTGGTATTCCATAAACTTACTAAAATGATAATTTATATCAAATTTTCCAATAAATTAATAAAATTACTTCTCTCTCCTTCCACTAGGTTTGGTAAGTAAGAAAAGCCCTCAGGTTTGTACTTGATATGGTTAATAGGAGAGGTTTTAAGAAAAATTATCTTGAGGGTGTCTTATAAACTCATTAATATTAAATTTTATGTTTGGTCTCATAGGAATTTTTTTTTGTGCTTTATGAACCATTCATAGGAAGTTAGACTATCTAATTTTCTTACTAATCTGTACACCCTATAGGTTTTGATCTTATTTGGATGATTCCATATAATCTAGTTGATGAGTTTGATTCCATAGGATAATAATTACCTCCTATAATTTTTTACATGCTTGGTTTCATGTTCTAAAGTGTCTTTATGATCAACTCATCTCAAGTTTGTAGATTGATTTCATTTGGGAAGCTAGGTCTGTTTCCACCATTTGAAGATATTAATGCTTTGAAAATGGATTAAAAGGGTTGTGATAGGTAAATTTACATGTTTAAAATGTGATATTTATTCCCTTTACCTTTAAATCTCCTTTCCCAAAGCAATATTCATGAAATTATAATCATAAGCACCTTACAACTAGTTTACTCAAAGACTATCACACACAATCATCTAAGTGAGCTATGAAAGGTTATAAATAATTTCCATGGAGTAATTAATATGGTTTTGAGAATTTTAATATATTATAATAGAAAAATAAACCAATAAAATATTTTTATTTGTTAAAGGAGAGACTGTGACTGTCAACATAGTCACTTATAGTTTCCTACCATTAATATACATGTACAGGTGCTCTCATGAAGGTAAATCATGTTGAGATGAAGAATATGATTTGGATAGGATTATTTAAAATGAATATATTATATTTTATACCTTTTAGATGGGTAAAAAACCATTTTAAATTCAAATACAACACATACTACCCATACTTATACTTACTACCTGTGTAGGAAAAGGACCACCTATAGGTGGCCCTAGTAGAGAGTTGAAGAGTCATTTTAAAGTGTTTAATCATATGATGAAATCATACATAAAGTCATAATGTGTTTTATAGTTAATTATATACATATCTGAAATGATGGATTGAGAAATGGAAGTTGGAAACCATGTTTAAGGCAATGCCTAAGTTTAGGGGCATAATCCCCAAAATGTGAAAATAGAGAACCACACCATTTTGTGGATGACATATAATAAGATTACCAATTTCTTAGGTACATCCTAATGGATTTGTATTTTATCCTATACATTATAAAATAAATATATAAGAGATATATTCAATATTATTAGTATAAAGTGGTTGGTAAGAGACCTAAAATTTCCCATTTATGTACTAAAATTAGTCAATGACATCTACATGATTTTGAGTCTTTGATCAACTTTGTTTTCTAAGTTGGTAGTATAAGGCATATTATCATGTGTAGATGACATTATTGAGTGAAAATGAAGTTAAAGGAGCATACAAATCATCAATATATAATTATTTACTTATTTATTGACCACTACACCACATATAGGCTCATTGTCATTACAAAATGTATACCTATAGGATGGCTATAGGGTTACAATGAAAAGTGGGTTAGATAGCCTTGATGAAAGACCTCACCCCTAGCTTAAAAGGAAAAAAATTAGTTATAATATTGTGTAAATGACATAAATGAGTTTTTTTTCTTGTATTTAAGGCCTATATCATATAGTTTACCTATAGGACCCCACACAGTCAACTGTAGTTGACTATAAGAGGCAAAAAGCAAAGTGACTATGTTTTGATGACGTCTAGCATAATAAAGATGAAAAAAAGGGTCCAAAAAAATACAAAATGACCTTAAATGACTATAAGGATGTTTTATACATTATCTCAAGCCTAAAATAAATAAGCATGCACCTATAGGGGCCCCTCTAAGGTAAAAATATAGTAAAAAATGGAACTCAGTCTAGGCTAGGCAAGGTGTATGAAGGGTACATGAAAAGTAAAAGTGGTGAATAAATATTGTATTTAATTAATTATGGTCATGATGTATCATGTATATATCATGGTTAATAAGGAAAAAATAGAGGGAAATCCCCAAACAAGTTACAGATAGTCCATTCCCTAAATCACTATGTACAATCCACTCCACACAAGTCTAATTTGGATTTTGAATGAATTAGAAGGTATAATGACATAATAAAAGGATGTGATTTTGTGTGGGATGTCCTCACCAATTTTAGGATACCATAAAATATTCATTTTTTTTGAGATAATAGTGGAAGTTCCCTATATTTTATCTTAGATAGAGGGCACTCCCCTTGAGTGTAAACTAGCAAGCTTTGGAGAGTAAGGTGAAAAGGGTGGCCAAAGGTTGATCAGATATTGAAAAGAGGAATATGGATTTAAAAAATAATTTAACAAAAAGAGGAGACCAATAATATAATAATTAACCTAAATAGGGAGGTCTAAAACCTCAAAGGTACATACAGGCTATTAGGCATGGTTAGGCTTAGTGCCCAAATGAGAAGTCATCTTAAATTCTAACATGAGGTAAGCATCCCAATGGATTATGGAATGATTTTAGGGTTATTAAAGATGTGTTAAAGCTTTAAATTTTTATAGGAAACATGATTAATTCATTTTGAGCTTAGAGACAACATTAGGCCTATAGGAAATGGAGAGTCAAACTTGATAGACCAACTCTAGAAGCTCATATATCCCTTGGATATTTTCATGGAAATATAAGAAGTTTGGGGAAGTTTTAAGGGGTTTTTAAGATCAAATTTGTGGAATTATTTTAAAATTACAACGTCCAACCTTCATGAACAAAGCTTAAGAGTAGAATGAGGTTAAAACCCTTGTAAACACTTGGAAATGACCTGATTAGGAAAAAAAGATGGAAAACTACTATAATGAACCATAATGATAAGGAAAGTGGTTTTATGTCATATAATTATCTATCAATATCTTCCCCATCCTTTTGGATTGTATAAAATTATATGGATGGGGTATAAAATATGTTATTTTTTACTATTTTATGCATTGTGTAGGTTACAAGAGGTTTAAATAGATGAAATAAAATTTGGAAAGAAGATTGAGAATTAAGATAATTATCCATGTCAATTTAATTACTCATAAAAAATCCTAAGTGCCTCAACAAGAGCTCTTATCTTAGCCAATCAAAATTGGCATAATGAACATGGTAGTGAGAAGGGTGAAAAGCTTCAAATAAGTTGATTTTAAGGTGTGATTGATTCCTATAAGGCCATGTATGGTCTTAAAACATGTAATTAACTTCCTTTTATGTATTTTAATGGGAAAATAGAGCCAAATGTTATGAAAAGTGTGCAAGGTGTATAAAAGAGGAGTTTCTTGGACTACAGGTAGTGATGTGTCACTTCTAGAAGATTCTAAATGGATAGGAATGTAACCAATGCATGAATAATAATGTCTAGAACTATTTACTCTGATTTAAATAATGAGACCTATCCATATTCATTTTTGGGATGTTAAAATAGGGATAAATCATTAAGGCAATTTTTTGAGTTACGAAAGGGAACTTCTACACCACATTGCAAGAGTTTCATGACTTAGGGTGACATTTATGCTTCCTAACTTTGTATTATAAATTTAAAAATATTTTTCCATGCATGTGAAACTAATTCTTGTAGATTTAAAAGTTTTCTTGTGACCTTTGGACTTCTTTCTTATCCTCTCTCTCTCTCAAGTTTTATAAGAACTAGCCATTTTAGCCTTTGTAAACAATACTCCACATGAATATGGTGAAGCCTTGCTAATTTGTATACCATGGATCAATAAATACTACTAATTTTTACTTATTCCATGAATATTTAGTGTGTTAAATTAAATTATTGATCTTGCTTATGTGATGATTGTTATTTCCTTAGCATTTTTGTCTCATTCTCTCACCTATTTACAATTGGAAAGCTTCTTCTTAAAGGTCATGTGAAGTGTTCTATGATGTGTTAAGGTTATGTGAGTTAGTATATTAAAATAGTTCCATTTTATGCCTCTTGTCTAGTCCTGTTAGCCTAAACATTCATCATAACCTCATAATGATATATTGATGTGAGAAGATGCAGATTAGAGAAGTGTATGTTTGGTTAGTCCCTTATTTTCATGTGTAATATGCAAATGGTTGGTAGTCATCAATAAACTTAGTGTATCACCTCCTTTAGGATAGTTTAATTTAAGTTTAATTTCCCTTTTCCATCATCATAGGCATATTAGTGATCTACAAGTGGTACATTAAGGGAGTTAGCCCTATCTAGAGATTCACCTCATTCTTAGGCTACCCACAGCCTAGAGGTGTTTCAATTGTGCCACTTGGATGAGGAGAGATGAGACATGTATTCAAAGGGTGTAAATCTAAGTGATAACACATAATCTTTCTAATACTATAAATCAGACCTTATACCTCCCATACAAGAGGTTAGTTTATACATAGAGTTACACTAGAGTCACCCATGAGAGTGATCAGATCTAATTCCCAGGCTAGTCTTCTAGTCTCACCCTTTCCAAATCATAGGAGACTTAGAATTGTAGTAACTATCATAAATAGACCAAAGACTACTTCACCAATAAGGAACCCTTTATCTTCTAATTAGTTAATGGCTTAACCACCCTGGTGAGTTTGATCTACTATAGCTATCCTAGGAGACATGCATGATTTACTTAGAAATCTTGGAAATTATACACTATCATTTTCTCCTTTAGGAAGAAGGATCATAGAGGAACATATTAAATATTTTGAAGCTAATTTGAGATTAATGAATGTTATCAATGAATATTTTTCATATAGGTTGTTCCCTTTTACATTAATGGATGTTTTTTATGATTGGTATTTAAATATAAAGGAAAATTCCATCACCCCTTAGGATGTATGTCAAGCAAATTTTATTGCACAATTTGGATAGGTCACTAGTCCTAGTCTAATATGTCAACACTTCACCATCAATAAAAGAGAGCCAAATGAAACAATTTGATATTTTAATTAAATTTTTCAAAACATGTCTATGTGGTTAAGCTAAAGGTATAAACCAAATATTGCATTAAAATTAGAGATTTACAAGAAAACCTTAGACCCAATCACTACCATGTTCTTGAGAAGAGTTGTTACTACCACCAACCTAACATTAGAATATGAAGAGGCTATCAATATCATTAGGTAGTTAAATACCCAAGTTTTTAGCACACCTAGCTTTAATAACTTTTCAGTGTTGAACCCAGTCCCACATGTAAAGCAAAATATTCCTACATTTAGTCACAACCATCTCTACATGCTACCTCTATTGACATAGGAAACATAACCAAATTATAGCTTCCTAAACAATAATGCACAAGGTAATGGTTATCAATAGAATCAATATTTGGACACATCTTCTACTACTACTCTACAAATCTCCAAATCCACAAAAGTAGAGTTGGATTCTATTCAGAAGATGGCCCAAAAGTTGAGCAATGACTTTCTCAGAATGTAAAGGAAGATGGGTAATGTTAATGCCCTAGGTGAAACTTAGAACACTAGATTTCAAAGATAAAATAGACCATTTAAAAATCATAAAAATGACATGGAGTGGCCTAATAAACTTCTAAAGATCAACATGGTAGAGACATCTCTACCCAATTGGTGTAGAATTTATAATACTTCTCAGCATGGTGAGCTTGACTATGTGTAATTTTGTGTTGCATTCAAAATATTTTAGAGAGAAGTGATGAGATAGGAATAGATGCATAATCCACCCAAATCACACCATGATCTTATCTCTTCAAGCACTACCATGTTATTTGAAACTCATGAGTTTCCCTTTCCAAGTAAAGATGACAATGTACCAAAAGATAACACTGATGAGATTCATGCTTTTCAATAGTTCCAAAGAGGTGCATATAACCTAAGGAATAAGCAATCACTTACAACATCTACTCCTCCAAATAGTATAATAATTCCACCCAATCCAAAAGTAGAAAATCATCTACCTCGTCCAAGAGGGAATGATCAGCCTCAGAATAAAGAGGAACCAAACAAAGGAGGATATAACATCATTGAAGATATGAATAAAATCAAAGAAAATATAAATCTTCATGAGTTAGCTCATATCACTAAATAAAAGGAGCTATTATGAAAGTCTATTATTATAAAGACTCCAATCAAAATAACAAAATCCTCTATAGATAAAGCAAAAGTTGTTGATAACAATGTCATCTATAAAAGCAAGTCATAAGTTCCTCCTTTCTTTCTGACTATCAGAGCATTTGATAAGAATATTCATAACCATTTAGTTGATTCTAGAGCCTCTGTAACTATTATGCATACTTTCATATGTCAAAATCTTTGTCTAACTCCAATCCCTTTAAAGAGAATAGTTTCACAATTGATTAAGATAGTGGGACTCGTGGTTAGAGAATTGACCAATGTGTAGATTTAAATAGCCTCTGAACCATGAGTCTAAATGACCATTGATATTCTATTAGTATACATACCTAAAGGCTACAAACTATTTTTGAGAAGGGATTGGTCCAAAATTCTTAATGGATATCTATCTATAGACTTTTGTCATATCTAGTTACCATGTAAAGGTATTTCAAATAAAATTAGGATTGATAGGGAACCAAGGATGAAATATCCCATTACAAAGTAAAACATCAAGAATGAAGAGGTAAAGTATGAATCTCCTAGTCTTGGTATTTATACTTTCACTATGTATAATTAGGTATAAAAATTAAAACCTAAAGGTTCCAATGAGATATGGACTTTTCACTTTTATGGTGATAGATCTAAGTAAGGATTAGGTATAGGAATCAAGTTATTTGATCCACAAGGAAAGAAATTATTGGTAGCTTATATATTTCAATTATCATTTACTAACAATAGGGCTAATTATGAGGCTTTAATCTTGGGATTACAATTTCAACTCAAGAATAATGTAAAGTAGATACTAATATTTAGTGACTCAGAGCTAGTGGTCAACTAGGTCAGAAACAAATATTAGTGCAAGTTATCTTATTTGAAAAGGTACATGCATAGAGCATGGGACCTAATTGAGAGATTTTAATCTTTAAAAATAGTATCCATTCTCAAAAAGAATAATCAATCTACAAATTCACTAGCTACTACCATAGCTAATTTGGAGCCTCTCCAAAAATCTAAGGTAAAATGATTATCAATTGAACTAGTGCCTTGCCCCTCTATTCCTCATGATATAGAAAATTTCCAAGTCTTTGATGATGATCAATAGATTATTTATTTTCTAAATATTTTAGGGGAATTTGTGTCCCAAGTCATCAATGATAAGGATGGTAATCACCTCTATCAAGAGGAATCTAATAAGAAAGGTATTCTCTATCTCAAAGAGAATCATATTATAGTTGGGTTGGTCTCCTTATAAATACCATTTGACATAAACCATCAATCTCAATATATTAGAAAGCCTAAGGTCAATGAATCTAACTTCAAAAGTGAAAATTTAGGAAATGAACATAGCCCACACTATGTCAAAATTGGTTTAAGCTACACCTTAGAAGAAAGACAATGAGTGAAGGATTTGATTAGTCGATATAGAGATGTCATCACCTAGACTTATGAATATTTGAAGGTTTATGACCCTTATGCCATTAATCATATAATTCCTTTGAAACTAGATCATAAAATATTTAGATAGAGGCAAAAACTAGTCAATCCTATTCTAGAGCCTCTCATTTAAAAGGAAGTAGAGAAGTTACTAAGTGCAAGAATAGTCTTGCCAATCAGACATTCTTCTTGGATGGCCAATTTGTTCTTAGTAGAAATAAGAATATAGAGATCAAATTGTGCATCAATTTTAGGAATTTGAACAAAGCTTCTGCAAAGCCCTGCCTTCTTTGGATGAAGTGATACAATAAGTAATTGGTTTTGAAATGATGTCCCTTTTGGATGGATTATTGGGCCATAATCAAGTATTGGTATAATCATAGGATAAGATGAAGATGATTTTTACTATGAAATGGGAAACTTATGCATATAAGAGGATGACATTTGGCTTGATAAACACATAAGCTAGCTTTCAATGTGCCATGAATCATGCATTCAAGAGGTTGATAGGAAAATTCATAATCATCTACATAGATGATCTTACCATGTTTTCAAAAAATAATAAAGACCACATATGCCACCTCCAATTGATATTTGAGAGATACAAAAGGTTTGGTATCTCACTAAACCCAAAGAAGATCATATTTGGATTCACTAAAGGCAAGATCTTTAGGCACATCATCACTAAGGATGGGATCATCATTGACCCAGATAGAATTTAAGGAATTTCAAAAATTTCACCACTAAACAATAAAAAAGAGCTCAAATAATTTTTGGGAAGATTAACTTCGTAAATAAGTTTATCCCAAGATTTGTAGAGATTGTTAGACTTCTAAATGTAATGCTCAAGTAGGATGACAAAATAGAATGGAAAGTTGAAACCAAAAAGTCTTTTCAAGACATTAAAGATGTAATATCTAAGCTCTAGTTCTCATTAGTCTATATTTCACAAAATAATTCTACTTGTACTCATTTGCCTTGGAACATATAATTTCTACTATTATAACATAGAAGAAAGATGAGACTAAGCATCCAATTGCATTTATGATCACAAATATGAAATATGCATAACTCAAGTACTCTATGATTGACAAACATATATTTTCTATTGTTAAAGTAGTGAAGAATTTTTAACATTATATCTTGAGAAATAAGACCATTTCCATTATGCCTGATCATACTATCAAGCTCACCTTATCATAAAATGAACTAGGAGAATGTTGAGGAAAATGGATGGCAAAGCTATAGGAGTTAGACATAGAAATCAAGCCTATGAAGATCATTTTAGGTTAAGGAATCATTCAACTCATGGTTGAACCTAATCCATGTATCATTATAAAAGAGATATGTGAAGCTCAGGTATCTAAGGGAGAATGGTACACTGATATAATATAGTACTTTCTTAAAGGTACTTGTGTGATCTAGGAATTTGACTCAATAGATGAGGGTAGTATGGTGTTAGTCCCAAAAATAATGAAATAAACACACTATACAAACCTAACATCTTTATACCTAGATCATGGGGGGTGCTTAGTGAATAAACCAAATGAAGACACAACTAAAATGCAAAGAAATGACAAGTTTCCTTACCTTCCTTGATTACTCCAAAGGATTTCTTCATTGGCTTGCTTGAATTGTGCTTCAAAGGTATTCATCAATGGAGCTTGGTTATCTCCACCTCCTCTTGGAACCATGTTCTTGTTTGGCTTGTTATGTCTTGGCTTGATTTTGGCATTATAACACTATGCATTTATCTCATGGATCAAATCTAGCAAAATAGCTCTACTATGGCTCAAGATCTCTAAATAAAGAGCATTAAGCTTGATTTTATAGTCTTTGAAATAAACTTAGAATGGGTTAAATACAAACCTTGGTTGGCTTAGCTAACCCTATTAGGGTTAATAGGTGTCCAAAATCTCATGATTAGCATGGATAGGTGTGATTTGAGATATTTTACATTTGGAAAACTCACAAAAGGTAATGGTTAGCCTCTAAGATGCTCTTGATATTTAAATTTTCCTTTTTAATAATTGATTTACTTACTCAAGGATTAATTTAATAGGCATTTGATATTAATTAATCTTTGTTATGGTTTTTAAACATTTTCTTGATTTTGATTTAATTCAATGTATATTTAACCAATTTAATTGATTTATGGGCCAACTTGATTTATTTGCATGGTTATGAAGCTAAATTTAATACATTTAGAAATTCTTAGGCTAGATGTGCAAAGGTTAGTAAAAATTGGTCTAAATTTAGGTATGAAGCCATTGGTATCTAGTTTTAGATGTATATAATTTGCCCTTATTTGGAAAGGTGTTGCAAGTTGTAAGCACAATAACATATTCTCAAAGAATAAAAATGTTCTTTATGCTTACAAATTCAATGATGATGGATGAGTTGTAGTGTGCCCCCTTGAGGGAGTTGTTAGTAAAAGGGGTGGAAAATGGTTCCTCAAAAAGAAAGAAGTGAGATGAGGGGACCAAACATATAAATATGATGGGGTGAGAACACAATGATATGCTCAAATCTGGGTAGAATCATTGAGAATGTAAGTGGGATGGTGTACAATGGTTTGCCCAAAAGTGGTTATAAGCATTGTATACTGATAGTGGCAATGTGGTATGATAACATAATGATTTGCCCAAAAGTGGTTATAATCATTGAGAAGATGGAGCTACCCCAGTTAGGATAGATAACTAGGGAAACATCATGCCCTAGGTGGGTATTATAAAGGAAATTATTTGTGATAACACAATGATATGTCCAAAGGTAGGTATAATAATTGAGAATGTAGGTGGGTTTAGTGTATAATGATTTACCCATGGGTGGTTATAATCATTAAACCCTAATTATGGCAAATGTTACTGATAGCTAATGATTAAAAATAGGATGATGACAACTTGTTACAAAGATAAAAGATGAATTAAGATAACTTTCTAGTAGGGAGATGCTCATCCGAACTAACAAAGGGTGAGATTGTTTCATTAATCTATTTTGGATATGATTGGGATTGTTACTGGTGTTGGTGCTAAGGAGATGTTGATAATACCATTGTTGTGTAGACCTCTTGAAGCTAATTTTTGTTATAGCATGTGACAGTAGGCATCATGATAGAAAACCATGAGAAATTAGCTAAAATATGCATGAGGAGTGACTCTTGATCTAGTACTCAATTAAAAATAATGCACTAATGATAAAAACCATGATGAGAATGTTGATGTATAACTATGGATGGATTCAAGACTAAATGCACAAGTAATCACCCAATGAATGCACATATACTAAATTGAAGCAATAATATTAAAAGTAGACAAACAAGGACACAAACAAGAAATAAAAAAATAAACCACTGACTATTAGTCACAATGTTAGTATAAACAACATGACATAAACAACATTATGGGCATTACCCCTATAAAATAGGTGACAACTTAACAAATAAACAAAATGGGGAATATAATAAAAAGAAGGGGGTGGGTGAGCTATCTCTATATGCACTAGGCAAGTGGCCACTACTTACATAGTTTTGTGGATGATATATCTAACAAAAATTTAGGCTAAATGTAGTTCCCCTAGGAAATGGGAATACAATGATAATTGATGAAAAAAAACATGATGGATGTGATATAATAATAGGATAAATCTTCAAAAATGGCAAGTGCATGATAAAAGAGGCCAAAAAGGATGGGGAAACTAAGGAACAAGTGATTTCTTATGACTTATTAAGGGTTACCAAAATCCTTAAGGAAATGAAGTGGTCAATGTTTTTGGTTTTTCTAAATGATTTTTAAATATTTTTAGAATTTTTGAAGTATCTCAACTCGATTGAGAATGATGAGACACTAAACGGTCAAAGCTCATAAAATGGTGAGAGCATGAAAAAATTAAAAGGATGATTGAAAAATGGTGAGAGAAGATGGAAAGGGGGACTGAGTTGACCTCAACATGAATCAAGAATGACCCACATAGTCCCAAAATAGCCCTAGGTCATAGTAGTTCCACCTTTCAATGGAGGAATCTGACTAGTGTAATAGCCAAATCAAACAAAATAGGTATAGTTGGCATAGTGTCACAATACAACATAGGAAAGGCTAGTTGGTTTGTCAAGGCACAATAAATTTCTTTTTACCCTAGTTTTCCCATAGGAATTTATAACTAGGATATAATAGATTAGATCAATGATACTCATTTTCCCATAGGTGGTTATAATTAGAAGTAAGACTAATGAACATTGATTTTCCCTAGTAAGTGATATAATTAGGCTCACATAAATAAACATGATTAGAAGGAAATAATAAACAAAGGATGCAACTATAAAAATTCTATCATACTACTCCAAAATACTGCTTTTATTTGGAATGCTTGAAATAACTATTAAAACTGATCTGATTATACATGCTAAAAATGTGAAACCAATGGATGAACCAAGCTCAAATGGGCTAGGATAGGATGGGTCAAAACATGTTTTGATTGATAGAAAAAAATGGTATAATGGATGATGGGTAGGATAATGATAGGCTATTATGATGATAGGATGGAAAAATGGTATATTACAAAGAATACTATTGATATTATGGTACAACTTGAGATGGTTCTCATAGATGATACATTGTATCACTCAAAGATAGTACTACTTGAGGTGTATAATGTTCATAGTCTCATAAATTTCATCCTCATATAGTGTGGTGAGCCTATATGCTCCTATTCCATACTTTGTAACAATGATGAAAGGACCAACCCAGTTGGGTTTAAACTTGCCTTTATTCTTCTTTTTAGATGTGGTGTTTTTTTGTTCTCTTTAAGGGAAAGATCACCAAATTTGAGTTATCTAAGTTTTAAGAACCAATTATATTAACCATATAGTCAATTATGATATGCATGTATATTTTTAACTATATCCATGCATTTCTCATTAAGTAACTCCAACTCTTGTAGGTAAGCTACTTGATAGTCATTATTGTCTAGAACATGTTTGAAAGAGATGCATAATTATGGTAACTCAGCCTCAATTGGAATAATGGATTTAGTGCCATAAACAAGTGAGTATGGAGTGGCTCTTATGGGTGTGTGGTGATTGGTATGGTATGCCCAAAGGGTGTGGGATATCTAAAGGTGATAATCATGACCAACATCATTGATAATATTTTTCATGATGTTCAAAATGGTTTTATTTGATGCTTCAGCCTAGCCATTACCTTGAAGGTAATATGCAATGGATAAATTTTGTGTTTGACACATAGATTTTTGACATCCTTGTTCTTGAATGATCCTCCATTATTAGATATAATGTTAGAAGGGATACCATAGTGGTAGATGAGATGGTTGAAGATGAATTTGGTAATTTTATTTCTAATAACATAAGTGAGGGGTATAGCTTCAACCCACTTAGTGAAATATTCTATGGTAGTAAGAATGTGTTTATGGCCATATGATGAGGTGGGGTTTATCTTCCCAATGAAATAAAGTCCCCATATAGTAAATGTACATGGTGTCAACATTGGTTTCAAAGTTTTAGTGAGGGCATGAATCATATTAGTATGTTATTGACATATATCAAATCTTTTCACATATACAACTACATATGCATCCATTGTTGGCAAATAATAAATAGTATGCAAGATTTTGGATAGGATTTTACCACTAGTGTGGGATCCACATACCCCTTCATGAGCTTCTTGTAATGCTATTATAGATTTTATTGAAGGTAAATAATGAATCAAATTTTCATCAAAGTTATAGTGGTGTAGGGTTAGTCCAAGTAAGGTATAATGTTGGAAATTATGGATTAAGGATTTGGTTTTTTTGGGATAAGTTAGGTGGTAAAACATGGTCATGTAAATAGGCATATAGGTCAAAATACCAAGTAGATCTAGGACCAAAATTATCATAGACCATTATGACAGTTGAAGGTTCTTGAGCTGGTACTGTTAGATTTTCAATGATAAATTGGTAGTCTTTTTCCATGTCTTTATGTCAAATGAGTGACCCAATGGTAACCATTGAATTTACTATTCTATTCTTGAATTTGGTATATGTGCAAATTGGGTGTTGACAATTTGTTTCTTGAAAGTGTTAACCATGGCCTTGTAGGGAACCAACTTGTCATTTTTGGTCTGATAATGGTTTATAACCTGATTGATGATTAAGTATGAATCACTATAAACCTTTATATGACATATATTCCATTTTAATACCCATAAAAAACCTATGATGAGTCATTCATATTCAGCCATGTTATTAGTACAAGGAAAGCTAATTTTGAATGATTTAGGGATTAAATCCCACTATGGTGTGATAAACAAAAGGCCTAACCCTGATCCATGTATTATGAATGAACCATTAAAATATAGCTTCTAGTTCTACTCTTTGAGAGGTGTGTAAATGATGGTCATTATGGATTCATCAAGAAATTGGAATGTGAGTGGCTCTATGTCCATAAGGGGTGATTTAGCAAGTTGATTTACAAAAACTTACCCCTTGATGGCTTTTTAGTTCAGATATTCTATCTAAAACTCATTGAGAAGCATGATACATTTGGACATATTACCTTGTAAAGATATTTTTGATAGTAGATGCATGAGTGGATCTACTTTTAAAATGACCATGGTTTTATTGTTCAACATATAATGTCATAGTTTCTAAGCTATGAAGACCATGTCTAAACAAGCTTTTTTATGAGTATATAATTGTGTTCATATGTTACCAATGTACAACTTAGATTGTAAAATTCATGATATTTTCCATTATCATAATTTTAAGATAGAAATGCCCCCAGGGCTTGATCTATCATTGATAGATATAGAAGAAATGGTTTCCCTGATATAGGAGGTAATAGAATTTATGGATTTGTAAGATAGTCCTTTAGTTTTTGAAAACCTTTTTGACAATTATCATCCCAAATAAATGTGACACCCTTATTTAATAGGTGTGTAAATGGATGACACTTATCAACCAATTGATAAATTAAGAATGTGATGGATTAGATCTTGCCATATAAACCATGGAGCTACTTTAGATTGGTTGGTGGTGGCATCTCTATTATGGCTCATACTTTGGTTAGATATGAGACATGATGAAGATAATAAACTTGATATAAATAATTCCAAAAACACATTTCTTGTGGTTGGGACTTACTTCATATTCCCATTGTTGTTCAAATATCCTCCTCAATACTACTAGATGATCAGACCTAGTCTTTGATTTGCCTAGTATGTTGTCGACATAGTCTTCAATAATGTCATGCATAATATCATGGAATATGACTATCATGGATATTTAATAGGTGGCCCTTGAATTTTTAAGACCAAATGACATAACTTTATAACAAAATTTTCCCCATGGAGTAGTGAATGCTATTTTGTGTTGGTCTTCTGGTGTGATTCTGATTTGAGTGTAGCCTATAAAACTACCTATCAATGAAAGCATATCATAACCTGATATGGAGTTGATAATCATGTAAATTTTTAGAAATGGAAAGTCATCCTTAGGTCAAGCTTTGTTAATGTCCCAAAAATTAGTATATATTTTGATTCCTTCTAGATTTTTATTGATATGTAAAACATTACAAATCCATTTAGAATAATTGATTGGCCTGATGCATATAACTTCTAGGAGATTATCTAACTCTTTATTTACCAATATAGTAATATGAGGATGCATTTTTCATAATTTTTATTCACTAGTTTGGCATCAAGATGTACCACAAGGTGGTGAAAAACCAAGGCAATGTCTAAACTAGGCATGTGAGAATATGCCCATGTAAATATATTTATAAATTCCATCAATAAGGATATTAAGACTTCATGATATTCCTCATTGAGGGAAACATCTAATTTAATCCACTTTGGGTCATCTGGGGATATGATGTTTACCTCTATTATGTCTTCCACTAAGAGGGTTGAACCATCTTTAAGAATAGTAGGCAAAGACTTGAACTATTTGGCTATGTTAGAGTCCTCTATTAAGAATTATTCTTCAATTTCTCCTAGGCATGATAAATGAGAATTCCCTAATGAGAGATATGGCCATGTGACAAAAATAGTTAGAAACTCTTGAATAATGTGATCAAAAGGCTTGTTGTTCTTCAAGACCAAATTCATATCCATAGATAATTTCATTATCATTAGTTTACTATATGATTTGATCAAAATCTTGATGCTCCTTAATCTAAAATCAGACCCATATATAAGTTCATTATTGGTGGGCTCCTGGTCTAAATTTAAATAAGGCTGAGCACCCCCATCTTGTGGCACCTAAAATAGACTTTCACCACTAGATTGGCCTTTATCTTTACTTTTTACCTGGTCAAAAAGTGCCTAAAAAAGGTTTTCACTTTGGGACCTCAATTTTTTATTTATTTTATTTTGGCTAAGGGTGTTTACCTGCTCTCTAAAATAGACTTCAAGATCCAATTTGATTGATAATATTGATTTATGATCTCTTAATGAAACATTGTCCCTAAGGCCTAGAAAATCATATAAAGCTTCATCATTCTAGAACTCATCAATTGTCATATAGGATTCTTATTAGTACTAGCCTATCAATTGGGGATAATATAATGGTAATTGATTATGATGAATGATTGTTCGAAGGGTAAAAATGGTGTTATGATCAAACATGTTAGTTTGGGCTAAGTCATCAAATTGGCTATGTTCAAACTTTTCTATGCTATCAACATCATCATCACTAGTCATTAGAGATGGAACTCGAATAAGATACATGAGGGCACCCATAGGCAATTTATATCTAAGTCCATAGGTTCCTTTTTACTTAGTCAGATAAATTGGCTTGAGTTTTCCCTATTAATTTGTGCTGAGGCCTCCTCCTTCATAGTCCTAATTCTCTATTATCTGATTAGGAATGTGATACTTGGAGATCTTGTAATATTTAACCAATTTGTCATTATATAACCATGATTCATAACCTTAAAGAGGGTCATTTCCTAGGCCATAGGCTGGTATGAATGTGATGGGATATAGACTATGCTGATGGCCTTTCCCTTTTCTTTTCCATTACATGAGTGGTTTGGGCTTTGGTCTTCCAAAGGAATTTTGGTTATGTGGAATCTTTGTAATGTGAAAGGTTTCATGTGTAAATACTATCTTCGGACATTAGCCAAGATGGTATAGTGATTGGTTATTTCAAGAGGTGGCATGTGAGAAAGTTAATCAAGGGTATCAAGGTCAATGCAATTGGCTTTTAGTAAATCAAGAATTATGGATTTCCCTTTGTCCTATTTGGTAACTAGATTCATGCCAAAATGATAATTATAGCTCTTGAACTAGGCATCTAGATGTTTGCAATTCTCATATAGATGTAAATATCATGGAATATTAACCTCCATTCTTAAGTGGAAGAACTTGATAAATTGGTGCAATGTCGATGGCACTGCATGAATTTTGTATAACCAAGGTCTAACCAAAAGCATATTATATGATAAATCAAGATCTAGAACATGGAAAAGTATATCATGGGTCAAGGGCCCAATGATAATTAAAAAGTTAATGGTGTCTTATGATTCTCATTATTCATTATTATAGGCTTTGATGGAGATTATTTCTACTTGGATATCTATTGAGGTGTACTTGGGAAGCTTGATAAGCTTTAGAGACACTATGTTCAGACCCGATCCATTATCTATGAAGACATGTTTCAATTTATGCCTCTTATGTAAACATTGATATATAATAGATTATTATGCAGTGGGCTAAGCGATGACATATCACTTTGATTAAAGGTTACTTATTGGGCCAGAGCTAGGTGTCTAACCAAAGCTTGAAATTTGTCAAGGGATATGTCATTTGGAATGGTGGATTGACCAAGGAACTTTATCAAGATGTGTTGTGGTTTGTAGATGTATGCAATAAATATAAAATGGAGATTAGTGCTAACATATTTTACAATTGTTCCATAATGTCAAATGCCTTTTCTAGGATAATAGTAAATGGTTTGTTCCAAGTCAAAACAACTAGTTGGATAATGGGTAAAGTGGTAGATGGTTATGGGCCTGGTATGGTAATGCTTGACCACTAAGTTGTGATTGAAAACTTGAACTTAGGTACAGGACCACTGCTTCTAAAAAATTATGGTATAGGGGGGTTAGATAAGATAAGTTTTAATTATAGATGCACTTTTGCATGGTCTTGGGATAATGATGAGTTATTAATATAAGGTCCTAACATGGGAATCCCTACTTTTTGGTTCACCTATGTGTGGTCCTAAGTCAGAGAAGGATTACCAAAATGGTTGGGTTGATTTGGTATGATTAGTAATGGTCTTTGGTATGGGATTAATAGAAATGGTGTTAATGAAACCTCCTAAAATATGGCCTATAACTATATTGTAGTCATTTGAAACTACATAGTACATCTATTGGTTGTTACCATTCTAACCTTGGTTTTGTCCATTATTTTGATGTTGTTGGTTTTATTGAGTCTATTGGTTTGGCCTTGGTTGTTGAAACTATTGTTATTGATGTTGTATTGGCCCCTATTTTTACTATTGTTATTATTGTTGTCATTGTTATTGTTGATTATTATGTTGAAGAAAGGGATTATGATAGATGTCAAGGCTTTAATTAGAGGTGGAAGATCCATGATCCAATGTGATATCTCCATTTTTCAACATATTTTGAATTACATGTTTAATATTCACATAATGCTACAAATTATGGCCATTAACCCTATTACAATCATAGAATTGTTTTGGCATATACCAATCTAGCATGTTAGTACCCTCACAAAATTTCTCTCTTAGAATAGGTCGTCTAATCAAGTTAGCTATTGTGAGCTTGCAAAATACTAATTCTATGGGCTCTCCAAGGTTAGTAAATCATGATGAGTAGGCATGTTTTTTCTTGGAGGAGGAGGGTTTTGAAAAGGCATATTCATTTTCTAAATTTGTTATATTTTCTATGTTGGTATAGGTTGATTCACTTACTATACATGTTGTGAATGCTGAAAAGGTTGTTGGTTAGGATTAAGATGGAAAGGCAATATGTAGGATGATCAGATAGTGATTACACCATTTGAACATGTCAAGATTCTGTCACTCTATTTACTACAACATTCTTTTTATAGTTGAATTGCTTAGGTCTATAATGAGGTTGGTTTAATGATCCATTTGTTAATAAGGGATCATTCAATCACCAAATCTTTGTCAATAATTTATCTAAACATATGTGCACACTACAACTTTAGATAATAAGATATCTCACTGTGTAGATTTTTGGCAAACACAACAAATAGTTGTTTGTCTAGTAGACTATGGGTAAATTGGCTTGTAAGGGCTCTCCATCACTATATATAGCTTATGAGGCTTTCACCATATTTCTATTTTGCTTGTGTCAAGTCTATTAATGAAATATTGTACTCAAGATTATAAGAGAGGTGTTGCATGAATTTGTCTAAAAGATCATCATAATTAGAAACTAAATTCTTTGGTAACTTTAGGAGCCATTCTAAGGCTTGTTTAGTTAGACTTATTAAAAAAAAAACAATAAATATATGTCACTATAGGCCACTAGTTGGCATACGATAAATAATTCCATCAGATGTGCTTTGGGGTTACCTTTCCAATTATATTTTTCAAACTTTGGTGGCTCATACCCTAGAGGAAATGGTATCTACAATTATTATTCTCTCATCTTGATGATGTTTCATGGAGTGTGAACTGAAATGTTGATTAAAAATTCTTGACATAGTTATAACTAGAAATCTAGACATACTTAATACATGGATTGTGGAAACACCACTACTTTAATTACTCCATGTTGAAGGGATAATAACACACCTCATACAATTTGAAATTTTTGAATTATTTCCTAGCTTGGATGATATAAATTATTTATTTCATTTGTTATAACTCTTGCTTGAGGAAACTTTTGGGAATATTGGCCTAAGGTAATGGTTAAGCAGTCATAAGTGAAGCACTTTGATCAAGGTATTATGGATGTATTAACTAGGGTCTATTGGATTAACTATGGAATGGATCAAGAACACACATACATAGATTAGGGTGTAATTATTGAAATTACACTTATGATTAAGTGATATTGTGGCTGGGATTGGGTATGTAGGCTTGATTTTGGGAATACTATGATTAGGATGGTAAAATATGGCCATACTATGCTTGTTGAAGTTGAATATGGATATGTTTTTGACTAATCAAACCTTATCATTTAGGGGATACTTATAAACCAAGATCCTATCTCTAAACTTGTGGCACATTTTGTATGAAAGGTAAGGGTTGCCTAATAGGTACTTGAGAAACATTAGAACCTCTTTGTTACATGAATATTGGTTGGGAAGTGGATGCATGTTAAATATTCAACATCTGTCACTAAATAATATTTACATGTTTTTGGTTAGACATCATTTGGTTTTGAATTGACATATTGGTCTATGAGGAAAGAGGTATGTTTTTACTACGTAGTGAGGTGGAACATTAGTTTCCCCCTGTTGAGGTGGTAATATGTTTTGACTTTATTGTATGGGTTGATTAAATGGTGCCTACTATTGTGGAATATTACTTGTCACTAGTTTGGAAGGAGTAGGATTCATCATATTCTATGGTGGCATGGCACTAGTCATAGGCTAATTACTTAATCCTTATTTTTGGGTGATAGAAGAAGTATCAAGTTGAGGATTAGTAGTAGTTGGTTGAGGTTGGGATGCATAAAATCCTACTTCTTAATTTTTTAAACCACTAATGGTGATAGTTAAAGGTACATTTTATTATTGACTAGGTGTTTGTAAATTAACACCACTGGTTTGGATTGGACATTACTTGTGTATTGTCCACTATGTTTTGTTCACTATTCTACATAGAAGTAGAAGACACTTCCTTAATGGTTGGGGTATTGAACTAGTTTTTAACTGAAGTGTTTTTCATAAATGGGTATAAACCCTAATTTTATTGACCAATAAATTCCATTAAAACTCTTATTGAAGGAGCTAAATCAATAAGAGGCCTATTTGACATGATCATTTGATTAAAGTTATAGTCTAGGTCTCGATATGTCTAGTATGTTGTTTGCATTTAAATTAAGTGGTCCTATATAATGCTTCTTTATGTGAAAATCATATGTGGATCTTGCTAAAGTATTGATACTATGGTATTAGGGTTGATAGAAGAGACCTGATCATTATTTTGATAAGACATGTTATAAGGCCCTCTTAATAAATTTTATAAATTATCATGCCTTACTTTATAGTTTAATGGCATTGTACCATAATAAGGTTACTATTGTTGGTCATTTTATACAACTATAGATACACTAACTAAGTATTAGGCCATTAGTTCTTGATCTTGCTCCATGTAGGGAGGTGTACTAACTAAATAATTGGCCAAAAGATCTTGACTTTGTTCCCTTATTTGAATTTTTTATGGTAGAACACCAGTTACCCCATATTGAGGTAGTAATATGTTTCTACTCTACTACATGGGTTGATTAGATAGTGCCTACTATTATAGAATATTACTTGTCACTAGCTAGGGAGGAGTAGGATTCACCACATTCTATGGTGGCAAGGCACTGGTCATAGGCTGAATACTTAATCCTTATTGTTGGGTGCTAGAAGTAGTGGGTTGAGGATTAGTAGTGGTTAGTTAAGGTAGGATGTAGAAACTCTTACTCCCTAATTTTACAAATGACTAATGGTACTAGTTAAAGACACATTTTGTTGTTGACTATGTGTTTATGCATTAACACCACTTTGGTTTGGATTAGATGTTACTTACATATTGTCCACTATATTTTGTTAACTATTTTGCATAGAATCAAAAGACACTTCTTTGATGGTTTGGGTATTGAACATTTTTTCAACTGAAGCATTTTGCATAAATGGGTCTAAACCTTGATTTTCTTGACCATTTAATTCCATTAAAAATCTTATTGAAGGAGTTAAATAAATAATAGGCCTATTTGACATGGTCATCTAATTAAAGTTACATGTTAGGTCTTGATACGTCTGGTATGTTGTTTGCATTTAAATGAAGTGGTCCTCTATATGTCCTTTTTTCATGACAATCATATATAGATCTTGATATAATATTGATACTATGGCATTAGGTTTTCTAGAAGAGGCCTAATCATTATTTTGATAAGACATGTTATAAGGCCCTCTTGATAGATTTTGAAAATTATCATGCCCTACTTTATAGTTTGATGGCATTGTACCATAATAAGTTTGTTTTTGTTGGGAATTTTCTATAACCATAAGTACATTAGCCAAGTATTGGGCTATCTATTCTTGATCTTGCTCTGTGTAAGGAGGTGTACTAACAAAATAATTGGCCAAAGGATCTTGAACTTATTCCCTATTTGAATGTTGTATGGTGGAACACTGATTACCCCCTATTGAGGCGGTAATATGTTTTTTGTCTACGCTTAATATTATAGAATATTACTTATCACCAGTTGGGGAGGAGTAGGATTTGTCACATTTTATAGTGGCATGACACTAGTCATAGTTTGACTACTTAATATTAGTATTAGTTGGTTGAGGATTAGTATTAGTTGGTTGAGGATAAGGGTCTTGAGAAAAGTCTTCTTGCATGCTAACATTTACATATCCTAAATTGTACATAGTTTCACTACATTTATAGTGAACCATGGTCAAATATATTACAAATGTTTCATAATAAGATGGATTAGAGTTCTAAAAACTCTAAAAATCTACATATAAAAAGATAAAGGGTTAAAACATGATCTATCTTATCGAGGGTGGAGCTAAATATCCATAAATTATGATGCAAATATTTGGTAAAATTAGTATGATTTTAATATGTCTAATGTTAAATGTCTTACACAAATAAGGTCAAGTAAAATGACCCAAAAATAAGATGTCAAACTCTAATGTCCAAACGTGTTCCAAATAGGTCTTAACTAGGAAAGAAAAATGTTACTAGGTCTTTTATCAAAACATAGAGTCAAAAGGTAGGCTCAAACATGCTATGCTAGGACTTTTGGCCAAATGACATCAAAAACAATTCTTTAAAATGATGATTAATCTAAAAAACTTGGAATAGTTTGGAAAATACTAGGCACTTGATTCTAGACATAAACATGATCTGATTAGTGGAAAAAACTAAACAAAAGGTACTTTGAAGATGTACTAATTTGATCAAAAAAAGGCATAAATAATAAATTTTCCAAATTTGAGTGATGAATTAACCCAAATTATACAACCAAAAAGAGAAATATCTATGTATCAACCCCATAAATTAAGGCCTAAATAGAAATCAATGTTTGAATCCAAACTTGTAAAAGTTAATCAAAAACTCAACTAAGGATAAACTAGGATTTGATGATAACAAGCTAGATAATTTTGAGCAATGTGACTATGATAAACAAAGATCAAACAAGGCATAAATGATTGGTTAAAATAAATGATAATTTGATACAAAATAAGATAAGACAAGTCTTTTTGAAATAATTTGGGTAGTGTAATGGCAATATCACTTCTAAAAGATGTGATAATGGTTGGTTGTTTCAAAGACACAAGATTTGAAATGATTTGAGTATCGTAATGTTACCTAGCTCAATCAAGTACCACTCACAATTTTTTGACACAAAAGTTTTATAAGTTAAATCAAGGTGTCAAATAGATGGCATAACACCTCCTCAAATAATAGAGTGATGCTAAACACAAGACTCATTCATAACATGGTATAAAAAATAAATTTTGGTTATAACACACCAAGAAATAAATGATAAAATTATAACTAAGTATAATCATCTTAAATCCTATCAAGGTATAGTAAAGTGGGGTTGACTAAAACTAATTTGTTTTTGATCATCTAGATTGATCTCATGTGCATACACTTTCACATATACACAAAAAAGAAGCAACACATCAATTGAGTTTGCATCGATTATATTATTATGAAAAGGTCTTGTCCTTTTCACAAACACTACATCCATCACCTACTCAGTGTAGTATGATATCTATATCGATCATACATCCTGGGCTTAACTAGCCACCAATGGAGGTGGTTTAACCACTCAAACCACCATTCCATTTGGGTGATCCCAATTTGTACACCCCCATTCATGGAGAGGGGTTGAAACACTATCAAAAGATGAAGCCTTGGGTTAATGCTTCCCTAAAGAACTTGAAATAGGTAATGATATCCATTATAAAAGCTAATATGTATGACAATAATAGACAAGTAGAAAGACTTTAGGGTTAATTTTAGATCACACAATACTATGTGAGTTTTGGGGAGCACTTAAGCAATGTTATTTTTATTCCTTGGACTATTCACTAAAATGTAATGAAAAATAACTTTTCATCCCATGAGTTTCCTATAGGGGATGGGGGAGAACATACACGTGCTATCCTTTTTATGAATGAAACAATCAACAAATAATTTTTATGAAAATAAACATGTTTAAAAGCATGAAACTAAAGGATGTTAAGTTAATTTTAAGGCACCAAAATAAAATGTGTTGTGAATTTTGGCCTGTTAGATTTTATTGAAACTTGATAAAACATTGAAAAACATCTAAGGCATAAAAAATGAACTAAGTTATTTTTAGATACCCAAAATATGATGTGATCAAGATTGAAAACAAGTTTAAATTTGATTAGGATTATTGTTATGCACTAATTGAATTTTTTTGATTAGGTCCATGACCCCTTGGCATATTGACAAATTGAAAAGAACTTACACAAACATAAACTAAGCAAAAACATAACCATGTTTATTTTAATCACCTTAAGTCTAAATGTTTGATTTTAGCCTAATTTGTTTTTTTTTTAAATTAAATGTTAAAACCCATTTAAGCATGAAAATTGATGTTTAATGTTTTCCTTGACCTTGAAAAAATAAGAGAGTAACCCTCTACTTAGAAACACTTTCAAGTGTTAACAAGTGAAGTTTGGAAAAGAGTTTTTGAGTTTTAGATTTAATTTGCCATAGTGACTATTGGTGGTTAGAGGTGAACACCAGTGGTTTCAAGGCAACCATCACCAATTATTTAGGAGATAACCATCAATGGTTAAGTATAATCACTACCGATTGATAAAGACTATCAGCAAAAACCTATGAACCTAAAGGTAAAACCATAAAAGGCAAATACATCAAGTTAGGGGTTCATTAGATGAAATATCAAAAAAACATAAAAGGTAAAACTAAATATAATAAATTAGATTCCTTTGAAATGAAGAAATGAAGAAATGAGAGAACATAAACAATCAAAATGCAATATTTAATGACATTTTCCCCTGCAACCAGACTATCAATGGTTACATAGGATCATTGGTAGTTAGGTAAAATCATCAGTGTTTAAGGCCTAAAACAAGGTTAGAAAAATAGTTTTAAAGAGATTCAAGAATCAAAATGAAGATTTAAAAGTTGCATAATGATCTAATTGATATGTGGGATGACTTATGTCCCATTGGGCATGCCATCTATGATTTAGGAATTTAACTCAAGAGAGGAGGTTAGTATGGTGTTAGTCTAAAAAATAATGAAATAAACACACTAAACAAAGCTAACATATTTAGGTCTAGATCATGGGGGAGCTTAATGAATAAACTGAATGAAGACATAACTAAAATTCAAATAAATGACAACTTTTCTTACTTTTCTTGATTGATCTAAAGGATTTCTTCATTAGCTTACTCAGATTATGCTTCAAAGGTCTTCATCGATGGAGCTTGGATATCTCCACCTCCTTTTGTCACCATGTTATTATTTGGCTTATTATGGCTTGGCTTGATTTTTTCATTATAAAACTATGAATTTATCTCATGGATAAAATCCATCATGATAACTCTACTATGGTGTTAGTCTAAAAAATCAAGCCAAATTAGTCTACTATGGTTCAAGCTCTCCAAATGAAGAGCATTAGTCTTACTTTTATACTCTTTGAAATCAACTTGGAATAAGCTAAATCCTAACCTTGGTTGGATTATCTAACCCCATTAGGGTTAATAGGTGTCCAAAATCTCATAATTAGCATGGATATGTGTGCCTTGAGATATTTTGCATTTTAAAAACTCACAAAAGGTAATGATTATCCTCTAAAATGCTCTTGATATTTGAATTTTTATTTTTGATAATTGATTTACTTGATTAAGGATAAATTCAATTAGGCTTTGATTAGGATTTTATCTTAATTAATATTTATTAGGATTTTTGAACATTTGTTTAATTTTAATTTAATTCAATATCCATTTACCCAATTTAAATTATTTATGGGTCAACTTGATTTATTTGCATGGTTATGAAGCTAAATTCAAGACATTTAGAAATTCTTAGGATAGATGTGCAAAGGTTGGTAAGAATTGGTATAATTTAAGTATGAAGCCATTGGTGTCCAGTTTTAGATGTATACAACTTATTCCCCAAAAATAAATAGAGAATGAAAAAGAGCTTTGAGGCTCAAAGTTTCTCATTACATGAACAAGAAGGGAATCCTATACAAAATAAAATACGAAGGTATTTATCTTAGGTGTGTATCTATAGAGGAGGATAAAGAGATTTTGGAGAACTTAAATTAGAACACAGGCAATGGTCACCCACCAACTTGAACTAACAATATTTAAAATATGTAGGAAATATAAAAGAAGTTAATGTTTGGAATTTATATCACACAAACTATTATTTAATGAAAAAATCCATATAGATGATGTGAAACCATTGAATCCTTCATTTATTTTGAACAAACTTACACTCAAATTATATTGCTATCATATGTGATGAAGATCCCTAACTACTACCTATGAGAAGACTATAAGTAAAACAATGACCAATGGAAATGTAAATTCATTATACAACACAAAGATCCCACAAAGGAATACTATGAACACACTTAAATTAAATATAATAAACATTTGAATCTTTATTCTGGGTATTCACTGGAGAAATTACACCATCAACCTACTCAATCAAGGATTCTACAGAGTTTACCAACACAGTCTTTGACGTTACCATATTCAATAATAGATATGTGAATTACTCAAAGTATAGGATGTGGTTAATTATATTTATATTTTTTCATTAGATGATGATATCTCTCTCCCCCTCTAAGCAAATATTCATCAAATATTTATTGGCCCTAAAATGACAAGGATTACATTTGTTACCACCAAGCCTAAGGTGATGCCATGCATCAACCTCATCTATGATTTGTTTTTTATATGAAAAGTAACACAAGATGTTTTATTGCATCACATTAGGTAAGCTATAGTAGTATCATGCATCTTAGGTATATATTTACAAAGATATTTGGCACTACCAGCACCTAATGCATACTTTGATAAACATAGGCTAGTGTAATAGAACTAATAAAACATGATGGAAAAGGTTCTATCTTCATGGATTCTCCCTAGTGAGACCATCACTTTCAAAGGAAAGAATCCTAAGGGGGTCACTCTAATTAATAATTTTAGGATGGGAGTGTGCATTGGTATGGTGTTACTAAATTGACTCTATGGCATGCCCAACATTCACTTCTTCCATTTGGATTGGGTCCTATTATTACACATGATGTTGATTAGTGATGTTGCATTTGTATTAGGAGAGATAGTTAGATTTCATTTGAGGAAATATATCATCCACAAGGATAAGAGGCCTAATCTTGTAGGCTATTTTTATATGATGTCTTATTTATTAGATGTTATCATGGGGACTTGTTAAAAAGATCTTAATGAACTATGGAGACCCACCATTAACTATATTAAGAACAAGATTTGTGATCACTTCCAATTCATGCATGTATATTATTTAATGAAGAACATGGTGAAATTTTTTGAGGATGCATATCCTCAATTTTGGTAGGCTGTCCATAGTTCACCAATGCTAAGGATTAGATCCAGCATTATGAAGACAGTTGACACAATAGGGGACTATTTCTTATATTTGAACTTCAATGTTATAATGATATAAGGAAACAATGTTTACCCCTTGTGTCTCCCAAAGTAAATTATAAACAAGCTGGTAGAGAAAGAAACTAATTTTCAATTATGGTGGAACATAGAAGAAGACTTGTATAGATAAAAGAAAAGTTCATACTTTGGCCACCACATAGTCATTGGAAAAATGGTATACAATATGAGAAAGGATTTTAGAGAATTTGGAGGTAATAAAAATAGTTATCATTTCCCCATGCTTCTGCACAGGGATTAGAATCTCCACAGACTCATCCAGAAGTATATATAGGGATTTAATATCCCCTATAGCCATGATCCTTACTCCTATGATTTCTTGTTCTTAAATACAAATGATGATGAGGAAGAGTTATAAAGGGAAAGGATTGTTGGAATAAAATAATATCATTTGAGAATGATCCAAGAAGACCTTATAATTTCTATGAGGGAATTGGATAATAAAAAGTCACTTTATAAAGGGTGAGAACATTCAAACCTTTAGAAAGGCTAGTCTATGGAGAAATCAAATGACAAGGAAGGTTCCTCATCTTAAGGACTCCTAAAGTTAAAGCTAAAGGCTATGAAGAAATTACCTAGGGTAACTAAACCTAACCCCAGGGGAGCACAAGTAATAAATCCCATAAATTTGAACTCTAATGAGGAGGAGAAAGCATAGGAAGAGCTAGCTATCAGCATAGTTTCAATGACATAGATTCCACATCTACAGGGGTATCAATAAAAGCAACAACATCAATCCAAAAAGTCTCTCCCATAGATCCAAAGACCACCATGGTTTATACAAGGAATCCAATAACTCCTATAGGCAATGCCACAATTGAAAAAAACCAAGGTTTTCCTAAAAAATACTAATTAGTAGAGGTGGTAGAGGAGGAAGCAATTGATTTGGGAGAAGAAGAATATAAATTTGATGAGGACACAGAACTAAAGAAGGCTAAATAATTGAGCCTTAGAGACAACAAGGGTAATAAACAAGCTATGGATACAACTCATTCCCTAGGTACCTAGTCTATTTAGTCTATTCCTTTATCCTCTATGTATATTCCCATGTTTGGTAGTGTTTATATTTCTTCTATTTTAAGAACCCCCAAGGTGGAAGTTCTTACTTCCACCCTTGATCCATTTGATCCAAAAAATTCATACAATTCCCCTTGTTCAATCCAAAAGTTGAGAAGGATTTTTATTATACCATTATTGATAACACCTTCATTGATACACTATCCACCTCCATTCCATTCACTTCCATCATGGCTACCTTTAGCATCCCTTCTGGAATTACCAATGCCAGATCACTAAAGAAGAAGAAGACATCTATGAAGGTGGAGACAACCATGGCCACTTCATAATTCCATGTCCAATCCACTCAAATCACCCTTCCTATGCCATCCACCACTCCATTTGAGGAAACCATAGTGAAAAGTTTAGGAAAAAGAAAGAGAACTAAGCCCCAAATAGTTAAAATCCATCAATTCTTTTAGTTTAGAGGAGTGTCTTGGTCTAAGATCATTTTCCCCTCCTTTCCTAACACCATTTTCAAGGCATCCAAGAAGAAACAAACAACTAAAGAGGTATAGGAAGAGGTTGTAGTCATAACCTAATAATAAATATATGTTACATTCCTCCATGGGTTATGGATTTGAGAACAAAGACCTTAAAGATGCCTAGTTTTAAAATTATTGAGTTCCCCTCCATCACCACTCTATTTGACAAACCATCTAGGAACATATAAAGAGTGAAAAATATGAAGCTTGAAGATGACAAAGGTAGAGAGTTGATTATTGAGGAGAGGCAAGAGGTCTTATCCCTCATGAAGAGGCATAACAAGAAATCAGGATAATTCCCTTATGTCGAGAATTTTGTAGACCTGGATGAAGCACATAAGGAGGCCATGGTGGCCATCCATGAGGGTATAAAAATGGTGAGGCAAGAGATAAAGGTTGAGGTAGATAAATTAAAGGAATAGGCCAAGACTATATATATACCAATAAGTACTGAGGTAAAGGTTTAAGATGTGGCCTCTAGATGCTATAATTCTTTAGAAGCTATATATTTCATGTAGGCTAAATTGGCCCCACACATTAATAAAACTAATGAATTAATAAATTATTTGAATAATGATAATAATATATTGATTATGTTGATCAAATATATAGGCAATAAGGATTATAACCATTTAGACCTTATTATACCACTTGAGGCATCTAATGCCCTTAACTTGGTTATCATTAGAATAGAGGAAGATCAAGAATGGATAACATCAATTGGGGATTTAATCACCAAATATAAAGAGTATGAAACCTAAGTTATCCAAATTTTTAATGATCTAAATTTATCTAAAGTGAATGACACCATTGGGAAATTGATCAACAAGATCATATTTGATCAACTCATATAGGAGGCAACATATAACTTCAAGTAGAGACTATAGGGCCTAGCATTCAAGGAGATAGAAGTTGAATTGATAAATGCTAGGAATAATGTTACTAAGGTGTAAATATTAAATAAAAAATTCCAAGTGACTAAAGGTATAACATGAAAATCTCCTCAATTAAGTCAACTAGATCCACAAACTACCTTTGCTCAACTTGGACATCATTCAATAGTAGTATGATTCCATAGATAGGTGTTACAGAGAGATTGAGGTAAAAAAATCAATATTAGATTACTAATTATAGTGTCACATTGACATCTATAGTTTCTACATCCACCACCTTGTCCACTATACCAACCAAAGTATATGCAGCTATTCAGACAATGCAGCCTTGAAGGGCTAGATTTTGTGCATGGATAATTTTATAATGATATATATATATATATATATATATATATATATATATATATATATATAGTTTTATTATATATTCGAGCTATAATTATAAATTTTCCTTTTTATTTGTACACATGCACATGTTTTTGTAAAGGCTAACTTAGACTAATTGACAACTGTAATTAAACTCTTATATGGTTTTGATAGTAGTTAGAACTTAAGTTATAACTATCACATGGAATGACTTTTCATGAACTTGGAGGATGAAGTAACCCATTTACCAAGCCTATTTAAATAATTATAATCCATAGTTTGGATTTTATTAGAGAATTTTGAAATATATAAGAGTGAAGCAATTTCAATTGTCTACTCATGTTTACATATTTTCTTTCCACTATTTGTGTAATAATATGTTATTTCATTGGTTGTATGTTTCAATAATCCTTAGTGTGCAAAACCTATGAATGGGTTCTTGTTTGTCTTAATTAATAATCAGTCTTATATGTGCAAAAGCTATTTAATGATTAGTAAAATACATTGGTTAGGATAGTTAAGTTGATTGATTAATAATTCTAAGTGTGTATGATTGCTTTATTTTCATATAGTTTTGTATGAGTGTGAAATAGCTACCTTAGATACCTCACTAGAATGAGCCATAATCTTTTTATTAAGAGTGTGTAATAGCTACCCTAAAAGGAGTAACCTTTGACTAAGGCCCATGATTTTCCTATAACAGTATCCCCTTATAATTCCTAGCCATGTCTAACTATGTGTGTGTAATATCTGTTAGCATTAGGCATAGGTTATGAAAGTAATTTTACACTTAAGAACCTAAAACTTGTGCCCTAGAGTTGATTTCACCTCCATAGAGATCATAAAATGTTAGAGGCTAATCGGTTATGATATTGGTGTGGTTAAAACCCTCATCAACACATATCTCCTTCACTAGGAATTCATTTTTTGTCATAGTAGGCATTGTTACACATTGTGTTATAAAAGCTTGATTGAATGCCTCATTTGCATAGCTAGGCTGATCATGAGGATGGTGACATGGAATATGCTCTTCATTATCTCACAAAATATTTTTTTGGACATGTACTACAAATTTTGAGGTAGAGGGAGCATTTAGATTTCAATTATTTTATGGTTTTTCTTGAGTTAGCTGCCCTTACCTTAGAGAATAACCTTGAAAATATGGTCTATAAAATTTATAAGAATGATAGGGCTGATGTGGCTTATAGGAACCTTAGTGAGATATCCATTGCAACTATTTTTATTGCCTTTTGAGATTTTGGATCTCTTCTCTAAGAGCCTTTATTACATCTGCTTCATTTGACTTATTGGATGGTTATGGGTATCTTGCTTATTCTTGGGTGTGGATATGGGAAAAATAGTAGGCATAGGGGCTTAAACATCAGGGAATAATGGAATAGGGGTTCTTAGAGAGATCTTCCCAGCTTGTATAAGACAATTCTCATCCCTGATAACAATTTCATAGGCATTAGGAAGTGTATCCCCTCCCATGGATTGTATCATCATGGATATATCACTATTAAAAGATATGAGGTAATAGAGAAATTCATGGTGTAGTAGGCCTCACTAAGATTAGGATTATATCCCATGTTTTCTAAAATCTAGTGTTAAAATCTTGTATGAACTCTTGAGGGAGCCTCCTGATGGAAATTGTTTTCAAATTCAATGAAAAGTAATCACTCTTGTCCTCATATATTTTCATCAAAATCTCATCCAAGTGGTCCCATGAATAAAAAACATTAGGGTTCAAAGTCCCATACCAATCAAGAGTGGTACCCTTGAAGGAGATTGCTAACAGCCTAATAGCTACATCTTCTTGAGTGATATTGTGTATATTTCATAAGTTTACTATGTTCCTTTTGTGCTCAATAGGGGTAATAATAGAATATCCCATTTAATAAGGAACACTATTAATGTCTTCCATAGGAATAGCCTCAATTTATGAAAATACTAGATGGATTATACCATTAAAGGCAATAAAGGGTAGATTTCTTAGTGCTTCCATCTTAAAAACTGGACCCAATAATAGTTTACTTATAGGTATGTGAGAAACAAAATTCTTATTTGGATATGGATGAGTGTTAGTAAATATTCTTATCTTAACTAAAAAATAAGGTAACTCTAAAAACCCAAAATAAAATCCTTTGGTATAGGATATTATGTTTACCTTGGGAATGAAATTGGGGAACTAATATGCAACCAAGAGCTAATGATTGTTGGAGTCACCAGATACTACATGAAGGAAGCTATTATAACTTTAAATTGTTAAGACCAACATCAACCTTAGATAACTTCTTGGACCAAATGTCCCATCAGATGTACCATAATTTTTATCACCCAGATTTTCACCCTAGATAAAGTTTCTCAAGCCTTTTCAATTTGAGATAACATGGAATCACCTCTACATGTGGGTAATCTACTTGAAGAGGTGAATATCTATATTATGGTATAGTTCCCATGTGAATCACCTAAATATGATCACTGACCTATTTGATTAAGAGGAAAAGGGGTATAAAATAACTAAAACAAAGGTAAAATATGGAGGTGATGTACCAAAGTTCACTCCACTACTTGTTTACACTTGCACTATGAAAACAACTAGAAAACTAATTTCAACACTCAAATACAACCCCTCTAACAATAGTGCTTAAATATTAAGGTAATATGAAATTTAGTCTTCAAGGTGGAAGCTTAATAGGCCTTAATAATATACATTAATAACCTTCCTCACACTTAAAACCATATAGAGCTTTAAGATATACACTGTTAGACCTGTTAGAAAGCAAATTGCTCACACATAGTCTGAAGGAAATGAAAGAATGCAAGGAAGAAATCTATCATTTACCATTCAACAAAAAAATCATATGAAAAATTGAATTCAAGATTTGAGGTGACCAAAATTAGCTTGAATTCTTATTTAATAGGTAAAACAAGTATCAAATTTAGGAGGGCTTCATCATACCAATTTTGTGGATACCTTTCAAGTCATTTAATGCTTGTTTTATAGAAATAAAAGAGGAAAAGAGAGACTATGGCATATAAATATAATCATGTCTATTTATCATTTGAATAGTTACAAAAGAGAGGAAACTTAAAACCAATCCTATTGAGAATGTGTTGTCAACTAGTCTCTTGAACTATCATGATCAAGTATTGATGAGATTATTTCATGAGGAGTGGCATAGGAGGATACTTGGATAGATTTGAAATTATTTAATATAAATCCTTTCCAAAGAATTACATATATTAATATTGAGGATAGTTATAAGTATTTTTATAGATACTTGTCATAGTTTAGAACCTTCCTCACCATTATCTTATAACAGTGTTTCTTCACTAAGTAACTTGTGTTTGAACTTCAAATCCTTCTCGTACTCTCTTATAACCTCAAGACCTATTTGATTCATCAAATTTAGGTTTTTTTAATCATCATTACCATTTATTTATCTCTTTTAGTCTTTGTATAGATAGTACTAGATACTCTAAAAGATATTTTGAAATCCTTTTGAACTAAACTCTTTGTAGCATGTATGCCCTTTACTCTCTTGACACAAAATGGGTCATGAATATTCTACTATCAAATTTTAACATACATAAATACTTTATGGGATATTTGGAGGTTAAAAACGTGATTAAAACACTTTAGTATTTCTTCATAGAACTTCTTCAACTAATTAGGAAGTCTTGTTTAGTTCAAAACCCTACACACAAACACAAAAGGAAGCTTTACAGACCCTATCCATAAAACAACAATACATGCATGATAAAAGTATGATTAGTAAAGTTTTTGAGAGATTTATAAAGATAATTAAAGTGATTTATATGTATCTCTAATATATTTTAGGTTTTTAAATCAATATTTCTCTCATCAGGTTATTTTTGGGTTTAAGCAAGTTTAGGGAGCATAGTTTCTTAACAATTATTCATAGACCTAAGATATTGGATTTATAAACCAATTAAAAATATTTTAAGTTAATAAAATAATTAAATTCTCTCAAAGAGATAGGGATCCCATGAAATTTCTTGTTGAAGTTCACACATGAAGAAAACACTTCTCAGGCTAGCAGACTTGAAACTGGTAGGTTGAGGGAGAAAATTTTGGGAGAAAAGGAATAAGAGTACTTGTTCTTGGCCCCAAATAAATCAGTGAGGTCTATCTCATATTTTAAAACATGTTAAAGTGACCTTTTCAAAATAATATCTTCTCAAATTGATGGGAACTCCTTTAAGCTCACTATGAGTGTTTACTCATACTCTTGCTCTTTTAAGCCTAAAGGGTATTTATTTACATTTGATACTTTATAAAATGGATAAAATATCATATAAATATATGAAACATTTACACTCACCTTTCTAAGTATTTTAATCTTCAAACTATTCTAAAAATATGCAATTTCTCTGCACATTCATCTACAGTTATATGCATGTTCATTTAGGCCTAATTAACATTTTAGGATTTTCATTGTCTTACTTAACCACTCAATGAGAATATTGTGACACTTAATATTTAAATTAATATTCATATTTTTATCCATTCACATCATGTTTCATTATTATTCCAAAACATTCCCTTCATTCTCTTAAAGACCCTACCTGTAGGAGTCTAATAAGTCTGCCTACGTGAAGTGTGAACATCATCCTTTTATTTACACATTGAGATATATTGAATGGTGATAGAATGATAATATGATTATTATAATTTTAATGAACTATGACACCCATGTTAACTCTACATACATCTCATTTATTCCATCTTCTTATGACAAACCTATAGGAGGTAGTCCTAACCTCTTAACTGTAAGTCTGAAGTGAATTATTTCTTCATTGGTAGTTTAATTATTTATTGAATGGTTTTGGAGTTTTTTCATGTTTTATTTGACCCTCATAAACTCAATTAATATTTATTATCCCTTTATCATCATTTTATATTACTCTATATCTTCTTATTGGCTACCACAACCTATAGGTTACCATTTTGACTCTTTGACTATTAGGTTCACAAAAATGAGACTTCTTAGACTAGTCTTGTTATTGATGATGACAGTATGGGTGTAAATTTTAATATTATTATATTTTTTCTTTGGGACCTTTAGACCTACTTATAACAACCATAAATCTAATTCTTTCTTTTTTTTGCACATATAGTCTCGTGTATGATTACTAGGTATCTTGATTAAGCTTACCATTTTAAGTGATCTAATCCCCATGAACTCTGATATTTCAATATTTAATGTTTATTAATTATATCCATGGTTTATTATTACCTATAGTAACTCCCAGTGTCCTACCCTAATAGTCATAAATCTCCTCTTCATCCATGTATAATAGTCATGCTTGGGTTCAAGATTTGAGAGGGCTTGTGACTTTATTGATGGATTAATTGTATGCTTAGAAATTAGAGAGACATTTAGATTATTAAATTTGGGATCTCAAGGCATTTATATCTTCTTTTATAGTTTTATGCTTCATGAAGTTTCACTTATGGGTTTTCATACCTATGGGTGGACATAAGCCTTCTTGACTCTACTTGTGGGCATGCATTGAGACCTTTCCTCTTTTACCAAGACTTATTAACTTTCCCATACCACATTTCACATTATTATTAACCTTTAATTTTATCATTTGATTGTTTGAGTCAATATTTAGTATTGAGACCTATAGGAATTTAATTAAATGATTGTGCTAGTCTCAAGAAGACCATACCACCATTGGTTAATTCAAGTAAATCACCTTGTAATATGAATACACATGAATTACTTGGTAGTGATTATTTTTTTTATGATTAATAAGGTAATTTAAGGGTCACTTGAGGATGAAAACACTTTGAATCAAGCCAAACCATGCTTAAAACTATTACTATCCAAGGCTAACAAGAAGAAGAACACCAATTTTTTGCTCAAAGCATCCTACTAGGCTAATGTACATGATGATATTAGCACCATATATGTCCCTTTGAATAATTAAATCACACAAACATGACCATTTTATTCCATAAAACTTTGAGGTGTAAAATAGAGGTAAACCTAAGCACTGCTTAGATGAATAAGGCATTGTGAGCCCCTTACTAATGATTGTTCATATAATTAAAGGTCTTAAATAGGAAACTAATGACACAAAGTGGAAATCCATAAGTACCCCCTACTATGCCTAAGATATAAGTTTCAAACCTTATCTCTATTTCCTATACCAAATGAAAGCTAAAGTGCCTTATGAAGCTATTAAGGAGAGCAATAGGAAGGATATGTAGGTTTTTTCTCATTTTAAGTCTAAAATTCCCTCAAATTTGTATATTTGGACTTGTAAATGATGGAAAAACCCTTTGGAATGTTTGAAAGTAATATTTTTAATGTAAAATTGTAAAAAAATCTTGTAAACATCTCTTTTTTACTTGAAAACATTCATATTCTACTTAGAAATTGACTAAAATGAACTAACAAGTGTTCTTTGAGATTTTTCACACTTGTAAAGACATGGGAAAATGTTCCATAACCTCCCTCTATTGAAAACCTACCATTTTATTATAATAATCTTTATTGGATGTTATAAATGATTAAGAAAGCTTTTTTATAGTGAGTTATAACTTTAGAAAGGATATTTGACTTCATTTAAGACACTTTTATTGGCCATGGGGTATATAAAATTACATTGAAAATAATTACATAACATGATATTTGCTTCTAAACCTTGACACTCTTTGAAACCTTTTGACTAGGACATATACGACTAGAGAAGAATGATATTAGAAAGAACATTTACCTTAAACTTGTCAAACATACCTTAAACTATGCTAAACATGAGTTGAAATGAGATTTTAAGGTGGTCAATCAAGGTGGAGGTTTGATTGGAAAAGTTTTTCCTTATAAAAAAATCCCTCTAGTGGTAGCCCAAATATGGATAACAATGCCTTCAACTCCACCAAATACGTAATGGATAAAATCTTTACTATAATCAGGGTTTGTCAAGGTAAGAGATTATACATTATAATGGTTGATGGTCTTTAAACTTATCTTACCTTCATGGGGCCAACTAAATTAAATTCCTTTATTGATCATTACTATGAGGGGATTGGTTAGAGTAATAAAATTTGACACAAACCTTATGACTTTTTTTATCTTTCCTAAGAAACTTTGGAGGCCTTTCTTATGACCTAGGAGAGGGAGAGATAGGATGTCCTTGACTCACTATAAATTTATTTTGAGTCATTATTTTGAGATAATATGTGCTAACAACTTTCCCTTATGGGTAGTGAATACACACTTGCTTGGGTTCAAAGTGATAAAAAACTCTTGACACTTTTTAAAGACTTTATTTAAATGACTTAAGTGATCAAACATGCCCTTGGATAAGATTGTGATATAATCAAGGTAGATCAAGATGATATTGTTGAGGATTCCCTTTAATTCCATAGCCATGGTTCTCTGAAAGGTATCCTCTGGTATACTAAGACACCTCACTTAGTAGTGATTTCAATTTTAAATTTATCACACTCATACACAAGTATCTGGTTATAGAATGAGTACCCATATAATATTGAAAACCTCTCTACACCTAGGACTATTTAAAGGATTTCCTCTATTGGTGAAAGGGGGTACCGATATTTGACGGATGCTTTGTTTAAATCCTTGAAGTCCATGTACAGTCATATTTATCAGTTATTCTTCCACACTAGGACTATATTGGCCACCCATGAATAATTTTTGATTGGAAATATTATATTGGCCTCTATGATTTTTTAGAGGTATTTTATCATTAAGGTCTCAAGCTTGGGGTTTACTAGATTTTGTTTCTACCTAACCATCTTGACATTGGGGTCAAGATCGATAGTATGTTGGGTTAAGCCTAGATTGAATCATTTGAGGTCTTGGTAGCTCCATGATAATATATCAACATATATTCTACTTAGTTCTATGAAATCTTAAATTTTATATGGATAACACACCTTACTAGCCTTTGATAGTTTGTCATCAAAGATGGTTACCTGCTTGAATATTTCTTCCTTAACCATCATGTTTCTTCTCTCACCCTTAAACTGTTCATCATAATTAAATATTTTTTCAAGCATTACCAACCCCATAGGTACTTTATTTCCCATTATCTATATGATATGTTCCTCATATTGGTTTTGGAGTGATGATTGATACATGACATAAAATTTAGATTCATCTTGTAAGAAGTTAATATTTTTTTCATAAGTTTTGAACACCTACCATCTTTTTGCATTGTCTAAGACTATTAAATTCACAAGTTTTAAGATCTATTTAGACTCATTACTTATATTGAATACAATGTCATACTACATACCCATAGTTATGATCATGATAGCATCATCATTATGCACCCTTGGGATGGGTTGGAAGTTAAAAGCATCAAATTCCTTGATTATGTCCCAAGCCCTATGTTTGTAATATTTTAAAAGACTATTCTTGGACATTTTTTTGCTCTAAATTGGTTTAATACTAGTTCGTTATCCCAAAATTATTGAAACACTTTTATTCCTTTTTTTTCACAAATTGGAGACTGTAGATCAGTGCTTCCTTTTCGGCTACATTTTTTGTGTAGATAAAATACAACCTAAATGCATGGAGATAATTTTACTTTTGAGTGGATATCATTACCAATATATCTCCTATGCCATTATTTATTAAATATCCATAAAAATATAACTTACACACACCTTTTATACCCTTTTGTTCCTTAACAATACTTGACAACAAGGGATTTTCTTATAGAATGTAGTATGTGCCTAGACCTATTTATTATACATTACTAAATGGTTCGATCTCACATCTCTCACATGCTAGTTAGTGAAGTAGGTTATCCAAGATCCATTAAAGGGAGATGGTGGTCTCATGGAGAAATGAATTATATTCTTCATCAAATAAAGTGTAATTTATATCAATTAGACTAAGAGAGTATGGCTCTATATGATTACTATAAATGGGTTTGGCCTTAATGGTGACCTTGGTTCTATATTTGGTCTTGAGTAGCATGTATGACCAACCTAAAGATAAGTATCCATCCATATTCATAATGAAATCCTAGAGAATTCATATAGTGAAGTAGGTGGTAATTCAATCACTATGATGTCCTACATAATAGAGAGGCTCATACATGCATGCAAAGTGAAGGTTAGGCCTTTGATGATCCCTATAACTTTAACCACTATTTCATTCAATTATATGACACCTTTCAAGATGGGAAAATATGATATACCTATCATGTATGTGATTTTATTTGGCATCACTAAGTTGCTCACCCCTGAGTCTATCATATAGTTATGTATAGGATGCTTACCAATAATCAAAGAAATGTAGAATGGTGTTGGTTTTTAATTTTGTGTACTTCTTCCTCCTTTGGTTGACATAATTTTGTAGAAACAATGGGAAAATTATGTGATGGATCATTAAATTTGAAATTCCTTAGGGTGTCCTATAAAAAAATTCCTTTGAGAAGGAATAACAAGAGCATCCCATATTGTCACATTTAGGCCAATCTTCTTCATTTGCTCAGTTATGTTAAAGGGGATATGAGATCCTTTTGCCTATGATTTTTGAACAACCACCTCCTCTCATACTTATGGACTAATTTGAGGTTGATTTTATCTCTATGTGACTATCTCCATATGCATTTAGAAGTTAATTTTAGGTGTTATATCATTTATTTTTATTCACAGAACCTAGGGCATAAAAGTTCAGAGAGAAAGAAAAGATAACTCTCCTCCCATTACCATCCTTTTGAATATTGTGCTAAAAGTGATTAGGTTATTACTTTCACTCAACATTTAATTTTGATTCATATAATTAAAGTCAACCTATTTCAAATTCATGAGATTAGACCTACCTTGTTCCTATGCTTGTGTTTTTAATTCATCCCCTTATAGAACTAAAATGTTTGGCTGCCCCAATTATGGTGATGCATTTTCCATTGTAGTTTCTTGGCTCAAAACTCAAATTAACCATTATTAGTCCTAAACCATGTCATTTTTCACAAGCGTGAGGGGTCTAGAAGTGATAGAAGTGTTAGAATTATGTAGATAAAGCAATATATTGTATGGGATCTTGTTTTAAGATTACACACCACCTTAATAGGGAGGCATGTTTGGTTGATATGGATAGTTTAAGGGTTGATAATGATTGAAGTGATAATATTAATACCATTTGAGTGATATTAAATAATTTCCAAATCTCTACAATAATTATTTAACTTTATGTAGCTCACTTGGAGATACAATAGATTGAATTGGTGGTCTAAGTGCAATAATAATGGCTACTAGAGTCAAAAAAGAGGGAAAAACAAGTTGAATTTTATATGGGGCCTCAAGAAATAAAGGCATAGGGGGCTTTGGCACAATTTTCCCTACTTGGATCAAATAATTATCCACATGCATAAAAACTTCATATGCATCAAGTAATACTGCACCTCCCATAGATTGAGCCATCATGTCCACATCACTATTTAATGCTCTTAAAATATATAAAAATGCATTATTATGATAAGTTTTTACCAAGAGTTGGATTTTATCCCAAGTTTTATGAAATCTAAATTTGAAGTAGACCATTTTATCGTACAGAGCTCTTATAATGGTAGTAGGCTACTCCATCAATGGTATATGGTCACTCTTTTCCTTAAACTATCTACATAGTTTTACACCCATATTATCCTAATTTTGGATAGTAATAATCTATAAAATTCAATACCATTGAATATCTCTTCCTTTAAAATAAGAGGCTTGGAATCACACTATGACATTATTTTGGTTACATTGTGGATAGAGCAATGTTGGAAACATCTTATATGTGCTCTATAGGGGTAGTATAGTTCTATCTAGTAAAGTATGGGATTCTCTTAAAGAATATACAATAATGTCATAATATTTTGGAAGGCCCAATGGAATACCTATATTAAATGGATGAATTATAAGAGTGACCTTGAATGGGATAGTTAATAGTCTTCCTCTGGTCATGGGGAATATACCAAATGGGGAATAGATTGAAATATAGGGGAATATTATATTGAATCACTAGTTCTCTTGATAGGGGATAATTATGTTTTAACTCTTCCTCTTCTATTAGGTATAGGTAATTTAGTAGAATTAAGAATAACACCTCTCAAATATGATCTTGTTTGTCTTAGCATATAGATGAAGCACTGATATTTACAAACTAGAAATACTTGGAGTTGTTAGGTGCCATGTAGAGTGTATTCAACACTATTGGTTAAGAATCGCATTAAATTATTAGTTAAAATTTTGATGGGTCTCACTAGGCATGCCAAAAACTATTATCACTCCAACTATGAACTTGTTAATTTAGAATATGTTTTGGTGAGACAATGGGATCATCCCCCAAGGTGTGGGACTCTTAGAATCCTTGGAAAGAACCTAAAAAGAAGGTTAACTTCCTTATAATATAAATTCATCTGATTTAGGATAAAAATTTATGCCTTAAAAATATAAAATGAAATCTACTGCTATTTCTAAATCTAAAATATTATGAGGGGAAAAGGGAGAGAGGGGGTTGCTGAAATGTAAAAGGTGATGCACCAAGAATAGAAAGAGAACCTTGATAGGTCTTGAAGAGCACACGAGAAATTATAGAGGATGAGAAAAAATCACACATTATAAAAAATGGATGCTTCAATTGCATAAGTGATTCTTATGGAAGTGTAGGATGCAATACAACACCAAGAGGGATGACCAACAATTCATAGGTGAAATATATATAGATCTATGTGCACATAACATAAGACCTTCAAAAGAGATCAAAATTATACATAGAGGTGTTTAGGGATGGACAATAATGAGAGAGGTGAAGATTACCCACTAGAAAATATCAACAAACTACATAATGAACATAGAATGTAAGAAAATGGAGAAAGGAAAACTTAGTTCTCATTAAAATACAATGCTTAGGTGGTAAAGGGCTTGTGGAAAGTAAATTTTGGTAGAATTATGTGCCTATAAATATCAACCATATTGTAATGTAAGACCTTAGATTTCATAGGCAATGGGAATTATATGGGTCATTCATTACAATTAAAAATATAGTTGAGAAAGTTGAATGAATATTAGATTTCAAGACAAAATAATATCTCTCTAAATAAAATTTTGATGGGCAAAGTTAATTGGGATCATAATTGCATCCTCAAAGCATGGTGATGAATGCCTTAAAATTAAAATTATGAACTCAACATAATATCTCATTAATGTGTAGTAACCAATCTTTCATCTCTCAATGACCACAACTTGATTTGAAAGTTTTCATGTGTAGGAATGCGACTTTAGATCTCATGGAATTACTACCTTGGAATATTTTAGCCTAATTCCACCTTTCATACTTTCAATTTTTTTACCTATATACATCAATTCCATGCTTATAATTAAGATGATATCATCATGAATTTTTCATGTTGGCCACATTTTTATTGAATTTTATTGACTCAAGATTAATTCAATTCATTATGATAATTGCAATGTTTTCCTAATCCATTCATCTTAGAATCATGTGATTCTTGAACCACCACACTTTTATTTTACAAATATTTCTTATGATGATCTTGATGGATAGATAAACCATCAATTTTAGGCTAACAGAATAATAGTGTGGCACTATTTCATTCATTGTCTCCTACATTAATTGGCCATAGCATGTGCACTTGGTGCCTAACACCTCCATGTGGTAGGCCATCATTGGCACTTAAGTTCCTTAGGGTATAATATGAGGTCATATCTTGGGGGATTCTCCTTGGTTAGGTGCATGTCGGTGTCAGTTTGTGCCTATTAGTATAGGAAGAATGTGGGATTACATGTGCTTACATGTAAATCTATGATCAGCTCTGGGTATAAGCATTACTAAAAACTTATGATTCCATGAGAGCCTAACACATAGATCAACACATGCTACATGGTGAAAGATGATTGGTTCCTAGTCTATGGTAAATCTTGTAATTCTAACACCTTGGGATCTTAAATATACGAGACTAATGCCAAGAACTTATTAAAAAACTAAGTGTAAAGCTATCAACACTCTCAAGGAAAGTATCACTTGTTGAAATTTGATTAGATCAGAGTCCTATAATGAATGAAAACCTAGGAAATCATTAGGATATCACTGAGGGCTTGTCAAATTTAACTTAATCACCTATTTAAATATTCATTGGGAAAAACCTTGAAATGGATGTCTTTTATTGTTTGGCTCCTACAAATTCTAGGATATGTGGAAGTTATTCAAATATTTTATCTTCATGAATGTGAATTAACTTTCATATTTTATGGATTTTGTTATGGATTATCATGTTCACAAAATTTCCTAAGACATAAACCTTATAATTTTATATTATTTTAAAAGTTCTAATGAATCCTCAAATTTTTGTTTAGGTTGATGTATTTAACAATTTTTTCTTTACAGCTTTTGCTCACACAATTTTCTTGAAGACCTAAATACTTATATGATTCTTGTGAAGTCTTTGGATTCTCTATTGTCATGATTTTTTTTCTAAACTTTTATTCAAAATTCAAGAATCATGGGTCTTCATAACTTTAGTTTGTAACAAAATTTATGACTAATCTTTACACAAATTTTCTAAGGACCAAAAACCTTAAACAAATTTCACAAAGTCTTCATAACTTTTGTTCAAAACAAAATTTATAACTAGTATTTTTCTAAAAAGTGTGAAAGCCAACTCTTTAAAAATATGCTAAGTATTTTTGTCTTTTTGAATTTTCCCCTTTTATTTAACTTTGACTTAATTTTCAGAAGCCTTTCCTATTGAACCTAAAAGCTTGAGATGATTTTAGATGCTACTCTTCAATAATGACCAATAATGGTCAATAGGCACAATTATAGACCAAATCTACTGAGGGGAAGATACCAAGATATCTAAAAAAAGTTAGATTGTTTTCTTAAGAGCTTAAGTTAGTTTTCCAATAGATGATGTTTCAAAGTATTTTAAAATATGATTTTAAAATGACTAAGACTCTTTCAATCTTAGTAAATTTCAAATATTAATATCAAGTACCATTCATAGATGTGTTAGTTAGTCCAAGCATTTTTAATGAAGACTTATTGAGTAGACTTGGTGAAATCAATGATTCACTTAGAAAACATAACTTTACATCTAGGAACATGTAGACCAGAGATCAAACTAAAGAAAGAGGGTCCCCATAATTTTTTTAAACATGGGACATGTTGGGGACATAATAATACCTTTCAAATATCTATTCTTTTGTTTCATCATGCTCCACTCATGTGGAAATATTGTAAAACTCATCTATATACTCTTATATATTGTGATCCTTTTGCCTTAAATTTTAGAATATTTTGTATAGGGTTTGTGCATAATATATAGGAAGAAATTTCTCCCTCAACTTCTTCTTCATATTGCTCCATGTGTTGATCTTGTCTTTAGCATTTCTCTATGTCTCTTTCTGTAGTTCATCCCACTAAATAGTTGTATGAACCTTAAATTTCATGCATGAAAACTTCAATTTCTTTTCATATCTTAGAGTTTTCCATTTTCAAAACTTATTCATCCAATCTATCAACTCCTCTGGTTTTAAACTACCTCTATAATTTGTAACATTAAACTTGGTTCCTTTGTTACTTCCCTCTAAAAACCTAACCATACTCTCTTCAATTTATGGTGGTTTCTCTCATTCCTCATCTTTTTGAATTTCATCTTCATGATTAGTTTCTTCATTTGTTTCATCTTCCACTCACCTTTGTCTTCGGTTTGTGATAATTATGTTAAAGTTCCCCACTTGCCTCTATAATACTTGCATAGTCTTGTTCATTTAAGTGATTATTCCTCATACTTATCCTCTCATCATATCTTACACCTACAATATTTGAACATGATATGATTGTTGATGATGAAAACATAGGCTAGTTATATATAATATCAATAGGCATGAACTTAAAAATTGCATAAAAGTAAACTGTATACACCCTTAATTGGTCAAGCAATCATGCATATTATGTCTTTTCATAGTCATTTCATAAGAGACTCTGACTAGAGAATATGAGCCTTATTTACACTATCCATGTCTTTTATTTCTCTTGTTTTGGTCTTGTTTCTTGCTTTGGTCACCCTTTTACTTATTCCTAGTCATCCCAATCTTTTGAAATAGTCATTACACCTTATCCAAGTTAGATTTATTAGGCCAATCTTATCCCTTAGGTCTTGAGCCTATAGTATAGGAGAACCAAAATTAGACTATAGTGGTGGACCCTGGGGTGTCCCATTTCTAGCTATTGGACTAATCACCAACCTCCCCCTTAAGAATTCATGACATGGACTAATAGCCTCCCATGAGTATTTAACTAGCATTTGTATTAGACATTAATAGGTTGATATTTTGGCACAATGGCAAGAGTTCTTTTTTAAAAATTGGTATCTGAGTCATGGTCATGGGTTTGAATCCCTTTGGGTAATGCTGAGGGGGGGATTGTCAGACTAATCACCAGCCTTCCCCTTAGGAATTTGTGACATGGACTAACAACTTCCTATGAATAATTATTTAACATTTTTATTGGAAGGTAATAGGTTGATATTTTGGTGAAATGGAAAGTATTCCTTTCTAACACTAGTACTACTATCTAATTATATTTTGAGTCCCAATAGTCAGGTTTCCTTGCTTAATGAGTCACAAGCCCTTATTAGCTTCATCCTTAGGTTTTGTTTGTCCTTATAATGTTGACAAAATGCAAATAAAGTTCAGAAATTAAAAATAAAGAGTCTATTATATAAAGGACTTCACAAAGCATTTTATATCTAACACTTACTACTTTGGCACAGTAAATAATTAAAATTAGTCAATAGTATATCTCAACATTATGCATCATATCTAGATTTGCATGCTTGATCAAGGAAGGTCCTAGGTAAAATTTCATGATTAAATCTATCATGCATGTTTATTATTTACATTCCCTAAGGGATAAATAAATTTGATCTAAGATCCTATCTTGATGGTTAATGTAGGCAATGATCATGATAGTAGGGGTTCTAGATCATGTGATCATACTTCCCCTAACCTAGTTTTTCTCCCTTTTGCTTTTGATGTATTTATTATTTCATGTGTGTAGGTAGACCTAGGGTTTGAATGTTTAAACAACGTTATAGTGATCTCTATTGACAATCAACATCCAAAATTTCATAGGTTAACTCAAACAAGGATAAGGAATAAAACATAGAAAAATCAAGTCTCTGTGAGTAATTTAGATAATAGAGGCAAAAAAGGACAACAATGTCAGACCCCAGGGTGTCTTGGTTTAATGGTCCTATCCTTTCATAAAATTAAATCTAGATCTAGGTTCCCAACATCTTCCTAATCCTACATAGTAGTTCTCAAGCTTTGAAATAGTTGTCTCAATCTCATTTTCTATATAAGTTACTCCTTGTGAACTAGGAATTTGACTAAGAAGAGGAGAATAGTATTGTGTTAGTGAATGAAATCAAATTAAAAGCACATTAAACTAATATATTCATGCCTAATTACTAGGGTGAGCTTAATGAAGAAATACAAATGAATAAAGAACAACTAAAATGAAAGAAAACACACATTTCTTACTTTCCTTGATGCTCCAAGAGTATTCTTCAATTGGTTTGCTCAGTTTATGCTCATGAAGTCCTCATCAATGGAAGCTTGGCTACCTCTATCTCTCTTTGGCACTTTGGCTTTGGCTTGGCTTAGAATCAATTTTTCATGGTAAGACTAGTTTGTATGATGCTTTTGGAATGAATAGTTCATTATAACTTTGCACAAATTAAGCTTAGAAATGATGTTCATGGCCTCTCTATTTATAAATTTTTGAGATTGATCAAAATCAACCTGAACCTTCCATCCTGAGATGAAGATATGTGGCTAAGGATTAAATCAATTTTTTGGAATTAAGTTTATAATTATCCTCATTATGATATTATAAAAGGGGAAACTAAGAGGAATAGAGGGTATTGATGAGGCATGGAGGGTATGAATCCTGATATTTATGGCATTTATGGCCTAGGAATGTCTTCCCAAGAAACGAGGTCACTTGATGTTGTAGATAATCAATATTCATTAATAAAAACAAGTTTTCAACAATTTTCCATGGAATTATTAATTAGGCTTTGATTTGGATTAATTATCTCTTAAGAATGTTTAAGAACTTTGTGCACAAATTACTCAAATTGATCAGAATATCTTGCTATTGGTCCAAAATTTGACTAGATTGGAATTAGAATGTGATGTCAGATGCGTTGGATCTATTATCCTATTTAGGATGTTACCAACACAAAATAACAAAGGAACATATCCTGTGTAAGAGATTTGATAGGAAAGAGAGATCTAGAGCACCCAGGTGCAAAATTAGTATTTTGACTCAAAATGAACTGATCAAAGTTCACTGGCCCATAAATTATACTACCCTATTTAATGATACTATAGCTAAAATTGGCACTTTAATATGTCAATTTCATATCTGTTATCATGTTTTCATGTTTTTAGGCCAAATTATGTTCTTTAAGTGGAAATTGCTTAAAATCCTGATTAGAGGTTATTGGTGGGCAGATTTAGGTGTCTGTAGTTTTCCACTATTTGGGAAGGCATTGTAAGATATAAGCATAGTAACATCTTCTCAAAGAATGAAAAGGCCCTATATGCCTACAATTGCAATGATGAGAAACTAATTATATGATGCCCCCTTGAGGGAATGGTTGGCACAAGTAGGTCAGCAAATGGTCCCTTGAAAAGAAGCAAAATGAGGGGACCAAAGAAAGGAAAGATGATGGGGTGAAAACATAATGATATTGAAAAAGTAGTCAAAATCACTAAGAATGCAAGTGGGATGATGTATAATGGTTTTCCCAAAGGTGGTTATAAGCATTGTACCCTAATAGTCATAATGTGGTATGATAACACAATGATTTACCCAAAGACGGTTATAATAATTAAGAAGATGGAGATACCCCAATTAGGATAGACAAAGTATTTTGCTAAATTTTGTCTATTTCAAGTCTAAAGGAAAATAGAAAAGAATGATGGGGATAAGTGATTAGAAATAACATAGATTGGTTTTCACATCATATCTAGACATTGTGAGCCCTCCTCTTTGGCTAGGGAGGACTACCTATAAGTAAGAGAAAAATAACATAAGATGTTTGTTAGCAGATAAATAAGTGGGCTGCCAATCTATGTGCTTGTTCTAGGAAGTGTGAAACTTCCTTAGAGATGACAGTCTACTTTTGAGAGACAAAATAATAATGAATAACTAAAATGAAGGTAAAGAGAGAGTGAAAGAGACATAATACTACCATTATTAACAACATATATGCAATAGAGAGTGACAAGGTGCAGGTGGTGTATTTTTTTCTATTTTATAAATTGTTTGGGTAGGTTTTGAAAAGGTTAGGGAATCCACAATCATTGACATCAGTAGGGGAGTGACTGATACTAGTTATAATATTAAGGTTAGTGGTGAAGGTGATCGTTGTTAGTTAGGATACCAAGGTCAGTAGGGGAAATAATTGCTTAGAGGCTTATAGAGGACTTTTTCAAGTCTAGGAAATGGTTTTGATCAAGTCTAGGAGGTTGGGGAGAGTTATGAGAGAGAGTATGGTTTGATTAGATCTAGTCAAAGGTTTGGTGTGTCAGGTAAAGGGGAAACAAGTGAAGAAGATTTGTAACTCCCTCACAAGGGTTCAGTCAAAAGGGTGTAGAGCAATGCATAGTAGATATAAAGAAATAACATAACAAATTTTTAAGAGATATACAAGATAAGTTATGTACTTAGTTATGGTTATTGAATGATATGTGCCAGATTGATGGTCCCTAACAAGGAGTCTAAACTTGAATGCCTAAATAGAGAGAACAAGTGGGTTTTGTTGGTCCTCAAGAGCTTAGTTGCTAATAGTTATTAACTTACACAAGATGATAGTAATCTAGGATGTCAAAAAATAGAATGTCGAGAGCTTGAATGCAAATAAGAATAAATTTTCTTTATTTTTGATGACCTAAACTTTAGGTTAGAGTTTGGATTATATTATTGATGATGGTGATCCACTGACATCGACCATGGGTTGATCGATGTTGGTGGTTCTAGAATAGGTAAACCTTGATATTTTTGGCTTATTTTTTTATTATTCTTCATGCTAGGTGTGACACCCATTATAAAATGGTAAAAATAAGAGGTTAGGAAGGAGGTAGTTGATTAGGAATTTAGTTTGGAAGTGGAAATAAATCTTGGGTAGTTAGGATGAGGAGACTAGGTCTTAAGGTGACTCATCAGGTGATAATTAGTCATAAGGCAAGGTGGATAGGTAAGGTGGAAATAAATGTTTTTAATTAACTCAATTAAGTATTTTAAATTAATTAAATATGTGAAGGGTAAAAGTATGGGTTAGGGAGTTTAATGGTTATTATTGAAAAATGGGTTAAAAAGGGGTTTCAACATAGGGAGTTACAGATGTGTGTGTGACATAATTTTGGTGTCTATATTTTCCCCTTTTTATCTTATAATTTTTATTGACAAGTTTTTAAGATAAAAATAGGAGTTATATGCTCCAAGTACTAGATGAGGTATCCCCCCTCAAAATGGGAATCAACAGAGGAGAAACCAGAATCAGGTATGGATTTGATAAAAAGGTAATTGGGTGAGTGGTGAAGAATTGAGTATTGCTCTATATGTGTATACTACAATGAGATATAGTTGACAAAGTCAATAATATGCAAGGTTAAGGAAGACTTAGATAGAAGTAACCAAAGTAAAACTTGTAAGTGATAGCTGATAGGTCAAAATAATCAAAGTTGTATCTCTAATGGTCAATGTGTCCCAGGTATCTAAGGTAGGAAGTGCCCCTAAGAAACATAAAAGGGTTAAAGGTGATAAGATGAGCTTGGTTACCATCCACAAGACCTAATATACATATGTGTGCATAATAGCCAACTATAGTGGAATAACATAAGAAATCTAGATAAATAATGTAAGGTTGGTGTAAAAGGGTCAATGAGTGAGGAGATATTCATGATCTCCAAGAAAAGTCATCATGGGTGAAGATGTAAGTGATCTTTAATGGTGTTTGTCATGGTTGGGGAGATATATGTGATCTCTAATTATCCTAGTGTATGAGTAAAACCTAAAAATTTAGGGTTACTTTATTGGGGAGAATATTATTAGAATGGTGCTAACATTGATAATAGACATTGCCAACGTCGGTGCACTAGGGCAATGTTGCTGATGTCAGTAAGTGTAATCACTGATGTTGACATATTAGGTCAAGAATACTGATGTTGGTGGCTAACTAAACCTGACAAAAGGGGGTTTTGAAACTAACCAAACTCATTTGCAAATTTGTGATTAGAGAGATAAAATAGGGTTTGTAGAGTAACTGAGATGGAAGATCAAGGATGGGACACAATAGGAGGCACACTACCATAGGAGCCAACTATGCTAGCCAGGAGGAGATAGAGAGATGAGGTAAGAGTCTCTAATAATTTGATTTGGATATGAGTATTTTTTAGGTTAATTTAGAGGTGGGAGTGTAGAAAATGTTAGTAGAGGGGTAGAAAATAGGGTAAGTTAGTTTTAAGAGAAGTTAAGGGGTTGTTTGAGTAGGTTTTTAGGTGAAATTTGGAAATCTTGGGTTTGGGTCATTTGGGCCTAGGGCCAAACTAGTCAGTGAGTTCTACTGATGTCAGTAAACATGGAACTGAGGTTGGTAGGTACCTACCAACATTGGCTAATACTTAAGTCTATAAAGTGTTGACATTAGTAGTAATGCTGACATTGATGACTATGAAAAACTAGCAAAAGAGGAAAAAGTGTTAATTTGGATCCCTAGTGGAAGTAGTCAACTAGCCTCAGAGGACCTCATGTTAATTGAGTCATACCTTCATATCCTAGTTTAAGGCCTTAGGCCAATGTAGTTCTCCCAAAGCCTACGAAAAAGATCTAAAAGGGTGTGATACGGAAAATGGGTAAAAATGTAAGTTGAGATAGGTTGAGAGGTCTAAGGCTTACAAGATAGGTCATAGTGTCAAGGGTCAGGGATATAGGTTGTGAATCCTAAAGTTGTGATAAGTAGGTATACCTAGGGTGGAGAGAGATCAAAGATAATGAAGCTTAGGGTAGAGAGAGAGGCAACAAAGCCTAGGGTAGAGAGAAAATAGTAGGGTAGCTAGTGAGGTGGGTATATGGCCAAACTAACCTCAAAAGACCTTATGTCGATTGAGTGATATCTACATATCCTAGTTTAGGGCCTTAGACTAATGTAGTTCTCCTAGAGAGAAGGGATAAAAGGTGGTGATATAGTATATTAAAAATTATGTGACTTGAGTTGTGTGTGTATGGATACATGTGAGGATAGAGATGACATTATAAGATCATTTACTGAGGATATTGACATGTATAAGGAGGAATGTGACTCCAAATGAGTGGGAGTATATGGAGGTTATGGGGCTAGGAAGAGTGTGATGGTATTGTTGAGTCACCTAGGATGTGTCCCTAATGATAACATTGATTGAGAGGTGGGATCACACCACCAACACCTTTCATCTACCGACTGGAGAGTTGAAAGTAACTCAGGAGGATGTTTATAAGATTTTGTGGCTACCACTATAAGGTGAGGAGCTCTTCACATGCTTGAGAGAGTATCATGATATATACATGGTCACATTATATGGAAAGCATATTAGTGAGGTGGCCTACCATTTTATGAGTTTTACATATGATCCACTCTGTATGGTTGATGAGGAACAACATCGACTAAGCATTTTAATGATAATTAGGATTATGGTGTATGTATTACCAAATGCAGATGGTGGTAGATGTTTTATTGCATTAATAGGTGTGATTACATAGATGATTGAGTAATAGACTATTTTTTTGTGGGGTCTAGTATTTTTAGCACAGTTATATAGAGAGCTATGGGGTTTGAGGCTATGACAGTGATATAATTTATGTGTTAACCATTTACTACACTATTGGGCATATGAGTACATCATGGTGACATGACCATTGGGGTTACCTAACAGAATCATAGCTAGCTTCAAGGTTGGTTTTAGATGGTAGAGAGATGGCATGACATAGACTCAAGTGGATGGTGTTGTTCAAGACATTACCTACTATAGGTGAATGATTGAGAGTTTAATCCCTACTGATATTTTTTGGAAACCCTATCTGACATACCTAATTTTTAGAGGATAAGCACAGTAGCTTGTGGGTTTATAGAGCTCAATATGGTTTATGGGAAGATAATTTAGTGAGTTAGATATGGTACCTGTGACACAGGTTAGGAGGTAATTCAATCTAGTTTAGGATATTCTGCCTACCTTCCCTTGGCATAGGAGGGATGACATAGAGGCACCCTTACCATTGCCCTAGGAGATAGATGGGATAGATTTTGAGGAGATACCGATAGGGCTAGGTGTTGGAGACTCAGGGTGCACAATAGCCTATATAACTTGGTGGGTAGGGTTGCATCCTATAGTGGAGCTTAAGAGGCCATCTCTAGATTTATAGGAGTTGGTGAGAGAGAGAGATGTAGCATTATAAGATTGAGATGTAGTAGTGTAAACTTGAGAGACAACCTAGGCATAATTTTTAGCCTTATAGGGGTAGGTGGTGATGTTTTAGGGTCAGATTAGGGCCCTATAGAGCTAGGTTGTAGTTTTATAGGGTTAAGTGACTATAGTGACAATAAAGAGAGATAGTTTGAGAGCAATGGGTTAGGCTGCTCTTCCTCCACCACCACCACCATAGGGATTAGTATAGGCTGGGACATCATCAGGTGCTATGGGACCTCCATAGAGTGTATTTATAGTGAGATATTTAACTACCTTAGATGAGATTGCCTACTATGAGAGGGTGATTAGAGAGTTTTCATAGATTTAGAGATATTCTAAGTTTAGAGAGTAGGAGAGGTTTATGTCATGTTTCATGGATTCTATCTCACATATATGTAGATGGGTAGAGAGTGGTAATGACACTGCTTCCTCATGACTACATGGAGAGCCTCAAGGACCCTGAGTGTTATAGTTTGCCAGTTTTGATTATATATATATATTAGCCTATGAGTTGAAAATGTGAGATGTATATTTTTATAGAGAGAGAGATGATGTTATGATGATGTAGTTATAGACATGTATTTGGATCACATATATATACATGAGATGTTCATTTATTGCTATGTTGAGATGTGTGTATTATGATAGATGATGATGATATGGATGATGATTATTTAGATGCTATTTTTATGCTATGTTAATTTTGATGTCAATGTTGATCATTTTAGTTGAATTAGACTAGCCTTTCCCATATATGTGATGGTATATGTATAGTTGGTTGATTAGTTTCATCTTAACATTTTTCCATATTTCATGATGGTGAATGCATAAAATGAATAAATTGGTTATGTTAGTTTATTTCAGCATTTTCCCATATTTGATGGTGTATGAATAAAATAAATTGAGTAGGCTCTGTTAGTGTTGGTATGACATTGTTTATTCATCTCAAATAAAAAGATTGACATGTGATGTGGATGGGAAAATAAAGAGGTAGAATGCTCATGCATTGGCAAAGATCGTAATCAAAACATAAATAGGCTCAAAAAGTTGATCCTCTTTCATGCCTTATATCTTTGAACCATTGTGTTTGTGAGAGAAGGGTCATGTTTACCTTATATTAAGTGAGATTCATAGTCCCTTGAAAGAGTATGAGGGGGAAAAAAGTAAAATGAGGGAAAATTTTTGGGTAACATAACCTACAAAGTAGGGATGATATGCCCCTTTTATGGGTGACCTGAGAGCTAATATAGGAAAGTCCATGACTTAAATTTTTTTTTTGTTTGCTTGTAAGTTGATCAATGTGATAAGCCTACAATGGGATTTTGTATGGGTTAAGGTCATGTAAAGTTGATTGATTGGAGAAGCTTTTTTCAATTGATTTTCCTTTTGAGAACAAAGCTTGGCTTAGCCATCCTTCAAGGGAGTGGTCTAAGCATTTGTTTTTAATTTTAAATAGTTATCCTTCAATGGAGCTTTCTATTGATAGTAGAAAAGGGAAGTTAAATAGCTATCCTTTAAGGGAGCAGTCTATGTTGAAAAGCATGACCTAAGACTTTATAACTTTGTCACATATCCCTTTTTTTTTGCTTTTAGTCATATACAAGACTATAGAGGATTAGGAGTTTTCCACTTTGAGGACAAAACCATACCATTGTGTAAGTTAACTAAGTGTATAGGAGTAAGGGTGAAGAGGAAGGGAAATGAATGTAATAAGGATGCTCAAGGGATGAGTTCAAGTTAAACATGAGGTAAAGTGATGCTTGTTTAACAAAAGAATGGTCATAGGTGTAAAGAATTTAAAGGCTTATGTTTTGGCCTTCCTTTAAGAGAAGACAAGTGATAAGTTACTGATCCATATTTGTGAGTTATGATATAAGGTCCAAGCAAATTAGGAGCAAACTTAACCCATTTTCTTTTCTCCATATCCATCAAGTGTTGATTTTCTTTTAAGATGAGATCTCCTACATTGAAATCTCACTCTTTGAGATTTTTGTTATAAGTGCATTTGATATGCTCTTGATAGATTTGGAGGTGGTTAAGGGCTATGAGACAAAACTCATCAAGCAAGTCAAGTTGAGCCAAATGTTCTTGATGAAAGTCATAATTAGTAAGTATGTTTTGTAGAGAAATGTGAAGAGTAGGAATCTGGACTTCAACAAGAAAAAAAACCTCCATCCCATATACCAATGAAAATGGTGTATCAATTGTTGGGGTTTGAATGCTAGTGTGGTAAGCCCATAAAACAAAAAGAATGTGTGTGTGTCAATCCTTGCTTGTATCATTGACTACCTTCATTAGAATTTTGGTTAATGTTTTATTAGAAGCTTATACATATCCATTAGCTTGTGGATAGTATGGTGATGAGAAGCTTAATTTGATTCCAAATGTATCAAAAAGACCTTGAACACTCTTGTTTTTGAAAGATTTTATGTTATCTATTATAATTTTATGAGGGACACCAAAATGATAGATGATGTGATGGTTGATGAAGTCAACAATTTTATTAGCTTTAATGGAGATGAGAGGGATGGACTCAACCCACTTAGTGAAGTATTCAGTGGTAGTAATGATAAAATGATGATAGAGGGATGAATGAGGGTTAATCTCTTTGATTAGATCTAAGCCCCATTGGGAGAAGGGCCAAAATTCTTTGGCAACTTGTAATGCATGACTAGGAACATGAAGGAGATTAGCATGTTGTTGACACTTGATGCAATACCATACATAATCAAGACAGTCTTGATGAAGTGTGGGTCAATAATAGCCAAGATGAAGGATATGTTTGGAAACTATGTGACCATTTAAATGCCCACCATATATCCCATCATGGACTTCCTTAATAGCAAAGGGAGTCTTAGTACTAGTGAGGCATCTAAGGAGAAGAACATCAAAACCTAGCTTGTAGAGAAGTCCCCCTAGGATAGTGTAATGAACGGCATGCTTTATGAAGGCATGTTTCCCATTATTGGAGAGATTAGAAGGGTAATAGAGAAGGAAAGATAATCCATGAGTTATTTGTACCATAAGTCATGTGGGTTGGTTGTTACATTTATAACAAAGAGGATATTAGCTGAGACATAGGAGGGTAATGTTAAGTGATCCATAACGACATAGATTCTTGAAGAGGAGGATGAAGAAGATATGTGTGAGGCAAGTGAAGCCATCATGTCAAAAAACTTGTTTGTAGATCAAGGAATAGTTTGCAAGAGATAAGAGTCAAATGATCCCAATATCATATCTACATGATGTTTATATCCCTTTAGAATTTTATTTTTGCATAGATAAGAACCATTAACCTAGTTAACTACTAGATGAGAATCACCAAAAATAGTTATGGATTTGATACCCAAAAAGAGAGTTATTTGAAGTCCTAGAATCAAAGCCTCATATTCAGCCATATTGTTAGTGTATTCAAAATCTATTTTAAATGACAAAGGTATAGGCTCTCCATCTAGATGAATAAGAATGACCCCCACACCCCTACCATGTTATCATTTAGATCCATTAAAGAACATCATCATTTGATAGGAGATGTCATTGGTAGAGAGCATTATAATGGATTCATCAGGGAATTAGAGGTTTAAAGGCTAATTGTCAGGTAAAGGGGCAATAGCTAATTGGTCAGCGATTGTTTACCCCTTAATAGATTTTTGTTATATGAATTCTAAAACAAATTCAGCAAGAATCATGAGCTACCAAGCTACACATTGGTTGTGATATGGTTTGTAACGCATGTATTTGAGGTGATCAGTTTAGGTGACCACATAGGTTTTGTGATTTAGGAGATAATGGTGAATCTTGGAGGTCAAAAAGACTAATGTAAGGCAATTTTTTTTAGTATGGCTATATAAATTCTCATAATCAATAAGTGTATGTCTTATCTAGTAAAAAACCTACTCTCGATGTTGGTCATCTTGATGTGTAATCATAGTACCTAGATAATGGTCCATTGCATAGAGGTATAGGTAGAAAGGTTGATTTTCATTAGGTGAAATAAGAATTGAATGGGAAAGGAGGTATTATTTAAGTGCATCAAAAGCTTCCTAATAATATATATTCCAATGGAAGGAGACATCCTTTTTGAGGAGATGGTGAAAAGGTTGGCAGCGATCTGACAATTAGGAAATGAAGTGGAAAATTGACTAAAGTTTGCCCTATAGGCTATAGAGTTATTTGATATTAGTACGTGGAGGTATCTCTAGGATTACTCAAGATTTAGTAGTATCGACCTCGATACCATGGAGATAAATGATAAAACCTAAGAGCTTATAAAAAATAACACCAAAGACACATTTATTTGGGTTTAGTCAAACATTATATTGGAAGAGATAAGAAAATATAATTATGAGAATTATCGAGTGATCTTGATAAAGTTTAGACTTTCTGAGTAAGTCATCCATGTAATCTTCCATAATTTTGTGTAGGAGATAATGGAAAATGTAAGTCATGGCACATTGGTAAGTTTCACCAAAATTCTTCAGGTTGAAAGCCATGACTTGATAACATAAAGTCCCCCATGGGGTAATAAAGGTTGTCTTGTACTGATCATCAGGAACAACTAGGATTTGATTATATCTATAGAATCTATCCATAAGTGATAGCATCTCATGGATAACTATTAGATCAACAAGTTGGTCAATACTTGGTAATGGGAAATCATATTTTGGATAGGAGAGGTTTAAATCATAAAAATTGTTACAAATGTGGATTCCACCAATCACTTTTATGATAGGAGCAATATTGGAAATCCATTATGGGTAGTCGATGGGTTGGATAAAATTTTATAGAAAGGTGACATTAGATCTCTTCTTTAACAAGGAAAACAATACGAGGATGCATCTTATGAAGCTTTTGCTTAATAGGTTTAACATCTCAATTGGTGACAATGTTATCAGTGATGATAGAGGGATCAATATCAGACATGTCATTATAAGACCAAGTAAAGGCTTTGCTATGGTCATTAATAAATGTGGCATAATTAGCTTACTTAAAGGAATCTAAAGATTGGAAAATCTTTAGGATGTGAGGGTTATTATGAGACGGTAGGTTGATGTCAATGGTTGATTTATTTAACATATCTTGAGTTCTAGATGGGAGTGATCATTGGATATAAGAATCATTTACACCCATGCAAGTGAGAATCGCATCATCATCTTGACATTGGATAATGTTAATAGTGGGAGATTTTTCATCAATTATTTTAGGATGAATGAGAGCAAGGGACCTTGTTTCCTTACCTTGATGATAGGTGAGAGGCCCCAAATGGATGACATTTATTAAAAAAAATTAGGAGGTATAGATACCTCTGATTCGGTAGGTGATGGTGGAGAAGAAGGTGGAGAAGGAGAGACTGGTTCTTTGATAATTGGTACATGGGAAGTCTTAATGAGTTTAGTTGGTTTGTCATATCCTACTCCATGCCTCTTTTTAGAATTTTCAATGGTGTTGCTAGTAGGATATTCAATAGGCATTAGACACCTTATTTATAATGACCCAAACTAAATCCTTTCTAGGCACACCTATAGAGATAGGTGTGAATGAATCTGGGGTTACTCAAGAAAAAGAATTCACATGTAAATGGTTTTGGTGAAGAAGATGGATTGCTGACAGTGAGAGCTTGACTAATTCCCCCATATGTGAAATTAGTTCAAAGGTTAGGTGGGCCATAAGGGATGACCATCCCAATATGGGGATCATAATTTGGGTATATGTGAAGTCTTCTAAACTCTTATGGAGTATAAAACATGTCGAGTATCAACATATGATATTCACTGAATGACAAACATTGAAAGGTCTCTTCCATGGGATCCTTGTCAGGAATCTATGTTACCAGTATTTGAGTAACCACATGAGTGGATCTTGTAGAAACTTCAAAAGTATCATGTAGAGAAGATGATGTTTTCAATGGGATGAGAACATCATTGGGACTATAGGTCATGTTGTATGTTTTAAATAGAGGCGGGTTAGTAGGTTTAACATGGACTTGTCCATTATGTTCAAACTTGACACAACGGTGCAAAGTTAAGGGTACACATGCCATAACATGTATCCAAGGTTGTCCAAGTAGTATGTTATATTAAAACTCCCATTACACAACATATAATATCTTGGTAATAGTGTGGGGACCTACATAGATATGTACAACAATAGTGCCCATTGTAGCAGCTGTAGTATCATTAAAGGAGTTGAGTACTGCATCGATTTGGGACATACAATTATTAGGAAGGGCTATTTATTTATAGGCATGGTTGAAAATAATATTAATACTATATCCCCCATAGATAATGACTCTTTTGACATGAGTTTGATCAATATATACGGTAATAAAAAGGGTAGAATCTTGATCTTCAGGTGTTGAAGTGGAATTTTTGAATCACTAAAAGAAATTAGGGAGATGGAATTAAGGGAGCCAACCAAAGCTAAAATAGGTTAGGGATAATTAAATTTTACCTCAATCACTTGAAAATCACTAATAAAATCTTGATGATATTGGGATAAGTTTTGGATTAACTCATATAAAGACATTTTCCCAAGAGTTTGGTGAAGTTGTTTCACCATTGAGCTTTGAATAACGTTTGAAGATGTTGTTTTAGGAACACCCAAGATGGAAATATTAGGATTGAGAGGAGGAGTGTATTTGGTGAAGGGATGGTCCCAAGGAGCATTTCCCTTTTCCTTAGCTTTATCTTTTTGGTTTTGTGACTATGTGGGCACATTAACTATGTTGATTTGAAATGTTGGTGAAGGAGGTGGTAAAGGAGTTATGAAGACATATTGAGGTTTGAATTTATGTGGAATGGTAGGAGGTAATATGGATGCCAAAGGTGGAATAAAAAGAAGGTTAATGATAGTATCATCAAAGAGAGTGTCAACATCGAAGTATTGTTGAATAACCATTGTGAGTGCTTTACAACTCTCAGTATCCTGTCTAGTTGAATGATAAGATAAAAACACTTGTGTATCATCAAACTAAGATGTCTTCATTCCAAGAGGACTATAAGGCTTAATGGGAGGAAGAGTTATTATGGAATATTTAAATAATTGATGTAATAAAAATATTTGAGAGCCTGCAAGTGGGCTCACACTTGTTGTGTTAATATGAGTGGACACTTTTTTGTGTTTCGATGCTGAAAAGGTAATTTTATGTGGTGATTTGTTTGGTGATGATAAACTTACATGTTTTGTTTTCAATTTATTAGTTTTAGATGTGAGAGGTCTAACATATGGAAAAGGTAAGAGTAGAGGCATCTTAACCTTTTGTTTTTATTGGTTGGGTAATATTCCAACTAAGGTAGAGGGGTGTGGTCCCAAAATGGATGGTAAAGTTGAGGGTTGAAGAAGGGATCAGTGAGATCTAGGGGGATTAACATTTTTTTATAATTCAAGGCAAGAAAATCCAAATTATGGTTGAGGATTTAAATATAATCTCACCTAAAGATGAATTAAATTATAAATGAGGTGTACACCTAAGGGTCTGATCTACTTTAATGTGGTAGATTCCTATGAGGGTGAGGGTTCTGACATAGATGTTTGAACTTTAGGTGATTTTGGTGAAGAAGATATAGATATGTAAAAGATCTTGGGGTAGAGGGTAGTGAGAGGGTTGGTGGTAAAGGTTGAAATTCATTTTGTTGGATAAGGAGTTTTTAGATGGTCCTAAAATGTTGCATGATCTAGCTTCATGGAGTAAATAAAATCTAAAGTTTTCACCAAACATGAGAAAGGTTTAGATGAATTTGATGTAGGACTTATGGTTGTGTCTTTATAAAGTTGTAGTGTTTGGGAGAGAGGGAAATTGCTGGTTTCTAATACTTTGGGCCAAAGATAAGAAAGAACCATAATGGGGTCCTCTTTGATAGAGACAAGAGAAGAGACATGGTCTACCATGGGTAGAGGGGAAGTAGGTGAAGAAGGTTCCTCAAGAGGGTAAAGCATAGGTATTATGGATCCATCAACATGTGGGAGAGGCATGGGTAAAGTATGATCCTCCATAGGTAAATTAAGGGGTAAGAGTGGGACAATTAGAGTAGGCACAATAGGTCTCTCATCTATTATGGGAGTAGATAATACTAGCTCCTCTAAGTGCAAAGGTGGAGTGGGTATGGTACTAATCTCTATAGGTGGAGGAGGGGTAGGTGAAGAAGGTTCCTCAAGAGGGTATAATGTAGTAATGATGTTCCCTTCAACATGTGGTTGAGGAATGGGTAAGGTGTGGTCTTCCAGTGGTAACAAGATAGGTAATATTGGTGCAAGCATAATTGGCATTACAGGCTCCTCAGGTGTTAAAAGAAGTGGTAAAGGAGGCTCTTCCTCTCGAGGGAGCCAAATAGGTGAAATAGGTTCCACAAAATTTGGGTGAGGAGTTAATGAAATGGATGTCTACTATTGAGGGGAAGGTTAAACTAGAGGTAAAGGAAAGACTATATTAACTGTATGGATATTATGATCACCTTAGTTAGTTGTAGACTAGAAAATATTTTGATTTGGTGAATGGTTAGGTAAAGGGTGTTTGAACACATCCATACTTTGATTAGTGGGTGCATTAGGATTATCCAAGATGAGATCACCTATATCAAGCACATCTTTAACAGTGTTCTTGAGTGTCTTACAATTATTAGAATTTTGGCCTTTAACTTGATGGTAACCACAAAACTCATCTTCCTTATACTAGATTAGGATAGGATGGGAAGGGTCAAACTGTATAGGAGGTTTGATATGATGAAGGGTTATGACATTCTTTTGCAATAGTTTCTCCAATATGGATGTATATGACTCCCCAATGGGAGTGTATTGTCTTTATTCATACCATTGTTGGAATTGCTTTGTTGGATTTTGAGAAGTCAAGGAATTTGAATGATTTGTGGTTGTGGAAGAGGATGACTTAATGACCATAAAATTGGTGGAGCCTTTATATTTTTAGTTAGAGAGAGAAGTTTTAGAGGAGGAGGAGTCATTTGATTTAGAATTGGGATTCTTATCACATAACTTGACTTTGCCTTCATCTATAACATGAACCTCAAGTTTATGTGCCATTATAAAGGCCTCATCAAATGTGCAAAAAGTTTATACCCAAAGTGTGGAAGAGATTTGCTTAGCACATTCCCTTCAGAATATCTCAATAAGCTCAGGTTGGGGTAAAGAGAAGGGGAGTTGATTGATCAAACTTCTCGAATGAGTGACAAAATCTGCAAAAGACTCATCATCAAATTGTCTAATAGAGTAAAGGTCTTTTATATAAACCTTCTTAGAAATGTTAATAGAGAAATGGTCTAGGAATATTTGTGTGAGTTGGGTAAACAAGAAAAGGGAATGCTAAGGAATAGAGCTATACCAATCTAAGGCAACATCTAAAAGAGACATAGGGAAAGTGTGAAGTAATAATGCATCATCATGCCCTATTAAATAACAAGCATGTCTAAATACTCACAAGTGTTGTTGTGGATTCTCTTTATTCTAAAAAAAAGTAAATTTAGGGAGTTCCCATTAGCTTGGATAAGGGAGAATAGACCCAAAAGGATGGATTGGTTTATTGCATATCTGATCATAAGATAACACATTCTTTAAACTAGAAATAGATGTTTCTAAATTAGACATCTTGTCCATCAGCATCTTAATGAGGTTTGGAGGGGGATTAGTTTAAGGAATACCTCCTAATTTATAAGGAAGCTGATAGGAAGTAGAGGAAGCATATGCCATAGCTTGTTGAGGTTATGTTGGAGTAATATAAAGATAATGAATCATAGGTTGGGGTACAAAAAGAAAAGAGGCTTGCCCCATTGGGCTAGAGACTATGCCTTGGTTGGTTGTTGTTATTACAAGTTGGATTATTGGCATGGTTAGATTGGATGAAGGGTGAGTTGTAACTCAGGTAATTATAGGCACAAGGGTAGATGGAATAGGTACTACTAAATTTTGGAATGGGGTGTGATGTGACTAAACTGGTTGTGGCTATGAAAGTAGGGAAGTCACACTAAGGTTTAGGTGGGATTGGGAAATTGGAGATGATAAACTTTAGACATTAGTTATATTTGGGTTACTTATCAAAGTGGTGGTTTGGGTAATCATGGAGAAAATAGTGGATGCAAATAAAACTAAGGTTGTCTCCATTAGAGAGGTTGGCATACCATAGATTGGGTTACCCAAAGAATTATGGGTTTAGCTCATAACAAGGTAATGCTGAAGGGATACCAAATTACCATCAATAAATTAAGTAAAATCTTGATCTCCTTTAAGTACAATGGGAATTTGGTTAGGGTTGGGAGTATGCTCTGTATCTAAAGTATGCTCCATGATAGAATTAGAGGTGAGAGGGGAAGGTGGAAGTGGTTGCCAGCTTGTGTAATCATCAAGAATTTTGGCTTAATCTCATGTCAATACCATGCAAGAGGAATTATAAATAGTCTTACTACCTTGTATTAGAAATAAAATAAGGAAAAACCAAGTTTGAGTATAGGTAAGTGGGTTATTTTAGCTTGCTATTTTGAGTAGATGAAATTACATAGTCGTTGATGTTGGTCGCTTGACCGATGTTGGTAGAAAATGTTTTCTGACATCAGTGGATTAACTAATGTTAGTAGGTAAAATCTACCAATGCCAGTAGGGTTAACTATGTCAGCTACTGTAATATCTTGAGAGATGAAAATTCAATGTTTTAAGAAACCAAAAATTGAAAATAGGTAAAATATTAGATGTAAGAGGTTTGTGTAAGAAGGAAGAACACTAAAAAAGCTTAATATAATAGGTTATACAAATTGAGTATTATAAATAGTATTAATTTTGTGAATCAATAAGAAAATGTCCTTACCAACTCTAATATATAGAAGGCAATATAAAATTAGAAAAAGAACATATAGCTAACAACTATTAAGTCTTAGAGATTAATTTTTAGTCTTGTGTTGGCTTATGCCTTAATCAGATAGTGAGAAGAGAATTTGGTTATCAAAGGTACTAGAAAACAATCTAGAGCTAGTTTCAGGTTAGTTTTAGTACTCAAGAGGAAATATGTGTTATACCAAGTATGTGGCTTGTTATAGGAGCTTTCTTTCCACACTTCATGAACCTAGAGCTGACCCAAGCCACTTAACCAAAATATACCTTCTATCTAAAGTTTATACTCTGCTAGAGAATGGAGTGGATTCTCCCCTTGGTGGTGAAATCCAAGTAGGATAGCTAGATAGGGTAAGGTGATCCACTAGGTGATGAAATCCTGATGGACCTTTTCTCAGGTGAGTTTAGATGTTTGTTTATGTGAATGTGATTGGTTATGTAACATAAGTGCACTACAATTTATTCAAAATGCTTGTAATTAACTAGGTGAGTTAATATACAAGTAAACAATGAAATGTAGTAAGTTTTGAACCCAAATCTGAAATGTTTAGATTCAAATGAAAATAGAGATGAAATAGGAATAGAGTATGAATTTCACAATCCTAATGTGCATGCAAGAAGAAGTAAAGAAGATATTCTTTTTAAAAAAAACTTTTAAAAGAAAATGATAAATTACTTTTAGAGGCAAAGAGAAAAGAAAGAAAATTTTAGTTTAATTCTTTTTAAATAAAAAATAAAATATTGAATTTTTCATTTTAAGAGAAAAGAGGAGGAGGTGCAAGAAATGAATTTTTCACTATAATGCACCTATATGAATGTTTAAAACATGAAATGAACCCAAGGAAAACTCCAAGGTCCCACCGAGCATGCCAAAAATGTTCTACTAATTTTTTTTAATTTCAAGTATAAAGGAAAATAGAAAAGGATGATGTGGATAAGTGATTAGAAAGAACCCAAATTGGTTTGTGTGATGTATATAGACATTATGAGCACTCCTCTTTGGCTAGCGAGTACTACCTACAAGTAAGAAAGCACTAACACAAGATGTTTGTTTGCAGAAAAATGAGTGGGTTGCCAAGCTACATGCTTGTTCTAGGAAGTGTGAAACTTCATTAGAGATGATAGTCCACTTTTGAGAGACAAAATAACAATGAATAACTAAAAAAGAGGTAAATAGAGAGTGAAAGAGAGATAATACTACCATTATTAACAACTTGTATGCAACAGAGAGTGATAGGGTATAGGTGGTGTATTTTTTTATGTTTTATAAGTTATTTGGGTAGGTTTTGAAAAGCTTAGGGAATCCACAGTCATCAATGTCGATAGGGGAGTGACTAATATCAGTTATAATATTGAGGTCAATGGTGAAGGTGACTGATATCAGTTAGGCTACTGAGGTTGGTAGGAGAAATAATTGCTTAGAAGCTTACAGAGGGATTTTTTGGGTCTAATAAATGGTTTTGATCAGGTCTAGGAGGTTAGGGAGAGCTATGAGAGAGAGAGAGTATGGTTTGAGCACATTTGGTCAAAGTTTTGGTGTGTTAGGTAAAGGGGAAACAAGCAAGAAATCTTTGTAACTCCCTCATGGGGGTTCAATCAGAAGGACATAGAGCAATGCAAAGTAGATATAAAGAAATAACAAAATAAATGTTTAAAAGACTTATAAGATAAGTGATGTACTTAGGTGTGGTTACTGAATGATATGTGCTAGATTAATGGTCCCTAGTAGGGAGTCTAAACTTAAATGCCTAAATAGAGAGAACAAATGGGTGATGTTGGTCCTCAAGAGCTTAGTTTCTATTCATTATTGACTTACACAAGATGATAGTAAGATAAGATGTCAAAAAATAGAATGTTGAGATCTTGAATGCAAGTAAGAATCAATTTTATTAATTTATACTAACCTAAACTTTAGGTTGGAGTTTAGATTATCTTGCTAACATCAGTGATCCCACTGACATCGACTATGGGTTGACCAACATTGGTGGTCCTAGAATAGGTAAAACTTACTATTTTTGGCATGTTTTCTATTGTTCTTCATGCCAAGTGTGACACCCATTATAAAATGGTAAAAATAAGAGATTAATAAGGAGGTAGTTGATTAATAATTTAGTTTAGAAGTGGGAATAAGTCTTGGGTAGTTAGGATGAGGAGACCAGGTCTTGAGGTGACTCATCAAGTGAGAATTAGTCATAGGGCAAGGTGGCTAGGTAAGGTGGAAATAAGTGTTTTTAATTAACTTAATTAAGAATTTTAAATTAATTAAATGCCTAAGGGGTAAAATTATGGGTTAGGGAGCTTAATTGTTATTATTGAAAAATGGGTTAAAAAGGGGTTTCGGCATAAGGAGTTATGCATGCGTGTGATATGTAATTTTGGTGTCTATGTAAACAAGATAATAACATGCCCCTGTATGGGCCAACAAAAATTGAAGTGGTGACAACACAATAATTTACCCAAAAGTGGTTATAATCATTGAGAAATATAGGTGGGATGGTGTATAATGTTTTGCTCATAGGCACATTAGACCCCAATTATAGAAAACAAGATAAACTTGGTTAATGATGATGATAACTTAACACAGAGGGTAATGATGAATTGGAATAACTTATTAGTAGGGAGATGCTCATCTAAACTAATAAATGTTGAAATTATTTTATGGTTAATTACTCTATCTGGGATATGATTGGGATTGAATCAGGATGTCGGTGCTGAAGAGATGTTGATGTTACCATTGCTAAATAGACTTCTTGAAGCTAAATTTTGTTGTATCATGTGTAGTAATCAATTAAAATAAAATAGGCATAGTTGGCAAAAAGGCACATTATGGTAAAAAGGAAGTGGAAAGTTGGTATGTCAATGCTCAATAAACAAATGTTGCCCCTAGTTTTCCCATAGGTAGATATAACTAAGACACAATGACATAGATCAATGGTACTAATTTTACCAAAGGTGGTTATAATTAATAACAAGATCGGTGATAAAAAATGAATAACAAATGAAGGATGAAACTACTGAAACTTCTATCATACTACTCTAAAATATGATCTCTATCTAAAGTACTTAAAATAAATGATGAAATTGATCAGATTCCTTGGTGATGAAAATGCGTAACAAATGGCAAAAACCAAGGTCAAATAGGCTGGGCTTTAGAACATGTTTGGTTGATAGATCAGATATGTAAAGTAGATATAGCTAGGAGGACAAATGAGAATGACATTTGTATAAATAATAATAGTGATAAAATAGCACAACATGAAATTATCCTTATAGACAATACACCTTAGTGCTCAAGAATAATACTGCTTAAGGTGAATAATATTCATTAGCTCAGGAAGTTCATCTCTATCTGGTGTGGCAAGCCTATATAATCCTGATCCATAATCTATAGTAATGATCAAAGGTCCTATCTAGTTTGGTTTGAATTATCCTTTAAGATTTTTCTCAGTCATGGTATTATTTTAGTTTTCTTTAAGAACAAGATCCCAGGTTCAAATATTCTATATTTAACATAATGATTATAGTGGCCTTTGAGTTAGTTTTGATATGCCTAAAGATTGTTGAGTGTAGCTATGTATTTCTCAACAAGTAGGTCTAGATGTTGCAAGTGAGTTACTCAATAGTCATGATCATTTAGGACATGCTTGAAAGGTATGCATAGTGAAGGTAACTCAACCTCAATGGGAAGTATGGCTTCAATACCATAAACAAGTGAATATGGAGTGGCTCTTGTGGGGGTACAATGACTGGTACAGTATGCCCAAAGGGTAAGAAATATTTGTAGGTGCTAATCATGATCAACATCATTAACAATATTTTTAAGAATATTGACAATGGTTTTATTCAATGCTTTAACTTGGACATTACCTTAAGGGCAATTTGCTACAGAAAAATGTTCTATAATGTTATATTTGGTACATAGTTGGTCTACATCCTTGTTTTTGAATGATACTCTATTATAATATAATATGTTAGAGGGGATACTGTAGTGGAAAATGATATGGTTGAAGATGAATTTGTAAATTTGCTTTCTAGTCATGTAAGTGAGGGGTATAACTTTGACCCACTTAGTGAAATTTTTAGTGGTAGTAAGGATATGTTTATGACCATTAGATAAAGTAGGGTTTATCTTCCCAATGAGGTCAAGTCCCCATGTATAAAATGCACATGGTTTCAACATTGGTTTCAAAGTTTGGGTTGGGGCATGAATTAGATTAGCATGCCATTCATATTTGTCACACTTATTTACATATGCAACTACATCTGCATCCATCATGGGCCAATAATAACTAGTATGCAAGAGATTTTCAAATAGGACTACCCCACTATAATGAGCTCTACATACTCCTTCATGAACTTCTCTTAATTCTATTTTAGACTCTATTAAATTTAAACAATGAAGTAGAGTTCCATCAAAACTATGGTGGTAAAAGGTGGATCTAAGTAGAGTATAATGAGTGGAATGATGAATAAAAGCTTTGGTTTGTTTTCAAGATAGGTTAGGTGGTAGAACTTGGTCATGAAATTAGTTGTAAAGGTTTGAGTACTAGATATAATTAGGACCAACAATATCATAAATCATTATAATGGTTGAAGGTTCATGAGCTAGTGTTGACAAATTCTTGATGAGGAACTGATACTCTCTAGCTTTATTTATTTATTGAATTAGAGAGCCAATAGTAACCATTGACATTTGCAATTATATTACTATCCCTTGGTATGTGTTTAAGTTGAATGTTGGTAATTTTTTGGTTAAGAGTGTCAACCATGGCTTTATATGGAATCAACTTGTAATATTTGGTCTAAAAATGATCTATGACCTGATTGATGATTAACTGAGAATCACCATAAAATTAGAAATGAGATATGTTCCAATGCACTACCTATCAAAGTCCTATAATAAGTTCTTCATATTTGGCCATGTTTTTTGTATAAGTAAAGTTGATTCTAAATGATTTAGGGATTAGATCCCCCTGTGGTGTAATAAATAAGAGGTTTACCCCCAATCCATGTGCAGTAAATGGACTATAAAAATATAGCTTCTAGTGCTACTCCTCAAGAGGTATGTCAATGATGGTAATTATGGATTTATCAGGGAAATGAAATGTGAGTGGCTTTATGTTGGCAAGAGGTGCTTCAATAAGTTGATCTATAAGAACTTGTCCCTTGATTACCTTATGATTAACATACTCTATATCAAACTCACTAAGAAACATGATCCATTTAGCCATTTTACCTTGTAAATTTGTTTTAGATAGTAGATATTTGAGTGGATATACTTTTGAAATGACCATGGTCTTATTATTCAACATGTGATGGTGTATTTTTTGAGATACAAAGACCATGGCTAGACAATAGTTTTTAATAGGTGCATAGTTATGTTCATATGCAACCAAGGTATGGCTTAGGTAGTATATGGCATGATCTTTTCCATTATCATCATATTGATCCAAGAGTGCCCCTAGATCATTATTGATAGTTTATAGGTATAAAAATAATGGATTTCTTGACATAAGAGGTAATAAATTAGGTCTAAATAGTCCTTGAGTTGTTGAAAAGCTATTTGGCAGTGATCATCCTAGTGAAATACAACTTTATTATTCAAAATATGTGTAAATGGATGACACTAATTTGTTAAATAAGAGATGAAGTGTCAAATTGATTAGATCTTACCCTATAAGCTATGGATTTGCTTCAAATTGGTTAGTGGTAGCATTTCAGTTATAGCATGAATTTGAGCTGGATCAACTTTAATACCTTTATGAGACATGATGAAGCCAAGTCATTTACTTGAGGTTACACCAAATAAACATTAATTTGGGTTGAGTCTAACTTTATATTCTCACAATCTTTCAAATATCTTATGTAGCACTGCTAGATGGTCGGCTCCTAGTTTTGGATTTTCCTAATATGTCATAAACATAGTCTTCAACAATATCATGCACCATACCATATATATGATATTCATGGCCCTTTGATATGCAGATCTAGTATTTTAAACATCAAATGGCATTACCTAATAAAAAAATGTTCTCCATGGAGTGGTGAACATTGTTTTATGTTGGTCTTTTGGTGTTGTTTTGATCTCGTTGTATCCTAAAAAGCCATCCATGAGTGAAATCATATCATAACCTGCTGTATATTTGATGATCATGTCATTATTAGGTAATGAAAAGTCATATTAGGACAAGATTTGTTGATGTCTCAAAAATTATTATAGATTCTAATTCCTTCAAGATTTTTTATAATAGGTACAACATTAGATATCCATTTTGAGTAGTTAATAGATTGGATACATCCTGCTTTTAAGATTTTTTTCAACTCTTTCTTTACCAAGACAACAATGCAAATATGCATTTTATGTAGCTTTTATTTTACCATTTTGGCATCAATATTGACCACAAAGTGGTGTATAACCAAAGTGGGGTCCAAACCTAGCATGTCAAAATAAGCCTATATAAAGATATCTACAAATTGTCTCAACAAAACTATAAATACTTCATATTCCTCTTCAGTGAGGTATGCACCTAATTTTATCCATTTTAGGTTTGATGGAGTCTTGATGTTTACCTCTATTGTATCTTTGACTACAAGGGTCGAACCATCTTCTAGGATAATAGGCAAAGGCTTAAATTTTTGTACTATATCAGGGTCCTCTACTAAAACTTGCTCTTTAACTTTTCCTAGGCATGATGAATCTGAGTCCTTAAATGGGAGATCTAGCCATGTGATAAAAAAAATCCAAAATTCTTGAAGAATTCAATCAAATACTTACTGTTGCATAAAATGTAACTTAGATCCATAGGTAAGATTATCATTGGTGGTCTCCTGGTCTAAATTCAAAGAAGAATGAACACCCCCATCTAATGGTGCCTAAAACAAGTTTTCACCACTAGACTGGCCTTTATCTTTACTTTTTCTTTGGTCAAAAAGTGCCTCAAAGATGTTTTCACTTTGGGGCCTCAATGTTTTATTTATTTATTTATTGCTAAGGGTGTTCACCCGCTCTCTAAAATAGGCTTTAGGATCTAATGTAATTGAGAATCCTAACTTGTGATCCCCCAATGAAATGTTGTCCCTAAGGACTAAAAAGTCACAAAAAGCCTCATCATTTTGAAACTCATTAATCAATAAATTGGATTATGTTGGTCCCAATCTATTAGTTGGGGATAGAATAATGGTAATGGGATATGAAAAATGATTGGGGCAAGAGTACATATGGCATTGTTATCGAATAGGTTAGTCTCATCTAGGTCATCAAAGGTGAGGCTATGATCAGACTCTACTTCACTATCAACATCATCATCACTAGCCACTAGTGATGGAATTTGAATAAGATATGTGGGGTTACCCCCAGGTGGTTTAAATCCAAGCCCATAAGGTCTTTCATATTTAGTTATAGAAATTGGATCAATGGTTCCTTGTTGATTTAGTCTAAGGATTCTTCTTTCATAATCATGATGCTCCATAATCCTGTTAAGAATAGGATATTTTGCACTGTTATAACAATCAGCTTGGTTGTCATTATACAACCATGATTCATCCCCTTAAAGAGGGTGTAGTTCTAGGCTAGATGTTGGTACAAATATGACAAGTCCCTTATCTTTGTTCTTTTGTTGCCAATGCATGTATGGGGTGACTTTAGGTCACCCAAAGGTTTTCAAATTCTAAGGGAGATTGGCAATATGGAAGGTATCATGGGTCACATACTACCTTAGTCCATTATCTAAAATGGTGAAATGATTGGAAGCTTCAAGAGGTGGCATATGGGAAAGGGAATACAAGGTATTAGGATCTATGTAATTATCCTATGGTAGATCAATAAGTATGACCTTTCCTTTATCTTGCTTGGAACTCAGATTCATGACATATTGGTAATTGTAGCTTTTAAACTCAACCTCAAGATGTTTTTAATGTTTATATGGGTGTAAAACTCCTATAAGATTCACTTCCATCCTTGAGTGGGAGAACTTGATATATTGGTGTAGCATTGATGGGACTGCATGAATATCGTGTAACCAAGGCCTACCTAAAAGCATATTATATGACAACTCAAGATTAAGAACATGACAAAGTGTATCATGGGTCAAAGGCCCAATGATAATTGGTAAGCTAATGGTGCCTTATGATTCTCTTTCTTGATTATCATAGGCTTTGATAGTTATCATTTTTGGCTAGAGATCTACCATTTTGTAACCAAGAATCTTGATGAGCTTTAGAGACACTATTTTGAGGCTTGATCCATTATCTATAAGGACACATTTCACTTTATGTTGCTTTTATAAACTTATATGTATAATAGATTATTATGGAGTGAGCTAATGGAAGACATATCACTTTGGTTGAATGTGACTTTTTGGGATGGAGCTAGGTGTCAAACTAAAGCTTGGAATTTACCAAGGGATATGTCATTGGACATAGTGAATTGGGCCAAGAACTCATTCAAGATGTTTTTATAGATTTATGACATTTGAAGCAAATCTAAAATAAAAATTTGTGCTAGTATCTTCTATAATTATTACATAATATCAAACCTCTTGTCTTGGTCAATAGTGAATGGTTTATTCTGAGGTTGAACAATTGGTTGGATAATAGGCAAAGTGGCAGATGGTTGTGGGCTTAGGATAGTAATCTTCAACCTTTGAATTGTGATTACATAATTAGGATTAGATACTAGACCATAATTTCAAATAAATTTTAGGAATGGTGTGGGACCAAATAAGACAAGTCTCAGTTGTTGGTGCATTTGTATGTGGTCACATGGCAAGGGAAAGTTATCGATATAAGGTCTAAAATTGGAAGGCCTAATTTGTTGGTTTGCCTATGTGCTATCTTAGGTCAAAGAAGGATTATCTATGTAACTTGAGTGTGTTATTGTTTAGCAATGGTTTAGATTTATTAGCACTTGATCTAGGATTAATGAAGATGGTATTAACACTACCCCTTGCAATATGACCTACAACCTTGTTGTAGTCATGTTTGACTGCATGGTAGTTTTTTTGGTTGTTACCATTCTAATCTTGGTTTTGTCTATTATTTTGACATTGTGGGTTTTGTTGTTGATTTTGTTGATTCTATCAATTCTCCTAGTTTAGCCTTTGATTTTGATACTATTGATTTTATTGTTACACTAGCCAGTGTTGTTGTTGTTATTGATTATTCTATTTCTACTAATTGTTATGTCGAGGAAAGGGGTTTTGATAAATCCCAAGAGTTTAATTGTAATTATAAGCACTATTATCTAATTTTATCTCCCCATTCTCTAACATATTCTTGATTAAATGCTTGATTTTCACAAATCTACATAGATTATACCCATTAAATTGATGATATTCATAGAATTCATTTTTATGGTACCAATCAAGATAAAGATTGCCTTATGGATAATACTTTGGTATAGGCCAACTAATCAGATTAGCAATGGCAATTTTGCCAAATATAGAATCAATAGGATCTCCTAGGTCACTAAAGACATGATGTATAGGCACAATCTCCTCAGCGGAGGGGCTTCTAATGGTAAAGTTGCTATATTTTTTGCATGGGTCTTGGTTGTTATGCTTACAACATTGGTTGGAGAGGTTGTTGGGTAAGAGTAAGCTAAAAAGATGGTGTAGATGATGTTTTCACTATTTGGACATGATGTGACTTGGTTACTCCATTACCCACAACATTCCTATTATGGTTGAATTGCTTTGGTCTATCTTGGTTATTGGCCTATGTTAATTGTGATGATTGTGCTTGAATTAGATGTTAGTTTTGGCCACTTACCTGATTGTTACCTTGATTCTTATTAGTTTATATAAGCTTGATGATCCCTTTATTAATAAGAGCTCTCTTAATTAGCAATCCCTTATCAATAATCTCCTTAAAAGTATGTGCACATTATAGTTATAGATGATAAGTTATCTCACTATGCAAATTTTTAGTAAACACAGGGCTAATTGTTTTTCTAGTAAACTATGGGTAAATTTGCTTTCAAGCACTCCCCATCGCTATAGATAACTTGTAAAACTCTCACTAGCTTTTCCCTTTACTTGTGTTAAGTCGACCAATGAAATCTCATGTTTGATATTATAAGAGAAGTGCTACACAAAATTATAAAAAAGATCATTAAATTTTTTTACTAAATTCTTGGGAAACTTTAAAAACCACTCCAAGGCTTGTCCAACTAAGCACCTTGGAAAAAACAACAAAAGATATATATCACTATATTCCACTGGTTGACGTGTGACAAAGAACTCAGTTTAATGGGCCTTAGGGTCACCTTTCCCTTTGTATTTGTTGAATTTTAATGGTTCATATCCTAGAATAAATGGTATTTTTAAGTACTCTAGGTTGAATAGATAAGAACACACATCATCCAACTTAAAAATTTTAGTCTATTTCCTAGCCTGAATGGTGGCATTTGTATCCTTCATCTATTGTAATTCTTGGGATAGGAAACTGGAAATAACATTAGTTTGAGGGAGGAGATTAATTTGGGTAGATGGTTAGGAGGTCATAAGTGAGACACTTTGACCAGGCTATGATGGAGATATTTGTTAGATTACATTAGTTTGGTTTGGAAATATACCAAGAATATGCATATGTGAATTAATATGTACTTGGAATTGTACATTTGGTTGTGTGATATTCTAGTTTGGGTTAGTGATGAAGGTTTGACTTAGACGATTTTGTGGTTGGGATGGAGGGATATAAGTATATTGTGCCCACTATGGTTGAAAAGGGACATGTTGTCGACTAATCAAACCTTGTTATTGAATGGAAACTTATGGACCAAGACCCTGTCTTTGAACATGTGGCATATTTTGAACCAATTATTGTTTATTAGGTACTTGAGAAACATGGGAACCTCCTTATTTTATAATCCTTATGGAGAAGTGAAAGCAAGTTAAATATTTAACATCTATTATTGACCAATATTTACACATTGTTGACTATTCATCACTTGGTTTTAGATTGGTACACTAGTCTATGACTGAAGAGGTATGTTTACCATTACTTGGTGAGGTGGAAAATTAGTTTCCCCTTGCTAAGGTGGAAATACATTTGAACTTATCTACATTGGGACACTAGATTATGCTTGATGTTGTGGAATACTACTCATCACTTGTTGATTACGACTAGGATTTGTTACATTTTGTTATTGACGTATGACACTGGTTGTTGGTTGACTACCTAATATTAAAGGTTTACACTTGAGGAAGTAGCTAGTTAAGGTTGGGAAATAGGTGGTGGATGTTGGGGTATAGAGGTTCTTATTCCTTGGTATGATGATCCACTCATGGTATTAACTATAGGCTTATGTTGTTGACAATTGCTTGTGTATTAGTACCACTTTGATTGGGATTGGATGTTGCTTGCATATTTTCCATTATATTTTCCCCATTATTCTATGTAGAATCAAAAGACACTTCTTCAATGATGGGCATATGTATAAAGTTTCCTACCAAAGTGTTTTGTATGATTGAGCCTAAAATCTAATTCTCTTGACCAATTAACTCTATCAAAACTCTTATTGAAGGAACTAAGTCAATAAGAAGTTTTCTCACCATGGTCATCTGATTGAAATTGCATGCTGGATTTAGGTAGGTTTGATATGAATATGCATTTGGTTAAAGTGGTATTCCATGATTTTTTTGCCTTTATTAGGAATATTAGGGTCTACATATGTTGTTTGGACTAAATCCAAAGGATCAGTAGAAGAACTCTATTGATCATAAATTATGTTGTGGGGCATTCTTACTAGGCTTGGTAAATTCTCATGAGGGAAGTTTCCTGGAAAGTTGGCCCTAACTTTATGGCTCTAACCAAAATATCATCTTTTTTCTCCAATAAATTATGCTCACACAAAAATGGATCATAAGTGGAAGGCACACTAATAGAGTATGGTTTTTGAATAAGTGGTTCATCAATTGTGGGTATTGTGGCTAGGTATTGTGCAGTTTGTTCTTGTCTTATTCTTGTTCTGAATAAGGTGGTGTATTAATCAAATAGTTAGCCAATGGATCTTGTATTTGTGCCCCTAATTGTGTATTATAAGAGGGATAAAGATCCATCTCATAAGAAATATTATCTACGTAGGGGTCTTGCAGCATTTATTCCTACACAACCACATTACTATTCCCTAGATTGTACATGAGTCCACTACGAGTGTAGGAATACATGTTGGGATCCATAGTCAATGCTTTGTGATAGAAAGGGAAGAGAGTTTTACAAACTCTAAAAGGACAATGTCTAAAAAGATGATGTTTAAACTTGGTCTAGATTTGTCAAAAGGATCAAAAAGGTTTATGCAAAGATTTGTGAGGAAACAAACTAGCATTAAGTATCTAATTCTTCTCTATTCACACAAAGATACGTAAGTAAATAGATAAAAAATTGAAATGCCAAACTCTAAGTTTAAAGTGTTTCAAATCAGTGTAATCTAGGAAAATCAAAATTTGCTAGGTCTTTTGGCCAAACATGGCATCAAAATCTAGGCTAAAACAAGGCATGTGCTAGGACTCTTGGCCAAACAGTGTCAAAAGCTAGACTTTGAAATAAAGATGATTTTATAATTTAAAAAATTTGAAACACTTCTAAAAAATATACGGAATTTGAGTTTTGGATATAAACTTGATCAACTAAGTATAAAGTATGAAATAAAAGGCACTTTAGGGATAGTTTATTTTTCTCACAAATAATGGTATAAAACTTGGTTCTTTTGACAAACAACTAGACAAAAGTGAATGACATAACTGTGCTAGACAAAAGCTTATAAAAGTATACTTTAGTTTGAAAATGTAGGAAAAATTTTGAACTCTATGCAAGAGGGTCTATGAAATAATATCTGAAATGTTTTGGGTAGTGTAAAAATGTTAGACTACCCAAAATATGTGACAAAATGCTTGTTTCAAAAACTATCTAAGGCAAAGATAATTTATCACAAATTTGATAGCATAACACTACCTTTCTTAACTCAAAATGTTGTGGTGCATAGACTTAAAGTGTAACTGTTTAGCATGAAATGACTTAAGTTTATTAAGTAGTGATAATGATCATGAGTCTTAAATGACATTCAACCCAAATTGGAAATTAAACCTAAGTTCCCTCAAGTTTAGTGAAAATGGTGATTCCACTTAACACATCAACCATATGAACATATAAAGGTGCAATTTTGAATTTAGATTATAAATGAAGGACTTAAACAACATTGGTAAAGGTCGAGACTCAGTTGGGCAGCATAACTACACCAAAGTGGATGATATGACTCTCAAGTTTTGATGAACTTTGAACAAGGAAGATTTTATTACTTCAGATGGGTAGAATAATGCCTCTTTGTTCAAAAAAATGAGTACCATGTGTTTTGGTTTGTGTCATTTTTTACACCAAGTTTTGACTTCAAACAAGACTTTAATCGAGGACAAAACTCAATTGATTAATCACTCTTAGACTCTAAACTAACAAGGTTGATTGGTATTTTTGGAATCCATCAATATAAATCATTTTAGAGGATTTTAAGTGTTCATACAAAATTAAATGTGCATTATATAGTAGGTTTTCTACACCCCACCTTCTCTCAAATGATAGTACTGTGACATGGACCTTGAGGCACACCTTGCAACAACAATACTTCTATGTTAAGTGGGGATTTATATAAGATCTACAAGTTTTTGAATGTTCTATGGTAATAAATTACATAATAAATTTCACATCAAACAATTCAAAATAAAAGCATAGATTTTAGGTCAGTATCACTTGGCTTGTTATAAAAAGGTCTAGTCTTTTCTACAACCACTACATCATGTTGTTCGCTCAGTGTAGTTTGATGTCCAAAGTGAAACTACATCCCATGTGAAAATCAAATTAGGATAAAAATTAAGTCAATGCTGAGAGGTGAAACCCTTGGTCAAATCTTCCCTAAAGAACTTGTGAGAGGTGATGAAGTCCCCCTCGTAAGCCAAGTTTTCATAAAATAAAGAAAGCATAACATAGAAAGACTTTAGGGTCATTTTCAAGGTCACCCAAACTTTGAAAAAAATTTGGGGAGTGATTTAGATGACATTATTTCTATGCCTTAGACGAGTCAATTTTAAATATGAATGGCACTTTTGATTCTAAGGTTTCCCTAAAGGAGACAACTGGAAGAGCATACACGCAACACCCCTCTTTTTTCCAAACAAAATCTAATTTAAACAACTAAGTGAATGAAAAAATATTGGAAAGGTGAGTTCATTTTTAAGCCCAAATTGAAAGGTGTGATGGTGTTCTTTTGAACCCTTGGTATTAATTTCAAACATTGAAAACATTCACCATAAACATTTAATTTTTTTGTTAAAAACCAAAACAAGGTTCCTAATCCATTTTAAAGCATGTAAAAGATGATCTAAAACACGTTTTTAGAAATTTTACAAGTAGGTCCTATAATAAAAATGTTATCAAGAGGTTTATCTTTGAATCTAAAACTAGTTTGAAATAATGAAATTAGAAAGAGGAGCTCTCAGGTTATCACAGTGGTGTAATACCACTACTTGATAGAGCAATCCCACCACTTGTAGGACAATATCACAACTTTAAGAGTTATGGTATTATATCTTAATCATAGGTGGTTTAGTCACAATACCATTACTTGGTTTCAAAATCCTATTAATATCAAGACAATCCCACTAGTTAGTGAGTTTTAGTATTGCAAACAATAATCCTGCTACTCATGGTCATAATCCCACTACTTGGGATAAAATGAGGTTTTATGAAAAAACTATACAACTTCAGGCTAAACTAATAACATAATATGAAAATTCATGAAAAAACACATGGTATTAAATAAATCATTGAAAAAAGAGTCTAGATGACCCTAAATAATGCTCCAAAAAATGGCCTGTTCTGCACACTACAATACCATGACTCACAATGATAATACTGCTACTTGTAGGATAATCCCACCACTTTAAAAGTATTGGTATTTTAATTTAACCTACTATTGGTTAGACAATATCATGACTTGGTTTGGAAACCTCATGAATTATATAACAATCCCATGACTGAGTTAGTAGCGATATTGTCGACCCTATATGAAAACATAAAGTTAGTCCAAAAACAAAAATGGCTAAGCACAATACCGCTAGTCTAAATAACAATCCCACTACTTGTAGGACAATACTGTGACTGAGTTAGAACAAACTTTTGACTTCTAAAAAAATGTTTTTTATTTAAAATTTTCACTCTTTTTGGCTCCTTACTCTTAAGATTTTGTAAGGAAAAGATTTGTAAGTTGCTTGAAAGAGCTTTGTGACCATTCTTGTGAATCTATGAAGGTCTCATCAGGCTTGCCATTATGTGAACTAGGAATTTGACTAAGAAGAGGAGATTATTATTGTGATAGTGAATGAAATCAAATCAAAAGCAAACTAAACTAACATCTTCATGCCTGGTTACTAGGGTGAACTTAGTGAAGAAAGAAAAATGAATAAAGCACAACTAAAATGCAAGAAAATACACATTTCTTACCTTCCTTTATGTTCCAAGAGTATTCTTTGATTGGCTTGCTCAGTTTGTGCTCATGAAGTCCTCATGAATGGAAGCTTGAATACCTCCATCTCTCCTTGGCACCTTTGGCTTTGGTTTGGCTTGTCTTGGAGTCAATTTGGCATGGTAACACTAGTTTGAATTAAGATTTTGGAACCAATCATGCATTATAACTTTGCACAAATTAAGCTTAGAAATGATGTTCATGTCCTCTCTATTTATAGATTTTTGTGATTGATCAGAATCAACCTAAACCATTCATCCTGCGATACAGATGTGTGGTTGAGGATTCATTCAATTTTTTGGAATTAAGGTTTTAATTATCCTCATCATGACATTGGGAAAATGGTCAATTAAGAGTCATGGAGGGTATTGATAACGAATGGAGGGCATGAATCCTGATATTTGTGGCATTTATGTCCTAGGGATGTCTTCCCAAGAAATGAGGTCACTTGATGATGCAGATATTCAATATTCATTTCTAAAAATAATTTTTTAAAAAGTTTTCATGGAATTATTAATTAGGCCTTGATTTGGATTAATTATCTCTTAAGCATATTTAAGCACTTTGTGCACAAATTACTCAAATTGATTAAAATGTCTTATTATTGGTCTAAAATTTGACTAGATTGGAATAATAATGTGATGTCAAATGTGTTGGATCTATTATATTATTTATGATGTTACCAACACCAAATAACAAAGTCATGTGTCTCATGCAATATATTTGATAAGAAAGAGCAATCTAGAGCACCCAAGTGTAAAATTGGTATTTTGACTCAAAATGAACTAATCAAAGTTAGTTGGTCCATAAATTGCACTACCCTATTTAATGATACTCTATCCAAAATTGGCACTTGAATATGTCAATTTCACATCTTTTAGTGTGTTTAGGCCAAATTGTGTGCTTTAGGTGGAAATTGGTCAAAACCCTGATTGGAGGTTATTGGTGTCCAAATTTAGGTGTCTACACTCCTCCCCTTATATAATTAATTTAATAAAATTGATATAGATTTATTATTTACTATATTTAATTACAATTTTCAACTTTATCTAGACCCTTTATTACTTAGGAACTAAACCCTAGTTTCTCAAAAATAATAAAACATTTGGTGAACCTGACTTACTTTGAACAAAATCTAAAAACCCTAGGTACACTTAGGGTTTTTCCTTCATACTTTGTACAAAAATTCAATTTAAAAATTCTACTTTTTGTATATATTTTTTTGAATTTATTTTATTCAAATTTATTTTAGAATTTAAATTATTACCATTATTCCAAAATTCTAAAAACCCCAAAAATCTCAAAACCCTAGGTACACTTAAGGTTTTTCTTTAATATTTTGTGCAAAAATTCAACTTTAATTTTTTTATTTTTGTATAGGTTTTTGTGCATTTATTTTATTCAAATTTATTTAAGAATTTAAATTATTGTAATATTTTTCAAAAATTCTAAAACCCCAACCCAAAACCCTAGATATCCAAACTAGGTCCTCAAACCCTAAGCCTTCCTTACAATTTTTAGATAATTTTTTTGGAATTTTTAGAAATTGTTTGGAGTGTCAAAAATATTTTCAAAATATCTATGTTGGTAGTTATTTTGTGCAAAAATTCAATTTCAAATTTCTGATTTTTGTATAATTTTTTGTGCATTTATCTTATTCAAATTTATTTTAGAATTAAAATTATTGCAATAGTTTCAAAAATTCTAAAACCCCAACCCAAAAGCTTAGATTTCCAAATTAGGTCATCAACCCCCAAGCCTTGTTCCCTTACAATTTTTAGATAAAAATTTTGGATTTTTTTGCAAATTGTTTGGAGTGTCAAAAATATTTTCAAAATCTTTATTTTATTAGTTATTCTTGTATTTATTTACTTAATAGTAATTTTACATATTCTCTTTGGTGACATAAATAAAATGACCACTAAGGCACTTCTTCCCTCTCAACCCATAGATTATTTCTAATTTTTTCTCATAATTATGATAATGAATGGACAAATTTTCAAAATTTCACATTAGCTAAAAATGTGTAAAAATGATTTCATTTACAATGAAGATAATTACTATTATTGTAATTATAAATATGATGATACCTATGAAAGTGATAGTGAAGAAAAAGTAAATGTGTCTTCTTCTCTCAAACCTATCTCCTTTCTTCCCTCTTGTAAATAAATTTTTTTGATAAATGAGAAAGGTACTTTTCATGTCATTATCCTATGCAAAATGAACCAAATGAATAAATTAGTAATGCATTTCCAAGTAAATATTTCATTGGTGATAAATTTCTTCCATTTGAATCTAATCTCTCTCTCTCTCTCTCTCTCTCTCTCTCTCTCTCTCTCTCTCTCTCTCTCTCTCTCTCTCTCTCTCTCTCTCTCTCTCTCTCTCTCTCTTGTTACTTGTATTTTAAAATTACAACAAAATAAATGCAATAGAATAAAAATTCCAATGCATAGTTCAAATGATCCATCTCATACTCTTCACTCTAATTTGTCAAAAAAATATATAAATGATAACTGTCTTACTTTTAATTCTCACATTGAAAATGAAAATAAGGCATGCACTCCATTCCAAAACAACATAGATGCACCTAATGTTCCAATTTCACATAAAAAGTTATTGCATATTATAAAAGCAAAAAAAATTTATCTTATCCTTTTCCCTAGTGATGATAGAAGTGATAATGAGTATGATAGTGAACATGCCAATGAATATGCACAAAAATCTAATTATGATAATACATGGACTAAAGATGATTATTATACACATAATGAATAAGAAAATGCATCTCATACTTCTAACTCTTCTCTCACTCCTCCTAAACATAATGCATTACAAAATATTACTTTTATTTTTATGCATGATTCTATTTCAAATAATGTGCATGTCAATAATAACATCACATTTTATACTCAATTAGAATGTGATTCACTAAAACATAAAGATACCAATGAATCTCCAAATCCACCCCCTACTATAGGAGTACCTATTTCTCACTCTTCACCTAAAGAGAATGATAGTCCACATCCCTATACTAAGGTCTAAGTTACCATTCCTCCAAAGGTTCAAGTGAGCACACCCCCTCTCTATGATCCAATTGCTAAATGTAGCATTCCCATGGCTAAAATTAATGATCAGATTCAATGATTAAATGAACCAATTAAAGATGATAATATACCATCTCAGAATATTATTTCTTTGATGCATGTAGTTGGTGAATTAAAACACCAAGTACATCTCCTTACATTAGAAAATAAGGCTTATAAGTCTTGGATGGATGACAATTACTTACATGGTAACCCTCTTCTGAAGACATTTTTAAATGCTTCATTACCCAAGCATTTATAGATACCATCATTGCCTCACTTTCATGGAATTAGAGATCCATTCATACACATTCAATCCTTTCAAAAGGCTTTGTCATCTCATATGAGTCCTTTGATTCTACTGAAGTTGTTCTAGTAGACACTAATGGGTAATGTACAAAATTCGTTCTTTCATCTAATCCCCATTGGATCTTTGCACACATATGATGACTTAGAGGAGGTATTTATCAGTTATTACATAGTAAACACAAGCCCTCATGTTACCTATGAGAAACTTGATGCATTGCATCAAAATTCTTTAGAGCTAATCAGTGATTATATCTTGCAATTTAAAACTTCCATGTTACACTTGATCTATAAACCAATATATTTATAGGTTCAACATATCTTTATAAAAGGGATTTGCCAACCTTTCCTTGAGCATATATTATATTAGATAGAGTACTCTTTTAGGCACTTATGTTATATAGTTTTAGCCTTGAAAAAGAAATTGGGATTGATTGAGGTAGATTTAGTTGATTGAATTACTCTAGATTTCACAACAATACCTCTATCTACAACTCCTAACACACAACATACACTATGCCCTAAACAAGATAGGAGACAACAAATAGAAAATAAACTAGTTAAAAATAGAGAGCCAATTTTTAGAGTATAACCTATAGTATGCACTATAGAAAATAGTAGCAAAGTACCACTATAGTTTGATTTAGAGTGGGATAGCCCATATGTCATATTATCAACACTACTAGATAAGAGCTTAATCACATTGCCTTCTTCTCATCAACGATATCCACATCTCTTACATAGACACCACATCAACCATTTTATAAATATCATCATATCCATAGACACAAAGATAATGATTGTTAAGGACTTAGAGATTGCATTAATAAATGTGTTGATAATGAAATCATCATATTCACACAAGGGGCATTGAGATCTCCTCCATCATAGAACTATAGACCTCATTCGTCCTTGATTTAGTCATCCCAAGACATTCCTTCATAAGAATCATTAGTTACTCATCATGAGAATAATGTAGTTTCTAGGATAAAGCCTCATAGGAGATCTCCTATTCCATCTAATCAGAAGGTTTAGAAACAAGTATAATGAGGAAAACCTACATATAGTAGTGTAGTATGAGGATTACATAGTGTAGCTACATATAAATATCCAACATAGTCATAAGAATTGTATTAGAATACCACTCTAGATAGATATTCACTATAGTTGAGTTTTTAGGGTCTTATCTCATGTATCATCCCACTATAATTAAGATTAGATGAACCCACATCATAGAGTACTAACCCAAAGGGATATTCACTATGGTTGAGTTTTTTGGGACCTATTTCATTTAGCAACCCACTATAATTGAGATTAGATGAGACACCATCATAGGTTTTAGATCCATATTGATCTATTGTTCATTCATATGCATCACAATAGAGGCCACATGGCATTATTTCATGTAGCAATCCAATATGATTATGGAAAGATGAGCCTTATTCATAGCACATAGTTTTAGTGCACATCTAGTAAGGTTACATTTGGCAGAGTCTCCATGCATAGATATAGTTATTGCACAATTGATAGTATCAAATACAACACATGTTCCTACATAGCATAAGTAGTATGTCACTTATTTAGTTGGCCATCAGGGTTTAGATAGTGATACAACACACATTCATACCAATATTAGTTTATAACTTCACTTCACAGGGCAATGATGGAGCCAAAGGATTAACTAGCCTTTACATTCTCAAGCCACATAGTCAAAGGGATTGGACACATAGTCCAAACATCGTTTAACACACAAATGATTACATAGCTTCACTTAGTGGGTGATAATGGAGCCAAAGGGCTAGCCTTTGTATTTTTGAGCCACTCTCAGGAAATTAAGCATAGAGTGATACACATAAAGTGATATCTTACATTCCCTTTTAATAACAACTAACATTCCTAGTTTTAAATAACCATCCCTAACCAAACCAAATTATCCAAATCTTGACCTTACCAATATCCTATTTTTCCAATCTTAAACCAATTTACTTTATCAAAATAATTTACCAATTATAAAACCAATGATATTTTTTCTCACATATGATTACAAATCAAACCTAACATCACACTTAAACATATCATGAACAATCAAATCACATCCCAAAATTCCATCTTATCAAACATCTACATCAATGCTAAATCAACTATTCATAATAAACCATTTACAATAAATATACCAATATAATTTAAATCTCATAACATAATATGCATGAGTCAATGTCAAAACAAGTATTCATATATATATAACAAAGTTTTCAATACAATAAATTAGTATCAAATACAATCAATCATGAATGGGTATCAAGCCCTCACTCTCAGTCTCCCTCTCTCTTCCAATACTAGTCCCATAATCTAACCTAGTACTCAATGAACCCACACCTCTTTGACCTATATCATACCTCTTGCGATGACTCTCTTACTCCAATAACCAATCATGATCCTTGTACAAGTCCACATATCACCTCTAAATATCTATGTAATCATCTATAAGCCTCATACTCATCGATCTAAAATTGGGTGGGGGAATCCTATGCCTATCTAGCTCAACCCTCAGCTCATCTCTCTTCCACTACCCTAACATAGGTGTTTGTCACTATAACAACCCTATAAAATAAATGAGCATGAACACCATTCATAACTATCACTCACTATCAAACCCTCCTCCACTACATCATCAAGTACATACCATGTGAGCTCTCAAAGTGTCAACTCAATGATGGTCTCCCAATACTCATCATCTCCACTTCTTGCCCTAACCTATGCTTCATCGTCATCACCTCCCATTCCAATTGCACAAAAAGTACAAAACTACCTTAGATATGCACTTTCAATTAAAATTAAAGTACAAATTCATACATAATTCAAATATAATCATTGTTTGCCTTCCATCATCTAGATTGGATCAAGATGCTCATACTCTAGAGCATCCCCTCCATTCATAAGGTACAATGGAGGCCACCAATGCCTATCCCACCATGTGGTATACTCTTCTATTCATCTAATGTCATCTACATTAGGAATATCTATAGTCATATCCATCTTATCTAAAGATAATGGTGTGAGCTCAGCCTCAATAGGTCTCACACAATCTCTTGCTCTTAAAAATACTCATGTACTACTCACCCACACCCATGTCATTAGGGGCACATACTATGGTACCTAGAACTACTTCATAACAAACTCATACTAAAACCACTCATATATTCCATCCCAATGATCATGAATCCAATAACTAACTCTCATATATCACAACTATACTCCATCCTCTACCCACCTAGGAAATCCTCTATAAGGCCTCCATATGATATCATGAGCCACAAATATATCTAAAAATCATCTATAATGATATATCTCAAGAGACTAGATAGCCAATATACTCATCCACTATTCCCAAAATGGCTATAGAGGTGCCTACTCTACCTTAGGTAATCTAATCAGTCACATAATTGCTACGTGCTCATAAGCCCAACAATGAAATAAGGTAGTTGTACTCACCCCACCATTGAAGGAATCCTATTTGGACTTATATAAATCTCTATATAAGTGGGCTAGGATAGTCCTCCCCATGAGAATATGGTACCATATACCTTCACGCTATGTACAATCTTATGCATCCTGTATAAAATAGATACTCTACTCCTATCCATAATGAAAAATGATGCCAATAACATAGCCAACCAATTTTTTAGGTGTAAAACATTAGAATATACTATAAATAATAATAGCACATCACTGTCACTACCTCTCTAATATATACCTAAAGGAACACCAATAAAGTATAAAGATGCATGATCAATCGCATCAACACCCATGTCATCCTAAAACATCACACGTAGATCACTAACCAATAAATGTAATTTATGATACACATCATATATATGCAATCAAAATTACATGATATATATGAATCAATCTTGGATCAGATAAGATAGAGCACACCTACACTTCCAATTAGGTATACACTTGTTAAGCAGGAGCATGACCAATATGGGGATCCACTAGACCTGATTAAGGGATCATTTGTATCATTTGTCATAACATATCATACTAAGAAGGGTTACAAAGCCTACAGTATAACACAATCACACAATAACCCTGAGAGAGTCTTATGATTTGATATTTTACTTATACTAATAAATAAGAATGTAAACTATTCTAATAACAAGAAAAGTAAACTAATATAGTGCACACCAAAGCTTATGGCACAAAGTGGGGGTTAGAAAAAAAACAAATAAATAACAACTAAATAAACATGAATAAGAGACATATAATCATGTCAATGTATACATAATCCTAATACATGGAAGAGAAGAAAGCATAATTCATTATCTATTTACTCTTACAAAGGAGAAATAATGTTAGGAATACTTACCTTTGAAGATGAACCTGTCGGGCCTCAATCTCTCCCTTGGCCAAGGTGATTCACAAGAGATTGTTGTGGTTGTAAGTATAACCAAGATAAATTATCTCTAGGCTACATGACCTACCTAAGCATCTAAAAAACTTCTCCACAAGATAAGATCAGATCTCCAAAGAAAGTATTGAACCTTAAAGCTTTATTCCTCAAGTAGAATGGTCAATAAGCATATGTTCATTTACATTTATTTGATTAATTATTCACTCTCTTAAAATGGTGGTAAATGTACTTGTATTTAAAGTGGTAACTTACCTAAATTTTTTTGGACATGTCAGTTATACTAGGTTGATCGAGTTGACCTAGTACATTTTTGAGCTAACTCACTAGGTCTGTGCTAGGTTAGCTAGGAGGTTAACAAACCAAAAGAGATAAAGTGTCCCCAAAACACACTAGGTCAACCAGGTCAACTAGTTTATTGAACAAGAAGCCTAACAATACACTAGGTTAGCCATGATGACTAACCTATTTTATTAAACAGAAAGAAGGGAGATAAAATAAGGAAAATAGGGTTAAAGCATAGAAAATGATAGGAATGGTTATTCAAGAGAGAAATAATATTAGGGTTCAAGGTTGTAAGAGACAAGTGTGTAGATAGAAATTTAAAAAAGGAAAAACAATCTTACAAAGCACCAATAGTCTACCCACCCCTTTCTTGATGCACCCTTTAAGGCATGCACTCAGAGAGATTGGGACTTAGTAGGTTCCTACAAGATAGGAAATGTCAGTAATCAATAAAAGTTTGAATATATTATGTGTATACATCTTATAGATTCATATTAATCTCCCTTATAAGAATCCAAAAAGTACATGTATTTATATTCCACCTCTCACATAAGGTGGTAATTAGATATCTATCCCACTGCATTGTGCCTAGATCACACACATGACCCAACCTTGCCCTATCTATGATAGCTCTCTCATCAACAGACAATGGTAACAACGTCAATGTCTCCATCACTTGGCCCTTATGGAATTATCTCATCTACACCTCACCCTAAAAACACCAAAAATAAAATATATATCAATTAACCATACCAAGTAAATATACAAGCATCATAATAATAGGTAACAAATTAGACTCCCAAAAAACATGCCTAGTGGACAAAAACACTATAGAAAAGATAGAAACATTAGATAGGAGCACTAGAACCTAGACAATAGTGCTAAACCCTGGATACGAGTTTTGACTCTTGGACAGGAGTATTAGAACTAGAAAATAAATTCTTAGGACACTTTAAATAGCTCAAAAGCACAAAATAGGCATAAAATAGACAAAAACCAAGTATTAAGGTTACTTACTAGGCTAACATCACCACTAGCCTAAACTTGGGTAGCCAACTACTCAAACCAGGTCATGGTAGGTGCTCATATCCTTAGCATTTTCTCACTCCAAGAGCTCAAAATCTCAACCTAGTCAATGCATAAATGGATCAAGAATCAATCAAATTTCCTATATCAACCAACTTTTTCATTCAAAAAAAACTATTTCAACCATAACTCGAACCTTAAACTCTATTTTTCAAACTATTTATTTCAATAGAATCATGACAATGATACCTTTGACATCATGCAAGATTCACTCTTTTACTACTTCATTTGCCTACTATGACACACACATCTCTATATTTCTCTTACACCCAAACACACACCCTAGTCCTCACCAAGCAAAACTTGTTTCACTATTCAACAACTTAATCTAATCAATTCAACAACATTTCAATCTCTACATAACATACCAACCTTGCTTCTATTTCTACACCATTAGTCATCACTTTTGGCTCAAACTCCTCTATCACATATTTGATCCCTATCCCTATAAAGGGCATCATTCATGTTATTCTTATTTCCTCACTTACCCAACATACCCATCCACTCTGATAAGTGGATATACCATGGTTCTGACACTTCTAGTATTTAGATTATCAAATTCATCTCAAATTGGTTAATATATACAATGATTTAGATTATATGGGTCATTTAGCTTCACTCAAGACATTTAAAAGGATATGCCTTCAACTTATAGGCACATAGACTATTCAAATATGGTGGTTTATATTATATGGATTCATAGTGATTTCAATATAGATATAGAATCATATACTAGATTTGGGGGCATGTACATGATATATGTCTCACATATACATATTTATACAATATGACAAAGTTATAGGACCAGATAGTAGATTATAGGCATAGTGTAGAGCACAATTTTTTGATTTTTAGTTTTACACATGGGGCATGGCAGGATAGGTCATATCACATGTGGTTATATAGATTTCCATATTATATAGATGCATCACTCACATACCATATTTTGGGGCATGACACAAATGTTCATGTTCATCATCTAGGATTATACAGATAAAATGGCAAGACATACCATTCTCTTCTTGTACATTAACCATATTTTTAAATTACACCTAGTATTACCCAAGTTGTCACCATATTAGATTGCATAGCCATCTAAAATGGCTGGTCCATTATATTACCCAGACCCAAACTACATAATTTTGTGTAAAATAGAGGGCAAACATTGGTTTTAGGCCTTCGATCATTTCTTAGTTCTAGTTCAGATATTCAAAGTGGGGGAATGGTAGATTTTTCTCTTCATAGCATATATATTTCTATACACACATTACATATTACATGAGTTTATGTGGGATAAAACATAGGAATTAGTTTTGGGCCTTCAAGCATTCCTCATCCTTAGTTAGATTTAGAATATAGGCAAGCATTTCCCTCTACATGATACATGGATTTCACATTCAAATTTAGCATAGAGGGAATCCAATTTAGGGATTCCTTATTTCTCTAGGCACTATTCATCTCTCTACCCTTTTGCCTAGCTAGGAAGTGAGTTAGACCCTTGCATCATATTCATCTCCACATAGGTAAATACAGGTATGCGGTTTTTCTTCTTATTTATTTTAATCTAGTATTTCATTTCATTACATCACTGGTATAAAATGGGGTAAAATGTATACACCCTAAATTGGTCAAGAAACCATGAATAACATGTATTTTCATAGTCCTTTCATAGGAGACTTTGACTAAATAATATGAGCCTTGTTTGTGTTATTCATGTCTTTTCTTTTTCTTGTCTTGGTCTTGTTTCTTGCTTTGGTCACCTTTTTTCTTATTCCTAGTCGTTCTAAGATTTTAAAATGGTCATTCCACCTCATCCAAGTCAAATTTCCTAGGCCAATCCTATCCCCATAAGTCCTGAGCCTATAGGATAGGAGCATTAGAATTAGACTTTAGTGTGGACCCTAGGGTGTCCCATTTCCAATGCTCCTATCTAATTGCATTTTGAGTCCCAATGATCAGTTTCATTCACTTAATGAATCCCAATCCCTTCTTAGTTTCATCCTTAAGTTTTGTTTATATTTCTAATGTCAAAAAAATGTGAATAAAGTTTTCAAACTCAAAACAAAGATTCTCTTATATAAATGACTTCACAAGGCATTTTATTTATATCACTTACTACTTTAGCATAGTAAATAATTAAAATTAGTCAATAGTATAGCTCAACATTCTGCATCACATCTAGATTTGCAGTATTCATCAAGGAGGGGCCTAGGGGAAAGTTCATTTTTACATCTATCATGTAAATTGATTATGCACATTTCCTAAGGGAGAAATACATATGATTTGAGACCCTAGCTTAAGGGTTAATGTAGGCATTGATCAAGATAATGAGGGTTTTGGATCATACCATCATACTTCCCTTAACCCAAATTTTCTCCTTTTTACTTTTGATGTATTTTTTGTTTCATGTGTGTAGGTAAACTTAGGGTTTGAAGATTGAAATAGATCTACAACAAGCTTCATCAACATTCAACATCCAAAATTTCATAGGCCAACTTACATAGGGATAATGAACAAACCCAAAAACTCAGGTCTCTACGAGAAATTTGGATAATAGCGGTAGAAAAGGAAAATAGTGTTGGACCCTAGGGTATCCTATTTTAGTGGTCTTATCGTTTCACAAAATGAAATCTAGATCCAATTTCCTGACATCTTCCCAGCCCTGCACAATAATTCTTAGGCTTTGAAATAGTCATCGTAGTCTATTTTTACATATAATTTACTTCTCCCCCCTATGTAATTAATTTAATAAAATTTATATAATTATATCATTTACTATATTTAATTAAATTTTCCCCTTTATCTAGACCCTTTATTGTTTAGGAGCTAAACCCTAGTTTCTCAAAAATAATAAAACACAAACTTCTATACTAATTCTCATTGAATTAATAAAATATTACATAAGAGTCTTTAAATAAATCTCAACTTGAAGTTAGATTTGACATGCATAATCAAAAAATATAAACAAATCAAAAGCTACATAAATCTAATTGACCCATGCAATTTTTAGAAAATTGTTATTTTTAGTAAATTTCATCTTTTAGTAATTTTTCATCCGTTATTTTTAGATTTTTGCATGCAAGCGTGGATGGGCCTAAAAATGTCCACATATCTTCTAAACACTAAAATTAACCTAATGGATGGATTTAAACTAAATTTTATGTCTATGTAAAAAAATATGTTATTTATAAAAATGAAAAAAAACTAAAAAATTATTAAAATGTATTTTTGGACCCTTAAATGGTCATGTATAGCCTCTAATTTATTTTAAAAAAAATCCATATATATATATATATGATGGGTTATGTCTAAATTAAATGTTTCTATATGGTCATTTTGTCATAAAAAATATCTCAAATGAATTTACAAATCAAAAGTTATGGACTCCATAAGTTTGGTCTCCACATCAATTTTACATATTACAAATAAACAAATTAATCTTAAAGAAACTTTTTAAGACTTATTTAAGCCAATACTTATTTTTTGTTGTTATGTTTTTTACTCCTATGGGTTGTTTAAGTTATTTGTACCATTAACCCTAGAACAAATCTCCATTTCAAGATGGATATAATATAATTTTTCCCTCGTGTGATTCAATAAAATTGCATAAGCCTCCTATAATTTAATAATTATCTTGGTATACTTTTCAACCATCTTTAGAGGACAAACATTAGTATGGTAATACTTGATTGAAAATATGGATATCTAATGTGATTATGGTATAGGCCACTAAAATATTTTGAATATTTTTAGTAAGAAAATTTTCATGTGGATATCACTAGAGGGTAGATTATAAATTTTGGGGATTTTATTGTAATGATATCCATGCCTCTTTGGATAAAATTGGGTACTTAGGTATCAAAATGAGAATATAAGAATAAAATAAATAAATAAAAGCATGATGGTGCAAGAAAATATCCAACAATAAGAATGATTTAATATTATTATCTTCATACTTCCAAAGAATAGAAAATAAAGACACATATGATGATATTAAAATTCCTAAAATTAGAATACGCCAATATCAAATGATTTGAGCAATATTTTAGGTGATAATTCAGGTGATGGTTCTACCCCAATTGGTGGTAGAACTTTTAGGAGCGATAACTTTTACACCATAGCTTCGTTTGACTCCTCATTTGAACCATTGGAAACATAAGAATAAGGAAAACACAATGAGATGGAGAGAGCTATGTTAAATGTTTTTTGACCCCTAAAATCCCAATGGAAGTGTCCTAAATTTCAATAGTGCAATCTAAAAATAGTAAGTTTCTAAAAATAGTAATTTTTCAAATTTTGTAATGTTGTAAATCATGTAAGTTGAACCACTTCATCTCCCTCAATATTTGTGACCTTCTGCATCCTCCTCCTACCTTCAAAGTATGTATAAAAAATATATGTAGCCTACAAAGGCAAGCAGACATCTCTTTTCAGAGATAGGCATATGTTTGGAACTATAAATTTGATCAATAAAACATCTCTTCTCAGAGATAGAATTATTACAATTATGTTATTCTTATTTATTGAATTGTCTTTCAACCAAATCTCGAGTTTTGGATTAGTGGTATCAGAGAAGTTTGTCTTTAGAGTGTATGATCCTAAGGATGAGGTCAAATTATAGGAAGCTTAGGTGGAAAATAATAGAACCAATAGACTATCCACCTATTTTCTTCAAATGACCTCAAATGGTAGACAACACTGAGACATCCGATCCTTTCAAGGAAATAGTGAATGAAGACCTCCAGCAGTAGCAAGCATAAATGCTACAATAATTCACCTAAATTCTCCAACAAATCTTGATGGGAAATTATGGCTCCTCATCTGTAACCCTACATCTTTTCAGTGCCCCAACACCCTTCAAGGTTCAGGTGAATTTTGATATCCCTATAATTGAAGGAAAATCAATGTTGATGTAGTGGAAAATTAACTGGATCAATTTTTGTCCTATTTTTCTGTAAATAAATTCATCGATAAAGAGAAGATCACTTTAGCTCTTTTGAAAGCATAATTTCCTATCAAAAATTGGTGGGAATGTAAAAGAAGAGATTCAATATGGATAATATTGGACTTGAGGTGGAACCTACTTGGGATGATTTCATAGAATCTATAAAGGAAGAATACAACCCCATTGAAGTATATGATGATCTATATATAGAGTGGCAATAACTTCACTAAGGTAAGGACTAGTTTGTTCAAGATTACACTGACATTTTTCATTCTCTATCTATGAGATTGGGTATCCAAGAAAGTGATAAACACAAGGTTCTAAAATATCATGGTGGACTACAATGGTATATAAGGGGGGAGATGTAACTCTTCAATTTGGAAACCCTCAGTGAGGTGTATAAGTTCACAATAAAGATTGAGCAGAAGCATAAAAGAATGAATATGAAGAATCAACCTTCAAAATGGAAAAGTGACAAAGAAGGTTAAACATGAGGCCAAAATTGGAAGCAAAAGGAAGGGAAGATAGGGAAATGGTGTGATTACCATAAATATAAAACTCACTCCAAAGAAGAATGTCAAGCCATCAAGTCCCTACTTTTTGAGTCATAATTCTCAACATCTACTACTCTACCTCATACACACCTTACAGTCAAAGAGGATGAAGAAGAGATTGTAGATGTTGAGCCTGATGCCATCATTACATCATCACAGACCCATGAGGAGAGGTTATATGATAATGAAAGGTTGTTCTACTCTAAGTTGTGGGTGAAAGGTAAGCCTCTACATTTCAATCTTAATAGTGGGAGTCAAAAGAATTTAATCTCTGCTAATGTTTTGAAAAGCTTAAATCTATCCATGAAGCATCAACTAAAGCCATATAGTATTGGATGGTTGAATATATGAAGAAATCTCTATGTCACCCACCAATGTCTTCTCTCATATACAATAAAACCTTTCCAAGATGAGGTCTTGTGTGATGTGGTCAATTTGGATGTTCGTGATGTACTCATTGATCAACCATTCATGTATGATCAACATGGAATCTATGAATCAAGAACTTGAAGGATCACCCTCACTCTTGTAATATGGTACTATAGGGTACTAGAGGTACCACCTTCTACATCTATCTCCTTGATTAGTGCCAAGAAATTCATTCTCATGGTGGTCAAGCCACAAAAATCCAAAAGGGCTGATGTTGTAGGCTTAACTACATAAATAACACAACAATAGAAGAAAATAGATACCAACCTAAGGAATTTTATGGCCTTCCACCAAAAACTAATGGTTAGATAGAAATGGTGAACAATCAGGCCCAACATAGCTGCATAAAACACAATCCATTCCAAGTATACATTAGGAATCAAATCAAAATACAACTACCACACTTGATGACAAATATTGATGCAATGGGGACCATTGATTCTCAAGGAGGGAGGAATGATCTAAGGAACATTTTAGGTGATAATTTAGGTGATGTTTCTACCCCAATTGGTGGCAAAACTTCTAGGAGCCATAACTTTTGCACCATAACTCCGTTTGACTCCCTGTTTGAACTATTAGAAAGATAAGAATGAGGAGAACATGATGCGATGACATAGAGATATTATTTAAGGTTTTTGACCCTTTAAATATCAATGAAAGTGTCCTAAATTTTAATTTTAATAGTGGAGTCTAAAAATAGTAAGTTTCTAAAAATAGTAATTTCTTGAATTTTGTAATGTTGTAAATCATGGAAGTTGAACCACTTCATCTCCCTCAAGATTAGTGACCTTCCACATCCTTATCCTACCTTCAAATTATGTATTAAAAATAGATGTAGCTCAAAAAGGCAATCAAACATCTCTTCTCAGAGATAGGCATATGTTTGGATCTATAAATTTGATCAATAAAACATCTCTTCTTAGAGATAGAATTATTACAATTGTGTTATTATTGTTTCTTGAATTATCTTTCAACCAAAGCTCTTAAGTTTTGGATCGCTAAAATACAAAAAAAAATATACCTAAAATTAAATGGAAGATAAATATATTCCATTAAAAGAGAGAAAATTATATTACACTATTATTTGCCTCTTCGAGGGGGAAACCTCATTTGATAAATATTAATATAATATAATTTATGGATGCATTTCCACTAGTCTATGCTCCTAATTTATACTAATTATATGTTAACCTACTACTACTTCCCATGAATTTTGGATTAATCTAAATAGCTCAAAGGGTGACTTATAATTCATATGTGTTAATATATTTTGTTAATAATAACACTTAAAAATAAAAGAGCCAAGAAGAAGGGGTCATAACAAGCCATCCCAATTGAAAGGTTTTTAAAAGATGAATATTAGGATACTATTTCTAAGTTTGGAGGAGGGGTTCTCAGGTTTCATCCCTTACCAATCGACTAAATTCTCCATGATGGACATATTATGAAGTTGATGGGAGAACCTATCCAAGATAGAATCATGCTTGAGAATGATAGGTATTTATACATATAAATTGAGAAGTTTATGTTAGCTATAAAATTGTGGCCAAGGATTTTCTCAAATTAGGATACATGAAATAACAAGATCAAAATTAGAGGAAGGTGGAAGTTCTAGCATATAGGCCATAGGGTTGATCGGTTGATAAAAATTATAAGTCCTATTTAAATTTGAAACTAATTTATAGAGACTGTTAATTTCTAAGGAGGAAACAATATAAGACTGTAACATAAGTTAAACCATATCCCTTGGTTGGAAGGCACATTTTTAATGGGCATTGATTTGCCTATTTTTCATGTGATTTAGATTCAAATTAATATTTTTTAAAGGAATCAAAGAATATTCTCCTACATAATGAGGGTAGTATCCATTACCTATACCAAATAACTACTTGGAAGGTAAGAGATTTTATAGGTTGTATTTTAAGCATAGATTTATTCTTAAAGAGACATTTTGGCAGTAGTGTGATATGTGGTGTTATACCAGTACTCAACAAGTGGTAACCACTTAACACAATGATATTATTGATCAAAGGTGAAACATTAGAGATATATTTATGATTATTTTATTAAAACTTTATATTGGCCATCTATTTATAGGAGATATCTAGAGATGATTTTATGTTGTGTTCCCATTCATTTGTGTCACATCTCAATTTATCTCTAAGATTAATAACCTTTTGATCCATGGATTTTCATAGTTATTATTTGATTAACTATTGTTTGATTAAGCTATATTTTAGATGATGATTATGGGAAAATTATATGTTGCTTAATTTACATGATTGATTAGCTATGTGATTAGATGTACATTCATATTATGTACTTAATGATCATGTTTGTTAGTTTATACAACAATATTTTATGGATATATTTATGTTTTGGGCTAAAAAACTTCATTGTTGTGAGATTGATGTAGGAAAAATCCATCCCTTAGAGAGTGATAGAGAGAGGGAATCATCAAAGAGGGTGGTGTAGATGGAGGCATTGGAGGATGACAGAGAGGAAAACTAGAAACCCACACACACACCATGATAGATTAGCATTCTTTATGTTCATTGCTTGAGTTAGATAGTTGTAGTATGTTTTGATTTTTGATATATATGTATGCTATGATATTATTTTCTATTTGATGATATTGTTTATTTCACTAACATGGTTATGTTATTGCATTTATAGTTGTTGATGTTATTGGTTTAATGTATGCATAATTCTATACTTATCCTATTGTGACTTATTATTTTTTTGGATATAGTTGAGTGTGTTATAAATAGTGTTTTATTTGGTATTCATAGATATAGGTATTAGATGGTTTCTAATACTTTTCTTGATTAGTTCATCAAGTAGTTATTAATTCTTATAAGGTTACTATTATCATTTATAATAAGTTGAATAGGATATATTAAGTCATTAATAAATTAGAAGTTATTTATTTACATTTATGGATGACATTAGTTGGCATGGTAATTATGATAATAATGTTATTGACTAATGATTGTCATATGCCTTTATGCTTAGGCAATAAACATGATTCTTTACAAAGTCAATATAGGTAGTTTTATTATTAAATGATAAAAGGAAACATCATTATATTGAACTTAGTGTTAACTAAGGTTGAATTATTCATATAGTTAAACAATGATTATATTTTTTCATGACTAGATGAAGTCATAGTGTTAAGCAATGTGTTTATAATTTATAATGAAGGTTGTATTAGTTACATTAACATTAGAATATATATAATTCTTGAAAGAATTGTTGTTATAATTGATGGTATTTTAATAAAAATACGTTATATTGACATTGTCATATGGTTTTGATAAATTTTAGTGAAGTCGATGTTATTATGCATTGGTAATGGTTTTTATGTTTAAAGGACTTGTCACTATATTCAATGACCTAGTTTTGATTCAAACTAGTTGACATATCTTTATATTTTATAATGTTTAATGCATGGATATTTATCAGGGTCAACAAACATGTATAATTTAAAAAGGATAATAAAATTATTATTTTATTTGATTAATCACTCAATATTTTAAGATGATTAGGGTTATAAATAACCATTGATTTAATAATAGGCATTATGTAAAGTAATCACATAATATTAGGGATTTTTGGGAATGATGACTATTACTATATTTGGCATGCATGAACATAGTCTTAAATAACTCTGTGAGTTGGCAGAGAAATTTGAGGAAAAAAATTATATGAATTAAGCATGTGACCATTAATATGGAAGGAGGAGGCTAGTATGGGCATGTCATTTGACTGAGGTAGAAGAGAAAGGAGAAATTGGAATGAGGAGAAAGAAAAAAAATAGATTTGGCATTGTGGGTTTTGTTACTGGGTTGGTGATGTATTTAAAATTCATATTTGATAGTTGGATGAATTTTGGTAATTAATTTAAGGGTTAGATAGTTCAGTTAAAAGGAAATTGTAAAATTAGGGCTAAATGTAGGGCCCTATGGATGGCTTGGCCACCCATAGAACCCTACATATAACCCAGGAAAACCTTAAGTGAAATGGCTAGGGATGTATTATTTTTCCCATGTTACTTTTAATACTTTGGAATCCCTATGATTATGCTTATTTCAAACTTATAAACCCTATGATTTCAGATTATAGTTATTTCATTAAATGTGTATTTTTACCTAGACTTGGTAGGGCCCTTAACTCAGTTTAGATGTCAAACTAGTCTAATTATAGATAAATGTTAATACTCAAACATAGATTTGAAACTTGTATAAGGTATGAGGGAAATTTTTGGGGTTTCAACACATACTTAGCAATATAGTTTGAAGATTTTCCTTTTCATAGTAGGAAATATATTTTTATGTATTTTATTTTGGGTTTCAATAATTCAAACCCAGACAAGGATTCAAATGTGTGTATAAGTCATTGGAAAATAAAATAAAATTAGGTTTATTTCATTTATGTGTATATCTAAATGATAAAAATATATACATATAAAGGGGTATTATATACACCCTACAAGACTTCATTGACCTAGGGTATATATACATACTAGTGTATATATATAATATGTATATATATGTATGAGAAATTGATTTAAGATGATTGTGACATTTGGTTACAAGGTATTGATTTTATATAGAGGAAAATACTATTGTATACATATTTTATGTTTTTATCTTCTATAAGTATAAATATTAAGCTAGATGACCGAGTTAAACATATGGCAAGTATGATATATATTCAGAAGAGGTGAATATTTTTGTTTGGCTGAGTATATGTTTGTGTGAATGTGCATTCAAATGAAATGCATTGATATATACATACATACATATATATATATATATATATATATATATATATATATATATACATATATATATATATATATATGTATATATATATATATGTATTTATATATATATATATGTATATATATATGTATATATATATACATATATATATACATATATACATATATATATATACATATATACATATATATATACATATATATATATGTATATATATATAAATATAAAGATATATATATATATATATATATATATATATATATATATATATATATATAAGGTGATTATTAAGTCTTAGGTAGATTATTAAAACACTATATTCATCAATGTATGCATTACATTTTTTAAAAGAGGCCATATTCATTTTGATGTGAACCAAAAATTGCTAAGGCTAAGTGAATTAGTTGATTACACATTTTATCTTTCAATATAATAAAATCTATGTGCTTTATCTTTGAATGAACTTAGATCAAATTTTATTGAATGAGAGCTAAAAGACATCAAATATATATATATTGATTGATTGATTAATATCTTTTGTGAAATAATAGAATTGGTATAACACTATTGGTTTTGGCGAATTGACGACCATAAATATTTTTTATACAAATATTCCAATTCTATGAATATTTATTTGAAACACTAAATTGGGAATTATTTTGGTATTATTAAGATTTGTGATGGAGATTTATAGTATATTTTTGTATACGTGATACTCTAAGATCATAGATGGTCAAAGTCTACTTAGAGTATACCCTATGGTTTAAATATTTTCAATTGAATGGGACATAATTTATAAATTTGTGTATTCTAAATACATGCATAAATATATGGTATAATCAGTATGATTTGTTGATGTGGTATTGAATATGGAACTATTACACCATATATATATGTATGTAACCATTTCTATACCATAAACATTACTTGCATAGCAATGATATATGGGTGTTTTTGCTATGTGTAATTGGGATAAAGGAACTTTAAAATATCTAGTGTTTAAGTTTTATAATTATCATTTTAATGATGTGTATTTAAGTGGGGTTATTAATGTACAACTAGTATATTGTTATTAAGTTGTGATTTAATGTTATTAGTTAGATGGAATAACACTTATAGTTACATATGGTACTTTTTTAATTTGATGCCTTGACATGTTTTCACCCATATGGTATGATATGTATGTGGGTTGTATATGATTCTATTTATTATTCTAAAATAAAATAGATGACTTTTAGGTTCATTGTATTACATTTGATGGACTAAATGTATGCATTTGATATTTATTTACACATCATATTTTATATTTGCTAATAGGGAGTATTTTGATTGAATATATGTGATTTTTATATTATATATAATTAACCAAATCTTACATTTATGACACTAAATAAGTAATGTAATAAATTCCACTAGCTTAATTAGCACCATCAATGCAAGATGAGGTGTAATATGATTGAGTGGTGTGTATGAAATTGACTGATCTTAAAGATCATTAACTATTTGAAAAATTTGGCCAAAGTAATTTTTATAGTTAAAAATTATCATTTCATGTGTTTGATATAGTTTACATGTTTGTAAAATATCATGTTAAAATAGATTTATATATGGTATACATCATGTATTAGTTATTTTCTAACACACAGGTTCTATTTTGTCACTCTGGAATCTCACACCATCATTATTTACCCATACATGAAAGGAGGGCCATTCCCTTATTGGAAGATAGTGTAGGGGATTTATGGTCCATGGTTGGTGTAGAAAATCACATGGATGATGATCTCCCTCCCCAAAATAGTACTACACTTGAGATTACTGATGGATACTTGAGTCCGTTAAGACTCATGTCCTATGGAGATTTATATCATTGTATTATTATTATTGAGACATTATTATTATTTAAACTATACTATTTATTCATTTGTATATCTACATCAATGGATGCAATGTTATATTAGCCATGGCTGAAATTGATTGTTACTTTAATGAAACAAATGCAATTTATATGATTTAATCACCATTGCTCATGTTTTTTTATATAACTATACTAGTGATCATTAGCTAAATGGATTATCTATAAAATTTGTGGGGTTAATTAAAAATAATACATTTAGTTAAATATAACTTAGTCAGATTTTTCATGGTAAAATTTGTTAGATGAATATGTGTAATTAATTTTTAAAAAATTATTCTATTTTGGTAAAGCCCAGTGGGGTTATTACATTGTGTTATCAGAGTTGAGGCTCAAAATATAGGAATTAATGTGTCTATTAATGCAAAATTATTATCATGTTAAGAAAGAATAATAATTGTGTACATTAGATCAGGAGGTGAGGGTACTTTGAATACCAATCCCCATATTGATCCAAACCATTTCACCACTAAGCAAGCTATGAAGTTGGATCAAATCCTTGTAACCATGTAAGATACTAGGGATCAAATCACTTCCCTAGAACAAGAAGTACATATTCATGTAGAGGAGAATTCTTAGGAGGAACTTGAAGAACATCTTGCTGAGTAGGAACATCCTCAAGAGTGGAGGCATGAGGAATTTCCATAAGATACAAGAGCTTAAGCAGCTATAGAGTTGGCATGAGATATGAAAAAGGTGAATCCACCCAATTTTGATGGAACTATATTGGGAGATGGAGCTGAAGCATGGCTGATAGAAATGGATAAATATTTCAAGATACAAAATTACTTTGAAGTCACCAAAGTAGTTTGGGGATCATATTAGCTTGATGAATCAACAAAATGGTAAGAAAATAAGAATATTGAGATGAACCTCAACTTTACCACCACCACCATTTGGGAATAGTTTATGACACTATGTAGGTCATGATGGCTTCCACAATTGTACTTTGACCAAAAGATTACATATTTTTAGAATATTAATCAAGGATACCTATTGATGAATGAATATTGGGAGAAATTCACCAATATTCTTAAGTATGTACCTTAGTATTAGGTAGATGAGAGGTTAAATATCAAAAAAAATATTATGAAATTAAAACCTCAAATTAGTTTTAAAGTAGATGTGCATGGGCCATCTACCATGGATTAGGTTTTTGATAAGGCAATCAATAAAGAACATAAACTTAAATCTCTTTCCCAAGTCATAGATAATTTCGAGAAGAAGTTTGGAATTTATAAACCAAATTTCAAAAAGAAGAACTGGAAGTAGAGGAGTGGAGACTCTAAGAGCCAATTCAAGAACCAGAAAGCCAAGTTTAGTAGTGGTTAAGGGAACATAAAATTTGGTAATGGTTTTAATGGAAACCAACAGTCTGATAGGAAGGGACCACCTAGGGGTTGATTCATTTATGGAGGTGACCAATATGCTTGAGACTATACCTAGGATAAGTTGAAGAATAAGAGTTCTGCTTCTCAACACATCTTAGCAGGGTACATTTCAATAATTAATTCATGTAGTTGTTAATAATCATTAGGTTGAGTATCAGATTCACCCATATAATAGTTAGGTATTTTATTTGATCATATAATTTCTATTTTGATTGACATATGAACTATATAATGTTTCATTGTTCCTATAATGCTTATTAAATTGTCTATAAAATTTAGAGATGGCAAATGCATGGTCAATACAATATGGGAATGAATCAAAGGTTAAAGTTGACAAGTGTCTAATCAAAGCTAAGATTACATTACCTAATTTAACTATAGTAGTGGATCTTTATGATACACCATTAGTGTCATATGATGTGATCCTAGGATTCAATTGGCTTGAAAATCATAAAGCTAAGGTTGAATACTATTTGAATAAGGTTGAGTGTCAAGATGATTCTATAAATTAGACATAAATTTAGGGTGATAAAAGGGTTTTGAAACTAAGGAAAATTTATAAAATTAAAATCAAGAAATCTTAAAGGAAGGGATGTGAGGAATTCATCTCTAAGATAAATGAGATGGAGGAATCTAAGGAACCATTCATCAAGGATTATCCTTTTATAAGGAACTTTTAGGATGTGTTTCTAGAGGAATTACTTAGATTACCTCCAAAACATGAGTTTGATGTCTTTATTGATATCATACCTAGATTGGAACCATAGTATAATGCACTATAAAAGAATACAACCACTAAATTGGCTGATTTAAAGGCTTAAATTTAGGATTTATTATCTAAAGGTTTGATTTGACCAAGAGTGTCACCATGGGGTGCACCAGTAGTCTCAATTATGAAGAAAGATGTTACTCTTAACCTTTATATTGATTACATGATGTTGAACAAGGTGATGATCAAGAACAGATATCCACTACCTAGTATTGATAATCTCTTTAATTAGATGTGAGGGACAATAGTATTTTCTAAGACTAATCTTAGAGTAGGGTATCATTAACTGAGAATCTGAGATGAGGATATTTCAAAAATAGTGTTCAAAAATTGATATGGACACTACAAGTTCACACTGTTACCTTTTTGGTTGACAAATGCTCTAGCAACATTTATGGATCATTTTGTATTGGTATTTTTAGATGACATACTCATATATTATAAGGATGAAGAATGTATATTTAACATCTAGAACTAGTTTTTCAGTGCTTGTAAAAGTATAAGTTGTATAAAAAGTTGTCCAAGTGTGCATTTTTCTAAAAAAAGGTGAAATATCTAGGACATTATCTTTGTGGATGGAATTTCAATGGATACATTGAAGAGAAAAGCCATAATGTAATGGATAACACCTAATAATGTGCATTAGGTAAGGATTTTCATGCGATTATCATGCTATTAAAAGAAATTCATTCCAAATTTATCTAAGATAGTTAATCTAATTACCTTTCTTCAACAAAAGAATGAGAGTTTTGTCTGGTCAGACAAGTTTGAGACAACCTTTTAGGAGATAAAAAGGAGGCTTAATTCATCACCAATGCTAAGAGGTCCTAATCCTAATGGTCAATTCTTAGTGATCATAAATTCATATAGGGATGGACTTGGAGGAGATCTTATGTAGGTTGGTTCAATTATAGCATATGAGTCTAGAAAATTAAAGCCTTATGAGGTGAATTATTCCCCTCATGATCTAAAACTTGTTGAATTTGTGCATGCATTACATGTTTAGAGGCATTATCTATTGGGAAAATCATTTGAGTTCAAGATTGAAAACTTGGGACTCAAGTACATCTTCACCCAACCAAACTTGAATGCTTGTCAGAGGTGATGGTTATAATTCTTATATGATTATGATTTTGATATTAATTATATCAAAGGTAAGGATAATAGAGTTGATAATGATCTAATCCATAGAAGGTACATATCAACCATGGATATTATCAAGAGTAATTTATGAGATTAGGTAATCAAATTATCATTAGAAAATGAATTATATGATCAAGTCAAGAAATCATTATCAAAGAATGCTCAAAATCCTAGGTATAAAGGATTTAGGCTAGAGAGTGATGGTATTTTGAGGTATAATGGTAGGATGTATGTGCCTAATAGAGAGAATCTAAGGATCATAGTACTAAATTAAATACATAATGCCCCATATTCAGGACATCTAGGTGTAATCAAGCTCATGGCTAATCTAAGACCAATTTATTTATAGAAAGGGATTAAGAAAGATAAAATAAATTTTATTTCTTGTTGTTTGGAATATCATCATGTGAGAGCTAAACATGTGCATCCAACTAGATTGTTATATCCACATGATATATAAAAATGGAAGTGATAGGTGATTAGCATAGACTTTGTCCAAGGGTTACCATTATGATGGAACAAAAATGATATGAACTTGGTTGTAGTTAAAAAACTAACCAAGGTAACCCACTTCATACCAAGGAACTTGATAGATGATACCTCTATGCTTATGAAGAGATTCATGAAGGAGGTATATATATTTTATGGATTTATAGAAAATATCATTTCATATCAATATCTAATAATGACTTCTAGATTTTAGTTAACTATAAATCTAACTATAAGTATGCAGTTTAATTTTAGCACTAATTATCACCTAAAAATTGATGGATAGATAGAGAGAGTTCAATAGGTTTTAAAACATCTCATTCATATTATTTAATAAATCAACAATATAAGTGGGAGGAATAAATTACAATTTTTGAGTTTTCTTATAATAATTCATATCAATTAGTGTTAAAGATGGCTCTATTTGAGGCATTATACAAAAGGAGGTGTCAAACACCAATGAATTGGGACACGTTAGAGGACAGGGTAGTCTTTAGACCTAAGATGCTTGTGAAATGGAAGAGAAAGTTAGGACAATTAGGCAAAGGTTGGCTGAGGCCAATGATAGACATAAAAGTTATGCTAATCTAAATAAAACATCAAGGCATTTTTTGTAGGTGATAAAGTGTTTTTTTTGGGTTAAGCCTTCAAAAATATTGATTAAGTTTATGAAGTTAGTGAAAATTTCACCTAGATATGTGGGAACCTTTGAGGTTTTGGAAGTAGTCAATCATGTATCGTATAGGTTTGCATTTCAATTAGATCTATCTCTTTTACATAATGTCTTCCATGTGTCTTATCTTAAAAAGTATGTTGTTGATCCTTTACATGTGTTGAATTAGAATGATTTACAAGTTATAGATCCCAAAGTGGTCATGGTTGAACCAATCAAAATAATTGACACATGTAAACTTAGTCTGTGTAATAGAGAATTGTCACAATGCAAGGTCTTGTGAGACCAATATTCTAAAGATAATGCCACTTAAGAGGATGATGATGCATTTTACATGATATTTCCACATTTGTTTATTTGATTTGTTACTAAATATTATATTATTTTTCTATTGAATAACATTTTAAATTCAAAACTTATACATTAATAAGTGTCATTGGGATAATGACCAAATTTAGGGGGAGGATGTCACATCCCAATTTCTCTATAAGCTTAATAACCTTTTGATCTATGGATTTTCATGGTTATTATTTGATTAACTATTATTTGATTAAGTTATATTGCATATGTCGATTATGGGATAGTTATATGTTTCTTAATTTACATGATTAATTAGTTATGGGGTTAGTTGTAATTTCATATTTTGTACTTGATGACCATGTTTATTAGTTTATACAATAGTATTTAATGGATATATTTATGTTTCAGGATAACTACCTTCATTATTGTGAGGTGGATGTAGGACATATCCATCCTTTAGAGTGTGATGGAGGGAGGGCATCATATGATCGATAAACTACACTAATAAACTCAAAGTGAAGTTTAAACTATGAATACTAAATTTCTCAAACTTAACAAATTCTTGAAATACTCAAAATAACTTGTAAATAATTTGGCAAATAAGTGTTCTCAGTTATCTAATTGGATTGGAACTATCAAATGAATTTTAACTTCCATTCACCAATTAAACTAGTTTTATTTTAAAAATGTCATAAATTGTCAATTTTAAAACTTTGCATATATTAAAAATCAAAAACTAAAATAAAACATGCAATCAAATGACAAATTACCATTTGACATTGATAACAGAGTTTGACATCTCTTGCCTATGTCTTTGGGTTTACCCAATAGTGAGGACCATTTCTATTAAATTTTCACAACAAATGGCATACAAATTCTTTGAAATGATACACAACTCCCCTCAGGTCTAATATCTATCTAAGAATTCCACCTTTGTTGATATACTCAAGCTTGGCAACATAGAATCCTTCATCAGTCTTCAATCCCTTCCGAACGTGCTTAAGTCCCTTCACTTAAACTATTGATCTATCCAATTTATAATAAAATAATTTCTAACCTCTCTTTTCAATTACAAAACATAATTAAAAAGGCTTACTTACTATGTACCAAGTCAGATAATAGATCAAAATCCATTTTCTAGCTTTCTCCAAGATTCCATCTAGCTCTCAACCTCTTAGAAAAAAATACATAATCTTGTAAAGCTTATATTCAAATAAAAGCTCACTCCTTTTAAACCACTTTCAAACCCATGGCTCAAGTGGTCAAGACTTATCCCTTTTACATGGTGGGTCATGAGTTCAATTCTTCAGCCTCCTTGTTGGGCACACTTAGAATTATCTTTAGTCCCACATTGGAAAAATCAAAACTACTTTGAGACTTTAAAAAGGTAAGTGGCTTCCATTTACAATGTCGATGCCCCCTTTTGGTAGGCTCAAGGTGCCAAAATTAACATGGTTAGTTGGTTGGTGTGCCAATCTTAGCATATATGCTAATCAGCCTGTCTTCTTCTCACGTTCCATGAGCTATATGGATGTGGCATGCATTTCAGTTAGTGTGACCCATTCTTGAGGTTTATGGCTCAACATTTAAGGTGGAATTCATCACAGTCTCCAAACTTAGCAAATAATCTCAATCTTGACTTGGCAAGTGGTTGGATGTGGCATGGCAAGTGTGGGTTCTCCCATGTGACTTAATGGGGTTTGCTTGGTAATAATAAATTGTAAAGAATTACTAAGGAAATAATACAAATATTTAAAACATATAATTGATTTGTCCCACATGCATCTGGTGGGTATAAAATATAGGTTTAAAAGAAAATTTGAATGTAATGGAATGTGAGATGGAGGCCAAGGAACCCCTCCTTAATCAAGTGTGTTGACCCTTGTTGAGGGCCCCTAGCAAGCCAATAGCAGGGCCTAAGGTTCTCCATATGACTACCTATCAAAGACCAGAGGTTAAAACCAAACACCAAACCAAATTTTTGCATGAACGTAAAATAACGTACTACCACGTGTCGATGGGTGATTGGTCCACTTGTCACATTCAAATTGTGACACCTCCTTATTTTGCCTATCACAAAATAACTTCAACAGTCTATAAGTTGGGCATTCAGACTCCATTTTGTGATCCAAAAGAAGCACTAAAAAGTTTTTGACAAGCTCTTCCATGTGCAAGAGGTTTCATCATGACTTGGGACCTTTTTTTGAACTAAGCTATGGATAATCATAGGAGAGGGTGGTGTAAATGGAGGCATTAGGGGATGATAGAGAGGAAAATTGGAAATCCATGCACACACCATGATAGATTATCATTATTTATGTTCATTACTTGATTTTTATAGCTATAGTATTTTTTGATTTCAAATACACACACACACACACACACACATGTATGTTGTGATCATATTTTTTATTTCATGATCTTATTTATTTAACTAACATGGTTGTGTTATTGTATTAGTGGTTATTGATGTTATTGATTTAATGTATGATTAACTATGTACTTATCCTATTGTGATTTACTACTATCTTGGATATAGTTGAGTGTGTTATAAATAGTGTTTTGTTTGGTATTCATAGCTATAGGTATTAGATAGATTCTAATACTTTGATTGATTAGTTTGTCAGATGCTTATAAGGTTCTTATTATCATTTATAATAAGTTGAATAACCTATATTAAGTCATTAATAAACTATAAGTTCTTTATTAACATTTATGGATGACAATATTTGGCATGGTAATTATGATATTAACATTACTGCATAGGTTCTTTGAGTTCTTACTGTCTTGGTCCTTTTAGTTGGATGTAATAACTGGTTCCATTTTTTGGTTTTTTATTTTCTTATCACATTGGAGTTTTCAGGTCCTGTAAAACCTAGGGTCTATCTTTTGATGTTCTTGAATTATGGTTTCAGGTCCTTGTAAAACCTATTTTTGATACTACTTATAAGTAGGTTAAAGGTTTCACCTATCAACATTATTTTTATATCTTTCAACCTTTGTTTCAGGGTTTCAGGGTCCCTTCAAAACCTATTTTTACCTTAATCTAAAACATTACTGACTAATGATTATCATAAGCCTTTATGCCTAGGCAATAAACATGATTCTTTACAAAGTCAATATAATTAGTTTTATTATTAAATGATAAAAAGAAACATCATTATATTTAATTTAGTGTTGACTAATGTTGAATTATTAATATAATTAAACAAGGATTATATTGTTTCATGACTAGACCTAGTCATAGTGTTAAGCAATGTGTTTATAATTTATAGTGAAGGTTGTATTAGTTGCATTAACATTGGAATGTATATAATGCTTGAAAGAATTGTTGTTATAACTGATGGTATTTTTGTATCAATATGATATATCAACATTGTCACATAGTTTCACTAGATTTTAGTGAATTTTATGTTATTATGCATTGGTAATGGTTTTTATGTTTAAAGGACTTGTCACTATAGTCTATGACCTAGTTTTGATTCAAACTAGTCAACATGTCTTTGAATTAGATAATGTTTGATGCATGGATATTTATCAAGGTCAACAAACATGAATTGTTTTAAAGGGATAATAAAATTATTATTGTATTGGCTTAATCACTCTATCTTTTGAGATGATTAGGGTTAAAAACAACCATTGATTTGATAATAGGCATTACATAAAATAATCACAAAGTATTATGGAATTTTGGGCATGATGATAATTACTATTTTTGTCATGTATGAATGTAGTATTGAATAACTCTATGAGTTGGAAAAGAAATTTAAAGAAATATATTGCATTCATTAAGCATATAAACCATTAAGATGGAAGGAGGAGGCTGGTATGGGCAAAAAATTTGACTGAGGTAAAAGAGAAAAGAGAAATTGGAGCAAGGAAAAAGAAGCAAAATTGAAATTTGGCATTATTTTTTTTGGTACCAGGTTGGTGATGTATTTAAAATTCCTATTTGATAGTCAGATGAATTATGGTAATTAATTGAAGGGTTTAAATAGTTTAGTTAAAATGAAATTGTAAAATTAGGGCTAAATATAGGGCCTTGTGGATAACTCATCCATCCACAAAACTCTACATACAACCCATGAAAACCCTAAGTGAAATGGCAAGGGATGCATGATTTTCACCATGTTATTTTTAATACTTTAGAAGCCCTTTGATTATACTTGTTTTGAACTTGTAAACCCTACAATTTTAGAGTATAGCTATTTCATTAAATGTGTATTTTTACCTAGACTTGGTAGGGCCTTGGACTCAATTTAGATGTCAAACTAGTTTGGTTATAGATAAATGATAACACTCTAACATAGATTTTAAACTTGTATAGGGTATGAGGTAAAAATTGGGGCTTTCAACCAAAGATTAGTAATATAGTTTGAAGATTTTACTTTTCATTATAGGAAATTAATATTTATGTATTTTATTTTGGATTTTAATTCTTTAAACCCAGGCAGGGATTCAACTATGTATATAAGTCATTGACAAATAAAATAAAAATGGGTTTATTTAATTTATGCATATATCTAAATGATAAATATATATACATATATAGGGGTATGTATATACACCCTATAGGAATTTAGTGACCTAGGGTATATATACATACTAATGTATATATATAATGTATGTATGTATGAGAAATCAATTTAAGATGATTTTGATGTTTGGCTATTACGTATTGAGTTTATGTTTTTATCCTCTACATATATAAATATTAAACCAGATGATTGAGTCTAACATATGGCTAAGCATGATATATATTCATAAGAGGCAAATATTTGTTTTTGACTGAATATATGTTTATATGACTATGTATTCAAATTAAATGCATTGATATATAAGGCAATTATCAAGTCTTAGGAAGATTATTAAAACATTGTATTAATCGATGTATGCATTAAATTTTGTAATAGAGGCTATATACATTTTGATGTGAACTGAAAATTATTAAGGCTAAGTGAATTAGTTGACTGTGTATTTTATTTGTCAATATAATAAAATCTATGTTATTTGTCAATGTATGTATAAATTTATTTGTCAATATATATATATATATATATATATATATATATATATATATATATATAGATTTATTTGTTTCAACTATACATACATACATACATACATATATATATTGATTTATGTCTTTTGAAACAATAGAATTGGTATAACATTGTTAGCTGAGTTGAATTGATGATCATATATATTTTTTTATACAAATATTCCAATTCTATGTATATTTAGTTGAAACAATAAATAGGGAAATATTTTGGTATTATGAATATTTGTGATGAAATTTTATAGTATAATTTCATATATGTGATACTCTAAGATTATAGATGGTCAATGTCTACTTAGCGTATACCATATGCTTTTAAGATTTTCAATTGAATGGGACATCATTTATAAATTTATATATTCTGAATGTATGCATAAATATATGGTATAATCAATATGATTTATTGATGTGGTATTAAATTTGTAACTATTATACCATATATAGATGTATGTAACCTTTTCTATAACATACCCATTACTTGCATAATAATGATATATGGGTGTTTTTTCTATTTGTAATTGGGATAAAGGAACTTTAAAATATTTGGTGTTTAAGTTTCATACTTGTCATTTTAATGATGTGTAGTTAAGTGGGTTTATTAATGTACAACTAGTATATTATTATTAAGCTATGATTTTTTGTTATTAGATGGATGGAATAACATTTATAATTACATATGGTACTTTTGTAACTTGAAGCCTTGACATGTTCTTAACCACATGGTATGATACATATGTGGGTTTTATATGATTTTGTTTATTACTATGAAATAAAATAGATGATTTTTAGATTCTTTGCATTACATTTGATGGATTAAATGTATGTATTTGATATTTTCGTACTTAGCATATTTTATATCTACTAAGAGGGAATATTTTGATTGAATATATTTGGTTTTTATATTATATGTAATTAACTAAATATTACATTTATGACACTAAATTAGTGTGATGGATTCCACTAGATTAATTAGTGCCATCAATGCAAGATGAGGTGTAATCTGATTGAATGGTGTGTATGAAATTGACTAATCCTAGAGATCACTAACTATTTAAAAATTTTATCCAAAGTAATCTTCACAGTTAAACATTATCATTTATTATGTTTGATATAGTTTAAATTTTTTTACGATATCATTTTAAAACATATTTATTTATGGTATACATCATGTATTAGTTATCTTAAAGTACACAAGTTCTAGTTTATCACTCTAGAGTGTTGTATTGTCATTATATACCCATTCATGAAGGGAGGGGAATTTCCTTGTTGGGAGATAGTGTGGGGAATCGATGGTCCATTGTTGGTATGGAAAAGCACTTGGATGTTGTTCTCCCTCCCTACAATAGTACTACACTAGAGATTATTGATGGATACTCAAGTTCATTGAGACTCATGATTTATGGAGATTAGTATCATTATATTATTATTATTATTATTATTATTGAGACATTCTTTTTGACAAAATTGTACTATTTATTCATCTATAAATATATAATAGTGGTTTTAATGTTGTATCAATTATGGCTAAAATTGTATTATTAATTTAATGAAATAAATGATGTTTATATTGTTTAATCAACATTGTTCATGTTTTGTTATATCATTATACTAGTGATCATTAGCTAAATGGATTAGCTATAAAAATTATGGGGTTAATTAAAAATAATAAATTTATTTAAATATCACTTATTCAAGTTTCTCATGGTGAAATCTGTTAGATGAATATGTGTAATTAATTTAAAAATTAAAAAAATTACTCTATTTTGGTAAAACCCAGTGGGGTTGTTACATTTTAAATAATTATTTTCAAAAATAGCTATTAAAAACTAAGTCATGATTAGATAAAATAGAATTAGGAACACCATAGAGGTATAAAATTTAGTAAATGGATGTTTGAGAGATGGTCTAAGTGGTCTAGGGATGGGTCATAACATAGAAATTGGTGTATTTAGAGAGGTTATCTAACACCACAAATATATTTTATTTACCCCCATATTTTATAAGGCCTTAAATAAGATCCATTAAAATATTTATTTATATCCATTATATAATGGGTAAAAGTTGTAGTAAGCTTGGATTTGACACTATTTTTTTACTTGAAACACTAGTAAGTATCACATTATTTTAAAAAATTATTGATGTATTACTTAATTCACTATCAAAAATAAAATAAATGACTTGCTAAAGGTGATGCATGCAGTTTGAATATGATATTATTTTTTATCTTTAACCTAGGTAATTAAAACCAATATTACATTTTTATATAAGTATCGTACATACCATATTTATTTAGGTTTGGAGGTAGGGTTGTCAAACCAATTTTAGATGATTTTTTGTGTATGACGTCTTAATGCCACTATTTATAGATGTCATGCATCTATTATTAAATAGGTATAGATAATGCACACATTTTTCTTATTCCTCATATTTTTTATAGAGTGTATATATGAACATATTATACTTTCCTTCTTATAATTGATTTTGTAATCATACCCCATTAGTTTGGTAATCCATTTTTGATGATTTGGTGTGGAGACTATTTGTTATAAGAAGTATTTGAGACTATGATGGTCTATTTTGAATAATAAATTTTTTCCTACCAGGCATGGCTAACACTTTTTTACAACATGGAGGATGTCAATCATTTAATTTCATATTTTGAATGTACCAAATTACACCTAGTGAGGGCCTTCCTGGTTAATGTGATGGATCATACTTATTAAATGTTAATGACTTAAAGTATATTCCCACATGCATAAATTCCAATGATGAAGTTATTATAGAAATGTGGAATTAAAAAATAGGTATATTACACATAACCTATTCTAATATGTCAAAATATTGATCTATTTCTTCATAGTAAGAAAAAGTGTCCATCTTGAGCATGGGAGTCATTGGGGTGGCTATTTTTTCATAGTCCTTGATTTTTTTTATTATTTAGTGAGATCCAAAAATACATTATGGATTATGATTATCTTATGTTTTTTTAAAATTTCCATGTCTTTAATTTATTTAGGATTGATTCAAACTCCTATTGTCAAAAAAATGTGCCAAAGATACTCAATTTTGTTTCTACCAAAAGATATGTTTCACTATTTTTCACATAGTTGATGGTTAGAGATAAGTTTTAATGAATTATTGAGGTGATGTAAATAATATTACCATGTTTTGAATTAGATTAGATATCATCAAATAAGACCAAGATGATTTTTTTTTAAAAGGTCAAAATATTAAATTTTATCAATACTTGAAATATTGAAAGGGTGTTGGGAAGCCCAAAGGGCATGAAAAAATCATAGTGAGTTGGGAATATATTCTTCCTTGATGTGTATTTAGTGATACCTAAACCAAATATATAGTTTGTACAAGAATTGTGTTCCATGTAACTCATGTAAGATTTTGTAAATAATTGAAATAGGGAATTTTTCCTTAATATTAAGTTTTCTAAGTTCCCAAAAATCAATCCAAAGTAACCAAGACCCATCCTTTTTTAGACAAGAAAAAAAATAAAAAATTGTGGACTTACTCTTGGGTGAATTACTCTTGCATATATTATCTCTTTTACCAACTTTTAAATTAATGTTTTCTATAGGAAATGGTAGTGATATAACTAATTTTTTGGGGTTAAACTACTTAAAAGTAGATGAATGTGATGATATTTATGATATCTAGGTGTAAATATGTTTTTCTCCTAAATTACCATTCGATGTTTGACTAGAACATATTACAATTCATTGAGGTAGATGTAATTAGGAGATGTGTTCAACTGAATGGAATAGAGTTGAATAATGATCTCATGACAACCTTTCTTAAGGAGCTTCTCCATATAGTGTGAGCCTATAACACTAGTTAATATAACCAAGAGGCCCTTCAATGTGTATTATTTCCCATTATCATATAACTACATGTAAAGTTGTGATAAATCCCATGAAATTAGTCCAAAGGTACCATGTGTAGTCATAGATAAAAGCATAAAGTTATAATATTACATAATTTAATATATAATATAAACACATTTAGTAACATAGTGTTTTATGTTATTTTTAATAAAATAAAAATAGTTTGTGTTTTTATTATATGTTTAAAACTAGAGAATATCATAATGTTAAATATGTATAATAATTAACTATTCTAATTTTCATAAATCTATATAAAGTTTATATTTTTGGAAAAAACTAAGAAGGAATCTACTTATCTCACATAAAAATATTTGTTGACTAGTTTAGTCATTTCATTAAAAAAAAAAAAAGAGTGAGTATGTAGGATCAATAGTAGAATCATGAATTAAAAAAAAAATCTAGACAAGTCCATTGTAAGTGGATGACACTTCAATGCACTCTAGTATGTTGACTATGGACTTGTCTTAGTTGAATGTGATAGAAAAAATGTATGAAGAGATACAGAAATCAAGAATAAATAAATGATATAACAAAGTTAGAAGTAAAATATGTTTCCAGATAGGATCATAATAGGTATACAATGGTGTCATACACTTAAGTTCATTAAATCTTAAAATTTAAGGGTTGATTTTCCATCTGAACTGATCACTGTACTTATTGCACCTATAAGTGTTGAGGAACATAATATATCACATTTAGGGTTTGGCTATGTAGACATTGATGTATGTATTGTATTTATTTTAAAATCCTTAAGAAAATTTGGTATATTAATAATTTATAATAAAAATAGGGGAGTGTAATGGGATGAGCTAACATAAATCACCCCCTTGATGATTGATAGTTGCCTACATATCCTACAATTCAAGGAGGAAAATCAATCCTACATAGTTCTCCCATCTAGAGTGAATGTGTATTTTTTCTCCTTTGACATGTGTATGCAACTATAAGATGTCTTAGATACTTGACACTAATATCTCTTTACTTAATTTAGAGGGCTCTTTAGTTGTATTGTGATTGGTACTTTGAATAATGAAAATTTTAGAAATATTAGGGTAGGTTTATCAATGTACAAAAGTGTAAATTATTTTTCCAAGTTTATAGAAAGTTGGGAAAATAAATGACTCTTGACATGTATTTATAGGTGAATATTTTGAAATTTTCCTTTAGCTGACCTTTTGAAACATGTGGAAAGACCCAAAATATTTATTTCAAATTTGTAAATGAATGGCTATTTAATGTGGGATGCAACTGATCTAAGTGAAAAAGGGCACATTACACCCTGTCTACTTAGCATAAACTCATACATAGAGGACAAGGCCTAGAGTTCAGATCTGGAGATAGTGTGATGGTTGTTTATACATATTAATCACTTTGCATTGAAAATTTATTTATAATGATAACAAAAAACAAAGGGTCAAACCCACATATATACAAATGTCTTAGAGGAATGGAGAATAATAGTCATGTAACTAAGAATAATTCATATTGTTTTGAATGTGACAAGAATTAGTATTGTTGAGTATGTATGACCAAATTTATGTGTCTAAAATTCCCCCCTTTATTATAGTAATGAAATTTCTAAAGTAAAAGAGAAAGAGTTGAACTTAAGTATGTACAACACACTTTGTGTTTGAGAAGATAATTAAATTGTGTAGGGTACTTTAATTTATAAATCCATGTAATAACTCATGAAGTAATCATTTTTTCATTATTTAAAAAAAATCTTAACTTTCAAATTTGAAAAATTGAAAATAATAGAGAGGAAGTTGCACACCTATATATAGGTGGAACCAAATCATCTTATAATCTATAACTAAATATGGATAACCATGGCCCTTTATTGAAGCATTTGAATATTTTCTATCATTATGAATTGAGAGTGATGAAGTCCCAATCTTGATAAACTAATCAAGATATTAAATTGGAAAGATGCATTATCCCAACACTCATGAATAGGGAATAGTACCAAACATACTTATCCAATAAAGGGTGGAACCATGCTACGTTCACTATAAATTATGCCAATTCATTAGTGTCACTAGAATCAAATATACATCACCCACAAAAATTTAAATAATACAACTTCATATGGATCTAGATTATAATTTGCATGAGTGAAAGGGAATTAAGAGTATTCATACCCCTATCATAACCACATTTCTCATAAAATTTGATTTTAAAATGAATATTTTTTGTACACTTTGAAATTTAAAAATTTTGATTTGTGAAATTTTAATAAATTTAATAAGTTTGATTATGAATGATTATCATTCTCCATATGCATATATATTCTCAATTGTAAATGTATCTTCATCCCATAGTTTTTTATATTTTTAACTATTTTTCACATACCCATGCATAGGCATTCAAGTGTGTATGATTTTTTGCTTTAAATATTTGAAAAGTGAGTGCATATTCATGTCATATGCCCCCAAAATTTGTTCTAAAGCCTATCATATGTTTGAATTTTAAATTAATTGAATCTATGAAAAATTGTATTCTTATTATACATTTTTTATTTTAAATATTTAAAAACATGCACTCTATATTTTTGAACTTGTATTCTATCCTAAATATATTCATGGAGGTTTGGATCTTTAAGAAAATCCAACTAAGATTCCCCCTTTAAAAATGAGGGATGTAGCCTGTAAGTCACTCATCTCAAAATAAGAGTTAAGTATATCATGTGATAAAGATATGATCATATAGTTTAATGTCATTATAAGATTGAAATAGTCATTTAAGCATGTATGTAAAATATTTAAATTGAAACATAATATTGTCATCTCTAGATAGATTTAATAATGAAGAACATAGTACTATAAGTACATTTGAATTAGACTATGCCATATGATTGCGTGATATAAATCATGACACCAATAATAAATCTTATCAAACACATAAACATAACATACAATTATGTCATGAAATGGAAAGAAATAAGGCCAAGGGTCCACACATAAATAACATGTTCAAGTGTCACATAATAAAATGTTTTACACACATAAGGCCATGGGCCACAAGTAATGGACATGTTCAAAGATTACACATACCAAACAATAATTTAATATAGATTCTCAAAAAAATTGTACAAAATGGACAAGGGCCACACAAAATAAGAAATAAATGTTAATTATTATTAAGGGGTCAAGGGTAGATAATAAAATAAAGAAAAATTGAAAGGAGGCAATTTGGATCCCACCTAAACCAGGGTGGTTTGAAATTAAACTTTGATGAAGCTTGTAGAGGCAACCCCAATACAACAAGAGTGGGATGTGTTATTAAATATTGTAGTGGATCTTTCATAAGATCTATTTCTCTAAAGCTATTGGATGGTAGTAATAATGAGGTAGAATTACAAGCTATGGTAGCATGTGTTAAAATGTAAATTGACTGTGGAATTTCCTTTTTGGAAATTAAAGGTGATTCATAAGTGGCAATTCAAGTTTTGTTGAATAAAATGGAAAAATCATGGAAGATTATAAATATTTTACATACATTATGGCCTAAATTAGAATTCCTTGAAGGATGGTTATGTTCACACTGCTTTCATGAAAGTAATAAAGTGGCAAATTTTATGGCCAATGTGGCAATTAACCAAAGGATGGAGGCAAGAATGGATAATATCAAGAAAAGTTGGGCAGATGGTAGGGATTTTGATTAAATTGAATTTTAAAGGATTTTTATAGATTGACCTTTCAAGGGGTTTTTTTGTCAGCCTCAGTCAAATTTTTAGAAGGTGTTTGTAGAGGATGTAGTTTGTTTTTATTGTCTTAGGTTCCTTTGCTTTTTTTCACAATTTTTTACTAAATTGGCCTATTTATAAAAATATTTTAGAAAATGTTAGCCTTTTTAGTTTCAATATATATTGTAAATAATAAAAAAAGGAGAATAAAAACCAAATTTATAAAAATCATTAAAAATTGGGGATAGAAAGTCCATTTGGTTTTTTGTCCTCCAAGTGTACCTATTGATATCTTGGGGGAGTATGGGAAGTGGATTTGATGGCATTGAGTTTTCAAGTTTTGAGTGATTGGATAGGCCATACATTCCCATTATGGCCTTTGAATATTTCTAGTGGATGTTATTAATGATTAGGATTGCATAAGTGAGAGTAATTATAACAGAATGGCTAATTTTGGTTTGTTGTTTGGCTTGATCTCATTGCATTAGAAAGTCAGAAGGATGGACAATTTTAGTATTGAGTTTGCTAGTTGGTCACTAGATTTTGGTTGAGCTAAAAATAGAGAAATGAGATTTGTGGGCTTAGTTTCTTACTTGAGATTGTTTAATGTGTTGTGAATTCCTATGATTAAAGTCATGGAAGATATTGAACAAGTATTGGGAATGATGTTGTTGGTGGATAGTAAGCGAGTTAGGGTGAAATCAAATCTTGCCTCACTCTTTGTAATAAATCTCTATCTATTCATGTTAGATAGAGAACAAATCAAGGCTATGGTGGAGTTCTTCATGTGGCTAGAATGCATATTGGAGCTTTTGATAGAACTAGAATCCCTTCCTCTTGGGCTGTTCCCAATGCTACCATTTCTAGGTAAAGATTTTATAGGTTTTATTCCTTTGTTGATTTTTTTTGAATTGAAATTCACTTCTTGGCTCTTGTGGATTTTTTAAATTAAGTAGATGCAGCTAGTTTGGGCTAGTCAGAGTTTTTCAAATAGAAGGGGTTATATCTACGTGATGTAGAATAATCGATGAAACCCATCTTAGGGTTGGAAGAATGGAGGGCTCTCAGGCATTCCCTAGAAATATTAGAGGTTATCAATTAGTTGGGGAAATGTGTAGGGCATGGTTCTTTCAAATCACCTCCTTGGTGGCAAGAAAAATAATAGTTTATTAAGGAGATGAGTCATGCTTAGAAACATCTTATTTTCACCCAAGTAAACTAGTTAAAAGGAGGGATTAGAGATAATAATACCATGTTTATTGGTGATGTAATATAAAGGATGGCTCAGGGTTTTTAGAGTATTAGTTTTCTAAAGATAGGGTAAGCAGTTGAGATAGGTTTCCTTCTTCCCAGTGACGGAAATTTGGTAGAACTTGTCATTTTAAAGTAAAGATGGAAAATAATGTTTTTTTTTGAAAATTTTGAAACTATTTTGGTATAATAGTTTGTATATGATTATAATACTGAGTGATAGATATTATGGTTTGAAATAAAACTAGTTTTGTTTTTTGAATAATCTTAAGCCTTAACATTTTATAGTGTTAAGCCTAATCATTATTATTCTTTGTTGAAAAATTTTATGTTAAAAGGGTTGTGGACCTAATAAAATCCCTAGTAATGATAAAAAAAATAAATCAATGTTAATCCTATCATGCATGAAAGTAAAATAACATCGAAGGATCATAAAACAAGTGAATGTAGTCTATTCGATCTACATGTATCAATGCAATATTTTTTACAAACTAGAATATCTAATATCACAATGTAAATTTTGAGTGATTTATAAATATGATTGTAAGATATAAATCATAATTTAATTTGAGTCTATAAACATATCAAACCTATTATAGTGTAACCTTTAGATTTAGATGCCCCTAGCGTAGAGATGGACACTAGATAGAATGAAAATCCAACATCTAAGAATAAATATGTAAAGTATGTCCTATATAAATATTAAATACCTCATGAAATGCATGTTTGTATATAAAATAATATTATATCTATGAATATATATGATAAGTAACATATGTAAATAAGTAAACTAGTATCTTATGTCATAGTAATGCCATAATTTTTGATTTTTTGAATACTTTTTTTTATTTTTGTAAGATTTTATTTTATACATATTTTAAATATTTTGGATTTGATGTGTATTATATAGGTAAGTGCATGATGTTCATAGGGTTATTCATAAGTTTTAATTTTAGTGTATCTAGATGATAAGATCCTTTACCTATGTTTTTAGTAATAGTAATTAGACCTAGCTAATTTGGCTTTAACTTGCCCTTTTTATCTTTCTCTCATTACTAGTTTTAATTTTTATTTTAAAATGAGATACCCAATATGAAATTCAAGATTAATAACCTTATTTCCATATGTATGTTTTATGAGATCCTAATATTTTTTGAGGTATTCAATAGATTTAATACGTTTTTCATCAAGCATTTCTAATACATGTAATCCTTTTTAATGATACTCATGATCTTTGATGATTTCCTTGAGGGAGAATAGTAATATATATATATATATATATATATATATATATATATATATATATATATATATATATATATATATTACTTTCGTGTTGTAAATAAAATATTATAGGGTATCCTTTATTGATGTATGGACACTTTTGCAATATGCCCAAAGTGTGTAAATAATTTGATTGCACCAATCAATACCATGTTTTTTAATGTAAATAATTTAGTGTGTCAATGATTATGTGTGAATGTCTTGAATATTTGTTTTTATATCCAAGTGTGTGTATATATTACATACATGTTTAATATTCATATCCAAGTGTAAATATTTTGCATACATGTTTATTTTAAATGGATGGTGTATTTAAAATAGTCATATATAAACACCTTACATAATTTTTTATGTTGAATATATTATTCCTATTTCAAAATAAAGGTGTGGAAATATATTAAATAAAGGTTATTAAATTGGTGAGTGCATTTTGTATGTTTTATGGTATATTTAAATAAAAATGTAAGTTTGTATTAATTTTTTCATATTTTAATGGAGGTATACATGTTGAAAACATTGTTGCTTATTTGAATGGAGGAATACATGTGAATTTATTAATGTATACTAAATGAGTGAGTATATACTATAGGAATTATTGATTTTTTATATTCATTTTTGTGTGTAGATAAACCACTATGAACTCTTGGTTATGAGTTTTGTAATTTTATTTCTAGCCATGCATATTTTTAGCATACTCTATTTTTGAGTTATGGAATGTTATTTCCATCCATGCATATTTTTTGGAATAATTTTTTTGTGAGGTATGGAATGTTGTTTTCATCCATGTATATTCAATATATTCTTGTTTATGAATTAGATTATTGTTTCCAACCATGTATGTTTTTGGCTTACTCTTTTTCATATATTAGGTATACTCTTTATGAACTAAATGATTTTTCATATGTGTATGCACATTATAAATTATATGGGTGATTTTATGTTGTATACTTGGTATTTTTATATGGTTTAGTGTATTATTGATTTTAAATAGCTATGTGTTAGAGGTAAAATAATTGATATTGGGATGAATTACTGATGTAATCAATTAAAATCTAATTCCAAAACATCAAACTCTCATCCATTCAACATAATCAATCATGAATCATACAAACTAGTCATTACAATAAACAAATAAAACTATGCAAGATCAACACTTATGACACAATGATTATGTGGGAAAACCTCATGGGGGATAAAATACACTCTAAAGTATTAAAATAATTAGACTACATTCCTATAAGAGATTTAAAAATAAGATACTTTAGTGAAGCGCCCACTTCACAAAGAGAACCAACCCCTGAGCATGAAGAAGTACCCACTTGTCCTAGATGTTGAGCACACACCCAACACCTTCTAAAATAAACACCTACATAGATATGATTGATTTTAAATATTATTTAAATTAGTGAATATCACTTATTTTCAACCCTTGACACTCTTTCAAACCTTCACATGCCAATAATGCATCCAAAATAACCTTTTGGATCACTTTACACCTCTTTGATCATATTCAATATTAAACCCTATAAGAACACTATTATAACATTATAAATATGCCATATAGGTCATACACACATTATTAAACCTTATATTATCTTCAATACATCCACCAATAATACTCACACTTCACTATACTTTGCATATAAACTCTATAAACCTCCACCTTTGATCTTTCTCTTTATAGAGCCTTCATGAACACCACCTTAGTCAACCATTAGACATGACTTAACCATTAAGGATTATTTTACACTTATAATATGATAAAAATTATACAAATAGGTATATCATAGATTTTATAGACCAAATATAATCATCTAAACATTTCAATTAGGCCTAAGAAGCCCTTTTAGGTCCATGGAGACCTACTCACCCTTTTAACACTTCACTGAATAAAACTAGGAACACAAGACCACTTCAAAGCATATAGGTTCATGTAACATAACCCATAAGACAACATAATAGATTAAATTCATCATTACACACCTTTTCATATGCAAAACCTATCAATCATTTGCCTTATACATGAAATCACCATGAATGAACCAAAAGTTAACGTATAAGCAATTATTCATATTGAAGATGGATTGGTCAAACCACCAAAATACATAAGGATGATCCTTAGGGATTATAAAAAATATCTAATAGATAATTCACCTTGAAAAATCTAAACACTATCAATAAAAACTCAAATGTCCTTCCTAGGTCATTTTAAGAAGAAGGTCAAACCCTTAGTCAACTTTAGACCATAATAAATGTAGGTGTATGATTAGTAAAACCTCCAAACCATTTTTCATACATTTCCCTTGAAGTTATATACCACTTTTATTTTTATACATCATCATAAAAATTTATAGGAAAAATAGTGAGGTCTAGTTTTCCTTTGTAAATTCAAATATTTGAATTCCAAAGGTCAGTTTTTAATGCAAATTTGGCTATGAAAAATAGTGAAATCTGTGTAGGAGACCAACTTTAAACTACCATAACTTTTTATAGACACCATTTCAAGATCTTAACTTTTAAAATAATTATTACTCACAAACATTAATAAACCCATGTGACCATTTTCTTTTGAAACCTTCACATGTGTGAATGTTGAAGTCATCAATCTACTTACTCAGGAAGATATGTCAAGGTGACTAGGCTAACCTAGACCTTCACAAGACAATTACAATTACAATTAATTAATTTCACTTCAAAAATTACCCTAGTCACTCTTGAACCCTCATATGACACCTTAAACATGGTAAACACACCATTAACATCCACCATCTTGCCTAACCAAGCAAACCTCGTAAGCTCCATGCATGATTAATAAGGCACACTTTGTCATTGAGACTCATGCATACTTGACACCTGATGAACACAATTGGACACCTTAGAGACATAATTTAAAAAAACTCAACAAAATCCCCCTTTTTCATTAATTTTAACATTTATAAATGTTTTTAAAGCCAATAATAAAACTATGCACATATTCTTTCTCTCTTTACAAACACCTTCTCCCCCTTTGACACAATGACAAAGTGGGATTACCTATTGATCCTGAGGACCTATAAATGTTATAAAATACAACATCATGAATTTATATCTTCTTATAGATTATATAAACTCCCCTTATCATTTTTCATATCTTTATTTATCATGACTACTTCAAACTTACTTATTGACAACACTCTAGTTTGACCATGCACTGCTCTTTGAAGAATAAATGATCACTATAAAGTAAATAGAAGTGATAACTCCTTTATAAAATTGAGAGAGACTCCCCATGTCACCTAAAATTGGGCACCCCTTTAGCACCTTCAGAACATCTCTAACCATGATGAAATTTCATAGTTGCCTTCAAATTTTTCTCATAAGCCACCCATAGAATGAAGAATGGACATCCAAGGTATTTATCAAAAATATATGATGAATAAATACAACTGATAAACATATTAAAGGATAAATATACATTTTTATTTTAGATAAAATTACCAAAAATAACTCTTCTTTACACTATCCTTGCCTAGAGGCCTAGTAGCCCTACCTAAACCTTGTAGAACAAATAATTTTTGGTGTATCCATCCTCATGACTTTAAATTTAATACATGGAGTAAAATAATATTCCCTCTCATGCATGCCAAGAATTATGATCCATATATTTCTCTACACCATAGCTCCTTCACAAACTAACATACTAATTAATCATGTATTTACATAAATACTCAACCATAAGACACACTATAAAATTTAAAATGACTTTGAAACACCTTGAGTACATTTTTTTCCATTTTAATAGATTAATCAGCCTTAGAAATCAACTCCCTTGGGAAGGTCACTAACTCACATGGTCAACTTACCATCTTTTGGTCAATGACAACTTATAAAAATTATCTCACACTTGGAGGTAAGCAACACACACTTCTAGACCAATTTTTGAGGTTTGAATCCTTTGGTAACCCATATATCCATGAAATAGTTTTTGACTTATTAGTCCTTAAGCAAGGACTATCATACCTGAGAGACTTCAAAAATATTCAAATTTCCTTATAAGTACCTTAAAATCTTGAAACCACTTGTAACACACCTTTATAAGGTCAAAACACCATTATATGCCATAAAGTCATCTTAAACACTCACTAAACTTAATTTGACACCTAAAACTGATCATTCTGTGCATACAAACCCTATGTGTACACTTGTCATTATGCCAAAACACCTTATAATGATCATGTAAGCCTTATAAAAACTCCTCAACTCATTTTTCACATGAAAACATCAAATACAATTGGCCTCTACCCTTAGTTATCTTTCTAGACCTCAAAAACATCAAATTTTCATGATGAACACACACTAGGCAGTGAATACTGAGCAAAATGGTCAAACTAAACAAATGATCATTAAAGATAATTGTGACCAATCCAATGCATGAAACCTTGTGTAATACATTTTTTAAAGTCCTATCCATACTCCATACCAAACTTGTGTTCGTATTTCGTGATTTGACCTATCAAACCAAGCATCAAAATTTTACTAAAACTTGCCTTTAGGACCAAAGTCCCTAAGCAGAACTCTTGAAGCTTTTCAACACAAACCTATGGAGAAAGATTATGAAATTTTTACTTCCCCTCAACAAATTAACTTATAATTATCAATAAAAGGAGTTGACTCCAAATATTTTTCTTAGATATTCAAATATTTCTTTGTCAATGGTTTAGTCATAATATCTATGAGTTGTTCTTTTATATGCACATACTCCAACCTAACACTTTGATTACTCACTTAATCTCTCAAGAAATGATATATAATAGAAATGTACTTCATTTTTTAGTGTATAATAGTATTATTAAAGATACTAATTGCACTAATATTATCATAGTAGATAGGATAAGGTTCATTTTGTCTTACCTTATAGTCTTCTAAGGTTTGCTTCATCCACATTACCTGAGTATAATAGCAGGCATAAACTACATACTTAGATTATAAAATTTATAGGGATACAGAGGCTTGCTTCTTGCTTGTCCAAGATACTAAACATTCACCTACGAAGAAAATAACACCATTGGTACTCCTCATATCATCCACACATCCTACCTAATCTGCATCAATGTATGTCTTTAGAGTGAATTCTTTACTCTTGGGATACCATAAACCATATTCTATGGTTCTCTTGAGATACCTCAAGATTATTTTAATCGATTTTAAGTGATATTATCTAAGATTAACTTGAAAGCTACCTACAAGGCCTACTACTTGCATGATATTAGGCCTAGAATTAGTAGAGTACAAAAGACTTCTAATCATAGATCTATACAAGGTTTGATCAACCTTTGGTGAGTTATCTTGTTTACTTAGCTTGCATCATATGATCATTGGAGTATTCATTGGCTTACAATCTAACATGTCAAACTTCCTTAGCATATCTTTGATGTAAATTTTCCATTGAAATGAATATCTTTGCATCAATTTAGTTAATCTACAATCCTATGAAGAAAGAAAGTTCTCCAAACATTAACATTTCAAACTCAATCTTCATAGCATCTGTAAACTCTCTACTCACATTATCATTATCAGATCCAAAAACTATGTCATAAACATAGACTACCACTCGTAATTGATGAGTGCCATCTATATTAATGTATAAATTACTATCAATTATCCCTTTTTTAATCCTTATCTCAATAGATATTTGTCTAATCTATCATACTAAGCTTTAGGAGCTTTTTAAAGACCATATAAAGCCTTGCTTAGTTAAAAAACATAGTCCTAATTACTTGTCATGGAAAATCTTTAGGTGGCTCAATATAGACTTCTTCATCTAAATTACCATTCAAAAAATTACATTTCACATCCATTTGGTAAACTTTTAAACCTTTGAAGCTTATATATGATTAGAAGAGTCTAATTACTTCCATTATTGCCATAGGATCAAATGTCTCATCAAAATATATCCCTTCAAATTGAGCATATACTTTACACAATAGTCTAGCCTTATTTCTTTTGACCTCTCCTTTCTCATTCATCTTGTTTCTAAAAACCCACTTAGTTCCTATCACATTTTTGCCTTTTGGCCTAGGTACCAAATTTGATGTTTCATTCTTTACAATTCGATCAAGTTCCTCATGTATTGCACATGTCCACTTTTCATCCTTGATAGCTTCCAATAATGTTTTAGGTTCAACATTGGATAATAGAGATGTGTCTTGTTGATTTTGATTGATCAACATTCTCTTTCTAGTTTGCAAACTAGAATTCACATCTCTCTATATTCTCCTAGAAGGGGATTTACTTTCTTGTCTTACATCTTCCTCTTCATCATTTGATTTATTAGGTATGCCTTCATTATTTGAAATAGGGTTCTTAGTAGTGTCATTCATTTGTAACTTAGGCTTCTTGATTTCACCTATCTCCTCATATCTTACCTTAAAACTTTCAATAACCTTGTGGAGTCTCTTATTGAAACATGTGTAAGCAGAACTTATGGAGGAATAACCTAAGAAGATGTCCTCATCAGACCTTGAGTCAAATTTACCAATATTTTATTCATCCCTCTTGATAAATCACTTATTCCAAAACACTCTAAAATGTTTGACATTAAGTGCCCTATTCTTCTATATCTCATATGAAGTCTTATCACCATATACTCTAACTTGGCACCTATTTAAGATGTAAATTAATCTATTAACAACCTCTTCCCAAAAACCATCTGATAGTTTGGAATCTTGAAGCATGGTTCTACTCATCTCTTCGTTAGTTATGTTTTTCCTCTCAACTACCCCATTTTGTTGGGTTGTCCTAGAAATAGGATATTGTCTTCTAATGCCTTATTCCTCACAAAAAGTATCAAAATCATAGGACTAAAATTAACCTCCTCTATCTAATCTCACACACTTGATTTTTTATCCTTTTTCATTTTCAATAAGATCTTTTAATGCTTTATTTTTTTCAAAAGCTTCTAATTTATGCTTAAGGAAATATATCCAATTCATCCTAGTAAAGTCCTCAATTAATAACATGAATTAACTATTACTTTTAATACCTTGAGTTTTTTTAGGTCCACATAGATTAGTGGAGATTAATTTTAATGGTACTATTTTGAAATTCTTCTTAGATTTATAGCTTCTCTTGGTTTACTTTCCATGAAGGCATGAATTGTAAAGAGTATGAGGAATAGTCATGATTTTAGGCATATGCCTTACTAATCATTTTAAACTAATCCTCACCAAGTTATCAAAATTCAAATGTCCAAGTCTTATATGCCAAAGCTAGTTTTCCTATAATTGATTCATGAAGCTCTCCTCTCTATTGGATTCATGGAACACATAAACGTTATTTTCTACATTTTTAATGTTTTAAAATATTTTTTTAGTCTTGGATGTTCTCAATTCACACCCTTTGTCATGAAAATTCAAAACATTTCCTTTCTTACAAATTTATATATCACTTAGAATATTATGTTTCAAACCTTATACCTATAGAATATTTTTATTTTTAGTGTGACCATTATCCAAACTAACAAAACCTTTCCCAACTATGTTAGCAAAATTATTTTCACCAAATTTTAATAAGCCTAAATTATGCTTCTCAAGAGAGAAACTTTATCTTGTCTCCTCTCATATAAATTGAACATCCACTATCTATGTACCATTTCTTATTTTTATGCTCTTGAGTATGTAAGGAAATTTGAATAAACATTAACTCTTGCTTTTGTGTACTATTTTAATCCTAATTATTCTTTTCTTCAATCTTAAATTTGTCTTCCTTGAACAATTTGATGGTGTCAATGACTTTAAATGTCATTTTTCCAATAAGCCCTCTTATAATATTTGGATATATATCCTTATTGATTGTAGTTAAATCATAAAAACTCACTTTTTCTCTTTGAAGACAAATTATAGTCCCTATATCAATGCCCATATTGATTTTAAGTATAATAGTACCCATTGAAGACATAACTATAGTTATTCATGCTAGTCATCCATTTTACTTGATCATCAATAACTCAAAACTTCTCATCTTTAAGTTCTTTGGTAGATATGGAATTATTCTTGTCCTTAGATAAAATCACATCTATATATGTCATATATTTACCTTCTATATGATATATTCTTTGATTCAATCCTTTATCTACCATATCCTAAAAATTATTGATTGTTGTTTATATTTTACCTATTTGTGTCTTCACACTATCAATACTTGAATTACTATCAAAACATATAGAGGAAGTTAGATCTAAATTTTTAATTCATTTATTATTCTTAAATATTTCATTTTCTTCCTTTATATGTTTAATTTATGATAAGGCACATACTAGTTTACCTTGAAGATATGTCTCAACCTCTTTGTCATGTATTGTACCTATGATCACCTTTAAGGGGTTAAAATTAAAAAGGTGTGGTCCTGATATCAATTTTTAGAGGTAAAATCACTGAGAGGGGGGTGAATTAATGATGGAATCAATTAAATTCAAATTCAAAAACTTCAAACTCTGATCCATTCAACATAATCAAACATGAATCATACAAACTAGTCATTGCAATAAACAAAGGAAACTATGCAAGATCAACACTTATGACACAATGATTATGTGGGAAACCCTAATAGGGGATAAAAACCACTCTAAAGTATAAAAAAATGGTAGAATAAATTCCTATAATATATTTATAAATAAGATAATTTAGTGAAGCACCCACTTTATAAGGAGCACCAACCCCTAAGCATGAACAAACACCCACTTGTCTTAGATACTGAGCACCTACCCAATACCTTATGAAATAAAAACCTACATAGCTCTGATTTTCTTTAAATTTTATGGATAAATAGTGAACACCACTTATTTTAAACCTTTTACTCTCTCTTAAACCTTTACACACCAACATTGCATCCAAAAAAACCTTTTGGATCACTTTACACCTCTTCGCTCATCTTCAATCTTCAACCCTATAATAACACTTTTATAACATTTAAAATATGAACTCTAGGTAATAAACACATTCTTAAACTTGATATCCTCTTAAATATATCCACCAAGCACACTTTACTATCCTTTGCATATAAACTCTATAAACCTTCACCTTTGATCTTGCTCTTTATAGAGACTTTATAAACAACACCTTCTTAGTTGGATATTAGACATTTATTAGCCCTTAAGGATTATTTTACACTTATAATAGGATAAAAATCATCCAAATAGGTTGACCATAGATTTTATGGACCACCTTTAGGCATCTACACCTTTCAATCAGGTTTAATAATCCATTTTAGGTTCATGGAGACCTATTCACCCTTTTAGCACTTCACCAAGCAAAAATAGGAACACAATACCACATAAAAGCATATAGATCCACATAACATAACCCATATGACATCATTAATATATTTCATTCATCCCTACATAGCTTTGCATATGTGAAACTTATCAATCATTTGATGTATACATGAAATCACCAAGAATGAACCAAAAGTCACCTTGTAAGCAATTGTTCATATTGAAGATGGGTTGGTCAAACCACCAAAATCAATATATCTGATCCTTAGGGAGTCTAAAATAATATTTTATAGATAATTCACCTTGAAACATCTAAACACTATCAGTAAAAACTCAAATATCCTTCCTGAGTCATTTGTAGAAGAAGGTCAAACCCTTAGTCAACTTTGGAACATAATAAATGTAGGTGTATGACTAGTAAAACCTCAATACCATTTTTAATGGATTGACCTTGAATTTATATACCACTTTTATTTTTATACCACCATCAAATTCATCTGTCATCAAAATTTATAAGTAAAATAATGAGGACTAAGTTTCCTTTGTAAATTCAAATATTTGAATTCCAACGTTCACTTTTTAATGCAAATTTGGTTATGGAAAATAATGAAATATGTCTGGGAGACCAAATTTGGACTACCCCATAAATTTTGATAGACACCGTGTCAAGATCTAAAATTTGAAAAACCTGATCTAGGAACAAATCTAAACAGACCCATGTGACCATTTATTTTGACACCTTCACACGTGCTAATTTTGACGTCATCAATATTCTTACTCAAGAATATTTACCAAGGTGACTAGGCTAACCTAGACATTTGCAAGATAATTCCAATGAATTATTTTCACTTCCAAAAGTACCCTAAGCACTCTTACCCTCATGTGACTCATCAAACATGGTCATCACACCATCAACATCCACCATCTTTCATAACCAAGAAAACATTGTAAGATCCATATATGATTACTAAGGCACACTTTGTCATTGAGAGTCATGCATACTTGACACCTCATGACCACGCTTGGCCACCTTGGAGACATCATTGACAACACCTCAACACTATGTGAATTTTGTAAACTTAAGAGGAAAAAATTAGATATGTATATTATATGGAATATTGTGCATATGAATGGATTATGTAGTGGTAAATTTATATAAATAATAAAGCTTTTAGGCTTAGTACATTCTCACGTGCATTAAATGGTATGTATATCTTATGATGTAGGGGTTCAAAGGAAGATCTTATTTTCACTAGGATTGTAGCCTTATTTATTTAATTTTAATACTCAAATAATATTATTTATGATTTCAATATGGTTTTTAACTCAATTTAATTCTTTATAACCCAATAAACTGATATTTACCTTTCTTTAAATGTAATTCTTTCAAAAAGATTTAAAACAAGTCGTTTAGACCTTATTTATAGGTTTGTAGACTAAGTTTATTTAATAAATTTATATGTATGAATCCTAATAACTTTAAACCAAATTTAAAACCTCAAATTTACTTTTATGAACTTATTTACAAATTTTAATTTCATTTGGCTAGTTAGTTTTGATTTATAGTGTTTTTATTGTTCTAATTAGGCCTTGTTTTAGACCCATAGTCTAAGATTTTTGAATATATTGAGTTTTAGGCCTATAAAATTATTGGAAAAACTTTATAACCTTATAAATAATCCTAAAATACTTATATAAAACATTTCATGCAATTTTAAGGCTTCATTTTCAAGTTATGATGATTTTAGTACTCTAAAACCCTAGTTTAAGGTCTTTTGATAGTCACAAGGAAGCAATCTAACTTTTATATAAAATTAAAATTATAAAGAATATTTTTAATTGTTTTAAGATTTATTAATAGCTAAACACTCCATTATTATTATGTCAATCACTTTTTCACCTTAAAAAATCTCAAAACATGATAAAAATAACTTTTCTTGCTTGTAGAAGTACTTTTCTTGGCTACAAAAAATTTGTACTTGCTTTTATAGCCTATAACATCCATGAACACTCATAAAAAATAATAAAAATGATTAAAATATAATAATATAATTCAATTACATGAATCATAATATTAAAATTGAATAATGGAACTCATCAATGCAATCTTTCTTTATTTTTAGGTGTAAATTGTGTTACATAGCTCTATCACAATCCTATTTTTCAAAAATTCCTCATTCTTTTATTCAATTACTAGATTTATTGGTATTATTTTATTATTTTAATATATAATCAAATAAATATCTCTCATTATTCTCCCTCTCCTATTTTCTTCATTTTTTTTCTATTTTCTAAAACTTTGCCAACTTGCACAACCAACTAGTTAACTATTCCTTGACTTAACCTTGGTTTAATATTAATATGGAAAATTATGAATAAAGGTATTTTAAAACCTATAAACATGTCCTAATACATTAATTGACCCATAAAATAAGGATATTGACTATTGGTTGCACTATAATATGAGAAATACTCTTCAAATGTCTTTTATAAATTCAAATTTTCAAATATATATTTTTTGGTGAGAAAATCATTACTAAGCCCAAATGACCACATTTTAGAATGATAACTATTTTTAAACCTCCTAAATTATTAAACAATACCTCTTAAATCTAAATAATTTCAAAACTTGTAAAAATAATAATTAAAACCTAATGCTCTTGGATCAAGCTCCATAAGTTCGAACAATATTCATGAACTCATACTCATGAGGTCTTCAATACTGCATCCAATCAATGACCTATTCATCAACATTTTAAAATATTTTTTATGTGTCTTCTTATCATATATAAGGATGAATTTATTCCATATTAAAATAATTAACTCATCTTATTTCCAATCTCTTTCACGTTGCTTCTCAAATATATGAACATGTTGCACTAAACCACACTTATGTCTTTTCTTTCCCCTCTTCTCCATTTTTGCATTTACACATATAAAAAATACATTAATTAAATAAATATATCTAAAAAATACTTATTCAACCAATTGATCATGTCTTAAGGTTATGTTGTTCAAATCTTCTCCACTTCTACCATATTGTTCATTCTCTCCACTAACACTATGGGTTATCCAATGCTCCATATCAGCTATTTCCAAGGCTATCTTTCCTAATTTATATCTCTAATTTCAAATCCTTTTCATAATTTATCTTACACTATGATATTATTGTGTACACTAGCTTGTATAAGTTCTACCTCCCATGTTTCCTTCACATAAATTTCGAATACTACTTGGATACTCCTTTCATTTATTTACAACTCTTCATAGCTGCCATATTATTTCTCTAGCTCTATCACATCTATATTATCCTTGATTATAAATCCTTCCTATATGGGTTTCTCACAAATTTATTACTTTTTGATGTTTTTAAAATTAGTTTTGGGCTCTTCACGTGAGAACCTCACTCTCTTATTGTCCTTCAAGTCAACCTTTTTTTTCTCATTCACATGTTTTTCTTTTCTAATTTTCAAAATATATTTGATTTTTTCATATGGAAACTTACATTTCTAATTACCTTTTATATAAACTTCCTTTGATTGGCTACTTTTATCTAATGGTTCCTATACTTGCATTTTTATCTCTTCATTTTTATTAAGTGTCATTCTATAGTCTATTTTATTTGACAAACTAGCTCCTAGAATGAGATCCATATGATGGATTATGATCTTAACCCATTAGGAAAATCATCAACCAATATATCCACATAATCCTCTAATAAATTATGAATTTCCAATGGAAAATCAATAAAATTAGTAGCTATAATGAATCCCTTGGGCTTGGAAATCAATACACAACTAATCTCTTTTTATTTTATCAGTTGTAAGAATTTTTTCCCACCACCTATCAACACCTTAGTATTTTTTTATATGTTTAATTTAAATATTGTAATGGTGTCAAGGTATGATTATTATCATCCTTCTCTAATGAACTTTTATTACTCATTCAATAATGTATAACATTCCTATCAAACTGCCAAGGTCTATCCAAAAATACATTGCAAACATTCATAGGCATAATGTCATAAATTACACCATCCTTATAGCTATAAATTTAAAAATCAATCTTGAATAGCTCATTGAATAGTACACAAAGCCCCTTTTGTAGCCAAGATAAATTTTATGTTGTAAGATGTGTTAATATTTTCAATCCTATTTTTTTCAACCATGTCTAAAAAAACAAAGTTATCTATATTACCACTATAAATGATAACTTTATAACACTTACCTTTTGATTTGCATGTAGTATTGAATAAGTTCTTTCTTTGGGCTGGTTCCTTCACTTATTTGTTTGGATTTAGTAGTAATATCTTTATCAATAAGGACTCTCATACTTTAGGTTATTCTACATGTGATGGTGATGCTACACTTTCTTCATCATCTTGAACAACTTTATTTCTACCTTTAGTTCTTGTATGACTTATTTGTGAATTTTTAAGGCATTCATATGATTTATGGCCAACATACTTATTATATTTGAAATATTTTCCCCAATTTTATGGCCAACATCATTATATATATATTTTTTCCTCTATATGACTATCCTCCTCTTGTACAATTTGATTAAACTTGAGATCTATTTACTTCTTCATTATGAAACTACAATTAACTTCTACCACCTTGTTATCCTCTAGCTCTAAAATTTTTGCCTCTTCCTCTAGATTGTTGAGTTTGTCTTCTAGACAACTTATGTTCTTCATTGAGATAAAATTGATAAACCTCTTCCAATGATTTTAGAGATAACAAACTTATCTTATCCTAAATATTAAACCTTAAACCATTGAAGTACCTTGATATTTTATCAATATCTTCTTCTACATGACCAAATTTGATTATAAGCTTGTTGAATTATCAATGTAGTCCTTTACACTCATGTCTTTTTTCTTTGAGTTTTGAAGTTTATTGAACAATTTTTTTTAGTATTATATAGGCATGAATTTGGATTTGATTTTTGCTATCATTATGTACAATTTATTTATTTTCTCTTTACCTCTTTTCCTTCTTTCATCTTGAACACTATCCCACCAAAGAGATGCATATCCCTTCAACATAGTACAAGTTAATTTTACCTTATTATCTTCATCTATTCATTTATAATCAAACTATTTATCCATTATAGTTACCTAATCTATAATTTATTCAAAATTTAGGCTAAATCCATATACTAAAACCTCTAATTTAAGATTAGAATTTGCTCCTATGATTTCTTTTAAGACTCTTTATTCTGCTCTTGCTTCCTCGTATTCTTATGCAATCACTTCTTATGATTATTCCTCATTATCAATCAAATCATATATAATAACACATATTATTTGAGAAATTTATATTTACTCCAAATATGCTTTCAAATTTATCATGTCTTCCAATAATACATCTCTTGGTTGTCTTTTTGGACCTCCACTAACACCACCTCTAGCTACTCTTCTAAGTGCCATATTACACTTCTTTCAATTTTTTATTTCAAATATTGATCTTAACTCTTATTAAATAAATATATTTATGTTTAGGTCAAATTTTAATTAAAACCAAAACCATAATTTGATACCAAAAATGGTGATGGTGAAGGGGTTAATGAAGAATGAACTTGTAACTTGCATATAAGAGATATGATTAAGCCTACAAGCATTTATGATTGATAATCTTAAAAAAATATGGATTATTTATACTAAAAAAAATTCCACATTCAATTTATCTTTTTATCAACTTATTATATTCATTTCTACCTTTATCCAATCTTGAAAATGTAAGAAAACACTAAAACAAGGTTTTTAGGGCTAAGAATTAGGCTTGTAGAATGAGATATTTGAATAAATTTATTTTAAGATATCAAATAAATTTTAAAACACTTTTAAAACTTTCATAAAATCCTAATAAACTTCCTAATAAGTTTCATCAATTTTGATCAGTTCATTTTCAAGTTATGATGATTTTAGTACTATAAAACCCTAATTTAGAGTCTTTTGATAGTCACAGGGCAACAAGCTAACTTTTATGAAAAATTCAAATTATAAATAATTTTTTGGATTATTTTTAGAATTATTAATATCTCCAAACTCCCATATCACTCTTTAAATCACTTTTACAACTTGACTAAACTCAAAACATGATAAAAACAACTTTTATTGACTATAGAAGCACTTTTCTTGACTACAAAAAATATGTACTTACTTTTTCAGCCTACAACATGAAAGAAAACTCATAAAAAATAAAAAAATGATTCAAAGATAAAATTAAAATTAAATTACATGAATTATAAAATTTAAATTGAATAATATAACTCATTAATGCATTCTTTCATTATTTTTAGGTTTAAATTGTGTGACACAAATCTATCAATACCTTATCTTCAAAACATCCTCATTATTTTATTCAATTATTTGAGTTCTTGGGATTATTTTATTTTTTTCATATCTCCTCATGTACCTATATCTCATAATCATCCCTCTCATCTTTTATTCATGCTTTTCCTCATTTCTAAAACTTTGCTAACTTACATAAGCAACTAGTTAACTACTCCTTGACATAACCTTGGTTTAGTATTAATATGGGAAGTTATGAATAAAGGTATTTGAAATAATATAAGCATGTAATAAGACATTAATTTAACCCAAAAATAAGGATCATCTACTTTGGTTTCACTAGCACATGGGAAAGAATCTTTAAATGTCCTTTACGAATTCAATTTTTCAAATAGACAATTTTGGTAGGAAAATCAGTACTAAGCACAAATGATCAAATTTTGAAATGATAATGATTTTAAAACCTCATAAATGACTAAATAATACCTCATAAACATAAAAAATACCAAAAATTATGAAAATTACAACTAAAAGCTAATTCTCCTACATCATCATGTATGTTTATATGGATTATTGCAACAATGTGCATTTGGTGTATACTTGTGTGAATTTGTACATTTTGTGTGTAATTGGTTCACTCTTATTCATTAATATGGCTGGTTTTAACTATTAAAATTTTATTTTTATTAAAATTACCATGATAAAATGATTCATCATGAAACCATCTGAGTGTGGTCATGTTAAATCGATGTTCACCTATTTATATTGGTATGGTTGAGTGAGATAAATTAGTGAATGATTCATTTATCAAAGAATGTTATGACATGAAAGGTTTTTTTATGAATTAATGAGGTAATAAATGATTTATTATGATTATATTATTTTTTTATAACCATGCACGGATGTGTTCATGAATCTTTATTAGAGACTGTGATATTATTATGTTACTAAATACAAATTTTAAAGTTAAGAGTTGATTGAGCCTAATAGGTTATGCATGCATTTTATGTGTAATTATCATGATGGATTAAATATGTAGTTATGTGTATGCATGTAATGAATTATTTAATTGAGTATATAGTTTTATCTTTTTGCTAAAATTTAATTTATGTTGTTAAATCATGTAATGATAAAATTATGGTCTATAGACACTTAGATCAATAAATATGACATGTAATTTTGTATAATATATTACAATGAAATAATGATGTATACAATTAATGTTGTAATTACAAAACATATGATATATTTTATAATTAATTAGGACTTTACGCATTTGTTCATTTCACTCATAAAGGTTAGCAAGGGTATGACAAGTAATTGTGGTAGCATTACTTAGCAGGCCTTTAATTAGTTGACTAATTATTGGGACATGAAACAAAGAGTTTGAGTTCCTATGTTAAGTTTTATTTGTGTGCTACACAAGTACATTATGCCTTGATCCTAGTTACGGGTATGTATGACAGGCATGAGGCATGAGAAAAGGTTTATTTTTGTGGGGGTTATCCTTATACCTTGGTCTCCAAGACCAAATAGATTGACATAGCTCAGGTGGTTACTATTGAATTCTTTTATTGGATATCTACCACAAGATGATCTACTATTTTATAAAGATTATAATGTACTATTTTATTTAATGAATGTTGAAAACATGTACTTTGACTTTATGAATAATTTTAAATGTCATGATTAATGCATAGACATATGATGTAAATGGATTATGTTGTAACTTGTAATTAATAATAAGATCATATTTTCTCAAATGCATGTGTATTAACTTCTAAAATAAATTATTTATCATGTATTAATGGTTATACAATGTTGAGTCTCCTTAATGAGTAACTAATAAGTTCATAATATGATTTTAAATAACCGTAATAATATTTTAGTTTATATTTAAAGGATGAAATTAATCTACAATCAAAATAGGTAATGAGGCTAAAAATTGATGTCTCTATAAGGATGGCCTTAACATAGGGTATAATTTCCATGGATATAAGTCATAAACAATTAATAATAAACTTGTAGGTTCATATTCCTAAATCTATAGTTTTAAATTAGATTATACCTAATATTAAATGTAATCTATTAGTATAAATTACCATATAAAACCTAATGGAAGAACTTAAATAAATTATAGATATATTATTTAATAGAATCATATGTATTATAGTGGACTCATGTCAAAAATCAAGGAGACATAAGACATCATGAGAGTAAGAGCTAATGCCTCCAAGATATTTGAGTAATCTCATGCGAAGTTAATTGCTCATGCCCTGGATGGGTGAGGTGTGGTGTCTACATAGTGAAAATAAACTAAAACATGGTCACACCTAAATAGTAATTAAACTAATGGATAGTAGTAGTTTAATTGATCCCAACTATAATCTTAGTGTTGATAATAACTTGTTAATATGTTGTGTTTTAGACTAATTAGTTACTGTCATGATTGACAAAGTTAATATACTCATTTAATGTTTCCTTAATTCTCAAATTAACATGTTTAATGTGTTGGATATATTTTTAGTGGGAAAATAAAATAAAATTGAGGCTTGGTTTGGGGTCTCTACAATATGTTGACTATTTTGTTTATTTGACTATGAAAATAAATAGAGTGATTCAATAGGCTAATTATCAAAATAAATAATAGAAACATAATCAAGATAAGTACATTTTAAGTGAATGACATTGTAGTGCACTCTAGTTTATTGAACATAGAATTGTCTCAGTTGACTATGATAAACAATAAGCATGAAAAGATAGAGAAAGTAGGACTCTAAAAATGATAGAACAAATCTAGAATCAAAAGATGTTTTTGGATAGGACCATAAAAATTAAATAGAAACATAATGGGCCCGAGTCCATAGACTATGGAATTTTTTAGGTTGACTATACATCCAAATTAATCTCTATACCCATTGTGCATGTATGTGATGAGATATTTGATATATCAAACTTAGTTTTTTTTCTACATAGAAATTATGGTATTTCTTATCTTACATTTGAAATCCTTAGGGAGATTTTATATCTTGAAATCATTCAATAAAAATAGGGGAGTGTAATGGTATGATTTGACCTCAATCACCCATTGATAATTGATACTTGCCTATGTATCCAATAATCTATGGAGGTAAATCAATCTTGCATATTTATCCCACCTAGAGTGAATGTGTGATGCAGAAGCATCAAGCATATAAACAAAATTTCGTGTTGCTAAGGTGAAATGTCCTATTTAGGAGTCATAGTTGGTCTATTTTGGGTGTAGATGTGTGTGAAGGATCCTTTAGGATCCATTTGTGTCTTTATAATTCATTTTTAGTCATAAAAATATTTTTTATAGGTGTTTAGAATTTTCCCTCTAAAAGTGAGAACTTAAACATTCAAATATTTGAACTAAATCTAGGAGGACCATAAGCATTATATGAAGTGGTTAGGTGAGAGAATATGTGTAAAAAGGTATAATAAGTCATTTAAATAAGGTTTAATACATTTCATTTTTAAGTCATGTAGGTGGTAACAATCAAGAGTCAAGTTGACTAATGTAATTACCTCTCATAAGTTGGTTATTGTAAGGGACTTTTGATGTAAATACCACACATCCAACATTGAAGTTGGATGAAAAGAAGTGGTATTGAAGACTCTATTGTTATGGAAGATAGTGATTTGAAATGGAAAAACTCAAAGAAAAAGATAATTATATTTATAGACCCTGTTATATGCTTATGGCTATCAAGAAAGAAGGTAAGTTGGTGAGTTTGAAGTATAGACTATGTTAGGTTGAGATAATGATACATATATATATATATATATATATATATATATAGAGAGAGAGAGAGAGAGAGAGAGAATTATTGATGAGGAGTTATGTTATTTGTATTGAACTCAAGGGTATTGGTAATACTCAATACATAATCCACCATAAAGAATGAACCCTATTACACAGTCAACCATTCTTGTTCTCACACAGTCAACATGTAATGAATGAAGCTATACGTTTGAGTAAATGAATAGACATTAGGTTTTTTGAGTCTCAGTATGGTTAGAAGGATTAAAAAGGTTTTATGATAGTATTTTTATGTTTAGAACCTCTTGAATGTAAATAGACCTTGTGACACAATCAAGAACCCCTATTTTATCTCAATACAATGCAATAAGTGAGTGTTTATGTCTTAGTGAAAGAGTGTGGTGACTAATTTGATAATGTTAGAATGAGTGTGAAGGATAAAAAGTCATAATGATTACCTTGTGGTAGTATTTTAATCATTAAGATATAAATAAGCCTTTAAACCCTCATACAGTCCTTTAGAAGGACATAAAATTCTTTTATTTTGGTAATTAGAATATTTGAAAAGGTGATATAAGGTTTTTAATATATGTGGATAGATGGATGACATCAAAATAGACCTATATAAGGTCTTTGTTCAGTTTGATATGCTCTAGAGATAAATAAAATGAATTTAGAAGCCTCTCAACCTCTATAGTCACCCAACTAGGGTTTGGTGAGTAAAAACCCCATATCTTAAGTTATAAGCATAGTAATTTAATTAAAAAAATTAATCTTCCTTTTGTTTTTTTTCATAAGGATTCAAATATTTTTAGATAAGCATATTATGTAATAATATAGTTTTGGTGATTGTAGGGCTAAAAAGGCCTAATTAAGAAGAAGCTAACAAAGGACATACTATCTAAACATGGAGTTAGACCTTGAAACTTTATGAAGATTTGTAATAGAATAAATTATGATGAAATATGGCCTCAAATATATCATATGACTTTTATATTCTTTAAACAAATATAAATAATGAAAAAAGGTTACAAGCCAAGTAGCCTCACTAGTGACTTGAGGTGTGAAAGGGAGAGCTGGAGTGTGAGTGAGAGTTTAAAAGGGGTGAAGGTAAATATATTATGCTTAGGAGAGATCAATCATCATAACCAGTGGTGTTCATTAGATCAATCACAAGAGTAGGTATTGTAAACCTTAGAGAAGGTTATCTAATGAGACTAATGAGTGAGGAAAGTGAAAACCAAATGAATGAATGAATTGAATGAATGGAAATGAGTGAGATAATGATTTAGGGATATAATGATACTGATATATGACTAAATGGTGTTTGATAATAGGTTTATATCAAAGGATACTATATATCCTAGTGAAGAAGTTGGGAAACATCAATGAAGATTGAGCCTTGTGAACAAGAGAACCTTTTGAATAATATTATTGCAAGATCAGGGTTAGGATTAGATGTGTTTTAGGATTTTCCCATGTACCTATGAATCATTTGGTATAATATCAAGGTAATCTCTTGGTTCAATTTTTTTTTTTTTTTTTTTTTGAGATTTTTAAATATTGTTGATTTAAGATAGTTGCATAATGGTATGAAGACTATATGAGAGGAAATTCTAAGGTATTATGGGAAAGTGTATGGTGTAGGTATGGCCTATTTAGGTTATTATGTAGAAATTATATATTGGTGAAGAGAGGAATAATAACCCAAAATTCCAATAAGAATGACTTGAAGCTAATCAAGAGAACTGGTGAAGGTGAAGTGAAAAGAACATTGAAGCTCAAGAAATAAAGAGAAGAGGAAAGATTCCAAGATAGAGTCAAGAAGGATAAGAGAGGTCATAGATAAGGAATATAGATAGAGAAATAAAATAAAATAGAGGTATAAGAGGCAAGTTGGTAATATTTCTATTAATAGGTCTAGATAAGGCTTAGAAAGTGAAGTAAAAGAGACAAGATGGATGTACAAAAAGAGGTAATATATATGAGAAGAGAAATGGGGTAGAGTTTGGAGAAGATAGAGATCATGGTGAAGATAATGAAAGGACAAGGAAGCTAATGGATTGGTTATAGTGTTATAAGGAAGGTGAAGTGGCTACTAGAGCTACTTAAGAGAGAGAGAGAAGGTACAAGATAAGTTTCTTGAAGGAAAAGAAGAAAAGAAAGATTATAACCCATAAAGGCATGGAGGTTGAGGAATTTATAAGAGATAAATAATAATAAGAGGTTTAGAAAAGAGTTCTCATTAAGGAGAATATGAAAGAGAGTGAAGTTTCAAGAAGAGCACTTGAGAGAGAAGACAAGGAGAAGAGAAGAGTATCCAAGTAAGAGGCATTCAAGGAGACTATGTGGTTTCTTATTTTATATTCTAATTTTTTTTTTAGTGTGTGTATGTAGGTATAGAGAAACATTTGATGAAGGAAAAGTATAAGGGCTAAAATATTGTGAAGGGTGGGCCTAGTATAACACCCGTCATGAAGAAGATAAGGAAAGAGAACCAGTTGTAGAAGACAAGATGATAGATATTGAAGGCATTTAGCATGATAAAGATTAAGTGGAAGAGGAGTATTATGATTCTATAAAAAGTAATATAGTTGAAGCAAGAGAGATAGATAATCATGAAGATATGAAGGCAAAACAAGAAATCATAAATAAATACATGACCTTGTAGTAGTCATATATGGAGGTAAATGAATGCTTAATTATTGATTTTGATTGCACATGTGAAAATAAATAAAATAATATGCAGATTGGAAGAAGGAAGAGTAAATAATAGTCCTTAAAGGTGACACAAAGACATGGATATGTTTGGATTAAGTGGATCAAGATATAAAGTAGTGAGATAGAAAAGGTGAACCTCAAGAAATAGGTCATATAATCCAAGAACACAAGTGGAAAATAAGAATAAACTTGGAGGCAAAGAAAAAAGGGCAAAATACATAAAGATAACATGATAGGAAATCAATCCAAGAAGAATAAATAAGGTGAGGTAGGAATAAAACTTCAATCCAAGAGAGTGAAAAGTAGAAAATGGGTTTTAAAGAGAATGGAAAGGGTACAAGAGAAGAATATTTTAGGTATATCCCAAGGGAGCATTAGAAAATAGGAACATTGCAACTCCAAGAAGTCAATAGAAGAGATGATGGATCCAATAAAATACCAAGATATGAATGTGAAATTTTGTAAGCAATATTATGAGTATGAATAAGATAATTAGGCTTAAGGTTTGATGTCTGAAGTTATTTATGATGATTCATATGAATTTGATTCAAGTAATGAATAAATTTTGTATATAGAAATAATAACATTGTTGGATAAGCTTATGGAAAGGCAAAGAGAAGATTAATCACCTCAAAGAGTGCTTAAAAAACATGGTATGCATCATAATGAGGTTGGTTTGGATCTCATGAATGAGGGAGTTCAAGGACAAGTTAAGGATCAAGGTGCCCAAGAAGGCGAAGAAAAATATTCTCCAAAATTTGATGAAGTTGATGAAGAGGTGGATGCTCTCATGTTGAAGGAGGAAATGGAGATTCTATAGGATATTTTTAGCCCATAAAAAGGGTTGAAATCAAGTGAAGTAAAAAAAGAGAATATCATGGATGAGCTCAAACAAGAATCAAGAATGGGGTAGCATAGGGAAGCATAAATAATTATGTAAGTAAATATAGTAGCAAGCACACAAGTAAACCAAAAACGGGAGCATAAGAAAGATAATAAGCTAATATATTCCTTGGGTGAAGTTTTATCATAGTTAATACTTGAATTTAATGATCAAGGCTAGACTATAAAGTGCCAAAAAATATTTTACCATGCTAAAGATGAATTGGTTGAGAGGTTGGTCTAATAAAATGAGTAAGATTGTGTGAAGAGACAAAAAAATGGAGAAGAATGAATAAAAGGAATAAAATAAGAGTTAATTTGAAAAAATTACAAAGATATAGATTCCTAAGAGGCCATTATAAGAAGGAATCAAAAATGCCAAGGAGCGAAGACACCTAGAGGTGCATGAACCAAGTGAAATCAATGAAGAAGGCAATCATAGAGTAAGAGTATTCATGAAGGATGAGAACTATGTATTAGTAGGAGAATATGAAAAGTAAAAAGTGAGTTAGAAAAGATATAAATTTCATCAAATATAGAGTTATAGTAGTTGATACACCTCATAGAGGTAGGGGATGCATTGATAAGGAAGATAAACAAGGTAAAAAAATATCAGTACAAGAGCTTCATGATAAGAAAGGAGAAAGATAGGATAATTAGTAATTTGAGCATGGAATATACTCACAAATTTAATTTTAAGGAATTAAATAATACATTAACAATTAATTTTCTCCCTCTTGGGGAGTATGATGTAGGAACATCAAGCATATAAACACCATTTAGTGTTGTTGAGGTGAAATGTCCTAATTAGGATTCATAGTTTATCTATTTTGTGTGTAAATGTGTGTGAATGATACTTTAGGATCCATTTGTGTCTTTATAATTCATTTTGAGTCATAATAATAAGTTTTATGGGTGTTTTGAGTTTTCCCTCCAAAAGTGAGAATTTGAAAATTCAAATATTTGAACTAAATCTAAGAGGACCATAAGCATAGTATGAAGTGGTTAGGTGAGAGAAGTTATGTAAAAATGTCTAATAATTCATGTAAATAAGGTTTAAGACATTTAATTTTTAAGTAATTTATATGGTAATAATCAAGAGTCAAGTTGACTAATGTAATTACCTCTCATACACTGAGTTGGTTATTGTAAGGGAGTTTTGATGTAACTATCACACAACCAATGTTTAATTTGGATGAAAATAAGTGGTAAGTAAGTTGTGTCATAGGGTAAAATATGAGAGGAGAGATAGAGTTCTAGGAAGGAGGAAAAAACTAGAGAAAGGAAGAATGTACAAACTCTTCAAGAAAGTTACCAAGTCCATGAATGCACTATAAAATGTAATAGTTTTAACTTCAAATGAATAAAGGAAAGATTGTGTGTGTGTGTGTTTAAGATTATTAAATTGGTTTTTATTATTCATATAATATTATAGGAAAGGCCCTTGAGGCTATGGTCATGTTATTATTTATGTGAGATTACAAATTTTATTATTGGACTGTAGATTATAGTCAAGAATGGGATTGTCAAGTTGGCATATAATGATTGTTAGGGAAATATTTCCTATATTAGATTAACATTGAATACATTTGAGATCTTGAAGACTCTATTGTTATGGAAGATAGTTATTTTAAATGGTGAAACTTAGTGAAAAAGATAACTCTATTCAAATTTTGATATGCTTATGACTATGAATAAGGAAGGTAAGTTAGTGTTTTTGAAGTATAGACTGTGTCAAGTTGAGATAATGATCTATAGAAAGAGAATGATTAATGAGGAGGCATGTTATTTATATTGACTACAATGGTAATGGTAATACACAACACACAATCCACCATAAATAATGAACCCTATTTCATAGTCAATTATCCTAATTCTCACAAAGTCAACAAGTAATGAATGAAGCTATATGTTTGAGGAAATGAATAGACATTGGGTTGGTTGAGTCTTAGTATGTTTGAAAGGATAATAAAGGTTTGATGATATTATTTTGATTTTTGGAATTTCTTAAATGTAAAAAAACCATGTGACATATTCAAAAACCCCTATTTTATCTTAATCCAATGTAAAAAGTGAGTGTGCATGTCTTGGTGAAAGAGTGTGGTGATTGAGTTGATTGGGGTTGAATGCATGTGAAGGATACAAATTCATAAGAATGACCTTGTGGCAGGCTTGGAACCCTTTGGATATATACATTGTTAGAGGTATAATCACTAAGAGGGGGGTCAATTATTGATGCTAGATAATCTAATTCAATTTCAAAATCTTAAACATTTATCATACATCAAATTGATCAAGTAATATAAACATGAAAGCACATACATCCAAATCATACATAAGATAATACATCACATGAACACATCATATATGTGGGAAATCCTCTTGGGGGATAAAACCAACTAAAACCTACAAGATGGACTAAAATCCTATAAAATAAGATCCAACATTTATACCAACACCAACTGATCAAGGAACACCCATACCTTATTTTAGTGAGACACCAATCCCACAAGGATCTACTACCCCTATCTGCTTGAACACCGATAACAACTAGACCTTAAGCAAGTTTTACCTTACAAGGGGGAACCAACCCTATAGGAATCTAACAACCCACTCATCTACCTTAAAAAATAATCTTAAACACTTTTTTTCTCTTCAAATGATGATGACCACCTTTTTTTTCACTCTTCACCTCTAATCTCTCTCAAGTTGTCTCTAGGGATAACTTGCTCAAACTTTCTCTTCTAGGATCATTAGGTCCAATGACCTATATGTCCTTCTACATAAACTTGATAATATAAAAATTTATGATATTTTTCACACTCTAATGGTCCTTAATGAACTCTAACTTCTCATCAAAATGTTCTCTTCTTCACTTGAATCCTCACTAAGACAACTATCACAATTAGTCCAGTTAGACCTTGTATTTGTACCACTCTCTTCCTTTAACCCATCTTTGTCAGCCAATATGCTTTATATATTTAAACCAAACTTAATATAGTTCCATAAATAGATTAAATGTGAGAATAACACTCTTAATAGGTTATTCATTACCTTATTAGCCCCAAACCACCAATAGGTCTTCGTGAGACCTAACATAATTAAACCTTCATACTCACATGTTACATGTGAGACTGATTAGATCACCTTCATCCTTTAACAATGATTAAACCACATATAACATATCTCCAATATCCCTTTTATCACTCTCATATGGTTCCATGCCACCTGGAACACCAACTCAACACTTGAACCTACCAATTAGGTATCCTCGCTCTTTAAGTCTTCATACACATAAAACACAGTCTCAAAATTCTAAAGAAAACACTCAAGTATTTCAAATATACATAGGATTATATAACATAGGTGAACCATTAAAGAACTTTAAAACTCCTCCATGTAATTTAAACACTTCAACACAAATTCTAAGCACTAAAAAAAAACTCTCTCAAAATGACCACTCAAGTTGGTCACACATAATCAAAATATAGTTATATTATTTTGACTCCCCATATTTTATTAGGGGACAAATATGACATTAAATGACTTATAATAATACTTATAAACTTATATAACATATCCATAATCATTTTATTCCTTAACTTTTCTCAGAATGCCTTTAACTTACTTTTATAAGATGGTCACTCAAATTGTCAGTGTATTCAACAAACACAATCAACTTCTAAGAAATTATTCACACTAAATATGGATTGGTCAAACCTCCAAAAAAATTATATATATTATTCATGGATAATAAAACACTCTCCAATATCTTTTTCATCTTTAAACTTCAAGACACTATCAAGAACAACTCAAATATCCTTCTTGGATCACTTACAGACCATGGTTAAACACACAATCGACTTTTAAGCTCAATATATTTGACTGTGTAGACATTCAAAACTTATAAAAAATGTTTCTATATTCACCTTGGAGTCCTTTACAATTTTTCCTTTTACACCATCAATAAATTCATCCTATATCAAAGGATATAGGAAAAAAACTTAGCACTAGTTTTTCCTCTATTAATTTCAAATACCAATAGTCAATGATAAATGCAAATATTGTAGACATGTGTCTTCATATTTTTCTCCTTGAAAGCTTTCTCAGATTTTCTCCATCTATATCCTCAAAATTAACATGGGTTTTACCTTTCATCACTCACTATTGATTTTAGATCTTGACTCCTATGATCAAGCCACTTGGCAACCCCACGTGCCTTCTGCTCATTGACTATCTGACTCAAACCACACCATCAATCTCCATCTACATGAACAACCTCATGCCATTTATCTTCTATCAAATCATCAAAATTTAGACACTTTTCATTAGTACATGCAATATCAATAACCTTTAACATATTAACTTCACACGTGCCATTGGATCACTATATGATAAGATCACGTGCTCTATTAGAGCCTTATTAGGTCAAATTAATTACTCACTATTATATCCTTGATCTGATTTAATGCTCACCATAGATATTTGATATCAAAAATTTGGTTAATATGGGAACTTAATAAACTCTATCTAAGAAGCCAAATTTTCACATTAATAAAAAATTTATGCTTAACCTCATGACCTAAAATCTAAATCACATGATCACCTTTCATAGTGGAATCAATCCATGTGTCAAATTAATCATGAAACTTTCACACGTTTGAAATATGATGTCATTAAACCCTTAGCTTTATCTTTCAATATGACTACTTGAGCTTAAATATTCATGTGACTATTTTCATTAAATCCATTCACTTCCATAAGCACTCTAATCACTCATAACACTCCATAGGGTCTCTACAACATGACCACACCATCGATAACATCCACCATCTACCTATCCAAGTCAAACACTAAAGAATTATGCAATAACATTTAAGCACACTTTTTCATTATCATTCTAGCACAAATGACACCTCATCAACATCCTTGGTCACCTTGGAGACATCATTGACAAACCTCCAATAATCTCCCCCTTTGTCATTGATGTTAAACATCAATACAAAGATTATGCTCAGACTTTGTCTCTCTCTATAATTACTTTTTCCCCCTTTGACATAATGATAAAGTGGGCTCATCTTCTAATCTTGAGGACTTGAAAATACTTCAAGAACCAACAATAGGCAATGACCACTGTAGAGAGATGATACAGACTCCCCCTAACACTATTCATACATCTTCTTACCTTGATCTTCTCAAAAACATTCCATGAATTTACTCTTCTTTGATCATACATAGCTTCTATGGAGACAAAACATACATGAACATCTTAAAATACATGAAATTACCTTGAAAACATTAAGAGGAACTATCCCTAAGACACCTAAGCTTAGAAACCCTTTGAGAATATACAAACCATCTCCAAACATGAAGAAACAAAACAATTACCTCCATATGTTATCTCTTAGATTTAACTACACAATACTTTGATCCTAGGACCTAATCATTTATAAATTTCTCCCTTTATTTATGCATGAGGATTCAAAATATTGTCAAAGCACCTGACTTGGTTTGATCAAGTCATCATATCAACATTCTTGAGTTTATATCTATAGTATACTTCATATCTCCACCATGATTGGAACATCTCACATATGTTCCCCCTCATATCATGCACATCTCTTCAAGCCTTTCAAACTATCTAAGCTAGCTCCCCCTAGATCCATGCTTCACCTAGATTATGACATCTTCCATAATTCTTATTAATGAACTAGGTCTTCTAGAAACTCTTCAAAACTATCATCCTTGATTATAAACTTGGAGATCTTCATTTCCTATCTATAGATCTTGTACACATAGCTTTGTTCTTCACCACTTTGACCAACTAGACCATCCTTCAAATATTTGACAAAATTTTTTAATTTAGGATCATTTTCCCTAAATATATCTTCTAAAACATTCCAACACAACACTTTGGAGTAATTTCATAAAACTCATTGCTTCCCGTTAACTAATCATATCTTCTCAAAAGATCTTTCTTATCCTACAACATCAACCATAAACTCAACTAACATCCACCATGCTTCCTCTTAATAACAAGTGTCTCCTTAAGCCTATAGAGAGAGACCCATTTTACATAGTGAGACTAAAAGTCCCAAAACTTATGAGACTCCAATATCTCCATACTTTCATTTGAATTGAAATATTACCTCATCACCAAATTGAATTTGAATGGATCCTTGACTTCATCTTTGATTCAAAATTTTCAACAAATGTAGAAAACAAAAAATCTCAACTTTCCTTCATGTATATCATGGTAAACAAACCATTTTTTTTCTCAGTCTGATCTCTCTTAATAGGCTTAGGTTTCCACAACCATTTTTGACCTCTTCCTTGCACACTAGGAGCTCCATACACCTTATTTTATTTTGAGAACTCATTCAACCTATTATTTTAATACCTCATAATGTGACCAATTCTATGACATATAAAATAGACAAGATCATTCATACCTTTTAATTGATGATGATTTTGATCTTTATTTGACTAATTTCTTCTCCTCTTTCCTTCTCTAGCAATGTGGCCAAAATGATTACAAGCATACCAATGACTCTAAGATGAATATCTCATTACACTGATATATTTAGCTTGTCTTCTTTCTTACACTTTAGGATCTAGATTGAACTTATCTTGACTTTATGGTCTTTGCTTTTAGAACCTATAAATGTGACTAACTCTTTGATAACTATAGAAAATAATGTCTTCCATACATTTTGTTTGAATATGGTAGTGATCTCCCTTTGACTAATTGTTTCTTCTTACATACTCCATTGCCCTATAACCAACAAAATGATAAACAAAACAATGGCCCATAAAATATTTGGCATACCTTGAAGCATTTGGTTGTTTGATTGGCTTCATCATTTTGTCTTTGAATTGATTTTACTTGTTGTCTTTCATGTTACCATCCTATTTTCTTTGTCCTAATATATATTTTTATTTTCCAATATCTCCTATCTTTATTATGACCTTTTCATGCTCCCCCTTCAGGGAAACAATATTATCCTTCAATTTAACACATTCATCTTCTTTATCCCTCATGCTTGAACTTGTATCCTCTAATTAAATTTTGAGATCTTTTATGCTATCCTTATCCTCCTTAGCACTTTTGGCCATGCCATATTTTAATCTACATGATTTCTCTTCCATAGACTTGATCAATTTTTGATTCCCCTTTTCCTCTCTCATGTATTTTCCTAACAAACCCCCCTCAAGAGATCTGACTTGTGCTTTAAGACCTTTGATCATATTTCTTATTTTATGATTCCTCTTCTTTTGATCCTTTAGTTCACCAAGTGCACTCATGAGCTCAGCTTCTAGATCAACTTATTATTACTTTCTATAATATCAAACTTATTCTTCTCTATTGTTTTGGAAAAAATCTTCATCAAACATGATAATATTTTCACCCATATTTTACCTTGGATCACCTTCAAGTGGTTAAACTTGCATAGAAGGTCTTACTTTGATACCAATTATTAGAGGTACAATCATTGAGAGGGGGGTGAATAAATTATGCTAGATAATCCAATTCAATTTCCAACTCTTAAACATTTATCATACATCAACTTGATCAAACAACATGAACATGAAAACACATACATCCAAAGCATACATAAGAGAATACATCACATGAACACATCATATATGTGGAAAACCCTTTTGGGGGATAAAACCCAATGAACCTTAAAATATGGACTATAGTCCTATAAAATAAGATCCAACATGAAGACCAATACCAAATGATCAAAGAAAACCCTTCCCTTAGTTTAGTGAGATACCAGTCCCATAAGGAGCTACTGCCCCTATCTAACTAAGCACCCATAATAACTAGACCTTTATTAAGTTTTACCTTGTAAGGAAGAACTGACCCCATACATAAATAAACACCCACTCAGATACCTTGAACATATCATCTTAAACACTTGTTGTTTCTCTTCAACTGATGATGACTACCTTTATTTGCACTCTTCACCTCCAGTCTCTCTCAAGCTACCTCTAGGGATAACTTGCTCAAACTGCCTCTTTTAGGCTCATTAGGTATAATGACCTATGCGTCTTTCTACATCAACTTGATTATATAAACATGTCTAATATTTTTAACACTTTTATGGTTCTTACTAACTTGTACCTTCTCTTTCAAATATTCTCTTCTTTTCTTGAATCCACACTAACACAACTAACATAATTAGTCCAATTAGACATTGCACTTAAACAATTCTCTTCCTTTAACCCATCTTGGTCAGCCAAGATGATTTACATATTTGAACCAAACTTAAAATATGTCCATATACATGTTACATGTGATAACCACACTCTTCATATGCTGGTCATTACCTCATTATCCCCAAACCACCATTAGGTCTTGATGAGACCTAAAATAATTAATCTTTCATACTCACACGTTACATGTGGGACTACTTAGATGACCTTCATCCTTTAAAAATAATTATAACACATAAAAATATATCTATAATATCCAATTTATCACTCTCATGTTGGTCCATTTCACTTAGAACACCAACTCAACACTTCAACCTACCAATTAGGTATCCTCGATCTTTATGTCTTCATACATAGGAAACATTGTCTCAAAATTTTGAAGCAAACAATTAAGTATTTCACATAGACATATTATTATATCACATAGGTTAACTATTTAGGATATTTTAAAAACCTCCATGTGATTTATGCACTTTAAAACAAATTATAATAACTAAAAACAACTGTCTCAAAATGACCACTCAAGTTGGTCACACACAATCAAAATATAGTTATACTATTTTGAATCTCCATATTTGATCAAGGGAAAAATATAAAAACCAATGAGTTTTAATAAGACTCATATACTTATATAACATATCTACACTCATTTTATTCCTTAAATATACTTATAACAACTTCAACTTACCTCTTCAATATGGTCACTCAAACTGTCAGTGTATTCAACAAACACATTCAACTTCTATGCAATTGTTCACATTTAATATAGATTGTTTAAACATAAAAAATCCATAAAGATAGTATTAATGGAGTATAATACACTCTAAAGTAGTTATTTCATCTTGAAACATCAATACACTCTCAAAAACAACTCATATATCCTTCTTAGATCACTTACAGACCATGGTTAAACACACAATCAACCTTGAAGATCAATATCTTTGATTGTACATACATTCAAGCCTTATAACCAATGTTTATTTATGTGTTTTGGATTACTTTAAAAAAATTTGTTTTGAACCATCAATAAATTCATCATAGATCAAAATATACAAGCAAAAAACATAGTACTAGTTTTTCCTTTCTTAATTTCAAATACCAATAGTCACTGATAAATGCAAATATTATAGACACATGTCTTCATCTCTTACTCCTTTAAATCTTGATAAAATTAAACCATTTTATCTCCTTATAATTAAAATTATTTTTACCTTAAATCACTCACTGTTGATCTTATATTTGCACTCCTATGATTAAGTGACTTGGCAGCCTCGTGTGCCTTCTACATATTGACTATGTGACTTGGATTGCACCGTTAATCTCCATCTACATGAACACCCATGTTCCATTGATCTTATATAAAATTCATCATGATTGAGACATTATCACTAGTGTATGCAATCTCATGAACCTTTGACATATTGACTTTATGCAGGCCATTGGATCACTATCTGACAAGATCATGCACTCTATTAGATCCTTATTCTATCAAATAAATTTCTTGCTATTAGATCTTTGATTCAATTTAATGCTCATCATAGATATTTGATACCAAAAATTTGGCTAATTATGATAACTTAGTAAACTTTGTCTGGGAATCCAACTTTTCACCTTAATAACTTTTGTTAAGCTCAACCTCATGACCTAAAATTTGAACCAAATGATCACCTTTCATAAGGGAATCCATCAATGTATCAAACTACTCCTAAAACTTTCACACATGTGAAATATGATGTAATAAAACTATTTATCTTTATCTTTCAAGATTAATAATTGATCTTAGACATTCATAAGACTATTTTGATTAAATCTATTGACTTCCATAAGCACTCTAATCACTCATAACACTCTACAGGGTCTCTACAACATGACCACACCATTAATAACATCTACCATTTTCCTATCCAAGTAAAACACTTAATAACTATGTAATAACATTGACACACATTGAAGCACACTTTGTCATTGTAATTTTATCACACATGACACCTCATAAACATCCTTGGTCACCATAGAGACATCATTGATAAACCTCTAATAAACATACCTTCAAACCCTCATATAGTCCTTTAAAAGGACACATAATTCCTATTTTTTGTTCATTCGAGATGTTAAAAGGTGATATAAGGTTTCTAATCTATGTGGATATATGGAAGAAATTAAAACAAACTTGGAGAAGGTCTTGGTTCAATTTGATATGCTCTAGATCTAAATAAAATTAATTTAGAATACTCTCAGCCTCTACAGTCACCCAACTAGGGTTTAGAGAGTAAAAACCACATAGCTTGAGTTCTATCAATAATAATTTCCTAAAAATTTGTAATATTCCTTTTTTGTTGTTTAGAAAAGGATTCAAGTAGTTTTGGACAAGGATAATATGGAATAGTACATTTTTGGTGACTATGGGTAAGTTGTAGGGTTAGAAAAGCTTAATTAAGAAGAAACTAACATAGGAAGTACTATCTAAACATAGATTTAGATATTTAACGTTTATGAAGACATGTAATAGGATATAGGGTGATGAAATATGGCCTTAGATTTATCAGATAACTTGTAGATTCTTTTAAAAAAAAGAAATAGTGAAATTAGGACTATAATCCAAGTAGCCTCACTAGTGAGTTGAGGTGCAAAAGGGAGAGTTAGAGTGTGAGTGAGAGTTTTAAAGGGGTGAATGTAAACATATTATGGTTAGGAGAGATCAATCATCATAACTAGTGGTGTTCATTAGATCAATCATAAGAGTGGGTATTGTAAACCTTGGAGAAGGTTGCCTAATGAGAGTAGTGAGTGAGGGAAGTGAAAATCAAATAAAAGAATGAATATAATGAATTAAAATGAGTGAGATAATGATTTAGGGATATAATTATAGTGAGATATGACTCCATGGTGTTTGATAATAGGGTTATATAAAAGGATACGACATAGCTTAGTGAACAAGTTCAAATACATCAATGAAGATTGAGCCTTGTGAATAATAAAGTAATTTAAATGAGATCATTACAAGATTAGGGTCAGTAGTAGATGAGTTTGAGGCTTTTACCATGTAACTATGCATCAATGTGCTATTTTGATCCTTTGACTATGTGTAAGTATCTATAAGATGGCTTAGATACTTGACAATGATATCTCTTGACTTACCTTAGAAGGATCTTGACTTGGCTTATGATTGATATTTATGAATGTTGTAGAATGTGGGCAGGTTTTCTTAATGTGCATAAGTGTAACTAATTTTTCCAACTAAATATCAAATTGGTAAAATGAATGACTGTTTAAATTTATTTATAAATAAATATTTTGATAATTTAATTTAGATAACCTTATGAAAAATGTGGTAATATTCCAAACATTTATTTCAAAATTTGAAACTAGATGTTATTTAGCAACATGACCAACCTAAGTGTATAGATGCACAATGCACCCCTATCTACTTAGTACATAAATATTTAAAGAGGAAAAGGTATTTAGTTTAGATCTAAAGACAATATGATTTTGTTTTTAGACAACTTGAGCATTTTACATTGAATTTTTGTGTATAATGATAATAAAAGAAGGGTTTGAACTCACATATAAATGAATGGCTTAGAGGAATGGAAAATAAGTGTTATGTAATTGAATAAGTGATTTGGTTTGGAATGTGTCAGTAATTAGAATTTTTAAGTATCTATGACCAAATTTATGTGTCTGCATATAGAAATATGTTATCATGTAAGCTAAATATATAATTTTTAATCTAATATAGATATTATAATATGTAATAATTGCATTTAAGGGCATCAAATTCATGAGTAAATTCAAGTGATATGAATCATAATATATCAAAACTAGGGAAAATTGGCATGCCCCATTTAACCATAGAAATGTCATCACGTAAGGCTCAATAAAATATGTAACCCATGTGAGGGTGTGATAGGAAAAGGGAAGGGAAAATAATGTGCTCCCATAACACCATGTAACATTGGATAAGTGAGATGACCCAATGTGATAGTATGTCTAAATATGGAAAATATATGGAAATTTATTTATCAAATGTTATATCCATAATGTAACTTGTTGTATGTAAGCTATGGAGCATGATATCCCATACTAATAAATGAAATGTGAAATCAATATTATCATGGGTTTTTAATCCTTGGCTAAGTAATATAAATCAATGGTGTTCATGGAGAATGTATGGATATGATGCCTCACATAGAAAAAAATGGTATGGGTATGTTTCCCATAATGATAATGTATAGATAGGAAAAAATGAAAAATTAGGTATGCTTTCCCCAATATAAATAAATGGTGTGGGTATGACTCCTCAAATGGAAATAAATAAGTATAATAAATTACACTTATGAGGAATATTTGGGTAAAATTCCCCCAGTGGGAATGTATCATTAGTAAACTATAGGAATTTTTAAGCATGATTCCCCCAATGGGAATATAAGGATCAAGAAATTACTAGGGTGTAAAATCAATTCAAGTGTGTGATGTTGATTAGATTATTCAAAGGTTTAAATTCTAATGTACCTAGGTGATATGTAATTTAACTAATTTTATCTATAATAATAAAGGGACTTATTATCACTCAGACCTTTCACATGTTTAATTAGAATAATTGGTTTAATAGAACAATGAAAACATCCCCAAGGTTGTGGGACCCTTGCGCTCATTGGGATGAACCTCTAGAGAACTCTAGATTTCTTCTAATTTAAATGCATCTAATTTAGGATCAAATGCAGTCTTAAAAGAGCTAAAGTAAAATATACAACTAATCCTAATTTTAAAGTATTTTTAGGGGAAAAAAGAAAACTAAAATGAAAATGGTGATGTACCAAGCACCTCTACAGACCTTTAAGAACACACTACAACTATAGAGAATGAGAAACTATTACATAGACCCAAAAATAACACAACTCCTACATAGTTATCTCACATGGAGGTATGGAAACACAATGTGACATTAGGAGGGATGAAAAATGGTACACATATAATGCCAACATAGACCTGGGTGAACACAACATAAGACCTACAAGGGAATTTAATTTTTGTACATAGGTGTGAAGGGATGGATAATAATGAGAGGGAAAATACATCCATAGCCAAAGATCAACAACCATTAAAGTACACATAGAATGCAAGAATAATAAAGAAAGGCAAACTCAATTCTCATAGTTTGTAAGGCTCAAGTGATAAAGATCTCATAGAGGGAATTTTTTTTCAGCACTTATGTGCTAAAAAAAGTCATGCGTATAATGATAAATCTACCTACTTATATAGGCAATTAGAAAGCTCATGGTCATTACTGAACCTCACATACTATTGGGGTAGTTATAATATTAAATGATGATTGGAAGAGTTGTTGAGATATTTTTTAGAAGTGAAAATTTTCCCATGATCTACATTAAATAAGTGATGCTTGATGTCATTAGCTATATTTGTATTGAAGTCTGTAGACTCAAGCTCAAATTAATACATTATTACAGCTACAACATTAACCAATTTTCAATCTTACATTTATCCAATTTTAAATTAACATCATTTCAAAGAGGGATAAATAATATTTCCAATGAAATAATCAACATTAAAAATGGATCTATGGATCAAAATATATGGATAAAAAACTAACATATAGTTGTGCATAGCCACATCAACACCTTTAAAACATGGAAAAATAGAAAATTGTAGAGCAAGATATGAGAAAAAACCATCATATATTATATTTACATAACACTCTTTAAAATATACTAAAAAGGGTATTTTTACTTTTTTTAAATGATCAAACTAACTATTATCTACTACCCTCTAAGTGTTTCCAGGTGAGGGTCACTTCGCACCATCATAGATTTTCACTGGAAACTCTAAAAAATACAAAGATAAATGCATTGCCTTCTCATGTTGCCAAGGTAATATCACATAAATTTTTACTTCATTTGGTCCTATGAAAATGGGTTTCAAAAGTGTTTACTGGGAAAATTTAGTAACTGGAAGATGCAAAAAATGACAAGTAAAAACAAAATAATGCAAAATCTAATTTTGATGGCTGTGCATTTTACACATGATATTAAAAATTTGTGTAATATATTTTACATTTAACTCTAATGACATTTGGATATTACAAAAAATAATTTGGGTATATTTAACCTCATTTAATCCTATGAAAATGATATCAAAATGTGTACACTGGCAAGATCTAAAAGCTAGAAACACAAATAATTGATCAAGTAAAAATCAGATTAAAATCTAATTTTTTATCATGTACATTTCATACACGGGAGTGAATTTTATATGAATTTATTTACCCACACATTTTTACCACATTTTCATACCATCATTATAAATTTTAAGGTGATTGGACTTATTTTGGTCCTATGAAATTACGTTTGAAAAGTGTTGTGCACACTAATTTAGCAACTAGAAACACAAAAAATGCCTAAGTAAAAATTAGCACAGAAGCCAATTTTTTCCTCTAAGAATTTTAAACTTGTGGAAGTTATTTACTATATTTGTATTCATATTTTAACTCTTCCAACATATGGATACCATCATGAAAATTTTAGAGATAAATGAGCATGATTTAGCCCTACAAAATTACTCCTGAAAAACACTGTGTAAGTTGATTTGGTATAGAGAGCTTTGATGTTTCCACAAGAGCTAAAAATAACTTGAAGATTCAAAATTATGGTGACCTATAGAGGATGATTTAATTCTAATCATGTATTTTATATCCTTATAATAAAGCCATTGGGCATGGAGTCGTAAAAACATCCATCTCACACTGTAAAAATGCAAGACAATTGTAATGTGTTTGGCCTTCCACCCGAGCCAATATTTAAAATTGAAAGTGATTTAAATAAAATGAGAAAGGAAACAAAAAAATATTACATAAGTACTTATAATAATATAAAATAAACAAAAATAGTTACAATGTGCACACAGGCACATAGAGAAAAGAAAACATCTAACCTACCCTAAACTAACCAATTAAAATACTATATAAACAATGACATTGACTAGTTCTAAAAAATAGTTTCCATTTATTATCAACTTATAATGTTTTTAATGTTTTAGGTTATCCCAAAAAATGTGTATAATAGTTAGGTTCTTGATTATCTGGTGATATACTTTTACAAAGACAAAAACAAACTCACCTACCCACATAAGTTGACTAGAAATACAATTACATTGGAGTGGATAGGTAGGTTGATTCTAACCTTTTTGGTGATCAATTTTATGATCTAGATTAAGAAAAACATGTGGTAACTTTTAATTTTTGGATTCTAACCAATCCAGGTACTTGATAAGGCATCCTCTTGATAAGACAAGGAGTGATCAATCAAGTTTGCCCTCAACCTTATGTTTAATTGATTTATCATTTTGTTGATTGGGATGCTCTTGCCCAAGTAATTGACTTGGAAACACATGTACTTACTTATAATATTATTGATTCTTAAGGTTTTTCCCTTTAATATATGATTTTTTATTGTCAAGGATTGAATAAAATTCCTCTAACTCATTATAAAATAATTATTCCAGATATTCTTCACTTTTATACATGAGAGGCTTCATTATAGCTTCATAACTGACTTCCTATTATTCAATGCTAAATGAAAGATCATTTATCTAAGAGAGTACCTCATCATCTCACACCTTAATTTAATATTGACTAGATAGAAATTGCCTCTCATCATCAATACTATCTTCTTCCTTTCCATCCTTACCCATTTACTCAATGCCCTATTGCTATAGTTAATCATACTTGTCTTTTTCCTATAACAAGTCTAAATTTTCTAGTTTGATGGCACAAAGAGGGTTGAAAATAGTTATTTTATCATCATATTCACTTGAAACATCCCCATCCTCATCTAAATGATATTCATTTATTCTCCATATAATGGTTCCTCCTTTGGAAACGGTGATGGTGGGAGGGCATAAGGGTTAAAATAATGAAGGAGGGGCATTAACAGGGTTGGAAATCTTAAAACTAGGGTGCTTGGTCTAAGAAGGCTGTTGATGATTTGTAATTTGAGGATATTGAGGAAGGATGGAATTTTGAGAGAGATGTTCTTGAGGGATAGTAGGTTGGGTTTGCATAGGAATGGGCTCTTTCAAAGGATGGAGACTTTTAAACATTAGAATTTTAAAACCAGGAGGCTTACATAGAAGTCCATCATATTTACCTTGCTTTAATATTGGGATATTGAATGTGGGAGCCTCCTTTTAAGTGGGTTGAACTTGTGTTATGGTAGGAGAAGATTGTCTAAAATTACGGATAGATGAGGTTAACTGAGGTATGGTTTATTGCACTTGGGCAAGCACTTGACATATCTACTCCTCTTTGGATGAAATTTGACTAGCCAAGCACTCTTCATCATACATTGTTTTCTCACTTACCTCCTAATTATGAATGTAAGATTAATAATAAATATCTTATTATTTCCTACCATAATCTTTCTCTCTTTAAATCTCCATCAGTTGTCTCTAGAAATCAAATTGTAATCATTTATACTTTTTTAGGGATGATTATGAGCATAAACATGATATTGATTTAGAGTACCATGGCCTTTAAGGAGATGTTTATAACCTTGAGTAGGTTGCCAAAAAGGCTAAAAAGGGGTCAAAGGGAGGACATTATTATGAAAATGAATATATCCTACTATGATAGGTTTTAGGAATTTATCCTTTACATTGAGTAAATTTAGGTATTTACGAAATGGTAGATAGTAATAGTTAATATTTAATAGATGGTAAATAGTAAATAGTTAGTGATTATAACCATATGGTTAATATGGTAATATTATATTATGGTTGATATACATTATTATATGTTATAACAATATATCATATTTAGGTTTGCTTAGCTGTAGGATTTGGGTGAGAGAATATCAGAGATATTATAAGAAACATTATTCCTATATATATGTAACATGTCCCAGATGTATTTATATTGTGTCTCATATTGAATGAATAAAGTGAAATATATTATTGTGTGTGGAAAATTTGTCTGTTTATTATGTTTGTCTCTTTGCATTATTTATCAATTTTTGACTCTTCAAATACCCTTCATTGGTATCAGAGTGAGAATATTTTGATGGAGAATTAGAATAAAAATAGGGGTAGATGATTTACTCCACCCTTGTGGATGAGAGAATTTTTTTTTGAGAATGAGATAATAAATACTTATTATTGCATTCAATATATGTATTAGCTCTGATTTGGTGTATTATCTCATTCAACATTCTTTGCATCTGGATTGATTTACATTACAACAATCTGATTGTTTTGATAAAAAAAATTTAAAGTTTTTCAATACTTCATTCAACTCTACTCAATGTGTATCAAACTTAACATAGGCATAGTTTATTGAGTAGCCTCATGCATTTGATAAATATTATATTACATCGAATATCATAATTGTAACACATCTTCTCCTTACGTATTCAAACTCCATGTTGGATGCAAAGAATCAATGCTCTAGTTACTCAGATCTAGTCTGATATAAAGCAAACTCCAAAGACTATTCAATTTATTGGGCACATTTATTTTAGCTATTCACTTTAGATGATAACCAATTCATTGATCCATCAATGTCCTTGTCAATTCTTGATGAATTGCATAATGTGAAGTTGAAAAAAATTAGTCTGTATGTAATGACATTTAATGACACTTCTACTAGGCTATCATCATTCAAATCAAGCTGCCATCATCTATGCTCTTTATGCAAACTATTCATCAAGCCATAACTAAAGGATACAAAGAATAATCTCCATCATTCATTCTATGAGATTATTTCAAAAACCTATCTCTACTATGTATATATTCTACCATGGATATCAGTTTAATAATTTACTTAATTCCCCAAAGTCAAGTGATTTAATTTATAATTTTATTTCTATTGTTCAACTAGTTATTGTTGTGTCTAGTCTATATAGGTCAAAGTTTAATGTTTAGTTTCTTAGAAAAGTCATGAAAAATAATACTTTTATTTAATATTAAGTCATTTAATTTTTTAAGTAGACTCATTTAGTTTTGTTTCATTTAATTCTTGATTGATCATCATTATGATCAATATTAGTAATTTAAAAAAAAATCTAAAGTCAAAATCAAAAATCCAATTTTATGATCATTATTTAGTCATTATTTTTTGTAAAAGTTGTTTTTATCAATATCCTTACAAGTTTTTTTGAGTTCATATATGTACATTATTTAAGTATTTTGTTATAAGTTTTCTAAATTAGTGCCCATATGTCAAAAAAGTCAAAGTCATTTAGGCCTAGAGTCATTGAGTCAAGAGTCATATTTTACATGTGTCATCGTTTGCAAAAAATTCCAAATTATAAAAATAATTAAAAAAAAATGCCTTGTGGACACATTTTCACTTGTACATGACATTTGAAAAATGAGGGGGTTCTGATTTCTATGGAAATAACTAATAAATAACTTTCTAGAACCATCACAATATCTCAAAGACAAATTTGCTGAGTGAAGTAGTGAACATACTAGAGGCTAGAGGATACAAGAAGGTTGGAGGTCTTTCAATGACCTCTCATTAGTCACCAATGATGGGGCCACATCATGATGTGGTGACTTGTGTGTGTGTGTTTCATTTTTGTTGTGTGTAATTTCAATAAGAATAGAATAATGTACCTATTCATGTAATGTAATTTATGTGAAATTCCAATCATGATTCCCTAAGGTGAAGACATTTAAAAAATACAAAAAAAATCAATGTAAGTCAGTTCACGTACCTTGAAAGGGTTTATGGTAGAGATCCAAAAAACCACCAAAAGGTAAACAATGTTTTGGCAACAGTTAGGAGAATAGCTACTGCAGAGATCCCATGACTACCTTACTTCTTTATGGAGATGACCTACAGTGACATGTCCATTATGATCATGTAATATAAATTTTGCATGTGTTCCTTCACATATAGTGGTCATGTACAACAAGATTATACCAATCATATGTAGACCTGTGAGTATGAGGTAGCATATAGTTCTATGCCAAATCTTGGAGGTAGATGGTGTTCCTATTCATTTCAAGGTTTGTGTCAAACTTATAAAACCATGAAATGAGTGAGGCTCTATGTATCAAGGTCATGAGCCACATAGTTTGGCATCTAAAAGAGGTGAGCATACTATAGATAAGAGTGTGAATGTTTTTGCACCATGTAAAAACTATAGGGGGGAATGTTAGGAATTTAGCTTCTACATTGAGTAAATTTAGGTATTTACAAAATGGTAAATAATAATAGTTTATATTTAATAGATGGTAAATAGTAAATAGTTAGTGATTATAATCATATGGTTAATATGGTAATATTATATTATGGTTGAGACATATTGTTATTAGGTATAACAATATCATATTTAAGTTGCTTAGTTGTAGGATTCAGGTGAGAGAATATTATAGATATTATAGGAAACATTATTCCTATATATATGTAACATGTCCCAAATGTATTTATATTGTGTCTCATATTGAATTAATAAAGTGAAATACATTATTGTGCATGGAAAATTTATCTGCATAATGTGTTTGGCTCTTTGCATGATTTAATCAATGTTTGGTTCTTCAAATACCCATCAACATGGATATTTGAGATAAAACCAAAAAAAAATTTCATACTAATATGTATGGTAGGGGAATGAAAAATACATTTTTACAAGGAGGGGAAAATACATATTTTCCATGATAGTTTGACATGTTAGAGAATCAAACAAGAAAGAAATGCATTATGATATTCTTTAAAATAAATAATCAGGTCTACTTTCTGAAGAATGAGTACATAATAGAAAATTCATCGAGTGATTAGATTACTTTTAAAGAATGGAAAAGATCAAGAATATCACCTAAATCTTGAATTTTGATAATATTTAAACACTTAGACTACTTAACTAGTAGGTTTGATCTTTGGAGTCTCCATGGTGTTGAATAATTTGTCATTAACGATAAGATGCACTAAAAGACACATCAAAATCCTTCAATGGGTGATGTAAGGATCATCAAACTGGTCCCATCGAGTGTGATAGAAACTGTTATCACTCAAACCTTATACATGTTGAATTGAAATAATTAGTTCAGATAACAATGGGAACATCCCCAAGGTTGTGGGACCCTTATGTTTCTTAGGATGAACCTATAGAGAAGGCCATATGCATTCTAATCTAAATGCATATAATTTAGGATCAACATGCAGGCCTAAAAGAGCTAAAAGGAAATCTACAAATAATACTAAGTCTAAAGTCTTTTGAGGGGAAAAGGGAAGAGGATTTTTGAAAGGGAAATGGTGATGCACAAATCACCTCTATAGTCTTTGAAGAACACACTACAACTATAGAGAATGAGAAACTATTACATATACCCCAAAATGACACAAATCCTACACAATTATTTCATATGGAGGTACAAGAACATAATGTGACACTAGGAGGGATGACAAATGGTCCAAAGATAACATTGACATAGACCTAGGTGCAAATAACATATGACCTTCATGAGAAGTCAAGTTATGCATAGAGGTGTAAAGGGATGGGCAACAATGAGAGGAAGAATACATCCACATGCAAATAGCAACAAACACATAAGTACACATATAATGCAAGAATAATGAAGAAATACAAACTCAATTCTCATTAGTTTTAAGAATCAAGCAATAAAGGGCTCATGGAGGGAAAATTTTTGTAGCATTTTTATGATTAAAAAATTCATGCTTATAATGATAAATCTGCCTGCTTATATAGGTAATTAGAGAGCTCATGGTCATTACTCAACCTCACCCACTATTGGGGTAGTTAAAATATTTAATGATGATTTGAAGAGTGGTTTATTTATTTTTTAGAAGTGAAAGTGTGCCCATGTTCTTCATTTGAGAAGTGATGCCTGATGTCATTAGCCACATTTGTATTGAAGTCTGTAGACTTAGGCTCAAATAAATACACTATTCTAGCTGCAACATTCATAAATTTTCAATCCTACATTTATCCGATTTTAAATTAAATTGAAAAGAGGGAAAATTAATATTTTTAACATAATAAAAAATAAAGTTGTGGATCAAAAGATATGGATAAAAAACCAACATGCAGTCATGTACAACCACATCAACACATTTAGAACATGGAAAAATAGAAAATAATAAAACCATATATGATAAAAACCAATCATATATTATATTTAAAAAAATATATTGAAAATATGCTCAAAGGGGTTTTTTTTAGTTTTTTAAAATGATCAAATTAACCCTTGTGCATTACCTGTTGACCAAATTTGACCCTACAAGTCAAATCGGGGCACCTATAGGTGAAAAATTGAGTTTTATGTGTTTTTTGTGGTATAATATTATGTCATACGTGTATTATATGTCATTTAGTGTGATTTCATGTTATACTAGCCTTGGTCATTAGTCATTTAGTCCATTTATCATTTTGAGTCATTTTGGGGGTCATAAATGGGCATTAAATGATTTGTACGACCTAATAGTGAAATTAAAATGTTGTAAGAGGTGATTCAATGCCAAATTTATACTCATATGTCCTAATCAACTATTGTTAACTAAAAGTGTTAGGTTATTCAAAAGAAAGGGTAGTTTTCTTGGGAAAAGATAAGAGTTTGGCACTTGTACGGCCCATGGGGAAGTGCAACATGTGGGAGGAGGTCATGGAATGACTCTTAAGATTAATTATATCCATATAAATTATTTAAATTATTTTTAAGTGATAAAAAATTCCCAAAACCATTTTGTTCCTTTTTCACCCTTCTAGACATATAAAACTAGTCTTTAGGTTTGTACTTGGTACAACCAACAAGGGAGGTTTCAAATTAAATGCCTTGGAGAAGTTAAAATAAAATCAGATAGATTCATTTAAAATATAATATTTTTAATAAAGGTGTCATTTTCTTTATGAACCACCCTCATGAAGTTGATTGTGTTTTTCTGCCTACTAATCTGTGCACCCTATAGGTTTTGCTCCATTTTGGAAAATTACACACAAACCAATTGATTATATTGATTATATATGATTTTTAATCCATCATAAAGTGATACCCATGATCATCAAGTTTTTTTGATATGTAAATCATCTCATGTTCCAAGAGGATACACCATTATGTGTTACAGGCAATTTTTTACCATTTTTAGTAACTTCATGATTGACCATGGTTTCAAAGGTTTGTGTTAAGTTATTTTTAATTTTTAAAATGATCTCATGTTTCCCTTTACCTTTAAAATTCATTATTAAAATATATTTTGATGAGTTTTAGTCATGAACACCATACAATCACCTATTCATCCATTTTCATTTGCTATCATGATTGAATCACGTATAATGGAGGTCTGTATAACATTCATAGAGGATTAATTATAGTATAAACGTGTTGATTATTCTCTTGGAGCATTAAAATATAAGATAAACCCTAATGACACCATATAAAGCATGAGAGGATGGTCAACATAGTCAGTCACAATTTCTTGCCATTAATGCACATGTATAGGTGTCTTCATTAAAAATCTCATGTTGGAAGAAGAGTTTTGAAGTTAAACAATGCCATTAATAGGTATAATAGTCTATTTGGGATAAAATAAGGAGATAAAAACTCATTTTAATCTCACAAGTCATGTTTTCTACCTACATTATCACTCACTGCATGTATGCATGATATTGCTCACCTATAGGTGGCTTTATAGAGAGAAAAGGTACTTGTATAAAGGTGTAAAAACAATAATGAATCCCTTTTTTAAGTTATAACATGTCAAAAGGATCCTAAAATACATACCAAGAAGGCTATACTCCTAAACTAAGTTTAAAACCACCTTCAAAAGTGATAACTATAGGTTCAGGGATCAAATCCCTAAATTGGCAAAACAAAGGCCTAAAGCCATTTTGTCATGGTATTCAACAATGGTTATCAAAAATTTTGAGGAATATATATAATAAAAAAAATTAGTCTCCATGAATGGAAAAATTCTTTCAAAAGGATTCAAGAGGATTGGTGGAATTCAATTTCTAGAAGGCCCAAAGATGCCCTTGAACCACTGATTCTATGCAGTAGAACTACAGGGTTTGAAGATATAAAGTGACCTTGAAAGTTCAAAGTGATTTAAGGCATAATCTTATGTTTTTAATGGCCTAATAAAGTGAAAATGATACCAAATTGACATGAATCTCATCAGGATGATGTGGATATGTAGTGTTTCTAGTCTCATTTACACGTACAGGTTTTCTATCAAGAAAATACTCACCTACAATAGGGAAGGTAGGTAGTAGGTTAAGAATAGTGTACAAGTGAGGGTATATAGGAATTTTATCATGGAAAAAGGTATTAAATGGTGAAAAGTAACATATTTTAATTCAAGGTATATCTATATAGATCAAAATTTAGGATATGACCTCACCATACACATATAAATACCTAAGAGAGCAAGAAAATAAAATCAGTTATAACTGTAGAGAGACCTTAAAGTGAAACATGGAATTTAAGTGTTGTATTACATGAAATTAAGGTCTAAATTGAATCCAATAATTTTTATATCACCATGTAACTTAAATAAGGGATATAAACATGCTTCCAAGTCCTAATTCAAACATTAACACTTACAACCAACTATAGATGACTGTGATGTAATAGTGAGCTAAAGAACATTGCCTAAGTGACAGTCTAGGATACCCAAGGTGAAGATACATGTCTAAACCAATATAAAATGAAATAATGGATTAATTTAATCTCACTAAATGTTTTTCCAAGTTCCAACATGCATGATTACCCACATATAGGCCCTATTGTAAAACAAAACACATTCCCAGTTGTATGGCACTTAGTCTTGACTAAGTAAGTTATATAGGGGAATAAAATGGAAGGTTGGAGTAATTAATAGAGTATGGGACACATAAATAAGTACCATTAAAGTATTTATATTCCTTGAAAATATAAATTAAATAGAAAAGGGAACTCTAAACATGAAATACACAGTCTAAGGTGAAATTTCTGTACATAGTCCTTGCTTGGCAGGTTTGTCTTAGATTTTTGAGAGTTTGGGAGGTAAAATCACGTGATAAAGAGATAAAAAATTGTAAATATAAAATTTATGACTTGTAAAAACTCCTAAATTAATCAAAATTTTCTAAGGAAATAGGGGAGTGCCCTCTATTTTGTCTCAAACAAAGGGCACTCCCTTTATGAGAAAACCCTGCGGTACTAAGAAGGAAAGGTAAAGATATGAGATAAAGACTATTTGAGGAATGAAGTAAGGTTTTTAAGGTTGTAAAACATACATACCAAAATTTAAAACCTTAAAAATAGGGGATAAAATAAATATAATTCTCTAAACTTTCAATGTTGCAGTCAAGTATATCAAGTAGGGTTTAACCCTAGAGGCTAAATGGAAGGTCACTTTCACTTGAAACCTTGGAAGATAATTATAATACATTTTGGAATTATTGGGATCATTTAAAACATTTTAAAACTATTGATATGAAAAATAAACCTTGAAGAAGCCATTTTTGGCTTAGAAATAACATTAGGCTTGTAGGAAAAGGAGAAATAAGCTATATAGGAGTAGTTTGATTGTTCACATCTTTCATGAGATTGTGCATGAATTCCAAAGGAGTTTAGAGGAGTTATAAAAGGTCCTAAAAAAATTCTTGTGTATTTTTTTTTCATTTTTAATGTCCCATATTTATGAATGATGCTTAAGAGGTCAAACTATCTAAAACCCTTGCTAAACCCTTATAAGGACCCAATTGGGAAGAAGAGGATGGTAATATAATCTAATGGAATAGTTTTCATAGAATTATGATTTGATTTTTTATAATATTCTCTCAGGATAATATCCATCAGGATTAGTTATATGGAACTATATGAATAGAGTGCAAGCTCAGATTTTCTTGATAATTTTGTGCATTGAGCAAGTTTTAGGATATTTCATGAGATACCAATCACATGGGAGGGAAGATGAGGAATGAATATAAATCCCTATTTAAACTTAATTCCTTGGAACAAATCTTAAGTTCCTCAACAAGTAGCTTTATCTTAGTCAGTCAAAACTGACATAGTGACCAAGCTAGTGAGAAGTGTGAAAACTCCAAATGGAAGTGATTTTAATGTGTTCATGATGATTCTAATACTATATATGGTCTTTAAGATTTTAATGAAATACCTCCCATGGATATATATGGAAAACTAAATACAAATTTATGTCCAAGTGTGAAGGGTGCATGAGAGAAGAGTTTTTTAGTCTAGAAATGATGATGGCTCATTCCAAAATGATTTAAAATGAATAGATATGAAAAAATTCATGTATAGGAATGTATAAAATACTTAAATATCATTGCAATCATCATATCTATCCCTAGTTAGTTTTGGTATGTTCAAATAGGTCCAAATCATGAAGGCAGTTTTTTGAGCCAAGACGAGGAATTTCATGCCACTTTTCATAAGTTTTATGACTTTTATGAACACTTGGTCTTCCTAACCTTTCATGGTTCATCCCATATAATTTTCTCATGCAAAATTAACTCCTTTTATCATCTTTACAAATGCCCTTATGACCCTTGGAATTTTATCTTCTCCTCTCTCTCTTAATTTCTATAATAAGTAACCATTTTGGCCATTGTAACTTATGATCTACCTAAATATGGAAAATCCATACTAATTTAATACCATTTGGTCAATAATACTACTGATTTTTACCTATTCATTATTTTTCATAGTGGTTTTTACTTGAGTGTTGTATCTTTATTAATGAAGACTATGGATTCCTTATCATGTTGTCTCATTCTTTCATCATATTTGTAGTTAGAAAGCTTTTTATTATATTGCATGTGAAGTTTTATAAGAAGTTTCAAGGTTTATTGAGTTATTCTATTCACTAGTGCCATTTAAGGTCTTTTGTCTAGTCCTCCTAGCCTAAGCATGCATCCATAACCTCATAATGTAACATTGATGTAAGAAGATGCACATTCGAGAAGTGTATGTTTGATTAGCCTCTTGGTTTCACGTGTAACATGAAGCTGGTTGGAATTCATCAAATTATTTAGTGTATCACCTCCCTTAGTATATTTTTCTTTTAATTTTATCTCTCCCTTTCCTCTCCCAAATTTTAGGTGTAGTTGTGATCCAAAGTGGTACATCAAGGGAGCTAGACCTATCTAGATATTCTACTCATCCTTAGGCTACCCACAAGCATAGACGTGTTTCAATTGTTCCACTTGGATGAGAAGATCTGAGACATCTCACAAATGGGTGAAAATCCAAGTCACAATAGTTTTTGACATACCTAGTGGGACTCTTGGTCCAAGAAGTTAATTTTTTTTTGGTGTTGTCTTTCAATAATCAGCCTTTGGAGGCACCTATCCAAGCATCAATCATGACTCTGAAGTTACATCAGCTGGTAAAGTAGATAGGTATTCATTTTTAATATTTTTTATGCTCATTCCTTGTGTTCTTTATTCTTAATGAAGTTTCATGGTTGACCTTGGTGTTGAGTTTTGTTTTACTCAAGTTGGTGAGGTTTATCAATCTTATGGCATTCCCTATCAACTTGGTCATGACCTATACTATTTATAATACAACCAATACTATTTCCAATATTAATCATACCAGATAAAATATGACACATATCAGCCCATTCATCAAGTGTATCAACCCTACAATCAACATTCTCCATATCTTGTTCCTAGTCAACCTACTCACTTCTCAAGTTAATCCATTTCCACTTTCAAGAAAACTATTTTTGGATATGATAATTATATGTTATACCTTAACACACAAATGGGAAATGGTTTAGGTATTCCTAGGCATATCATTCATAAGTTGAGAGATTCATTAGAGCTAGTCAAAAGAGAGTGGGCACCTATTGAGAGAGCCAATTGGCAAAGGCTTACAAGTGAGATACTAGATGTAAGTGGCTTGGTTTCTTTATTAAATAATAAGCTAAGAATTCATGAAAGATAGCCTCACCAAATCTATCAAACTTCACATCCACTTCCCAAAGATTACTATTAGTCCTATTTGACCCCTATTCATGAGCCTAATCAATCTTACCAAAGTCATCCTTTCCCCATCAGTTGGAAGAGAGAGTTGAAAAGAGAAACCTTATTTTTGAAGCTAATCTTGATAGGTAGATTGAGTTGGACAATAATAAAATTAATCATTCCATGTTATCAGAAAAATAAGTGGAATTCAAGCCCTCATTTCCCTATCCCATTACATCCCCACCTCAAGAAAAGACCTCTAGATATGAGATTTCAAGTTGGAGACAAGGTGGAGAATCCAAGCCTTTGGATATTCCAAGTTCCTTAAATAATTCATCCACTCATAAAATTACATCACCACCTAAATAAAATACTTCTAATCCTAACATCCTAAGTTGGATTAAGATAGTGGAATCATGGGGAAAGAAAGAGGATAAAAGCATTGTTAAGGAGTATGAAGTTGAGAATGAACTTGATCCTTTATAAGTCCCTCCCACCCTTCATAAAGAAGCTTATTTTGTTCCATGTCATCCATATTGTATTCATTATTCTCATGATGATTCCTATAAACTTCAATAAATACTTTTCAAAGAGATCCTAGCCAAGCAAAGTAAAGAGATAGAGTCAAGGATGAAATTATTAAGTCAAGCTGTGATGGAAGGTTTAGACCCAAAATAAGATCCTATGCCTAAATAAACCCCATATAACCCCCCTCAAAAAAGTGTTCAAGCTAAATCAAATGTTAATTAAGTTATTTTAAAGTGAAAGGAAGATAACCAAGCTATCTTAGCCCAAGTTTTACCTCTCCGTCCTTAAGAGCTCCCATAATAATCCCCTACAATGTATTCTCAATATGATTTTGAGCCCTATGTTCCACCTCCACCAAAAATTTCATCTTGTAATCACCCTAATACCCTTTGCCTTGATGTACCTATGGTATGGGAACCTAAAGAGGAAAATTTTATTGAGAATAAATTTCAACTCTTGCTTGAATAAAATGCAAGTCCTTGGCAGCCTCATTGGGAAAAGTGACCAGATTTCAAGATGCCTAGCTTTGGCATCACCAAGAAGGAGAAGGAGATTGAATATCTGAGCCCTTGAGAATAAATATCATATTATGACAATTGAGACACAATTTGAGAGCCCTTAAGAGGTCTTAAGTGTGGAAGAAGAGGTGAGTCCTTGTGTTGTGTCTTCTTGTTTGGTTGATGATGAAGAATGCCTTCTTTGTGTTGAAGAAAAAATATTGGATAAGTCTTTTTGGATTATAAATAAGAGGATGAAATATCTCCTCTTATTTTTCCCATTCATGATGCTAATCAAAGAGAAGATGAGGACTTATGGCAATAGTTTGAAAACATTTATAATGAGTTTGAGTCTCTCAAGGGGTCTACAACTTCTTTGGAGCTAATTAAAAGTGATAGTAAACAAGATGACATTTTTCAAAATGTCATAGATGAGCAAGAAAAAAGTCCACATCAACCTTTGGAGGTCAAAAAAAGCTTTTGTTGGCCTCAATATTATTAAGAACAAGAAATCATTCCTCTTGAAATAATGCCTACAAAGAAGATGCAAGTTGATCATGAGAAAGATAGTGGGCAGAAATATGATGTATGTGTACAGGACCAAGAGGAATAGTTTTACATTGGTGACCTATTTGAAGATGGTCTACTTGAGAGAATAGAAAGTGAGGTGCCAAGAAGTAGGTCTGATCTACCAAGTGTTCAATCTAAATAGAAACATGCTTGGCACCATGATTCATTTCATGAATAAGATAATGCAAAAAACTTTCCTTTTGATCTTGGAAAGGGAGGCATACTTAGTTTTTAGTTGTATATAGTTGTTTGATTCATGTTTTTCCTAAGTGATTTAAGCGCATGTGTGTTTATTTTATTTGGTGTCTATCATTTTTTTTGTGTGGTTGAGGTAGTTAATTAGTGGTCTTATCTTGATCAAAGATTGAGGTCTTCATCAAAGGTCTTCTTGATATGTTTCAAACTTCATATGACTCCCTAAGCCTAATAGAGTGATAAGGCTACTGATCTAGTTAGTATAGCAGGCATACTACCCCTATGAGTCACCAATTTATTGACCAAATTTGACCTTGTAAGTCAAGTTGGGGCATGCATAGGTATAAAATTGAGTTTTAGGTGTTTTTTTAGGTATAATATTATGTCATAAGTGTATTATATGTTATTTATTATGATTTCATGTTATACTAGCCTTGGTCATTAGTCTTTTAGTCCATTTATCACTTTTAGTCATTTTGGGGGTCATAAAAGGGCATTAAATGATTTGTACAAACTTATAAGGAAAAGTTAATGTTATAAAAGGTTATGTCACATAACATGTTTCCTCATATGTCTTAATCAATTATTGGTAACTGAAAGTGATAGGTTATTCAGAAGAAAGGACAATTTTATTGGGAGAAGAGAAGAGTTTGGCACATGTACAACCCATGGGGAATTATGACACATGGGAGGAGGTAATGTAAAGACTCTTAAAATTCCTTAAATCCATATTATTTCTTTAAATTCTTTGTAATTTCTAAAAAATGCGTAAAACTATTTTGTTCCTTTTTCACCCTTCTAAATATACAAAACTAGTCTTCAGGTTTGTACTTTGTACAACCAATAGGGGAAGTTACATATCAAAAACCTTGGGGAGGTGAGATTAAACTTAGAGATATTAATTTACAAAAAAATATTTTTAATAATTGTGGCTTGTACTTTATGAACCACCCTCATGAAGTTGACTATTTTTTTCTGTCTGCTAATTTATGTACCCTATAGGTTTTGCTCCATTTCAAACAAGTCTATACAAACTAGTTGATGATGTTGTTTAAAAGTTATTTTTAATTAATAATAAATTTATCCACATGATTTTTTTATAACTTTAAGGTGTTTGGATATGCAAATCATCTCATGTTACAAGAGGATACACTATTTTGTGTTATAGGCAATTTTTCACCATTTTAAGGAACTTCATGATTTAACATGATTTTATAGGGTTTTGATAAGTTATTTTTAATGTTTAAAATTATCTCATGTTTCTCTTTACCTTTAAACTTCATTATTCAAATCCATTCCCATGATTTTTAGTCATGAACACCATACAGTCACCTCTTCGTCCATTATCATTTGCTCTCATGATTGAATCATGTATGATGGAGGTCTATATATCATTAATAGAGGATTAATCATAGTATAAATATGTTTATTAGGATATTGGAGAATGAATAGATAAGAGAAACCAAAATTACACCATAGAAATCATGAGAGGATAGTCAACACAATCACTCATAGTTTCCTACAATTAATGCACATGTACAAGTGTCCTCATTAAAAATATCACATCAGAAAAAGAGTTTTGAATCTAAAAAATGTCATTGATAGTGATAATAGTATATTTGGGATCAAATAAGGAGATAAAAACTCATTTGAATCTCACAAGTCATGCTTTTTTCCTGCATTATCACTCACTACCTGTATGCATGATATTGCTCACCTACAAGTGGCTTGATAGAGAGCAGAGGTACTTATGTAGAGGTGTAAACAAATAATGAAGCCATTTTTGAAGTTATAACATGTAAAAAGGATCTTAAAATACATACCAAGAAGGCTAGATAACTAAAAAAAGTTGAAAACCACCTTCAAAAGTGATGACTCTAGGTTCAAAGATCAAATCTCTAAATTGGCAAAATAGAGGCATAAAGCCATTTTGTCATGGTCTTATATAAGGGTTATCATCACTTTTAAGGCATATATATGATAAAAAAATTTAGTCTCCATGAAGGATAAAATCCTTGCAAAATAAGGATTCAAGAGGATTAGTCCAAGTCAGTTTCTAGAAGGCCCAAAGATGCCTCTAAACCATTGACTCCAGGCAATAAAATCTACAAGTTTTGAAGATATAAAGTCACCTTGATAGTTCAGAGTATTTAAGGCATAATATTATGTTTTGAATATCCTCATTAAGTGAAAATTATACCAAATGGACATTAATATCATTAGGATGATGTGGATATGTAGTGTTTCTATTCTCATTTACACCAGCATGTTTTGCATCTAGAAAATGCTCACCTATAACAGGGAAGGTAGGAAATAGGTTAAGAATGGTGTCTAAGTGAGGGTATATAGGAATATTCTCATGTAAAAAGGTCTTAAATGGTTAAATTAACCTATTTTAATTTAATGGATATCTATAGAGATCAAAATTCAAGATGTGACCTCACCATACACCTATAGGTACCCAAAAGAACAAGAAAACATAGTCAACTATAACTATAAACAGACCTTGAAAAGAAACATGGCATCTAAGTGTTGTATTTCATGAAATTAAGGTTTAAAATTAATCAAATAATTAATATATCACCATGGAAACTTCAATAATGGTTCTAAACATGCTTTTAAGGCCTTATTTAAACATCAACACCTATAACCAACTATAGATGATTGTGATGCAATAGTGAGTTAAAGCAAATTGTCTAAGTGAGGGTCTAGGATACCCAAGGTGAAGGGATAGGTATGAACCAATATAAAATTAAATAAGGTATTAAGGTAATCTCACTCAATGTTTTTCCAATTTCCATAATGCATGATGACCTATAGATGGGCCTTATTCTAGAACAAAACATAGTCATAGTTGTATGCCACTTAGTCTTGACTAAGTAAGTTGTATGGGGAAGTAAAATGGAAGGTGGAGTAATTAATTGATGATGGGACACATAAATAATGACAATTAAAGTATTTATAGGCATTGAAAATAGAAATAAAATATAAAAGGGAGATCTAAACATGAAATACATAGTCTAAGGTGAAATTTTAGCACACAATCCTTGTGTACCAGGTTTGTCTTAGATTTTTGAGAGTTTGGGAAGGAAAATCACATGATAAAGAGCTAAAAAAATTTATATATAACCTTTATTAGTTTTAAAACATCATAAAATTAATAAAAATTGTTTGAGGAAATAGGGGAGTGCCCTCTATTTTGTCTTAGACAGGGGGCACTTGCTTTATGAGTAAAACCCTACACTGCTAGGAAGGAAAGGTAAAGAGATGAGATAAGGATTGGTTGAGAAATGAATAAATGTTTTAAATTTTGTAAAACATACATAAAAACATGTAAAATAGTACAAAGAGGGGAAAAATTAAATATAATTCTCTAAAACTTCAATGTTATAGTCAAGTATGTCAAGTAGGGTTTAGGTCTAGAGGCCAAATAGAAGGTCACTTTCACTTGAAACCTTGGTATATAATTATAATCCATTTGGAAATAATTTTTGGATAATTTCAGACATTTTAAGACTATTTATATGCAAAGGAAACCTTGAGGAAGCCATTTTTGGCTCAGAGACAACACTAGGCTTGCAAGAAAAAGAGAAACAAGCTAGATAGGAGAAATTTGATTGCTCACATATTTCATGAGACTATGCATGAATGCAAAAGGAGTTTATATGAGTTATCAGAGGTAATAAAAAACCTTCTTGTGTATTTTTTTTTTTCAATTTAAACATCCCATCTTTATGAAAAATACTTAAGAGGTCAAACTGTCTAAAACCCTTGCTAAACCCTTATAAGGACCCAATTGGGAAGATAAGGATGGTAAGGTAATATAATGGAATATTTTTCCTAGAATTATTATTTTATGATATATAATACTCTATTAGGCTACTCCCCATCAAGATTAGTTATACATAACTATATGGATGGAGTGCAAAACAATATTTTCTTAATAGTTTTGTGTATTGAGTAGGTTGTAGCAGGTTTCAAGTGATGAAAATCACATGAGAGGGAGTATTAGGAATTAATATAACTCCAAATTTCAATTTAATTCCTTGTAATAATTCCTAAATTCCTCAACAAGCAACTTCATCTTAGCCAGTCAAAACTGGCATAGTGACCAAGCTAGTGAGAAGTGTGAAAACTCCAAATGGAAGTGATTTTAAGGTGTGCCTGATGCTTATAATGACATAGAGGCTATTTAAACTTTTAATCCAATCCATCCCATGTATTTACATGGGAAAATTAATCCAAATTTGAGGCCAAGTGTGTGTGTGCATGAAAGGAGAGTTTCTTATACTACAAATGATGATGGCTCATTCCTAGATGATTATAGATGAATAAGAATAAAAAAATTCATGGAGAGGCATGTATGAAATAATTAAATATCATTACAATCGTAATATCTATCTCTAGTCATTTTTTGGATGTTTAAATAGGTCTAAATCATTAAGGCAATTTTTTGAGCCAAGATAAGGAGTTTCATGCCACTTTTCATAAGTTTCATGACTTGTATGGACACTTGGAATTACTAACCTTGAATTATTCATACAAAATAATTTTATCATGCAAAATTAACTCATTTTATCAGCTTTACAAGTGTCTTTGTGACCATTGGAATTCTCTCTTCTCTTCTCTCTCAAGTTCTATAAGAACTAGCCATTTTAGCCATTATAACTTATGCTCCACCTGAGTATGGTGAATCCCTATTTATTTACATACCATATGATCAATAAAATAATATTTTTTACCTCTACATGACTATTCATAATTTTTTGACTTGAATGTTGGTTCTTTCTTAGTGAAGACTATGGATTCCCTAGCATGTTGTCTCATTCTTTCATCCTATTTACAGTTAGAAAGTTTCTTTTTATAGGGAATGTGAAGTGTTATATGAAGTTTCAAGGTTGAGTGAGTTAATATATTCATTATTTAAATTCAAGGCCTCTTATCTAGTCCTCATATCCTACGCATTCATCTATAACCTCATAATGTAACATTGATGTGAGAAGATGTAGATTGGAGAAGTGTATGTTTGGTTAGTCTCTTAGTTTCATGTGTAACATGTATATGGTTGGAATTCATCTAATTATTTGGTATACCACCTCCATTAGGAGTTTAATTTCTATTTTATCTCTCCCTTTCCCCTCAAAATTTTAGGTGTAGTTATGATCTAAAGTAGTACATCAAGGGAGCTAGCCCTATCTAGAGATTCAACTCATCCTTAGGCTACCCAAAAGATTAGAGGTGTTTCAATTGTTCCAATTGGATGAGGAGATCAGAGACATATCCTCAAAGGGTGTAGATCTAAGTGATAACACTACACTCTGAGTGTTTTCTAGTGAAAATTTGGCTAAGTGATAAATCTTCCCAAGAGGGTCGTTTTGCACCATCATAACTTTTTAATAGAAACTCCAACATATGCGAAATAAAATGCATTAACTTTTCATTCCATTAGGGTACTATCATAGAAAATTCATTAAATTTTGACTTAATTTTGTCCTACAAAAATGGGTTTCAAAAGAGGTTATTGGGAAGATTTAGCAACTAGAAGATGCAAAAAAAGACAAGTAAAAAAATAGGTCAAAATCCAATTTTGATAGCTACACATTCCACACATGATATTGAATATTTGCATACTATTTTTATAATTTTAATCTCATGATACTTTTTTATTACCATGAGGAATTTTTATAATATTTTACCCCATTTACCCCTACAAAAATGAGATTGAAATGTGTACATTGGTCAAATTTGAAAACCAAAAACATAAAAAATTAACCAAGTAAAAATCAGCTCAGACTAATTTTTGATCCTACACATTTTGCATGTGGGTGTGAATTTTTTATGAATTTTTTTACCCACACATTTTATCCATAATTTAATACCATAATTATAAATTATAATGTGATTGGAATTCATTTGGTCTTGAAAAATTGTGTTTGAAATGTGTTATGCATGTTGATTTGGTAACTAGAAACACAAAAAATGCCCAAATAAAAATCAATGGAGAACCCAATTTTTTCCTATAATAATTTTAAACATGGTTAATGTATTTATTTTTATTTTATTAATATTTTAACTCTTATTACATATGAATACCATCATTAAAAATTTGGAGATAAATGAACATGATTTGGCCCTACAAAATTACTTCCAAAAAGTACTGTGCAAGCTAATTTGGTGCAGAGAGATCTAATTTTTATACAAGAGATAAAGGTGACTTAAAGATTCAATAGGACCCAAAAAATTATGTTTGAATTTTAATTTATTTTATCTAGCTGTATTTGTATTCTTTTAATTATTTTAGTACTAAGTCACCAATATGTAATTATATTGATTTTCTCATGTTTTTTAAATTAGTGTAAATAGGAGGGTTTTGAAAGGTCCCCAAAACCGTTTAAAAAAAAATAAAGATACATAAATTAATCACATAAAAAAATAACAATAAAAAAACCTAAAAATATATTAGGATTCTAAACAATGGATAAAACATCAACAATATGTTAGTGAAAAGTCAATCTCCAGTCAACAAAAAAACAAAAAATAAAGTACCAAACCTTACTGCTTGGCCAAGACCTCTAGAAATTTGACCACTTCCATATTATTTTTTAATGCTTGGATCTTATTGGCAAGGGTTTCATATTTATTTTCCATTTATTTGATTTTTTTTTTAAATTTTTCCCCTAGTCATCCTACAAGGATGGTCTATGGATTCTTTGATTTTTATTTTCTTGGTATCCTCTTGAGTCTTGGTAACACTGATGGTTTAATTATTAATTATCTCTTATAATTTATCCTTAACAATCCCTAATTATTCCTATAAATTTTTTGACTTAGTTACCATTATATTCATTTCCTCTTTCATATAATCAATATCTTGCTTTGAATCCGTATGGACTAGTTTATCCTTTACTTTCTCTATTATTTCATCTTGTTATGTATCTCCAACAATTCCTTCTTAACCTTATTAAATTCATTATTAATATCCTTCATAATTTCAATATGGGTGTTTATGCCATGTTATAACTTGTCCATCCTCACATTGATAGCTTCATCATGGATTAGAAGAGTGGATATATGATTAATACATAGAAATCATAAATCCTCCTTTAGGTAGATTTGATATTCATGTCATAAGACTTATTTAGGTGTTTCTTAAAAAATATCAAGTATCCATTAGTTTGTATAGGTGCCACATCCAACATTTCCAATTTATGTAAATGTTTTTATTTATATTCATTGTCATTGATATACCTTTAAGGGACACACAAAGCGAAGTATTCTAAAGATCTTAATGGGGGACCACCTTCACACCATGGAAAAGATAATATAGGGTTACACCAATATCTTTCTTCATACTCATATGATATCTTAATAATTGATGCAAAATATGATTATTCCAATCCTCAACATGTTTATTAATGCGTTTATTATTATATTTTTTATCCTTAAATTGACCATTCCATTTGGAGTAATAATGATTATAAAATGTATGTCTAATATTATGTTTATCAAAAAATTATTGACCATGTTATTATTGAAATACAAACCATAATCTGTAATAAAAATATGTAAATAAAAACCTATAAATTATGAGCATCAGTATAAATATAAAAAATTCCTTCACTCATGGTGTATTCATACAGGAATAAATTTAATCCATTTGGTAAAATATTTAGTAGAAATAATAATTAAATTATGACCTTCTGATGATGGAAGATTAGTTTTTCCCATTAGATCAAATCACCAAATGGAAATTGGCCAAGGGAAAACAATAGGTTGTAATTCTTGAGATGACGCATGTGTTAAATTTATATGATGTTGACATTAATCACAAATATTTTCATACTATTGAAATTCACATTACATTTTATGCTAATAATAACCCATTATTAGTAGCTTATATGACAGATTTTACAATAAATTTTCATCCACATTCACTATCATGAAATTCTTGTAATGAAATTTTAACCTCTTTAATAATAGGGAATATAAGTAAATGACCATCAAAATATATCTTGAAAAATCATCAATAATGATAACATATCAAATAAAATATCTTAATTTTATTTTATTGTTTCTCAAAAAATGTATAGTTACATTTGATTATCTAGGGAGAGGAGGTGAAACCATTTATCTCACTTGTGTTGGGGAACTCAAAATAGCATGAGATACATTAGTAACTAAAAATATCTAAGGTTCTTGGGCTACATGACTTTACTTTATTTTGTTTTTGGTGTCTTGTTAAGCCATATTAGGGTTACATCAAATGAGACATAATTTTGACATTTTCCCACACCAATTCATGAATATAAGATATACACTCTTCTCATTAGATAATCATGAAGGATCTTAAAAAAAATTATGTGGTAAAAATTAGTATAGGACATAATTTTAACCTAGGGTCAAATTGATAGGAAGGATCAGAATCACTAACTGATTATATCTTGGGTCATAGCCAACAGTCTAGTGATTTTTTCCTTTTGATTAAAAATACAGTAAACTTTTGGATCTTGGTTTACATCACTCTAGAGCCTTATTATTTATATTTAAATAATCTATCTAATTTAGGTGTGTTCATTTCATTTATATATCCTTAGCTATTAGTTTCATTTTATTATCAATACTTTTTCATAGTTTTATGGTAGTTATAATCACTATATTATGCACTAGGTTAGATCTAACTATTTTTATTTACTATTATTGTAGGTATTTATTATACCTTAGTTTTTCAAAATAATGCATAGTGTAATCACCCTAAAGCTAAAATTTGTTAAAAATAAATATCAATTCTAACTGACACTAGATATAATATCTATAGGATAGTTATTTATTATAAGAATTTTATTAAGCTCAAATTTGCCAAAGTGAGTGATAAAAATATGGATGAGATATTGATACAAAATTATTTATTATTATTTTTTTGATAAACACTCATCATTTAGTTGATCAAAATTTTAGAATTAACATAAAAATATTATAGATTTGATCTTTAAAAAAATTGTGGCATGTTATCCTAGATTCAAAACCTTATATTCTTCTATATTTTTAGCACATGAAAAGCTCAATTAATATGCAAGTGACATAGTTTGACCCTGAGGTATTACTAATATAATTCTAGCTCTAACATTTGAAGCACATTTATACCCATACAAATACATGATCCAATTTTTATTTGTATGTGTACACATAACAAACTCATTTAAAAAATAATAATTCATAATAATGTGGTATAATAAGGGATATGTAATGAATGGTTCACTAATGGCATGCCCTTTTACCAATTTTTATGGCACAATTTTAAGAGCAAACTCCATGTGTAGCATGACCCACTTAAATATGCATTTAGATAGACAAATCTTAGACATGATATACCTCAAAGGATAAATATTTTCAATATCACACGCCTTTATATTTAGAATGTAATGTTTATGTTTATGTGAAATAAACATAATAAATAAACATAAATTTTTCATTGAGTTGTAATTATTTTCATAATAACTAATGTTTGGATAATGTAATAAATATCCCTTTCTATATGTTCATTAGCATAATGTTGATAATATTTAGTCTGATCATATATTTAGTGTGAGCATAAATAGGTGATTAATAATAAAACATATTGTTGTAATTTATTTGGTAAACAAATCATGTAGAGATAGATATATTGTAGTTTGTGTGTAATATAGCGAGTTATTAGAAAAAACTCAGTTATGCTAGGAGTGTGGTTATATGGCAACTCATATAAATGTGTAAACCATATTATTATTTAATGTTGAAGATGATTTATTGATTAAAAACACATTTATGTTTTGAGCCTTCGAGACCATTGAATATGGAGTGATTTCTATATTTGGTATCAAAACAAGCACCCTAAGGGACCTCTCCATAATTTAGGTCTTTTTTTCACAAGGACTTTAGAGAGAAGACCGTCTCTATTGTCCTTACCATTTGAAAAGTATTATTTCTTTTTGTCAATGGTGATGTAGTGTAGACAACTACAAAATCCTTTGAAATTATGAAATATTTTTGTAAAATTAATTCTGTATGTATGTTTGATTTTATAGTTTGCATTATTCTACTATGTAGTTATATATATTCACATATATTATAGATGTATTTATACATTGGGCCTAGACCATATTATATTTTATTTATAGTTCATATCAATCCATAAAAATTCATAAGGGTTTTGTAATGCTTAGTGTATAATTCCGTTTGCATCTGATTTATAATGAGCAAATATGCCTAGATCAACTCATTCACTTTATTTTCACATTTATATTCTGTTTAGTTGGGATTTTTCTAGTTTATTTATAGGGCATATCAATCCATAGAAATTCAAAAGGGTTTTTTAATGCTTAGTATATAATTTCCATTTGTATCTTATTTATAATGAGCAAATATACCTAGATCTGCTCATTCACTTTATTTCCACATTTATGTTCTATTCAGTTGGGATTTTCCTATGGTATTTAATTCACATTGAGCTCAAGGTACCTCAGTTGTAAACACCATCCAAATCCAAAGCAAAATCCCCTGTTAGGAAATATTTAATATTTCAAACTTTGTATTAAGAATTACAAATGGAATCTATCTTGGTATCCACTTAACAAGCTTATTCATTGAATGGTGATGGCATAGGATTTTCATCCATCATCCCAAATGACAACCCTGATGTCTTCCAATGTTGGCCACCTGCAACATATTTCCATCAACCATGTCATTATCCAATAGTATTTTAAAGACTCTTGGCATCAAAAAAAACATATTATTGCTTGGAATTTCCTAGATCAAATAACAAACACATCCCTCTAATTATTGCTTTATCTTTCCTCACCAAAATTACCCATGGTTTTATAAGTAGAGTTTGTGGCATAAGGTACTTCAACTTTTAGTTTTTTACTTGTTTGTTTTTAAGTTATAGTTTTTAGGTTAAAATCCATTTTTTTTTTTTTGTACAGTGGTATTTTTAGGTAGTATTAGATTATAATTAGTGATTTTATTTATTTTTAGTGGTTTTATGTTTGGTTTTAGTTAAATCCTTTTTATATTATAAATATAAGTTTTTTAAGGTATTAGTTTTTAATTTTTAAATATAATTTATCTTTTTTTTCATTTAGTTTTATTTATTTGAAAGTTATTATTTGGATTATTTTTTATCTTTATATTTTAATTTTTTTTATATGTTATATGTGATATTAATATATTTATTTATGTTTTTGACTAATGTCATGTTAGGTTAGTGAGTTTTGTAGGCATTTTTATAGTTATTTTTTTATAGTCTTATTTGTCAACAATAGTCTATTATCATTTTTTTAATTATTATTTTGTGATATTTTATCCAATCATTTTTTATTTTGATTATTGTAAATGTATTTTCAAATTTTAATTGTAAGACACCAAATAAGCCTTGAAAGGTATTTTTCAATAAAATTAGGTTTTTAATGTAATAAACACATTTTTGGGTGATTTCAACATCCCTTAGTGTGAAATATGGGTGAGCTCAACATCCCTAAGTTCACACTAAGGGAAGGAGTTTAGAGAATAGTTAGTGTGATCATAAATAGGCAAATAATAATAAAATATATTGTTTTAAGTTATTTGGTAAACAAATAATGTAGATATATTTAGAGATTGTAGGTTGTGTAAGATAGTAAGTTGTTAAAATAACTCAACTATTCTAGGAGAGTGGTTATAAGACAACACCTGTAAATGTGTAAACTATATTATTGTTTAGCATTAAAGATGATTTAATAATTAAAATATCATTTGTGTTTTGATCCTTAGGACCTTGATGAATAAGGAGTGATTTATATATTTGTGTTAGTAGGTTACCCAAGGCATACTTATAGGTAGATATGTATAATAAAATGGGTCTATTAGAAATAAGTGTCATCATAAATAATGGATTAGTGTCATATGATTTAATTTCAGCAATGAATATTCTAACATTATTCATCTCATAAAGATAAGTGTTTTTTCATAGTATTCTAGAGAATGATTGAGTTTTATTGACTAATTGAGCTATAAACCATTGAATGTCTTGAATTTTATCTTGTAAACATCTTAGTTATTTTAGTCCCCATGGGTAAAGTCATATAAACAATAATTTGTAATTTCTTAGGACTAACCTTGATGCCATGTTGGGATATGATAAATCTCATTAATTTTATATGTGTAGCACTAAAGACACATTTATAAGGAATTACTGTTACATTCTATTTCTATAATTTGTCAAGTATTTTTTGCATTTCTTTATCATGGTCTTCACTCTTCTTAAATTTTATTAAGATATCATCAATGTAGTATTCTAAAATTTAGTGCATGTAAAAATGAAATACATGTGTCACAAACATTAACCCCAACAAGTGGTGAAGGTAATTTGGTATTGTCTTATAGGGTTTGTATTGATTTGATCCTAACCAATGAATTCTTCCATAAAAGAGATTATATCATTACTAATAAGAGAATAAAAAATAATATTAATGTTAGGTAAAGGTAAATTATCCTTAGGAAATGATTTGTTAAACTCTATAAATTTGAAACATACCTTAATGCATTCGATATGTCTTTCAATAGGGACATGCTTATAAATACAAGTTGAATAATCAATAGGTCATATGAAGTCTACATTTAATAATATTTAGATATCATATTTAATAAATACATAAAATTTAGGATGGATAATTATAATCTTTTGCTTAAATGGTTTGACATCAAGATGGACAAAATTATATTATGAACCATAATGGATGGATCCATATTAGGCATATCAATATAATACCAAGCAAATAATTTAGGAAACTCTATTAAAATATCTCTATGGTATATACCTTCTTAGGGTATCATCAATGTAGTTAACAATAAAATCTTAGAATATTATTTAATCATATACTTAAATTTAGTTATTTCTTCATTTGATAATCTATATCGACCCTCAACATATAGATTGATAGGTAAACAATGAAAACCATCTAATGAAAACTCATCATTGATAAGGGAGGGATCACACCCACCAAAGTATGCATGGTGAATCAAGTTTATGAGAATATATACTTATCATGTAAATATGATGAATATACATAATATCATATATATTCATGAAGATCTTCATCATTTTGAAAAAAATTCAAGAGCTATAATTTAAATTAAGCATATTCATCAATCAATTAAGGGTATTTATGCTATAAATATATAAAATTATTTAATTCACAATGGAAATATGTATGATACTTAGAGAAGTGAGTATTTAAGTGTTTGTTAATTGAAACCTAATAATGATTATGAGCATTGAGATTCTCATGATCCACTTTGAAGGGAACATATATATCTTGAGTCTTACCTACTATATCCAATGCCTAGTTTTAATTGATGATGAGTTGGAATGATTGGTTTTTGAATATGTTGCTCATGTTTTCACAATCCTTTATATTTATATTTTATTTTTTACATGTGTATCATATTCAATAATTATCCAAAGTAATTTTATCTAGACCAAGAGGATTTTTTGGTTTATTAATATTGAAAAAAGTTTTTATCCTAGTTTTTTTACCATTACCATCAAAAAATGGTTTGTCATTAAACACATATGATGAAAATTATGTTACATAGTCTTGAGGGATGTAATACATTTAAAAAATACTAAATGTATACATGTGATCTCTATATTCCACTAGGATGAAGGGAATAAAGCTTAGTTTGTGCATTTTTTTCTATACTATCATTGTAAGTGTAAATATACTCATTGGTCTCACTAATTTTGAATAATCCATATGTATTAAATTATTCCATGATAATTAATTATTTAGGGGTCAAAATAAATGGTTACATCATATTAAGTTTCATAATGACACTTTTCATAGGCTTAACCAATTTAAAAAACTAGAAAATAACATTACCTAAGGGACAAGTTTATATGTATTCTTCATAAATAAATTTGATGAATGTATGTAATGTAGATGAAACCAAATTAATCATATGAATTCATGTAATACCAAGTATATGATTATAGATAAAATCATTAGATATCATTGGACATTTTGTAGCTAAATTTTTAGATCTAAAAAATATGTCCAATATAATTATTCCTATATCCCATATTGCTTATTCTCAAATATTATGATTATCGTATCCAAATATGTAAGGTAATAATGACCAAGCTCAAGTGCCTTCATAATTTATTCACTAAAAATTCTCAATATTGAGGCATTGTATATAAACATACATTTTATTCACTTATTAAAGATGATAACTTGAATTAAAAAGGGTAAATTTTTGTCAATGAACTCTTTAGGAGTTAGGTTCTCCTTATCAAAATAAATTAGGTTCTTACTATTTTGTAATTTTTTTAGAATGGAATAAAAGTAACCTAGTTCAGTATCATTTGGTAAGCTAGCATCATGCAAGATCTCATAAAGTATATACTTATAGAATTTTGACCTTTTTATCAAATATATATTAAATATCTTAGCATGGGTGATCTTAAGTTAGTCAATGAGGTCATTATACTTAACCACTTGTACTCTAATAATAGGAGCTTGAGGAAGGTTAGGAGGGGTGTTTTGATTTACCTCACCTTGATCTTTAGAAGATAGAAGAGAGATAGAATAATTATATGTTATAGCACTCTAAAATTTTATGACATGTACCTCATAATTAATCATTATATAATGATCCATACAAGAGTATTACTAGAAGTAAAAATAACCAATCTATCTATTTCAAGGGTATCAACACATAAATCATCACTATCATATACAAACTTATTATGTTTCAAACCATATGTTAGTATTATATGATAAATGAGAGGAAATAAACATGGAAACATTGTGAAACATTTATGTAATAACCATATCATCAAGCATAATAACATGTAAATCTCCTATGTACATGCCATTTTATAAATTAATGCTATATATAAATATATTCTACCCATGGTAAAAGGAAATGATCACAAGCATGCACATAAGATATCAAAGGGAATGCGACCATATATTATCAAAGATAATATGGTCCAAGTAATGAGAATCATAATGATCACGTGAAAAAAATATAGGGTTTGAATAAAACCATGAAACAATAAAAAAATATAAAATATAAAACCGTAGGGGGAGAGGGTTATGAATCTCTAGGTGGGATAATCACAAGGATATAGTTTACTAAAATATTTTAATAACACTCTACACAACTCATTAAAACTATGGAACAAGGGATATATAAGGTAATAAAATATATAAAAATAATAACTACTATTCTAATGCCTTAAATATGGATGAAAATACCAAGAAACTATAAAATATCACTAGCAATGAAAGGAAAGAGAAGGAGAGACAATTAATTATTCTTGTGCATACATTCATATTTTTCTTTCTTCACCTTGAAACCTTATATTCATTTATAAAAATTGGATTGACTTATTAAAATGGGTTATAAATATGGTTTACACAAAACCCACCACACCCTATTATATGGTTGAGCAGTTCCTAAATTTAAATATTCAAAGAGAGTTCAAACTACACATAGTTCTCTTACCTATGTGGATGTGTGCTCAATAATGATCCACTAGTATGTATGCAATGTTTCTAGATTTTGACATTTTAAAATATGAAACTTTGACCTTATTTTATGTTTTCACATATGGATTAGTGACTATTAATTTGAGGTTTATTTTAATATTTAGATGATTTAGGGTAGTGTCTTAAGGATGTGTAGATGTACTTTTCAATATCAAAGTGTCATTCTAGATATGTGCAATATAGGATTATCCTTAGGATTTATGTTTTTATATAAAATAATCTTTGGGAAATTTTCCTCAATAATCAATAAGAAAAATGTGTGCATCGATCCAAAGGAAGGGTTTTAATTTTGAAAAAATAGTTGTTTGGATATTTTGGGATACTTTTAATGAAGGTAGACACTATCGATAACCCTTATTCTTGGATTATTACTATAACTATCCAAGATAGAGAAGACAATGGTATGGATAATTAGAGTAGTATGATTAGGATAATATATAGTTTATGCATAGAATATGGAGATCTTATATGTGAATGATATGAATTTTTTAAGGCTAAGCCAATCACTATATATATGTCTAAGAGAGAATGTGAGAAAAAGTTCATTTTACATACACAAGTTATAGATTGGACAAAAATAACATTTTAAAGTATATAATAACAAATTTAAGTGTCTAGAATTCCACCATTTTAGTCTAGCATTTAAAATTATCTATTATAAGGATAAATTAAGATTGTTGGTTACCTAATTATAACTATATTTGGGTCTTCAAGTATGCCTTGAGTATCTAACTATCTTCATGAAAATTCAATGCATATTCATGTTATAAAATCTCAACAAATATAGATCATTGAAATATTTGAAATTAAAATATCAATGAATGAATAAACTTTTTAATATGTCCAAAATCTATCACTTACATTAGTTTGATAATTCCATGGCATGATTATTCCCTTGTCATGACCCTATTTACTGCATTTATTTCACTTGTTGTTTATGGTTTTATTATAAACTATTTGGGACATGGTTGTTTAATTTTTACTATTGTGATATAGTTATATGATTTATGAATTGATCCATTATTATGTTTTGATCTGAGAATGATTAGTTGGATATTATGAGTTGATGGTTATTATGTACTTTCTTTGTATCATTGGATATTTCATGTTTAATTGGTTATAAATTCATTATTCAGTTCAGTTATATTATTACATTTATTGATCTTATATAGTATGAATACTATTGATGGTTTATTAATATTATAGATATCATATATGATCTATGCTGAATGTGACTCCAAGCAGTCAGGTCAGGCTAAGGAAGTGAATGATAAGAAAATAATGAACTTAAAATTTTAATACTAAGCTTTGACTGTTATTGAGTCTTCGAATCATTTTATAGGTTTGAATTAATTGATGAGTTTTTATATTTATTAGGTTTAAATACATTATTATGATGGTCATTAATCAGTTTCAACTTATTATTTGATCATTTCTTTATTTAACTGATTTTGAATCAAATTAATTGACACTTGTTGGCATTGCTAGAATGTTTTTAGTCTTGATCGACTATGTTAGTTACTATTGAGTTGATTTTATTACTTATCACCTTTCTATTTTTCAACATTTCATTATTCTTCAAATGTTATTTTATTCATTGATGGAGTCTTGTTTTTATGTTTTGACTCTTGAGTGACATACTTGTTACAATCTTGTTTCATTCCGATTAAAATGCATTAGTCATTATTTGTGATTCAAAGACATTAAAAATGTTTTGAATTTGTATTTTCACTTCATTTAATTTATTTGAGGTATTTATTGAATGGGAATCTTGTTACATTCATTGTTTAATTATACCAAGTATTATCTTGACTTTGTCTAGGTAATAAGGACCACAAACCACCTTGGGGCATGGTATTAATTTTAAGTGTGTGTTTGTTAGTTGACTTTGGTTTAATGGCATTAGCTCTCCATTTGATGCAAGTGGTTTGAGAATATTCCAATTTTATTAGGGTTATTTATTAGTCTTTTTTCTTGGTCATTTTGGAAGCTCTACGCTTTGGGGAAACTTTACCATATTTCATACATGGAAGCCAAGGGAAATAGAAAGACAATTAGATGTATAAATATTCTTTGGAGTTCAAATTGTAGTATTTTGTTTGCCTTGTCTTCCATGTAATGGGTTTTTGTGGAGTTTTTTGGTGGTTGAATTTTGTTAAAGGGTAGATAGGTCTATGAATTGGAGGTGTGAAGGGATGGTAGTTTTTAAAGGAAAGGAAAAGAAGTATAATCACCCTTCTTTTTCATTATTTTGACTGGTATTCAATTAAGTATTGCATTTAAATTTTTGAGTTTTTTTTATAGTTTGATCTAGTTGTATTGAATGGGTTTTCAAAGAAAAATGGATGAAATATTTTATTTTTGTTATGGATTACATAAAATTTATTTATGATGGCTTGGAATGATGAAAAAAACCCTATAGGGTTTACATTTGACTTTTTGTGTTTTGTATTTATTTTCATTGCAATGGAAATGGTGGTCATTATGGCTCGATTGAAGCATACTAGTTGTGAATTATGTGTGCATGTTAGGTTGAAGTTCATTTCATTTTATGAAAGATCATTATTATTTTTAATTTTATTTAGGGCTATGACTGTGCACATTGTATTATGGGTTCCTTTGCCTTTGTAAACCCAACTATGATTTTGAAAACCTTAGATATATACTTCAATTTTTTAATTGGGTTGTATTTCCTAACAAAAAAAAAATTGTATATTTATTAGATATAGCCATGGAAGAAAAAATGATGTTTTTAATATTTTTATGTGAGTTAAATTTCTCATTATGGTTTGTATAAAATAATATTTTATTATTATTTTATTTTCATAGATTTCAAAATCGTATGGCTAGGGTATTTGATTTGGTCATAATGAGGGTTTTGAATTATGATGTAATTCTGTATTTAGTCATGTTGATGTTAATTACATTCATGATTGTTTGACTTTAGGTAAAATATTAGTTTGATGATTTGGCTACATCATGAGTTTTAAAAACTAGTTTGACATTAAACATTCGTATGAATGATTTCGGCTATTATTATCAATGCCAATTAGTGATAATGAACTTAGGATCTTTTAATCTTGGTTATTCAATTGACCCTATTTATCAACATTGACCTAGAATTTTTATGGATATTTGATGTTGTTTTCTTTGATTAGAGCTGTTGACTTTATTTTCACTAGCTGTGTAAATATGTTGCCTTATTTGAGAACTTGAGTTGAGTTTTGATGTCATTATTATATAATTTTAAGTTTGATAAAAAAATTAGGAAGTTTTTATAGATTTGTTTCTCAAAATTTATTTGAGTCTTTTAAGTTTATTTTACTTAGATGGAACTATTTAAATAATATGATTTATATTCAGTGTTACTCGTTGTAATACAATTGCATTTATTTTGGATTTTGTAACCTAATGATGAATTATGGATTTTAGGTATAATTTTATGGATTTCAATATTAATATTTAATCTTAGAAAGATCCAACATGAGATTTAGTAATTGGAATAACTACAAAGGTGTTAGTGTTGTTATCCAAGAATGTAAACAATGTTGTTTGGATGTTTTCATCATTTGGTTTTGTTAATTCAAGCTTATTAGACATTGCTACCTTACTCACTTCTATCATCTAGCCATAATCACATCCAATTTATTGATTCAGTGGTATAGGACCACTTATGGTTAGGCTCATTGGGATTGGAGAGGGGGGGTTTACAACACTAGATTATGTATTAAAGATTGTTTGTTGTACTTCTTCTAGTTTAATTATGTTGATAATTAATTTTAAAATGAACTAATTCATTAGCATACAATTATATTCATTAATTATATTGATGTCTATTAGTTATGTTATTCAAGGTTAAGGTTATGCTTTATTTTCATAAGTTAGTTAGTGTATGAAAGTCAACTTATATTTGTGATTATAGTTTGATCTTTTAAATATAAAATTACCCATTATGTTGGAATTTACATATATGAATTTAAACATTCATCATGGCATTTTGATATTTTGAACTTTTAGCTACATGAATTAAATTGATTCATGCATTAGTTTCTTATTACTTAGAATATGTAGACTCATAATTGAACCTATAATTGTTATGATTAAAATTAGAATGTGGATAAATTTATTTGTATAGTTGTACAAGTTCATTTAGTTATATTATATGATGAATATGTGTTTATGAAGCTTGATAAATTTCATATGAATATTCAATATTATTAATATTATTATCTTAGGTCAATGGTATTGAGCTAGTTGGACAATTGAAATACTAATTGATTGCTTTTGAATTACAATTATATGATTCAATTATGAGATTTTATGTGAGTATTACATTTGTAAAAGTGTACAAGAAATTGAAAGTGATAATTTGTATGTATAAAGTATATTGATATAATTCGTTTAGAAATTAATATATTTCATGATCATAATTAATTGTGACATGTTAACCTTAAGTCTACATAAAGACTCTAAAATTACCTTAAAATACCCAAATATGCATTATGAAGATAGACTCATTAATAATAATCTTTCAGGGACTTCCAAAGAAGCCATTTAAGTCCAATACAATCTTAAGGATTATTAAGAATGTAATCAATCACAAGTATGAGATTGGTCTTAATTGGACTAGAAAAAAATATAAGACTTACCTTAAACTATGAAGGGATGTAATTGCTAATAAAATCTTTGTTAAGGATTAAATTAAAGGAGCTTAAAAAATTATTAAGGTTCAATATATTATTAAGATTATTAGAAGGAAATCACTTTTATTGGAACCAATAATGTCTCTATTTGAAGTGATAAGACTGATTTTGTAACATTATATAATCACTTGGAAATTAATTTATAAATAATGATATTCAAATATTATACATATCTTAAAGCTAACTAAGTTAAATTATAAGCAAGTGTGTAAATAAGATAAGTGAATTAAGGGTTCAGTTTCTAATGGCTATTCCAATCAAGGTGGGATGTGTTTAAGGATCATCTAACCTTACTTGGAATTGACTTATATAATAATAATTCAAGTTGTTCCACTCCATCACAATTACAAGAAAATTTTGTAAGCCAATTATTTGAATTTTAATCATTAGATTGGAATTGATAATTCTTATCAGGAGTTAATAACGAGAATTGTTTTAAAATACTTATAGCACTAAATAATTATTAATTACTTAGTCTAAAATACATTGATCTAAGTTGCATAATAATTCACTTAAGTAATAAGGCTAAGAGATAAACCTAAAATAAGTGCATTGAGTTATTTGGGATCAATGAAAAAAATTAAAATGGTGATGTTTTAAGTATGTTTTCATAACTTAATAAGGAATGATTACACCTAATATGATCATTAAGTAGGCATGTCTTATCTTGTACCTTGAGACTAACCCTATCTTATAAAAAGGTAATATGTTCCAAAGTGGAACATAAAAATGGTTCTTGAAACATCTCAAGAGACATAATCAATATGCTTATAACTTCATCTAATATCCTTAAGCTACCTCACAAGTTGATGTTTGATTCATCCCATGCATGTTGTGTTTATTTTTAAAGCATTCCAAAGCTTGGAATTTCTTTTATAAATAGTTCTTTCTATGATCACTACCTACTGCATATGAGTTTGGTAAATCCTACACACACAAGATTAGTATAATGATTATTTTATTGAATTTGTCTTACTTCCTATAACTATTTGTTGAAATTTTATAATTTACCCATTGAGGTACCAACTATTTTATTACCTATGCAAGTACTTGGGTAAGTGTATAATTTAGTAACAAATTTACTAGGAAGGCATGCATGAGTGTTTCTATACTAATTCACTTCTATCTGAGTGCTAAGTGGTTAAAATGCTTCTTAACAAAGTCATTGTTAATTTATGGACTTGGTATAGTTCTTTGTTGGTTATGACACAATTATAAAACTCACTACATCTTTTCATGATAAAATTTGCTTAAGTATTTGTACCATAGTTGTTTATCTTGGTATTATAAAAAAATATGGTTTTTACATTTTGTATCAGCACAAGTTATATTTTTCTAGGGAACCTTGGGGTATGTTTTCTTGTTGTTTTTCCTACTGAGTTGTTATTTATTTCACCATAGGATGGTGATAACAAGATCTGGAAAAGCAAAAAATAACCCAATGAATGTTAACCCTGGTAGAGGCATATATCATAGGGTTAATACTATTGAAAGAGAGGTACCTCCTCTAAATAATGATGGAATAAATATTGGAGAACTTAACCATGATTAAAATGACCCTAATGTTAACCAGGAAGTAGTCTTAAATGGGATACTAACTACATTGAATGACTTGAAAAATAAGATGGACACCCAATAACATTGGTTGAATAATTTAAAAGGTGTTCCACTTAAATAATTACCTCTTAAAGAAGGACTTGTTAGTGAGAAAGAGCTCCAAGACAACCCTATCAATGTGGTTGATCATATCATCAAGGAATTAAATTATTTCCTTCACCAACCTTTTTCGATCAAAAATCTAGTGATGCAATTGATACATGGTTGGTTCACTTGTAAAATTAATTTAATCTAAATAATATGTACTCAAATATTAAATCAAGAGTGACTGATTATAAATTAGTAGGAGTTGAAAATATTTAGTGGAACTATATATGTGCCTTATAGGGTTACCGACCAATGAATCTTACATGTCCTACTTTTTAAAGGTAGTTCAGGAAGAGTTATCTCAGATCAACTTTAAGGAACATTAAATAATTTATTTTTAGCTATTAAATCAAGAGAATATGTATATGACTAAGTATGAAAACAATTTATAAAACTATTACATCATGTTAACTACATTCATGATGAAGAGACTAAAGTTACTAATTTTAAAGTAGGTTTGAAAGAAATATTGATGAATGATGTTAATATGACTAATCCCAAGACTCTGACTACTATCATTGAATCTAATCATAGGTTAGAGGAGAAAGAGAAAGCTCATCAAAAGGTGAGGCAATATTTTAAATATAATAAACAATAGTCTAAGAACAAAAATATGTCCCCTCAGTTAATGAATTTCAAGAAGTTTGATCAAAACTATAGATTTACCAAGAGTACCAGTGGTTTTAATAAATTCCAAGGGTAGCATAATAAATTCAAAATTTTGAATTCTTCTAAGTTTGTAAATTTTAATACAAATCAGACCCAAGGTAGGTAAAATGTACCTACTAGTAGGCAAAACACCATTCCTATATCACCCCAAAGAATTGTATATGCTAGGAACATGGTAATAATTACTATCACAAGGACTATCTGAAGCTAAAATTAGGTCAATAGCTAACCCTAGGGTGTATGTAGTTATGGATAATAGAAACACATATTTTTAAGTAATACCTATCAAATTCATAGGTAAATTAAATAATGTTTTTATTTCAATATTTTTTGATTCAAGAGTAATAGATGGTTTTATTAATCCAAAGCTAGTGAATAACTATAAATTGAATCTTGTGGTATTAAAGGATGATTGGAATGTTGAGTTTAGCTCAAGAAAAAGGGTGATAGTTTCTAAGTGTCTTGAAAAATTAAACTTAGACTTAGATAATTTTTAGACCCAAGTTAATCTATTTTTATCTCCTTTCAATTATTTTCATGCCATTCTATGCATGGATTGGTTTTTGCATCATAAATCCAATCTAAATTTTTGTAATAAAATATTAAAATGTTGTGATGACATGAGAAAATTAGTAATAGTTCAAGGTTTGATGAAACTTAATGTATGTAATTTGTAATTAGACTTAAAACTGAAGAAAGAAGTGCATAAAGGATACAAACTATGTGTTGTATAGATGCAAGAAACAAAACCTATAACAAAAACAACAATATGAGAATATCCATTTTTAAAAAAATTCTCTAATGTTTCTCCACCTAATTTACCTCCTAAGGGGGAGTTTGAATTTTCTATTGATGTAATTACATGGGTAGACCCTATATATAAATCACCTTATCATATGAATGTAGTAGATTTATAGGAGCTTAAACCTCAACTACAAGAGATGTTGGAAAATAACAACATTAGGCCAAGTGTGATGACTTGGGTGCACATGTGATTTTTATAAAAAATAATAATGGAACCTTATGGTTATGTATTAACTATATCATGCTTAACAAGGCTATTATTGAGAATCATTATCCTTATTAAAGATAGATGATCTATTTTATTAAATGAAGGATGGAACTATATTTTCTAAGATAGACTTGAGATCATGCTATCACTAATTGAGAATCAAGGATGAAGACATCCATAATATTAATTTAAAAAAATGGTATGGACATTATGAGTTTAGCATAATGCCCTTTGGTTTAAATAATGCACGTATTGCATTTATAAATATAATGAATGGTGTATTTAAGGATTTTTTAGACAAGTTTTTTCTAGTTTGTCTCAATGACATACTGATCTATTTTAAGAATCCAGTTGAATATGAAAAACATTTGCATTTAGTGATACAAAGGTTAAGGAAGCATAAATTTTATGGTAAGCTATATAAATGTGATTTATTTTAAACTAAGATCCACTACTTGGGTCATATAATATCTAAGGATAGCATTGTTATTGATACAATCAAGATTAAAGCTATCCAAGAGTTGCCTACTCCTAAAAATGTACATGAAGTACATAGTTTTATGAGACTAATAGGTTATTATAGAAGGTTTGTTAAAAAAAATTATAAGTTGGCTAATCCTATAAATTCTTTATATCACAAAGGTGAATTTGTTTTTTTAGACTTCTAAGTGTGAACAAGCTTCTCAAAAGCTTAAAGAGATATTAACTATAACCCATGTACTTATCATATAGGATCTTAATAGTAATTTTGAAATCTATGTTGATGCATCTAAATAAGGCTTGGGTGGCATGTTAAATTAGGATGGTTTATTTATGTCTTATAAGACATGAAAACTAAAAGATCATGAGAAAAATTAAACCGTTGATGATCTAGAACTTATTACCATGATACATGCTTTGAATCAATGGAAACACTTTACTAGGTAAGCATTTTGAAGTAAAATTTGATCATTACAGCTTAGAATATTTTTTTCCTAGGATGATCTAAATGCTTGTCAGCATAGGTGGATGGAATTTCTAAGTAATTTTGATATAAATATTTCATATGTGAAGGGTAATGAGAATAATTTTGTTGATGCAATCAACATACACATGTATCTTACTGCCTTGTCTATTTTACATAATAATTTTAGAACTACAATTTTTAAACAACTATGTTCTAATAAGTTTTTCCAAGAGGTAAGTGTAAATTTGGATGAAGAGCCTATATAAACTAAACTTTTTGACTTTTTTATTCATTATGATGGTTTAATCAAACACAAAAACAAAATTTATGTGCTTGAGTCTCGTGACTTAAGGAATATATTTATGAAATAAGTGCATGAATCACCTCATTTTTCTCATTCTGGTGTCATAAAAATGACACATGAGTTGAAAAGGCTATATTATTCACCTGGTTTAAAATAGGAAGTTGTTAACTTTGTGAAAAAATGTTTAGAATGTCATTATGTAAAAGCTAAACATTTCCATCCATGAGGACTATTGTACCCCCATGCTATTCTACGAGGTAAGTGGGCTATTATTTGTTTAATTTTCATGGTTGGTTTTCCATAATCATGAAGTAAACATGATACTATTTTGGTTATAATAGATAAGTTTACTAAAATTGGTCATTTCATTACTAGAAATTTAATTAATGATGCATCTATATTTGCTAAATAGTTTGTGTAAGAAATAGTATTGCTACATGGTATGCCTAAAGTTATTATTTTTGATAGTTATAAATTTTTTAATTTAAGGTTTTGAAAAACTTTGACTATTGATTTTGGCGCAAAATTGAATTTTAGTTCATCTAATCACTAGAAATAGATTATTAGACAAAAAGACTAAATTAGGTTGTGGTAAACATGTTAAGAATGTATGTGATGGATCAACAAAGTAAATGGGAAGATTATTTACACTTAGTTGAATTTGATTACAATAACACATACCATTTTGTTATTAAGATGGCTCCTTTAGAAGCTTTATATGAATGTAAGTGTAGGACTTCACTTGGCTGGGAAAGTTTATAAAATAGAACTATTACTGGTCTTGATGTTTTACAACAATATGATAAGAACATGATAATCATATGGAAAAATATAATGGTAACCTTTGATATATAAAAGAGTTATGTTAATTTAAAGAGGTCACCACATGAATTTGAAGTTGATGATAAAGTATTTTTGCATTTTAGACCATAGAAAATTTTGATTAAGTTTGGAAAGTCACCCAAATTAGTTCCTCAATTTGTAAGACCCTTTGGAATTTTGAAGAAAATTAGTCCTGTTACCTATTGATTAGCCCTTTCTCCTTTTCTATCCTAGATTCATGATATTTTTCATTTTGAATTATTGAGAAAGTATATACCTAATCCTTTTCATGTTTTATATTAGAATCACTTTTAGGTTTCAGAAAAGGATAATAAGTAGTTGGATCCAATGAAGATCCTTGACCATCACAACATTAGATTATGAATTTGTGAGATTTCCCAAGTTTTGGTTTAATGGGATCCTTTACCTAAAAAAAGTGTTACTTAGGAAGGTGAGAGTATTTTCAAGAAACACTATCCATGGCTATTTTAATCATCAAGATGACTCTTTTCCAAGTGGGGAAGGATGTCATGACCCTATTGGCTATATTTATTTCACTTGTTATTTATGGTTTTGTTATTAATTATTTAAGACATGGTTGTTTAATTATTATTTTTATGATACAATTTTATGATATATGATTTGATCCATGATGATGTTTTGATCGAAGAGTGATCATTTGGATATTATGAGTTGATGGTTATTATGTATTTCATTGTATTATTGGATATTACATGCTTAATGAGTTACTAATTCATTATTTAGTTTAGTTATATTATTACATTTAATCTTATTATTGTATTTATTTATATTATATAGTATAGATACTACTAATGGTATGTTATAAATGTAAGTAATAGATATGAGCTAGGATGGATGTAATTATGAGCATACATGTGAGGCTGAGGAAGTGAATGAAAAGAAAATAGTGAACTTAAAATTTTGATATTGAACTTTAAATGGTATTGATGCTTTGAGTCATTTTATAGGTTTGAATTAATTACTGAGTGTTTATCTTTATTGGGTTTGACTACCTTATTATGATGGTCATTAGTTGATTTCAACTTCTTTGATCATTGATTTATTCAATTGATTTTGACTTCTTAAATTAGTTAACACTTATCAACATTACTAGAATGTTTTTTAGGTCTTGATTAACTATGTTAGTTACTATTGAGATGATATTCTTGCTTATCACCTTGTCAACAATACTATTTTATTCATTGATAGAGTCTTATTTTATGTTTGGATTCTTGAGTGACATACTTATGATAGTCTGATTTCATTATGATTAAAATGTATTAATCTTTGTTTATGATTCATAGGAAATAAAAATACTTTAAATTTGTCTTGGAACTTCATTTAATTACTTTGAAGTGTTTATTGAATGGGACTCTTTTTGCATTAATTATTTAATTAAACCAACTATAAGCTTGGCTTTGGCTAGGTAATAAGGACAATAATCCACCTTGGGGCATGGTATTAGTTTGAAGTGTTTGTTATTTAACTTTGGTTTAATGGCATTAGATCTCCACTCGATGCAAGTGGGTCAAAAATATCCCAATATTATTAGGGTTCTTACTTAGTATTTTTTTCTTGGTCATTTTGGAAGTCCTATGATTTGGGGAAACTATATCAGATTTCATGTATGGTGGCCAAAGGAAATAGATAGGTAGTTACATGCATGAATATTTTTTAGATTTCAAATTATAGTTTTTGTTTACCTTACTAACTATGCAATGGGATTTTATGGAGTTTTTTGGTTTTTTAATTTAATTAAAAGGGTGGACTAGTCTTTTCATTAGAGGTGTGAAACGCTGGAAGTTTAAGGCAAGGAAAAGAAGTAAAATTTCAAATCTTTTTCATTGTTTTGACTAATATTCAAGTAAGTATTGTATTTAAATTTCTAAGTTGTTTTTATAGTTTGACCTAGTTGAATTGAATGGGTTTTCAAACAAATATGAATGCAGTCTTTCATTTGTGTTATGGCTTGCATAAAAAATGTTTGTGATGGATTATAATGATAAAGACAAAATTGTAGGGTTTATGTTTTATTTTTGGGTTTCATATTTGTTTCCATTAAAATGGAAATAGAGGCCATTATGGCTTGATAGAAGCATATTGTTGTGATTTATATGTGCATGTTAGGTCAAAGTTCATTTCATTTTATGGAAGGTCATTATTATTTTTAATGTAATTTAGGGCTATGGTTGTACATATTGTATTATGGGTTCTTGTACCTTTGTAAACCCTACTATGATTTTTGAAACCCTATATATACACTTTGAGTTTTTAATTGGGTTGTCTTTCCTAGAAAAAATAAACCTATACATTTCTTAGCCATAGCCATGGAAGAAAACAATGATGTTTTTAATGTTTTTGCAAATCAAATTTCTCTTTAGAGTTTATATAAAATAATATTTTATTATTTTTTTGTTTTCATGGATTTAAAAATCATATGGCTAGGGTATTTGATTGGTTATAATGAGGGTTTTGACTTATGATGTAAATTTGTTTTTAGTCATGTTGATGTCAATTACATTCATGATTGTTTGACTTTAGGTAAAATATTAGTTTGATGATTTGGTTATATCATGAGTGTAGACACCTAAATATGGCCACCAATAACCATCAATTAGGGTTTTGATAAATTTCCCACCAAAATGTATAATTTGGCTTAAAAAAACTAAAATGCATTAAAAGAGTTGAAATTTTTATATTCAAGTGATCATTAAATGGGGAAATGCAATTTATGAAGTAGCTAACTTTGATTAGATCATTTCAAGTCAAAATGCCAATTTTGCATCAGGGTGCCCTAGATTTCCCTTTTCTATCAAATATATTACATGAGACATGTGCCTTTGTTATTTGGTCTTGACATCCTAAATGGGATAACAAATCCAATACATCTAACATCGGCTTCCAATTCTAATCAGTCAAATTTTGAGCCAATAACAAGATATTTTGACCAATTTGATTAATTTATGCACCAAAGAGACAACGTTTATAGCAAAATGACTAATCATGCTTAAAGATAATTAATTCAAATATTAAGCCTAATTAAGAATTCCATGGAACTTGTTGAATAAATATTTATTGTAAATTGATTTTCATTAACTACATCATCAAATGACATCATCTTATGGGGTGGAATCTACAATCCATAAGTGCCACAAATATTAGATTCATGCCTCCCATGCCTCATAAGCCTTTCCATGCCTAGTTAATGCCCATCTATCCCAAATATTAATAGGGATATTCATAGATTGAATTTCATAATTTGATTTATTCATGGCCACATATCTCAATCTTGAGATGGAAAGCCATGGTTGATCCTAAAACCATTTCAATAATCTATAAATAGCAAGCCTAAAATCCATAATTGAAAGCTCTTTCAAGCCAAAGTTATCATGCCTAAATGACCTCAAAAAATATCTTTCAAGCTAAAGTTATCATTCCCAAATGACCTCAAAAAAGATCTTTTATGCCAAACTTATAATACCCGAATTCATTCAAAATCATTACATTTTAGTGTTATAATGCCCAAATATTGAGCCAAACCAAGCCAAGCCAAAGCCAAACATGGTGCCAAGGAGAGATGGATATAGCCACACTTCATTGATGCAAACTTCATGGGCATAAACTGAGAAAGCCACTTCAACAAGCTATTTGGAGCATCCAAGGAAGGTGAAAGAAGGTTTCTTTTGCATTTTAATTAGGCTTTCCATTCTAGTCTTGTCAACTAAGATCCCCCTTTTTGATAGGATTAAGGTGTTAATATTAGTGAATTTTGTTTGGATTTGTTTTATTCACTAACACAATACTAATCTCCCCTTATTGAAATCCTAGTTCATATAATGGCATGCCCTGTGGAACCCTAGCCCCATAAATTTGCTCAAAAAGGATCTTTCAAGCAACCTTCTAACCAATTTGATATATAATCTTGGAGTAAAGGAGTTAAAAGAGTGAAATTTTAAGTTAAAATTCCTTTTTTTTATAATTGTATTTTCATTCTTGGTAACATTGGTTTTGTTCTCTATTTTAATATCATTACTATCACAATACCAATTTTGTAACAAAATCACTATTTGCTAAAAATGATTTCATAGCCTTGGATAGTAATATCATTCATAGAATAGTGATTTCATTCACCTGAGTAGTGTTTTTGCCAAAACAATGATTTTTTCTCAAAACAATGATATTTTTTACCCTATGCAGCAATTTCATATTCAACAACAATGATTTTTTCAATAGAACAATGATTTCATCAATTCTGGTAGTGATTTTGTATGAGCAATGATATTGTTGACTAGAATAACAATATTGTTTGTTGGAAAATGATATCATTGATTTGGCCACTGATTTCATTTAAAACATCAATTTTATTTAGTATTGATTTCATAGGAAAATAATGATATTGTATTTTCTATCGAACTAATCCATAATAGTGATATTGTGTTTTCAAATTTTGATTTTGTAGGAAAATAGCGATATTAACTGTGTAATAGTAGGATTGCAATAGAGACTTGAAAATTTTAATGTTGTTTACTCAAACTCTTAAGTGCTTCAAATTAAGCCCTAATAATTGTGTTTTTGTAGGTTAAGAGAGCAGATTAGATTTTTTTTTTATTGCATTTAACCAAACACACTTTCAAAATTGGTGTTTAATGAAAAACTAGGGTTCTTAAGTGAATGTTTTGATAAATTATTCTTTCAAAGTTATAACTTAAGACCAAGGGTTTAAAAGAACACCACCTAATCTTTCATTTGGTTCTTAAAATTAAACTCACTTGTAAAACTTTGTTTGAAATAGTGGTTTAAATAGAATTTGATTGGAAAACAGAGGGACATTGCATGTATGTTCTTCCATCCATCCCCTTTAGGGAAATTTTGGAATCAAAAGTGTTGTCCTTATTAAAAACATGCCTAGTCCAAGGCATATAAAGAATGTCATCTAAAAAATCCCCAAAATCTCACAATAGTTTCGGTGACCTTGAAATAACCCTAAAGTCTTTCTATTATTCATTTATTTTATTGTATCTTGGCTTGTGAGGGGGACTTCATTACCTCCCATAAGTTCTATAAGGAAACATTGACTTGGGGTTTCATCTCTTAACACTAACTTCAACCACTCCTACTAGGATCTAAGGTCTTAGAATTCAAACCACCTTTTAGTGTTAGAGTTGCACATAGGACATATCTACACTTTGGACATTGCACTACACCGAACAAGTGATGGATGTAGTGATTGCAAAATGGGCAAGACCTTTTTACAATAAGCTAAGTGTTGTGGACACCCAATTAAAGTACACTTATTTTTCATCATGGCATGAAAGTCATTATGTAATTTATCCATCTAGAACATTTAAAAATAATTATTTGAGTCAACCCCACATTGACATACCCTTACTAGGATTTGGATGATTATACTTAGTGTATTTTGGTCATTTTTGCTTGGTATGTTTTGAGACTAAAATCTAATGTGTTTGTTTATAAACCATGTCAAAACCAATTTTTTTATATGTCACTCTTTTATCTAAAGAGGAATTATGCTATCCATTTTACACCACACTTGTGCCTTGAATTTTTTTTAAAACTTATTTGTATGTGTGTCATTTGAGTTGCATGGTAGTGTTACACTGCCAAAATCACATCAAATCATTTTGCCTTTGAGTATTTGAAATAAAACTTTGATCACATCATTAGAGAATGATAACATTTGTTAAGCTACTCAATTTGTTTTAAAACTTGTTTACCATTACACCAAAGACCATTTGTTTCAAACCATGTCATATTAGCCATTTGGACATTGTTTATGTGCCATCATACTATCCAATCTTGTGTATATTGTTTGGTCAAAACATAGTCTTCAACATTGAGTTTTAAATCAACCTTGTCAATTTTGGATTCAAAAATTGATTGATTTTTTTTTAGGCCTCAATTCATGTAGCTGATACACAGATCTTTCTCTTTTGGGTTGCATAAATTTGGTTAATTGATTACCCAAATTTGAAGACTATTTATTGTTTGTTTGTTTAATGCCTATCCTCATCATTATTTGTGCCTTTATTTGGAAAAAAATAAACTTTATCTAAAAGTCTTTTGTCTTATGGCTTATGCTAATTGATCATTATTATGTTTGATTCTGTGTGCTAGGTCTATGTCGAAGTTGTTTCTAAACTTATTAGATTAAATCAAATTCACATCAATCCTTTATTTCAAGCCTAGATTTTGATGTCATTTAGCCAAAAGTTCTAGCATAGCCTATTTGAGGCTAGCTTTTGACTCTAAATTTAGATAAAATATCTAGCGACTCTTTTCCCTTTCCTAGTTTAGACCTTATTTGGAACACTTTAACCTAGACCTTTGACATGCCAAATTTTATTCATATGATTAACATTTTTGCATATGATATTTGACATTAGACATTTTACGTTAGAATTTTGTATGCTAAATTTTAACATAAACCATTTTGGAGATACATCTCCATGATCAAATCATTGTTTGGAGATACAACTCCACATTTGACTAAGTTAAATCAAGTTTGAACCATATGTCCTTTAGACAGTTTTTTAGGGTTTGTAGAATTCTAAGCCTTTTTATTTCAAATTTTTCATCATTTATGTGGATATGTCTAGCTACACTTATGGTGAATTCACATACAATCCAACTTATGATATAATGGCCACACAAAATCCCACTAATAACCCCTATAGAGAAAGATTTTCTAAGGAGTTTTATTATTCTCCAGATAATACTCCTTATGGGGATTAAAATCAAGCACCATCTTACAATCCAACTCAAAACCTTGATTGGGATGATATGGTTTATGAGGAGGACTTGGATGTTTTGGCTTAAGCAAGTAATCAGGCTCTACCATGTCATACCATTTCTATTCTAGGACCACCATATCATACTATTTCTATTTGAAGACCACAACATTGCACCATTTCCATATCAAGACCTCGTCTTTTAGCTTGTGTGAGAAATCAAGATCCATAATGCCCCTTCATCATTTTAGGACCTAGTCCTTTGGCTTGTGTGAGTAATAAATCTCCACAGCACTCTATCATTACCATTTCATGAATTCATCCTTTGACTCATGTGATTAATCATCCTCCCCAATACCCTACCATTATACAACCACATGCCATTCCTCATGTAGTACCAATCTAATCACAAACTCAACCAAACCAATCATTTGAATACCAAGGTATATTCCAAATTGGTATTTTCCAACTCATTAGAAACTAAGACCAAAATAACCAACCAATCTAAGATGTTTTTATTGAACCAACCATTTATGATAAGTCAACCTGTGATGAATAACCTTTCAATCTTATACTAGTTTTCAAGGAGTCTCACTCTGATGAGCTAGTCTTTGCTGAGTCACTTCTTAATGATTATAACTACCTTTGGCCAAATCATTACCTCAACCATATGACTATTTGTAAAGAGCCTCCTATTTCTAAGCTAGTCTCTAAGGAGTTGTCTCTTGACCTTTTTCTATTATGTAGGAGACCCACTCTAACAAACTAGTTTTTATGGAGCCCACCATGCCATCATAGGTCATTACTTGTCCAATACCAAACATTCAACAACACATCATTATCATAGAGTATCCATCAAATTAATAATTAGATTTAGAGTTAGGTTATATTATTAAACCAACATCAGATTTATTATCAAAATTAGAATTAACATTAGTCTCAATATCAGATTCAAAGTCCATTGAGTTAGAATCAGATTTAGATATAGAATATGTTCATAACTATTATAACATTGGTTATGCATGCCTTGTAGATCAATTTGAATACATTTGTGATCCTTCTAAGGTTTTTGAGGATGATTAATTCAACTTCAACACAAGTTATCCTAATATATTCTACAGAGATTATGCAACCTCTCCCTATTCCATTATCATTCCACTGACCATTAGCATCAACCTAAATAACCATATTATTGACATTCCATCTCCCACAAGTGTCAATTGGGACTGATAGAATCAAAATTTGTTGAATTGAATCCATGGAGGTATAACAATTGAATAATATCAAGGAGGACAAGACCAAATTCATGTAGTAGAAGAACATTCTCCTAGTGAAACCTTTTCAAAGGTGCTAGGGGATATACAAAATTCAAACTCAACATCTTTTAGTGAAACTTTTTCAGAAGTGCTAGAATAAAATCAAAGTCAAAACCAATGCTTATTAGTGAAACCTTCTCAGATGCACTATGGAACAATCAAGGAAAATTCATTGGTAAAAACCTCATCGAGGTGCCAATAGTTGAGCACAAAAGTTTTTCACTACTTAAAGACAAAATCAAAGATCAAATCAAAATAGCTTCCTATCTAAAACCTAATTAGATAATATCTACTCTTAGGCCCAAACCAAAAAAAAATTGGGGGTCCTATTAAGAGCATCTTTAGCCCTACCACATCTAATGTTATGTTGAATTTGATGTCACATTATGTGTGATTGAAAGTCTTAGTCTTCATTTGTTACCCAATAACTACACATTCCATTATCATCCACCATTCAATTTCATAATTAAACCTACCATCCATTATTTTTCCTTGTTTACCATCCATGGCCATACTTTTATTTTTAAAAGCTACAAAGATACCTTGTCTTGAAATTTGAAGGAATTAGAATCAATGACCAATGAAGATCATAAAAGCATTCTTGACAACCAAATTTGTAGGCAATTCATGATAGAGAAACTATTTAGATGAGGTGTGGGCTAGAAATTAACATGATTTATTCTTCTATTTGTGTCATTTCTTGATTAAGACATGTATCTCCACTTCAATAGGAATAACATAATCATATTTCAGTTATCATACCCAAGATAGAACCAAACATGTACCATACCATTTCATTACGATGCCATTGTCTTTGTTACATATCCTATTACCATTATTTCATATCTTAGCTAATCACCTTACCACTTGGGGGAAACCCTCTTACCATTTTATCTAATTTATCAAACCATCATTATCCTAAATAAAAATCATTCCATCTTATCATTCCATTCCTATCTAGACCAAAGCCTATTTTTAGTCATCCTACCCAATCTTGTTTTGTTCTTGGTTTATTTTGGTTCTTCCCATACTTTTCGTGAGGGGATTATAATAAAGTTTCTACTCTTATAAAGTCTATGTTTAAATGAAAATATATGAAATTAGTGTGATATTTGATCTGGTAAGATATCTTTCATCTTCCATCTTATATCAAGTTTGTTTATGTAAACCAAATTATAGCTTCCTATGGGAAAATTAGTGTTCACCAGTCTTGATACTAATTATAACCACCTATGAGAAAATTAATATCATTGATCTAATCCATTGTATCCTAGTTATAAAACCTATGGGTAAAATAGGGGCAAACTTGTTTATCATGCATTACCACATCACCTTGTCATTATTATTTTCATTTGATTGGCCATTTATTGAATTTGATAACTTGTTCGGACCTAGTTTGTTTTCCCCCACCTTTTGTGTGGATGGAATTAATATAACTTAAGGTCATTTAGGATTATTTTGGCCATGCTCAATTAATTTTGACTTCAACTCAGTCCCCCTTTCCATGTGCTCTCATCATTTTATGATAAACCTAAGCCAAACACTCTTTCCATTTTGTGAGTAGGTATCTTGTCATTCTCCAATGAGTTAAGATACCTCAAATTTATAAAAATATAAAAATATTTCAAAATCCAAAAACATTTGTCCTATCTAAGCCTAGTCAATTATCCTCGATCTCTACCCTACTAGGGTAAAATCATTATTAGGATGCTTTCTTTTGCTTTTATTTTTAGGATTTATATTTATTTGTTTATTTCATGTTATTTAAATATTTTTGTACTTTATATGTGTTTATTTATTTATTTGTTTTTTCACTTTCCTATTTGTTTTATTTCAACACTATTGCCTTGACTCAGTTTATATGTCTTCATTGGGTGATTCCTTACGCACATTATTCTTGAGTCCATCCATATTCATACATCAACATTATCGTCATGGTTTTTATCATTAATGCATTATTTTAAAGTGTTTATTAGATTGGGAGTTAGTCCTTATGCATATTTTGAACAATTATTCATGGTGTTCTATCATGATGCCTACTGTCACATGCTATAGAAAAAATTAGCTTCAAGAAGGTCTATAAATAACAAAGCTGTAGAAGTTTCTCCTTGGTACCTTGGCAAAATCCTTCAACCCATATTGATTGAATCAACCCATTGACCATTATAGTTATATAATTTCTAATAATGATGTGTATCTCCTCATTGATAGGTACAACTAAATCTTTTATATAGATCGATATTATTATTTTATCTACCTCTTTTAATAATTTACACCCATTCATATTTAATATTTATTCTAGATTCTATCTTTGAGTCATGCTTGCTAATAATACATAATTGGGGCATAGTCATATCTATAAAATAATCCAGGTCATCTTAATAATTATAACCACCTATGGGCAAATCATTATTTTTGACTTTTATTTCTGATTATAACCATGTTTGGGTAAATCAATAATTTTTAAATCAATGCATGTAGTCATTTTCTCATTTGGATTAATCTCAACCATAGGTTAATCTAACCCTTATTATTTTTTATTTTTGAAGGACCATCCATCCACATATGTGATGGCCACTCCCTCAAGGGGGCATCATCATAGGCTTTTTAAAAACCATTTGAAGCTTTATTCTTTAATCATCATCTTCTTTTTGGCATACAAGTCATTTCTCATTATTTGAGAAGACATTTACATACCTATAGCTTGTAATGACATCCCAAATAGGGGAAAATAGTAAGCACCTAAATATATCCACCACTGACCATCAATTAAGACTTTAACTAATTTCCCATCAAAATGCACAATTTGGCTTAAAAACACTAAAATTCATTAAAAGAGTTGAAATTTTTATATTCAAGTGCCAATTTTTTCTAGGGTATCATTAATTGGGTAATGCAATTTATGAAGAAACTAACTTTGATCCGATCATTTTGAGTCAAAATACCAATTTTACACCTAGGTGTCCTAGATTGTTCTTTTTAATCAAATCTCTTACACAAGACATGTGCCTTTTTATTTGGTTTTGACAACATCCTAAATGGGATAATGGATCAAATACATCTAACATCAACTTTCAATTCTAATTCAATCAAATTTTGAGCCAATAACAGGACATTCTGACCAATTTGATTAATTTGTGCACTAAAGAGCCAAGGTTTGCACCAAAATGACTAATCATACTTAGAGCTAATTAATTCAAATCATGATCCTAATTAATAATTACATGGAACTTGTTAAATAAATATTTATTATAAATTATTTGTCATTAACTACATCATCAAATGACATCATCCTATGGGGTGGCATCTACAAGCCATAAGTGCCACAAATATCAGATTCATGCCTCCCATGCCTCATAAAAACATTTCCATGCATAGTTAATGCCCCTTTAGCCTAAATATTAATGGGGATATTTATAGATTGAATTTCATAATTATATTTATTTATTGTCACACATCTCAATCTTGAGATGGACGGTCATGGTTGACCTCAAAACCATTCCTAAGTTTGATGATTTGGTTACATCACGAGTTTTTAAAATCAGTTTGACTTTAAATATTCATATGAATGATTTTAGTCAATATTATCAATACCAGGTAGTGATAATGACCTTACGATATTTTCATCATGGTTCTTTAATTTATCTTGTTGGTCAAAATTGAGATGTAACTTTATGGGTATCTGATGTTGTTTCTTTGATTAGATTAGTTGAATTTATTTTCACTAGCTATGTGAATATGTTGCTTTGTATGAGAACTTGAGTTGAGTTTTGATGTTATTATTACAATGTTTTAAGTTTGATAAAATTTTTGATGAAGGTTTTATAATTTTGTTTTGAGTATATGGTTTAATTCATTTGTTTAAATTTATTTGAGGTAATTAAGTTCATTTTACTTAGATGGAAATATTTAAAGAATATTATTTTTATTTCGGGTTACTAGGATTAATACAATTACATTTATTTTGGGTGTTATAACCTAATGATGGATTAAGGATTTTGGGTGAAATTCCATAGATTGCACTCTTAATATTCAATCTTTAAAGGCTTCAACATGAGATTCAATAGTTGAAATAACTACAAAGGTGTTAGTGTTGTTAGCCAAGAATGTAAATAATGTTGTTTGAATGTTTTCATCACTTGATTTTGTTAAGTCAAGATTAGTAGACATTGTTACCTTACTAACTTCTCTCATCTAAATGGAATCAAATCCAACTGATGGATGGTGTGGTCTTAAACCATTTATGGTTGGGCTCATTGGTATTGTAGAGGTGGGAATTTGTAACATTAGATTACGTATAGAAGGTTATTTGTTTTACTTCTTTTGGTTTAATTATTTTGATAGTTTATTATAAAATGAATTGATTCATTAATATATAATTAACTTCATTAATTATATTGATGTTTATTAGTTATGTGATGCAAGGTTAAGGTTATGCTTAATTTTCATAATTATGTTAGTGTATGCAAGTTGACTTATAATTGTGATTAGAGTTTGATGTTTTAAATATCAAATTACTCATTATGTTTTAATTTACATATATGACTATAAACATTCATTGTGGCATTTTGATATTGTGAACTTTTATCTACATGAATTAAATTAATTAATGCATTAGTTTCTTATTACTTTGAACATGTAGACTCATAATTGAACTGCTAAGTGTTATGCATAAAATTAAAATGCATATACATTTATTTGCATAACCATACAAGATTTTTTAGTTATATTATATTATGAATATGTGTTCATTAAGATTGATAAAGTTCATATGACTATTCAATACTATTATTTTTATTATCTCAGGTTAATGGCATTGACCTAGTTGCATACTTGAAATAGTAGTTGGTTGCTTTTGAATTACATTTATATGATTCAATTATGAGATTATATGTGAGAATTGTGTTTGTTTCAGTGTACAAGAAATCAGAAAGTGATAATTTGTATGTATAAAGTATATTTATATATTTCATTTGTAGATTAAGATATTTCATAATCATAAGTAATTGTGACATGTTAACTTGAATTCTACATAAAGACTCTAAAATTACCTTAAAATATCCAAATCTATGTTATGAAGATATACTCATTAATAAGAATCTTTTAGGGACTTCTAAATAACTCATTTAAAAATAATAAAATATTAAGGATCATTAAGAATGTAATCAATCAAAAGTATGAGATTGGTCTTAATTGGACTGCAACAAAATATATGACTTACCTTAAACTATAAAGGGATGTAATTACCAATAGACTCTTTGTTAGGGGTTAAATTAAATATAACTTAAAAAAATGATTAAGGTTCAATATCTTCTTAGGATTATTAGAAGGTAATCACTTTTATTGGAACCCATAATGTATCTATTTGAAGTAATAGGACTATTTTGACATTTTATATAATCACTTGGAAATTAAGTTACAAATAATGATATTCAAATCTTATGCATGTCTTAAAGATAACCAAGCTAAATTAAAATTAAGTACGTAAATAATATAAGTGAATTAAGGGCTTAGTTTCTAATGGTTATTCCAATCAAGGCATGATTTGCTTGAGGATCATCTACCCTTACATGGAATTAACTTATAGAATAATAATTCAAGTTGTTATACCTCATTACAATGACAAGAAAATTTTGTAGGCCAATGATTTTATTTTTAATCATTATATTGGAATTGATCATTCTTATTTAGAGTTAAGAAATATAATTGTTTTAAAACCATTAAGGAAATAAATAATTATGACATACTTAGTCTAAAATATGTTGATAAAAGTTAAATGATAATTCACTTAAGTAATAAGGTTAAGAGATAAACCTAAAATAAGTTCACTGAGTTATTTGAGCTCAATGAAAAAAATTAAAATAGTGATGTTCTAATTATATTTTCATAACCTAATAAGGAATTATTACACTTAATAGGATCATTAAGTAGGCATGTCTTATCCTATACATTAAGACTAACCTTGTCTTGTAAAAAGGTAAGATGTTTCAAATTAGAACATAAGCATGGTTATTAAAACATCTCAAGAGGTTTAATCAATACACTTATACCTTGATCTAATCTCATTAAGCTACCTTGTATATTGATGTTTGCTTCATCACATGCATGGTTATGTTTTCTATTAAAGTATTTCAAAGCTTTGCATTGATTTTGGAAACAATCCTTTCCATGATCACTACTTATTGCATGTTGGTATGGTATATCTTACATACGTAAGATTAGTATGATGATTCTTCTATTAAATTTGTCTTACTTCATATAGTTGTTTGTTAAATTTATCTAATTTACCTATCAAATTACTGACCATTTTATAGCCTATGTAGATACTTGGGTAAGTGTATGAGTTAGTAATATATTTACTAGGAAGGCTAAATTGAAGTACATAGATATGAATGCATGAGTGTTTATACACTAACCCAATTTTATTCAAATACTAAGTCATTAAAATGATCTCTAATGAAGTCATTGTTAATTTATGGACTTGGTCTAGTTTGTGTGTTGGCTATGACATTGTTATGGAACTCACTATGTCTTTTTGTGTTGAACTCTACTCAAGTATTTATACCATAGCTATTTATCTTGGTATTATAAAAAAAGTGGTTGTTACATTTTGGTATTAGGGCAAGTTATACTACTTTAGGGAATTTTTTTGGTATGTTTTATTATTGTTTTTCTTATTGAGTTACTATTTGTTTCACCACAAGATGGTGAGAACAAGATTTTAGAATGAGAAACAAAAAAACCAAGGTATGTTAACCCTAGTAGAGGTAGAATTTATAGGTTCAATACTTTTGAAAGAGAGGCACCTCCTCTTGATAATATTGGAAGAAATATTGGATCCCTTAACCATGATGGAAAAAAACCTAATGTTGACTAATAGGTAGTCTTGAATGGGATATTAATTATGTTAAATGCCTTGAAAAGTAAGTTAGACACTCAAGAATGTAGGTTGAACAATTTAGAATGTGTTCCACCTTATAATTACCTCTTAGATAAGAAGGACTAGTTGGTGAGTAAGAGATCCAAGACAACCCTACCAATTTAGTTAATTTTATCATTAATAAACTAAAAAAATTGCATCTACCAACCTTTTCAAGTGAGGAATCTAGTGATGCAAATGATGCATGATTTGTTCACTTGCATAAGTAATTTAATTTGCATAATATGTCCTCTAATGTTAAAGTAATAGTGGTTGATTATCAATTAATAGGAGCTAAAACTCTTTGGTGGAATCATATATGTGCCTTAAATGTTACCATCCAATGACTCATACTTGACCTACTTTTGAAATGTAGTTCAAGAAGAGTTATCATAGCTCAAACTTTAAGGAACATAAAATAATTGATTTTCAATTATTAAAGCAAAAGAATATGTTCGTGACTGAGTACAAAAACAAGTTTTTAAACATGTTGCATCATGTTAACTACATGCATAATAAAGAGACTAAAGTTACCAATTTAAACTAGGTTTGAGGAAAATATTGATTCATGTTGTCAATATGACCAATCATAAGACTCTAACTACTACCATTGAATCTACTCATAGGGTAGAAGAGAAGGAAAAAACTTGTCAAAAGGTGAGGTAAGCTTTTAAATAGAATATAAAACAGTCTAAAAATAAAAATATGTCCCCTTGGCTAAGGAATTTCAATAAATCTGATCAAAACTATAGATTTACCAAGAGTACAAGTGGTTTTAATAGATTCTAAGGGCAACATAAGAACTTTAAAAATATGAATTCTTATAATTTTGAAAATTTTAATGAAAAATAGACCCAAAGTAACAAAAATGTACCAATTGTTGGGGAAAACCTCATTGTTGTATCACCCCAAAGAATTATAATATGCTATGAATGTGGTGATATTCATTAGCACAAGGATTTCTCAAAGCTAAAAACAAGTCAATCAGCTAACCATAGAGTGTATGCAACTATGGATAATAGAAATGCATATTTTCAAGCAATCATCATCGAATTTAAATGTAAATTAAATAATGTTTCTATTTAAAATTTATTTTATTCATGGGCAACAAATAGTTTTAGTAATCCAAATTTAGTGAATAACTATAAATTGAATCATGTGACATGGAAGGACTATTAGAATGTTGAGTTCAACTTAGGACAAAGGGTTTTGGTTTCTAAGTGTCTTAAGCAAGTAAGCTTTGACTTAGGTAATTTTTAGGCCCAAGTTAATCTATTTTTAGCTCCTCTTATTTATTTTGACATAATTATAGGAATGAATTGATTCTAGCATCATAAAGATAATCTATAATCTATAATAAAGTAGCAAAATGCTGTGATGACATGGTAAAATCAATAATAATTCAAGGTTTGTTGAAACCTAAAGTACACAAGTTGTTATTAGCCTTAAAACTAAAGAAAACAATGTGCAAAGATTGTAAACTATATTTTATATATATGTAAGAAACATCACTTGTAATATGAATAACATTATGAGAATATCCATTTTTACTAGAATTCTCTAATGTTTTTCTAGAAAAATTGTCTGGTTTACCTCCTAATAAGTAGTTTGAATTTTCTATTAATGAAATGCCAAGGGTAGCCCCTACAACCAAATCACCTTATCATATGAATGTAGCAGATTTATAGGATCTAAAATCTCAACTATAAGATCTATTAGAAAATGGAAGTATTAGACCAAGTGTCTCATCTTGGGGTACATCTATGGTCCTTATGAAAAATAAGGATGCAACCTTGTGGTTGTATGTTGACTATCACATGCTTAACAAGGTTAGTATCAAGAATTATTATCCTTTGTCAAGGATAGATGATATATTTAATCAAATTATGGATAAAACTATATTTTCAAAGATATACTTGATATCGATCTATCACTAGCTAAGAATCAAGGATGAAGACATCCATAAGACCACTTTTAGAATTCAGTATGGATATTAAAAGTATATGGTAATGCTTTTTTGTTTGATTAATGCACCTAATACATTTATGAATTCAATAAATAGTGTATACAAGAATTTTATAGACAAATTTATTTTAATTTTCCTTGATGACATATTCATCTATTCTAAGAATGCATTTAAACATGAACAACATTTGCATTTAGTGCTACAAAAGCTAAGGAAGCATAAATTGTTTGGTAAGTTATCTAAAATGCTTTATTTCAAAATAAGATCCACTACTTGGTTCATGTAATATCTAAGGATAGAATAATTTTTATCTAAAAATGATCAAAGCTATCCAAGAGTGGTCTGATCCTAAAAATGTATATGAAGTATGTAGTGTTATGGGACTAGCTAGTTATTATAGAAGGTTTGTTGAATTTTTTTTGTAAGTTGGCTAATCTTATAACTTCCTTGAAATGCAAAGGTAAAAAGTTTATTTGAAATTATATGTGTGAACAAGCTTTTCATAAAATTAAATAGATGTTAACTATAGACCTTATACTTATCATACTAGATCCTAATGGTAATTTTGAAATCTAGGATGATGCATCTAAAGAAAACTTGGGTGGTGTGTTAACTAAGGATAGTTTAATAGCAGCTTATGAGTCACTAAAATTTAAATATCACGAGAAAAATTACACCACTCATGACCTAGAATTTATTTCCATAGTACATGCTTTAAAGACATTGAAACACTTTTTATTGGTTAAACATTTTGAAGTAAAATTTGATCATCATAACCTAAAATATTTTTTTCCTAAGATGATCTAAATGCTCATCAACATAGGTGGTAGGAATTTTTGAGTAATTTTGATATGAATATTTCATATATAAAAGGTAAAAATAAATATTTTAGTGATGAACTCAACTGACACATGTATTTTGATGACTTGTATATTATACATAATAATTTTAAAACTCTAATTTTAGAACAATAACATTCTGATAAGTTTTACCAAGAAGTGTAAATTTGGTTGAAGATCCTATAGAAAAGAATTTTTTTGACTTTTTTTTATTGATTTTGATGGTTTAGTCAAACACAAAAACATAATTTATATGTTTGAGTTTGGTGACTTAAGGAACATCTTTCTAAAATAACTGCATGAAGCACCTCATTTTGCTCACTTTAGTGTCACAAAAATGACACATGAGATGAAAAGGATGTATTATTATTCTAGTTTAAAATAAGAAGTTGTTGATTTTGTGGTAAAATGTTTGTAATGTTAGTGTGTAAACTATGAACATTGTCATCCATGAGGATTGTTGTATCCCCATGTTGTTCCATGAGATAAGTGGGATATGATTTATTTAGATTTCATAGTTGGTTTTCCAAAATCATGAAGTAAGCATGATACTAATCTGGTTATATTAGATAAATTTACTAAATTTGGTCATTTCATTTCTATAAATTTAATTGATTATGCATTTATATATGCTAAACAATTTGTGAAAGAAATAGAACAATTACATGACATGCATGAAGTTATTATTTTTAATAGAGACAAACCTTTTAATTCAAGGTTTTGGATAACTTTGACTGATTATTTTGGTACAAAATTTAATTTTAATTTATCTTATCATGTGAAAATGGATGGTCAGATAGAAAGACTAAATGAGGTTGTGAAAGACATGTCAAGAATGTATATGATGGATTAACAAGGTAAATGGAAATATTATTTACACTTAATTGAATTTTATTATAATAACATATACCATTTTATTATTAATATGGATCCTTTTGAATATTTATATGAAAGCAAGTGTAGGACTCCACTTGGCTGAGAATGTTTGGAAAATAGAACTATTTTGGGTCCTGCTATTTTACAAAAGTAGGATAGGTAAATTGAAATCATAAGGTAAAATCTAAAGGCTCCCTCTAATATAAAAAAGAGCTATGATGATTTAAAGAGGTCGCCACATAAATCTAAAGTTTTTGATGAATTTTTTTTTTCATGTTAGACCACATAAAAGTTTGATTAAGTTTGTAAAGTCATCCAAATTATAATTAGATTATGAAGTTGTGAGATTCAAAAATTCTAGTTCAACAGGATCCTTTGTCTGAAATAAGTGCTACTTGGGAAGATGAAATTATTTTTAAGAAACATTGTCCTTGGATATTTTTATTATTGGGACAACTCTTTTCCATGTGGGGGAGGATGTCATGAACCTATTTATTTCATTTATTTCACTTGTTGTTTATGGTTTTATTATGAACTATTTGGGATATGGTTATTTAAATTTTACTATTGTGATATAGTTATATGATCTGTAACATGATCCATTATGATGTTTTGATCTAAGAGTGATCATTTGGATATTATGAGTTGATGGTTATTATGTACTTTCATTTTAGCATTGGATATTTGATTCTTAATGAGTTACTAATTCATTATTTAGTTTAGTTATATTACTACATTTAATGTTGTTATTTCATTTATTATTATTATATAGTATGGATACTATTGATGGTATGTTTTAACTATAGGTACCTAATATGAGCTAGGTTAGAGTGACTCCAAGTAGTCAGGTGAGTCTAAGGAAGTGAATGAAAATAAAATAATGAGCTTAAAATTTCAATACTAAGTTTTGAATGTTATTGATGTTTTGAGTTATTTTATAGGTTTGAATTAATTATTGAGTGTTTATATTTATTAGGTTAGACTAAATTATTATGATGGTCATTAGTTGGTTTTGAATTATTTTTTTATAATTTATTTATTTACTTTATTTTGACTCCTTAAATTAGTTGACACTTTTTGGCATTGTTGGAATGTTTTTTAGTCTTGATTAACTTTGTTAGTTGTTGACAAGTTTGTCCTCACAAATCAAACTATCACCCCTATCATTTGAAATATTGCTTATCATGTTATTTTACCTATTAATTGGTATTTTGGTCTTGTAATTTCCTTGAAATAGTCATCCAAATCTTTTATTAGTAGATTTTAAGGTAATTTTGATGAAATTAAGGTTTTGATCATCATGGTCATTTGTTTGTCTAGCCACTTTTGTGACTAGTTTCAAGTTATGTCTAGAGGTTAAAATAGTCCAAATAATCCTAAGAGGACTTATGGATTGTGTCAAATTCATCTCATGCTATATAATTTATCTAACTAGTTGGTGACATGTTTGACTAACTTCATGACCCAATTTACTATATTTTAGGTCATTTTATGGCTTCTGGAGTAGGTTTTGAATGTGAATGATAGTATAATATCATAATAATAATATGGTGTATGTTTTCAAGTATGAAAAGTACAATTGATCAATTTTACATAAGTTTCATAAGACTTCTCAAGTGATTATGGTAGTTTTAGTGCCAGAAGTCCTATTTTAAGGTCATTCGTATAGTTATTCAAGGTAAAATTAAGCTTCATGCATTTTTAAGACATTATTTGTATGTTAAAAGTTCAAACAAGTGATTTGGAATATTTTTCATGTCTTAAAATGAATAAAATTGATTTATCTCTCATATCATCCTCTTTTGTAGCTATAGAAGGCCCATCAATTTTTGCTCAATATAACTAGGAGAGAGAGATTCAAGTGAAAATTTATTGTAAAATGATAGGTACCCTAATTAAATTCAAATTATTGGTATTGGTTTTCATATTAATCACCCCATATTTATGAATAATGGCTAAGAGTATAAGTGGTCACTATGAGCTAGTCATCCAGATAGGGTCTAAGTTTACCTCCATTTCATCACATCATATCTTGATGTATAAAAAAGGTTTTAGGTGGATTATTTAAGGGTTAAATAATACATTTTTATTTTTTTAATAATTAGCTGATTTTCTTTGATAAAGGGTTTTTTGATAGGAAACTAGTTGTCTATCTTGACTTAAGATTTGACAATCTTCAAGAAATATTGATATATCAGTGGAATGTATTTATTTTTAGTAGTTTTAAATATCATGTTTTAGGTAAAATACATATATTTCATCTAAAAAAGATTTTATTTACTTTCATTTTGAAAATCTCTTTCTTGAGATAGCTTGGGTGGTCATTTGGCCCTTCCACAAGGTATAATTGTCGATATAATGAGATTTTTAGTGTGTGAAGAGAATATTAGTGAGTTTTTCATCATATTTATGGGATTAAAAATGATTATAAATTTTTAATTTTCCATTTAAGGATATTCCATATAAGGTCAAAGGACCATGCTCTCTTAAGAGCTCAAAATCTCTCTTGTGGGCCTAATGAGCATGCTAAATGGATATCATGGAAGGTAATGAAGGTTATGAAGATGAATAGGTTCATTTTAAGGTCATGATTTTATTTAATATTATTCATAGAGTCTTAAATATTACTAGAGACACTATTATGAGCAAGAAATTCAATTTAGAGCCTCAAATGCCTAAAATTGCACTAAAGACTGTGTGTTACCATGTTTCCAATTTAAGAGACCTTAAAAAAGACTATATACCTTTATGAATGTGTTATGAGGGTGAAAAATTAGTTTCAAAGGTGATCTATGTCCTTAAAAGATATGTGAAGTACTCACAAGGTTCATAAGGTACAATAAAACCATGAAGAAAACATCCTTAGAACTCAATTTAGCAAAGTTTAAGGTAAGTTAACATTGTTTAACATAACTTGTTATTTATTGTTTACATTATTTTCAGACCTCCTTATGGAAAATTTGATGCTTATTCAATTTAAATCTGGATTATGGAATGTCAATAGAGTTTTTTAGTTACATTTGTCTCTTGGAACTAACTTCCCACATCTCCTCAGTCTATATAAAGACATCTCCATCTAAATCCATCATATTTTGGTTCAAATAGGGGGTATAATGATGAGGTTGATAGGGTTTTTTAAATAATTAGTTCATTGAGGTTGGTGAGTTTGATTATAATATAAAATAAATCCTCAAGTATAAGGTCTCTCAAAGAGTTTCTATAGTTATCTAGTTACACATATAAGCTAAGGGAAACTTTGACAAAATCTCACCTACAATCATGGCATACAATCAGTTAAGAAGATGGATGAGGTCTCTCAAATAGTCACACATAAGATGGTGATAAGAGAGTTGGATAAATTCATTTTATGAGCTTTGAAAATATGAGTGGAGTTATAATCCATGAAGGTATCTTAGTGAATCATAGAACTTAGTCCTTCACATATAATTTGGTATAGACCTAATGGCCTACCCATTCACAAACTAGGTAAGAAGAGCATGTTTTTACTAAAATTTTGGTATAATGAGAATGAAGATAAAGGTTACACCTACTCAAGGACACAAGGTAAAAAGGTTTGTATAGTCTTATTCAAAATCTTAATGTTAATCTCTTTCTTCCCTCGAGCTCAATTTTGCACCTACAGGTCTATACGAACTATGGAGGAAATTTGAAGATGATATGAGTTTTGTTAAAAGGCCTATAATCCATTAAAGGAGTGAAAAATCAATGAGATGTGCATCTAAATATTTTCTAAATTGATTCTTCTAGTGACTTAGAAAATGATTCATTAGACAACAAGATAGGTTCCATCATTAGCCATTTCGAAGATCTAGCCCTTAACAATCTTTTCCATGAAAATATGGTTTTAACACTTGACCTAGCATATCCTTCTCTCATACAATGGGACCAATAATCTATGACACAACTTGACCATTTTCAAAATGATGAAGCTATATTTGAGTTTTTGAGAATCAGGGATCAAATTCTTATGGGTGATCATAAAAAAGGTTTTCTAATACAACTAGTAGATTACACATATTTTGGGGAACAAAAATTACATCACTCTATTACTTTTGCATCTACATCAAAATAATAAGAGGTTGAAGAATATTTTCATCTTCTTACATCATCCCTAACTTATAAATATGAATCAAGTCTACTTGTTGAAGAAACCATTCCTATAAACATTAGCACTGAAGCTAATCCAAAGATTATAAATCTTGTTATATCACTCAATCTAGAAGAAAGGGATATATTTACACTTTTACTTCATGAGTTTTCTGATGTATTCATATGGTCTTATGTGGATATGTCAGGGTTAGATATAGAGTTATTCATTCACCACCTTATGTTACATCTAGATGCGAAACCAATAAAACAAAATATCTAAAAACACATCTCAAAATAGCATTGCTAGTAAAGGAAAAGCTGAATAAATAATTGGTTATAGGTTTTATACACCCCATTGATTACTCAAATTGGATATCAAACATTGTGTTAGTATCAAAGAAACCTGATGGGATTAGAGTATGCATGAATTTTTTTGATATAAATAAAGCATTCCCAAAGGATGAATTTTCATTACCTAACATAGATATGATCATTGATTCAACTAAAGGCCATGAAATTCTATTCTTAATGGATGGTTTATAAGGCTATAATTAGATAATTTTTTTTGATGAAGATCAATATAAAATAGCCTTTACAACTCTATGGGGGACATTCTACTATTAGGTAATTCCTTTTGGGTTGAAAAATGTTGGGGTAACATATTAGAGGGTAATGAACATTATCTTTCATGACATGCTTAATGATATTATGGAAGACTATGTGGATGACATTTTTTTCTAAATCTAAATTTAGAGTAGATCATCCTTAGGTGATTTGCCTTATTTTTAGTGTATGTGAGAATACAACATAAGGTTAAATCTTAAAAAATGTGTGTTTGGTGTTACATCAAGAAAGTTGTTAGGATTTATTATTTCACAGCATGGAATTGAAGTTGATCCTTCAAAATTTTCATCATGGATATGCCTCCACTTCAAAATCTTAAGCATCTTAAAAGTTTACAAGGAAAGATACAAGCCATCAAAATATTTATTTCTTAGCTTGTAGATATCTATCATCCATTCATCTTTTTTTCAAAAAAGGATATTCCTTTTACTTAGAGAGAAGATTGCGAAAAGTCATTTAATAATATCAAGCATTATCTTTCTAATCTACTAGTATTGATGCCACTAGTTGTAGGTATACCTTTTTTGTTGTACATCTCAGCTACTCAATATGCACTTAGATCATTGCTATCACAACTTGATGATAATGGAAAATAAAGAGTAGTCTACTACTTGAGAAGAACATTGATATCCTATGAGTTAAATTACTCTCAAATAGAAAAATATTTTTTTACATTTATTTTTTATTCCCAAAAATTACAACATTACATGCTTAATAATAAAACAAAAATCATCACTAAAATTGACCCTCTTATTTATATCCTATCCAAAACTACTCTAAGATGCAAGATGGATAAGTCGGTTATGTTACATAGTGAGTTTGATTTAGAGTATGTTAACCATAAAGCAATCAAAGGGCAAGTTATAGTAGATATAATATTATAATCACTGCTCAATGGTACGGCACCTATCATTGCAAAATTCCCATATGATGCAATCATGTCTATAGATGAATACCTAATTTGGAAACTTTTATTTGATGGCTCTTTTACAAATCATGCCTCATGGGTAGGCATCTTATTGGTAACACCTGATGGGGATTGTATTCCTAAGGAATTCCTAATTGAATTCCCATGTACAAATAACATAACATAATATGAAGGTCTTCTAGAAGGCCTCAAGATGGAAATTCAGTGGGGAATACATCTCCTTGTTTTTAGCAACTCCAAGATCACCATCAATCAAGTAAATAATGAATTTTAAGCACATAATGATTAGATAATACCTTAAAAGAAAATGGTGGATAACTTGACAACATTTTTGAATACATCTAATTAGAACAAGTGCCTAGAATTAACATTTAGGAAATAGATGCTATGATAATAATAGGATCTTTACTTGAATTAAGCACAAAACACAACAATTTTTTGGTTGAGTAATTTGAGGATGTCCTCTTATGATATACTAGCATCAAAAATGGTTTGTGAGGTGGTTGGTCCCACTTCTCCATGGTGATATGATATCTATACATACCTTCATGACCATACCCTTCCATCTAATCTATCCTCTAATCAATGCAAATCTTTTATTCAAAGAATGTCCTGCTATATAATCTTTGATAACACCCTGTATCATCATGACTATGATGGAACCCTTCTATGTTGTTTAAATTTTGAAGAGTCTACTTTAGTTATTTGATAAGTTCATGAGGGAATTTTTGGAGTACATTCAAATGGTATGTTCCTTATAAAAAAGTTTCTCTAAGTTGGTTATTATTAGCCAATAATGTAATTTGATTCATGCACCTATGTCAAAAAGTGTATACCCTATCAAAAGCATGGAGATCTTATACATAGTCCTTCATAAGCCTTACAACCTATCATAACACCTTGGCCATTTTCCACATGGGGGCTTGACCTCATTGGGAAAATAAATCCTAGTTTTTCTAATGGACATAAGCTCATTATAATTGCAACCAAGTATTTTACCAAGTGGGTAGAAGCAATGTCACTTACTATGTGATTGGAAAGAAAATTTCCAAGTTTATTCTTAACCACATTGTCTACCATTTTGGTATTCCCTCCAATCTCATTTTTGACAATGGAAAATCCTTTAAAAATAAAGATGTTAAGAATCTTTTCCATACCTATCACATTAAGCACATGTTTTGTTTTGTTCTTTTTTGCTTTTCTCTCTTTCTTTTTTATTGTTTTGACCTTGGATATACCAATAATAGCATATAGAACCAAATTTAAGCATAGAATTTTTTAAGGTGCATGATGTTCATAGGTTGATATTGATTTTATGTAAACCTGCATTGTTTCTCATGATTTTGGAGAACATATTGCAACTTATTTCACATAAACCCAAAAATAAAAGGAAAAAGCATAAAACAAAAAAAAATCACAAAAATTATCAAAAATACCAAAAAAATCATAAAACATCACAAAAATCCAAACAAATACAAGCATTCTAAAAACATCAACTTCAAACACACATCTATCTTCCACATCATTCACTTATTTTGGGTGGGACACTCATGCATCATTTGTATCAAAACATTTCACATGTTTCATCAATCATCCACTTTCTCATGCCTTCCCATATTGGGAGAACTACATCTGGTCTAATATCCACATATAGACTTTGTCTAAAGTGGATTATGTAGGTATCACTTAGAGATGTGGGGTCTCTAGGGTCAGTTTGGCCACCACCTTCCCCATCATCCATTTCCCTAATGTGGATTATCTTATCCTTTGGCTTGTCCCTTGATTGATTAGTTATTAGCCTCGCTCTTGGATACAATTGTTTACTCTTTATTTATTTTTTTCCTTGTTACCAAATTTTCAAACTTTTCCATTTTTATATTTGTTTGTTTTTAACTTGTTTGTTTTCTACCTCGATCCATTCACTTAGTTGTTTTTATCTTTTTCCTTAGCCATTAAGTTGGTTATTTTTACTTCATTTTTATCTCTAGCCATTCCAATGGTTATTCTTCTATATTTTATCAAATGTGTTCAATTTTTGAGTTACTCTTTGTGTGTGTCATTCTTATTTCCCATTCTTTTAACTAAAATATTATAATTTTATTTCAATCATTCAGAATACATTTATTTACATTAAAATTTTATGTGTGTTTTTAATTACTTAGATTAATCTTTTGTTTTGACATTAATTTTACTTATTATTTTTTATGTATTATCAAGATTATTTTTTGAAATATATATATATATATATATATATATATATATATAGTATGGTTATGATTATATCATGGCGTACTTTGCTAAAAACACAATTTATTCTTTTTTTTTTGGATTAAAATGCTTAAAACATCAAAATTCATCATGATTATTAAATATCATTGGTGGTTCTATGTTTTATGATATATTAAAAATAAATTTACTCAAACTAATCTAAATTTTACTGGAAATATAATGCAAAGAATGAAAATACAAACTATGTAACAATATCACATTCCACATCCATGAACATTATCCAATCATATGTCAATTATGCATCCAAAATAAGTATGCTAAAAAAAATATATCACATGCTAATGTAAATCAAAATATAGGAAATATAATTAGTGATATCATCTACCTAACATATATCCATCAAATCCATGTAAACCAATAAGTAATCCATCAATGTCCATAGTCCATAGTACAAATCATCATCATCAACATCATCATGATAGATGCATTTCATTGATGTATACATATATTGATATGTACCTTTCATATAGACACATTATATATATATATATATATATATATATATATATATATATATAATGTATATATATACATTTGTTTTATTTATATATAAAACAAATGTGTCTATATGAAAGGTACATATCAATATATGTATACATCAATGAAATCCATCTATCATGATATCCCATGTATCTATGTCTCATCTTATCCCTCTAATGGAATATCTATCCTTGGGAATAGATCTTCACACCATGTTGTACCCCACAAAGAACCCATCACACATAGAACCTGCCCCACTACTCTCTTTAACTCTACTAGTTGAACATATCTAGTAGATGCTGACCATCTCATAGAATACTCTCTAAACAATGTTTCACTCTAGTCACATGGTATATCCCCCTCATATAAAATCCTATAATATGTATCATGTTCCATAGCTCACATCACCCTATCAAAAGTGGTTAGTTGTCCCTCTCTAGCTAAATGCACTCTATCCTCTATAAGCTCATCCTAAGATGTGTCCCTCTCCTATCTATAGTGTTGTATAAGAGTTTTATATTCTGGCATCTATGTATTTTCATCATGGGTAACCAATCTTATAGCCATAACATCCCCATCCTTCCCATCAACAATACCCTATAACCTATCTACCTCAACTTATAATCATCTAATATTTATAGTCTAATCCCCTCTACCATCAACTATACCCTATAATCTAGTTACTTCTTGGTGTAATCCATCTATTTCTCTATCTTGAGCCCCAATCTCTTATCAGAGTCTATCAATAAGTGCATGTTTTTCTATAGATATTAGAGAATGCGAAGAGCCAACAACATCTCCTCTCTCTACCTGTGTAACCTATGCTACTCTCATATTAGTATCATGTCTTGTGTCCTAATCTTTTCTCTCTACCTCTACCAATGGAGTGTCTACTCCAACTCTCTACTCTATCTCAATATCCATCTCAACCCTGCCTCATGAAAAATCTCAATAGCATCCACATCAGTGTTGTACACATCATGAAGATGACTAACATCCCCAGCCCATCCTCTACCTCATACTATTGGTCATGATCATCCTTTATCACTTGTAATATACTTCCTAATCTAAGTTACTAAACCTATACCTCATGGGTGCCTAATCAAGCTAGTCACTAATCTCTGCCTCCATGTTTGAGGTGGTGCATATGACATCATCAATCTCAATGGTCTCTATCAATCCCACCAATTTGTATATATATCAACCACTCTATCATAAATAATATATCTCCTATTCCTCCATCTCATAATATGTAAATGTTTCAATCTATGGTAAGCAATATATGGATCAATCATCTACCCCACTATGGTCTCTCCCACACCAAATGAGCAAATACATGTGGACTAGTTGGTATATGTTACATCATAAAAAATTGTCTCATCACCTTATCTAGGTAATATCTCTCTATAATATATATGTGTATCTCAATAATTTAACAAGGGGACATCATGTGGTCCATATGAATCTCCTCATGAGGCTACTACCATACAATCTCTCTATATGGTCTACAAGTGATATGGTCATCACCTATCTCATTAATTTCCCTCATAAAAATCTTGATCACCCAAATGTGGTCTGCATATCCTAATAATCACATGACATGTATATGCCAAAAGATCATCCTCCTCTTGTGTGCTCATATATTTAATAGGCATCTCAATCATAATGTGATCTGAACACCAAAGTTGTAATAATGTAGAAGGCCCTATCTCTACCCAACCTGAATAAACAAAATGATTTAAATCATGGTATATATGTGTTAAAATGCATGGATCCCATACAATCCTCTCTCCCATATTCATCATATACCTAATCACATATAACAAGCCAATATGACATAGTCTCCCACTTTTATCATTAATCAAAATTCTACTAACAACATCCATGAGTACAATAGTCAAATAATCCATATCTAAATCTATGCAATAGTCTACATCGATCCCATTTCTAATAATTGGGAGTAAGCCATCACCAAAAATCTATTATAAAGTCACACCTTGAGGACCATATCCCAAATAAACTAGTTTACCTTATATCAGGATACCTAAAATACAATATACATCCTTAAGTGTAATCATCATCTCCTCAGTTGGTAAGTGAAATGTACTCATCTCACTATGCCACCTCTCTGCTACTACTATCAATAGAGATCTATCAGCTCAAACCTCTGGCACTTGCATAATGTAGGATAAACCACTTACCTCTAGAATACAAAACTCATACTTAGTAAATATATCCATGCACACCATAGCTACATATCTCTATTATTATATCACCATCACTTGTAATACCTCATATAAATCAATAACATTAGTAGTTTATTGATTTTAAATCAACATTGTGTTTTTCATTTTCCTTAACATCTAAATACTTAAACATAACACACACCTAAATCACATAAAAATGTATTCATTTATTGCAAATTCAACTAAAAATTTTCTTCATTTTTGTAAAATCACTATTGTCTTTTGTACATTCACTGTTAACATTCTATTAACAAAACCATTTTTAAACTTATCTAAATCGCTTTGCACAATGATGATTTTTTTTCCCTATTTAGCAATTTTGTTGCCACCCACAAAAATAAAATTTCAAATCCCTCCTAATCAAAATTTCTATATAGTTTTATGTTTTTTCCTTAAGGTTTAACAAAATCACTATTTAACCTATCAAAATTGCTAAAATTGATGCTAAAATTGTCATTTTAAAAATAATGATTTTGTTTTATTCAATTTTAAGCCCTCATAAATGCTAATAAATGATAAAAAAATTTTAAAAACCAAGTAAATTACCAGAGGACCACTCCTCTTAGGTCTCTATAAAATTCTCACTCTCTCACTCAATGTTTGTGGTGTGGAACATAGTCCATCTTTCCTTGCGAGGCTCAAAGTAAATATCTGACAAAATAATTATTAGCTACTAACCTTGAAGATTAATTTTCATAATTGATTTTATAAAGCACCATTTCTCCTACTTATATTTTTTTATCTTACCAACTATTTACCCTCCCCATACAACTCATTATTTCATTAATCTAAACCATTCAAGTGACATTAAATCAATTTTTTCTAGATTTGTATTCAAAATATTTTAATCATCTATCAACATAAACTCAAATAAAATAATTTTACTTTTTTTCTATTTATAGGTCTATGGTTTATTATTATTGGGATATATCATTCCCAAAACTACTCAATTGACCCATGAATCATTAGAAACAACAATAAGTGTGCAATCTCTGAATGGTTAAACTATTATGTTTCAAATCCATACTCTAGTTTTACTTAACTAGGGGCAACCTTTTTACACAGCCAACATCTTGTAAATTTGACATCAATTTTGACATAAATTGATTTATAATTTCTCCATATTTCTTTATCCATTTTTTATTTTCATAAATTTTGAGTGTTTGTCCATGTTCTTACATAAACCCTTGAGGGGCATCATCACCCTCATTTTCATTCATTTGGGGCAAATTTATTCTTTTCTACTATTCTTCGAAATAGTATTGCTTCACAACACTACTTCAAAGAGGGGGAAATGTAGACACCTAAATTTCATTTAGTGTAAAAATACACCTAAATATATTTAATAATTCTTATTAAATTAATAAATCACATTTCCTCCCTAATTTAAATAATTGAATAATTCAAAATATTGAATAAGTTCATTATGCACCTTTAAATCCTTATTTTAAATAATAAAATCTAGATTTTATACCTCATCAAAACATCTCCCACCTTTTTCTATCTCATCCCAACTAAATCCATAAAATTCTCCGCCTTTTATGACTCATACCATGAGTTTTCAAAAAAATTAACTTGGTATTTTTAAGTTATCTAATCAACCCCACACTTTTCTCAACCATTTTGAAAAGGTCTCCATCCTCATGCGTGAGGACTCATTAACCACCATTGATCATTTTAGATCATTGAAAGAGTAAAAATTATCCTCCACCATTGGTTCCTTCTCTAAGAATATATGAATACTCTTGAAAAACTCCATTTTTAAGCATCACAAAATCTAGAGATCATAAAATATAGAGATCACAATCACAATTAGAAAATTAGAGCTCTACACACAAGTGAATAAAAGTTAATTAAAGACTTCCTTTTGCACCAAAACATTGCATGTTCTCTCTTTGAATTAGATAAGTGAGAACCACATATTTTAAATAAAAAATCAAATGTATATCACAATGGATACATGTTGTGTTGGCAAAAGTATTGTCATTGATGTCAAAGGTAATGAAAAAGTGGTGATGTCATTGATAAGAAGGACTCATGTGCTTGATAAGTGATACATGTGGTTTAAGTTGTCTTGATAAATATATAATGATATTATAGGATTTTAATATATTCTTAGGTGTATTGAGATTATTTTTAATCTATAAGAGTGGTCTTTTAGAAGGTCAAGGTGGTTTGGTAACAAGGAAGCTTGAAGAGAGGTCATTGCTTAGGTATGGCCATAACTTGTTGAGGTAGGAATCTCGTGACTTGTGTCAACATGGATTAAATCTTGAGAGAATGTAATTAGTTCATATGAAATGTTTATTATTATTCTATATTAATACAATAAGGTTCTAAGTGCTTTCAATATCCAAGTTTGATTGATGGTTCTAGACCTAATGTGCATAACGACCTAGTGAGATCCAAATGAAGGGAAAAATTGAGTTTCCAAGGTTTTGAAGCCCATATTATCTTGGATTGAAATGTAACAAGGTGGGTCAAAGGTTTTGACCAATTTTTAGGTCCTAAAGATGAAGACAAAGTAAGAGATAGTGTTATAAGGTTTCCTATGCATGCATAATGAAATTTTCCTAGCCCAAAAAGGAAGTTGAGTTGCTCATTAGCATGTTTAAAGTTTACATGGTGACATAATAAATTTTGAGTAGTTAGTTAAGGTTCCTAATAATCTTTTAGAATTATTTTGTAGAGAAACCAAGCACTCATCTTTATGAATAAATGTTGAGAAGGTAAGGAGGTTTTTATGCTTGTAAACCCTCATAGTGGAGTGATTGGAATTATTTGAAAGGTTAGTGCCCATAATGGATTTAAAATTAATTTTTTATGATTTTATATTGTATATGAATCCTCCAATCATCTCTATGTGGTAGTGGTGTGTCAGGGCAGTGAGTAGAAGGTACAAACAAGGGTTATTTCTAAATAAATTGGTGTTATAGGTAGGTTTGACTGAGTCAACCCATATAAATCATTATATTTGAAGGAAAAAAAAATTATTTATGACATGGAGTTATTTTTATGATTTATAGTCTCTGTGTACTAATTTTGGTCAATCAAGTTGTTTTATAGTTAGACTGCAGATAGTGAAAATAATTACAAATAACCAGGCAGAGTGAAAGATTGATTAGGGAAGAGTTCCAGGTGATTATGGATAGATAAAATGATTTGGGGTATTTTTTAAAGACATATAACTCATGTTACCTTTATTTTTAAATGTTTTTGGTGCTCATACATAGGCTAAAATATGCTCACAAAGTGACTTATCTATGTAAGTCAAGACAGTGAAGGTGTATGTCTTATAAAATGATATATATGTTAATTATATGACATTAGAGCTATAAATATTTATGATTTAAGTTTATATGAAGGTTTATAAGTATATTATTAATTAATTTTGAGTTTAAGGAAGTGACTCTATATGTTTTAGTAGTCATGTTTACCATGTTTGTGTTTTGAGTCAAGATGACTATTACAGGTATGCTGAGGGAAGAGAAGTGTTTGAGGCCCATTGAAAAGATTTGATGCATGTAATTAATATATTGATGTTTTTTGAGACCTAATTATACTATAAAATCTTTTTTAAATCTAAGGAGATAGTTTTAGGTGTTGAGATGAGGAAGCCAAAAGGGTTTGTCTAGCTATGTTGAGACTGTAAGAGAGCAACTTGAGAAATTAGTCTATAAGACTAATAAATGACTCTATGGATTTATATATATCTATTTTTGAATGAAATATAATAATAATATAAAATTTTCATATGAATTATGAGTAGTTAAAGTGATATTTCAAGTGCTAAACAAAAACTTATTCATGACTGTGTTAGTAAAGGCTACAAGCAATTTGAGTGACCACTTTATAGAAGTGAGTTGGAAGAGTTCTTGGAAGAGTTGAAGAATAAAATGAGTATTGATATGTTTTATAAGTATCAAAGGATAATAATAATAATAATAATAATAATAATAATAATAATAATAATAATAATAATAATAATAATAATAATAATAATAAAGGCATTGTAAGTCATATATTTTTCTTGATCAAGTGTGAAATGTCAAAGTTGTTTGATTATACTTTGACTATGTTTGACCAATCTGAGTGGTCCTATTATAGAGGTGGTTTTAGGATCTTAGAGCTTGTGTGATGATTTAAAATGGATGTGGTGATTTTTTAATTTCATTAAGGATATATTTATTCAAATTTATTGGTTTTTTGATAAAAGTGATAATATGCTTCTGTTTTGTAAGATAGACTTTTCTATGTTTTTAGGCCTAATGGTGATTAGGCTAAAATGGCTTGGTTAAAGTGTTGGGTTAGAATTATAAATGGTATGGAACTATTTTGTAGTGATAAATAGCATATTTAAGTTATTCTTGATGTGTTTAATTATTTTTTAAAGGAAAAATGTGGTCAAAGAAGTCTTCAGTGTAATATGTGGGTGTGAAGGCCTAATTCCTTTAGGTCTCTATTAGGCCTAATAGTGAAATTGGTCTCTATGGACTATGACCAACCTATGAAAAGGTTGTATCATTAATGTAACATTTAATATGACATATTTCAAGGGTAAAACAATTTTGGTAAATATATTGTCTAACCAAGATGGGTTAGATGAAGTGTGTGGTTAAAAGGCAAGGCCTAATTGGCCAATTTGGACTAGTTGTGTGAGAGAGGACTGAAGAAAAGAAAAGAGATCAATAAAGGAAAAGAGGTAATCCATTGAGGGCCATAAAATGGTGAATAATATTAGTCATGAATATCTTATCAATTTGATGCAGGTAGACACATAGGTCATTGGGCCTAATGAGCCTAGAAGAGGCATATTAAGTGAGTGAGCCCTAGAGATTGTTTGAGTGAGAGTGAAGATGAAAGAGTTAAAAAATGATGTCATAATAATTTTAAGAGTAAAAAAAGTTTTAAATATGATCATATATCAAATTTAGCTAATTTGGTTATTAATTACCTAGGGGGTTGGAGCTTCCTTGCAAGTTAGATCTTGGTAAAGGACTAGTTGGGTTAGTGCCTAACTAGTGAGGGGTTGGTACTCCTTGTGGGGTTGGTGCCTCACTAAATATTTAATATTGTAATTATATGATGTTATTCCATGTTCATGGTTCATTTGGTTTTATCTCCGAAGAGGGTTTCCCACATAATCTCTTATGTGGTCTTGTGATGTACTTGTGTGATTTTTTATTATGAATTAATATCTTATGTATGCTTCATGGAATGGTTTTTGGAATTGAATATGCATTATTAACCAACTAATTTACCCCCCCCCCCCCCCGCGTCAGTGTATACTTCCAACATATTGATCATTCAAAGTGTAAAGTTTGTGATTGTTGTTTTCTTTTTTTGTTGCTCTACCATAGTTTGAATTTTAGCTTAGATTAGGTTTAGTTTACTTTATTTGCATGTCAAAATTTTGTTCATACAGATATATGTGGGGATATTTTTGGTACTTTAAGAGTCTTTCTACATGTAAAAAATCATTTTGAATCCCTCATAATGTGAAATAATTAAGAATCTTGCATAATATAGATATCACATTCCATTCTTAGAAAACCATGTTTGACTCTCCAAAACAACTTTTGAAAAGTTTAAAATGACTAAATTTATTTTATAACAGCCTATCATGGATTCAACACCATGTGGATCTTATAAAATGGAAGTTTTGGAGGGTGGTGAGCCTGAGAGAGGTGTAATTCATGCACAAACAAGTTCTATAATCCATAGTTTACAAAATAATGTTAAGAAAGCCACCAAAACAACCTTAGTTGGCTAAAAACCAACTTGGTCATTATTTTACCTTTTTTAACATGAAAAATCACATTATATACCCTCAAAACCATGTTTCAAGTTTTTTTATAAAGTTTGATGTGTTTGGAAATCTCTTTTACATGTGAAATAACATCATGAAGTCCAAAAAATGTAAATTAAAATAAAAAACCCTACAAAAGGACATTTTTAAAATGGTTCTAGGCTTGCCACATGGAAGTTGGAGAAGGTTTGAGGTCATGAAAAAACATGATGGGCTTAGAAGAGTGTTTATAACATGAAAAATATGTTATAAAAGTTTGCATGAGGTAAAATAGAGTGATATGAGCCCCAAACTTGCCAGTGTCACATTGGAAACTCTTTGAAACTACTCAATTCTTCTCAAAAACATCTGATATGAACTTAAAAGCCACATGAAGGTTTAATACAGTCAAATAAAGTTTTCTAAAAGTTGGAGGTGGTGAAAATATGCTTTAATGAATGAATGAAATATTTAATAATGCATACGAGACCTAATGACTTAGACACTTTAATCATGAAAGGGGAGATTTAAAAATTCAATCATGGGAAATTGAATTGTAGGAAAAATAGGATTTAATACATATCATATCACTACAAAATAAATTTTTATATAAGTTGCTCAACTCATGAATCTTTGCCAAGACATATATTTTTATGTATGTATATAGTTAGGTGAACACATTACCATTAATATTTTTGTATCATGAAAAAAATGGGTACTTATATATAAAATGGTTTTTCAAATTATGCTCTTTACTAATCAATCACAAGTTAAGTCATTTAGAGACATTAAATTGTATTAAAATCACTTTACACATAATATAGTAAATATATCAAGATAAAATTATGAACCATCGTGTTCAACATATGGTTTCAAGTTATATAACTAGACAAATATTGATAGAATTGAAATCATAGGATGAGATACTCTTATCACTATGATTTAGAAAACTCTCAAATTAAGACATGAATCTTATGATAAATCATTATCACTAATTATTTTAATTAATATTTTCTATACTTTTTCTAAATTTATTATTAAAGAATAATTTTAAAAGCTATGAGAAACTTAGGTGAAATATTTAGTGAAGGTATGATTAATTTCCTTGGAAAAAGAAAAAATATATGAATAACTGAGAACTTTAGAACTTTTTTTAAAAAATAATAGAAAATTCAAACTTATAAGTATTGGTTTATGGGAGGACCTCAACATATCTTTGAGGTAGATGTTGATAATTGTGACATAACACCTCTTAAAAAAATATTAACCTTTTGAAACATACTTCAATATTGTATATGATGGATTATTTCATTATAAATAAATAATTCCATATTAGGGATACCATATTAATCTCATATTTATATAAAATGGATAAAGATGAAAATATGGTGGTATGTGATGATGGTAAATCAATATATGATTTGAGTATTTATATTAAAACTATAAATCAATTGACTATTGTACAAATATGACGTACTATATTATAGATGGGAAACATTCTATCAAGGATGAGAAAATATTTTTCATGAAATTTAGTATGATACTTTCACAAAGGCCAAAAAATGTTGAAGACAAGAAATTATATATTATTGAAAATCATCACATATTTAACAATAATTATTAATATTACTTATAAATATAATGATGAAAATTCAAAATATCATGTATCATATTCCATTGATACAATTCATTCAATTTGGAATATATAGCTTTGGTGAATATGCAAAATCCTATGGTTGGAGCATATTCATCTATAATAGAGACAGATGAAATTAACCTTTGAAATCATTTCTTAGAAAATATAATTTAAAAAAACTTCATGAGAAGAAATATTTTATGTGGATACCAAAATATATTTGGAAATATTTGAATTGTTTTTACAAAGTTTGAGCTCAAAGCATTTATTGGATCCAACAATGGAAAATGAAAATGATAAATTAATAATGAACTTATTCATACATATTTTGTAAGGACACAATGAAAGATGTCCATGGAATCTTTTTGAAAATACATCAAGTTATAAAAAGAATTAAAATCGTTAAATTTCATATATTTCAAATGAAATGGTGTATAATTTTTAGAAGACACAGTATCTAAGGAAAATAACTTGAAACACTACCAAATTACCAATAAATTATTATATAATATTTTTATGAACACAATATGAAATTATACAAGTGAAAAAACAAATTATTTTATAATAGACTAAACACATCCTTGCATGTATCATGAAGGAGATAAAATCTTAAGAGGAGATGGAGATCAATTCATCTACCACTATGGATAAGCTCATTTTGTGTTGAGTGTGATGGAAGATTAATTACCCACATTTGAATTAAAAATTAGTGAAAAAAATATTATCATACATATTTCTAATTTAGTGAGAATGTTCAAGCATGACCACTTAAGAAACATTTCCTAGTTTTTTATTAATATCCCTGGGACAAATAAGTTTCTCATTTTTATAATTCACAAACTAAAATATGATTCATCCTTCAGATAAGTAAAATACAATGAAATTTATAATAAGGAAATTCAATCCGGGGTATTAAATTTTGATCCAATTGAGAATCCATATGACTTTTCATACTTAACTCTAAACAAGAACCTATGCCAAATAAGAAGAATGTTTGGACATATTTTCCTATATTTGAATTAAACTCAATTAAAAGAGTATGTATCCATATTAAATATGAATTAAATTATTTTTTTTCAAAAATTTGTACAAACATATAATTATACCTTAATTATTGATATGCAATATTTTTTACAATAGATGTTAGAACAACATTGACAAGGCTATGTTTTAGGAATTTTTAAAACGATGATCAAGAATTTAAATGATTAAATTTTGGAAGAATTTGAAGCACTAGAATAAAGGTACTAGATAAAATAATTTTAAAATGGTTAAATACATTTGTGTTATAGGTGCAATTATTATTATATATGAAATTTAATTTATGTTATTTAGATTAAGATTATTCTGACTACTATAACCTCTAATCAATTTGAAGATGGTGAGCTACATCTATTTCAAGATATCTTGGAATTGAAAATTTCTATTTGAATTAATGTGTATCTTAAAATTAACTAATACATATTTATAATGAAATGATGAATCAAACATAATTTTTTACATTTTAAAATCTAATTGTATAAAAATTATATTTCATTACATAATATTGAAATTACAGATGCAATACAAAGAGTGGAGCATCATAGGGAGAATTATCTAGAGCATGGATATGATAATGACAAGGATTCATAGGATGAATATTTAGGTATTAATAGAAAAAATAATATCACATACCTAATATTTCAAATAATATTAATTTTAAATAATGTATTATCTGTTTACTTTTATTTTTTTTAGGATCTAAAGGGACTTGTTCTCCTTGAATACAAAATCAAGTTATATTAAAAAATGATGGTATTTTTTATTATACACATGAAAATAAGCTTATATATATAATAGATGAGAAAACAACCTCATTGGTAGCTTTGTGTGTAAATTATTATTTATTCTCCTTTAAGGGTGTGATCTATGAACAATGTGATGATATGGCAATGGGTTCACCTCTTTCCCTAGTGCTAGAAAACTTCTTCATGTAAAAGTTTGAAGAGAGAGATATACATACCTTTCCTATGAAATCCAATTGGTGGAAGAGGCAGGCTAAATTTTAGTATCCCATAAAGAAATTAACTTGCTTTTTTATTAGAATTTCTAAGTATTTGTTTATATTTAGTTTGGAAAAAGTTAACAGATGATGTTTAAGTGATAAGGTGAATGGATAGGTAAATCATAATAGGGTATAAAAGCTAGAGGGTGTGCAACTATACATAAAACCTATTGACACTTCCTCCATCCCTTTCTTTCTACTAAAAGTTTCCATTATGAGTATATGGGTGGATGCCTATTTACATATAATGGCTTATAAACTCATTGAATTTCAATGGAATGGTGAACTATATTTACAAGAATGAAATTTATTTTAAAGATTAGGTGAGCTAACTTGGAAAACTAACTTACACCTAGATAATTTAGGTGAATCAAAATATTAATGAATTAACAAAGAATATCCACTAATATTTACCCTAGGAAGATGTATGCCAATGACACCAACTTATGTTGGCAATATAGAAGGGATAATTTGGAAGAATTTCAATCCCACCTTAACAATTTCATGAATAGAATAAATTTCACCAAATAAATTTAAGAGGGGGAACCTACCCTTCTTATATGTCCTCATTTCAAAAAAGTGGATGGATCTCTAGCCAAGAAGGTATACTAAAAAGGCACCCACATAGGCCTCTATTTTCAGGCTTATTCTCATCATCATCCATATCAAAAGGTAGTAATTTTAAAAACTTTGACAACTATAGAATTCATTTTTTATTATAAAGACAACCTAAATCAATAAATTGAAAGCTTAAAAAGAGATTTTAGAATTAAGTTTTACATGAGGAAATAAATTGTTAGGGCTATAAAACAAGCCAAGAATAATATTGAAAGGTGAAGTGAAAAGGTATCTTTATGTGGAATCCCAATGGAATTATTGTCATATTTTTAAGGTATTTATAACAAGATAGCTAAAATCCCCAAATGTGAAAATATCCAATCTACCTTCTTTCCTATAAACAAACTACATATGATTGTAGGGTCGATAAAAGATCCTCTGGACCCTATCTTACATAGTAGGGTCTACATAGTTGATTAATCCTATGGAATACATTACATATGGTAAATAGGAAGGTCCATATACATGAGAATTAATGAACATGTTATGGATATTAGTCTTGAAATGAAGGAGAAATCATCTCTTATGGAGCACTCATGCAAAACCAATCATGTTATTTGCATTGAAGATGATGGAGTCATCTCCATGGAAAACCATTTCCATAAGTAGAAATTGATGGAAGCCATAAAAATTAGTATACACTCTTTTAATCTTAATAGAGGTGAGGTCCTAAGGACAGGTCACACATGTATACATATTACTAACAATATTTAAGTTACGTTTTCTTTTATATTTAATCACAATAGTAATTACATTAGGTAAATTTAATTTTATATTTTTATATTTCATATAAGTAGTTACTCTTTTCTTAAGAAAATTAATTGTGTTTGTAATTAAAAATCATAGTTTTATTAGTAAATATTTTAGCATCTATCTGTAAAGATTAATTCTTATGTTAAATTTGAAGGGCTCATTACGTATTTATTAGTTTAATTATTTTTTTAGGGTTTCACTTTGTTTGTCACATTGGGGTATGAACCTAAAGTTGGAAAGAGGGGAGGTGCAATAGCTAACCTCACATTTAATACCTCATGTGACCATTTTTATCTACATACATGAAAAGCCATGATTGATGTATTTAATATGCAATTTAGTGATAACATTGATCCTAGATTCTTGTTTATTGAATTTAAAAACCTCAAGAAAAATCCTAATGTTTTAAGGATTTTAATTATAGATTCATTAAGGTATTGATAAGGTTTACAGAAAACATTAGACCCAATGGTGATACTTATTTGATCAAATATTATGAGTCATTTGACAAGAATCCAGCCTATTATCTCAGAGACAAAGCTCCCACAAATCTAAGGATGACCTTTAATTTGGGTATCCAAATAGAGAATAATATAAAAGTTATGGGTAAGCCTTTGAATAAGAGGGTTGATGTCAAATTGGTGAAACCCAAAAATCATCAAGCCTCCCATAAGAATGTAGATATAGAGGAAACTATGAAAACTCTAGATATTGTTGTGAAATAAATTTCTTATAGGTTGGCCAGAGCAAAAAAGGGGTTGTCTCAGGGTTCTTCTAACCATGATGATAGGAGGGATCACAAGAGAGAGGAAATAAATCATCCCAAGGACCAGGATCAAGGTTGGATAGATTTCCAAGATAGTAATAATGATGAAAGAAAGTGGATTGAAAGGTATGGTAAGCATGAGATAAAATAGAATCAAGGAAGTGGAAGGGAAGTGCTAGATCCTTTAGCTACAAAAGTCAATGTAGTCAACTTTGATATAGATTGGTGTGAAAAGTGCCTCCTTCCTCATCCTCTATGTAATATAATTGATAGTGATAGTCAAAGTGTAGAAGGATTTAAATCTACATCTGATGAAGATGGTATATATATTTTTGAATTCCAAGAGATGGAAACTTAGACCTTATAAGAGGAAGTGTGAGTGCTTCAACTATTCCTAATTGTGAAGACACTCTAACCTATGAATGTTTTACTTTCCAAATTAATGAACTAAATATGATGGTTACCTCTCCATCTATAGATATTATGAGCACTACTATTCAAGCGTTCTAGAGAGCATTTGAATAGGTAAGGGTCGCAACCCCATACTTCATCTATGATATAAATATGATGCATGAATATGAATTGTCTATTCATTATTTTGAGTTTTTGAGATCAATGATGAAAGAGAATATCGAGATTCACCTCCATCATTTGAGGACCAATAATTAATGATCCACATAGTAATTGCCCAAGAGAAGGAGTATAATTTGAGAATTAAAGATCAAAATGCTCCTTTGAAGGATAAAGGCTCTACTAACCCTAAAATAAAGATAAAAGAGAAAGAAACCAAAGGGAGTAAAGAGGTCCCAAATTCCATGAAGCCTAAATATGTACCTTACAATGCGAAGCCAATATATACCCTAGCCAAGAATATAACTCCCCTATTATCTAGTATTCCCAAGAAAGATGAGCCCAAGAAGCCTCCCTTGAAGAGTGAAGTTAAAAATGTTAGTTCTTCTACTTCTTTCCCCCTGACTCTTAAGGAATGTATCCCAAATAAAAGTGTCACAAATCTAGCTCCTAACACTCCTTTGCTTAAATATAGTGTTTATGACATTGCCTATGTATTGATTCAACTGAAGGTCACGGTACCCTTTATGGAATTTATCATAATTATAGAGTATAGGAGAAGGGACTTTGAATATTTGGGATTCATTAATAAAATTATTGCCAATCAAATTGTTGAAGTTGAGCCTTCTCCCACTTCCCCTATGAAAAGTGAGAACACTCAGAATCTCCTAAACATGACTTAAATGTGTATTTAGTAATAACATTGGTAGAGAGTCAGATGGATGTTGACCCATTCTATACCACCCTACTAATTAATGGTTTAATTATCCATAACTACATGTTTGACTCTTGTACATCTTGTAACATTATGCCACTAGTTGTTCTAAATGAACTCTATATAAGAATAAATACAACATATAGATGATTCCTCACCATGGATTCCAGAGAAGTACCTATTGTTGGCATGGTTAAAATATTGGTGGTACATCTCACATAATACCTTAGTAAATTCTTGAGTATGGATGTTGTTGTTTTAGACTGTCCTCTGAAATAGGGTATGTTGATATCTATAAAATGGGCTACTAGTATTGGGGGTAGTGTTCAAATGGAATTATATTATGCCATTATACCTCTATATGGGAAGATGGTTCACCTAAATTAGGAGACATAAATTATTCATGTCTTGGAAGATCCTAAATATTAGTTGAATGAAGTGTTATATGTGGATACAGACAGGAAATATTTTGGGGAGTGATAAGTATGAAGAATTACCTCTTAAAATTGGCATTATGAATGAAGAATACATATGGACTATACATTTTGATGGAGAATTTTTTAACATTGGAAATAGAGTATGGGTTGTCTTCTATGCCCCTAATGGTCAAGCTTACAAATACTCCTTCCAATTATACTTTGATTTCACAAATAATATTATAGAGTATGAATCACTCTTCACTGGCCTCTAGATCGCTCATGAATATGGACTTAAAAAATTATTGGTCAAGGGTGAATCAAAATTAGTGGTGAATCAAGTCTAAATTGTTTACACCATGAAACAAAAGAGGCTAAAGTAGTACTAGAATGTTGTATGGGACTGCTTAGAATGGTTCGATGCTTTCAACATCAAATATCATGCTTGAGATTTTAATCAAGTGGTAGATATACTTGCAAAGAGGTCTACAGAGTTTAAAGTTGAAAATGGAAATCCCTCACATGAATATGGGGTAGAAGTGCTAGTAAGGCCTTTTATCCTAGAAAACATTGGTCATTAGCAAGTCTTTGATGATGATGATGAACAAATAAAAGGTTTTTTGTGTTGTAGAGATGAGTTCAAAGGAACCATTATATATCTAGACTCCATGGTATAGGTATGTGATGGAAAAGAAACCTTGTATGGAAAATTAGTTATCCAATTAAAGACTAATACTATCCCTAGAGGATTGGTTAGTCTTGAAGCATCCTTTGATAGAGATGATAGAATTAAATCTAGAGAGATTTTTATATCAAAGTATGTAACTGAGATTAATGTTAGGACTAAGGACAATCTAAAAAATATATAGATCGACACTCACCTGAGTAAGAAAGATAAGGAAGCATTTATCAAGCTTTTAATTAAGTACCAATAATGTTTAGCATGGTCATATTCAAGTTTGACGGCCTATATAGAGGATTGGTTCCAACATGTTTAGCATGGTCATATTTAAGCTTGTATAATACATTAGGGATAGACAAGGTACCCATTGAATCATTTAACTTAGAGAAGGAAGTTATCCAATGGTACCATTGGTATCATAAATCTCATACATAACACACTTGGGATTTTTTTTAAAACTCTTGTTAGTTAAATTTATTCAAAGTGCTTATGATGATTTTATAGGAGCCCTAACGAAACTACAAACAAATGGAATGATTCTTGAGTATCAATCTAAATTTGAAAAATTAGCCAACCATTCTAAAAGGTTAAATGATGATTTTTTAAAAATATATTCATTGGTGGGATCAAATATATATTTCATGTGGAGTTAAAGATGTTTAAACCATAAAACATGATGGAAGGATTAGGATTGGCCAAGTTTGAATAAAATAAGATCACCTCCAAACTTTGATCTTCCACCTTTGGATATTTCAATACATCAAGAACACCATGTATAGTAAAAAACCCTCCTCCAAAATATGTGCCCATTAAACACCTTACTATCATATAAATTTGTGCTCATCATAAAAAATGGATATGTTACAACTATGATGAAAAAGTCTCAAGAGGACACAACTACATTAATAAAAAGTTCTATTTATTGGATTCTAATTCATTCCTAGATATTGAAGAATTATAAGATGCTCAATATTCCTATGATGAAGAACCTATCAACATAGAGTCACACCATAAAATTTTGGTGCATGTCTTGGTTGAGTTAACTAATTATTAGACTATGAAAATAAAATGGTATTTTAAGAAACATCCCCTCTATATTTAGATTGACTCTAGAAGTACACATAACTTCATTCATCATAGGCCAGTGAAATAAGATAATTATTGTGTATCTTTGTTCAATTTTTTAAGTCATGATCACCATTTGAGGAACCTTACCTTGTAAGGGAAATTATAAAATGTTTGCATTTAAATGGGGGATTAAAATTTTAAATCATACATGTGTGTTATTCCTTTAAGAGGTTCTAACATAGTTTTTAAAGCACATTGGATCTGGACATAGGCCCTATACTATGGGTATTTTCATATATATGGATGAAATTCAATATTAAGGATGAGAAACACACATTAACATGCCTCACACTAGGATTTAAAAATATCATTAACTCTCACTAGATGGAAAAGTTGATAAAAAGGGATCTCATTGGATTGTTGTGTAACTTTGTTCCATCTGGTTCAATGAATTTTTTGATTATAACTACCCACCAAATTTACATGAGATATTTTCAAAACATTCAATTAATTTTTATGAACTTAAATTTTTACCCCCATAATGGTCTAATTATCATGTGATTTATCTAATTCTCAAAAGTGTACCTCCAAAAATTCTCTTAATGATGAGGAACTATACATATCATATCTTAGGATGGCGCCAAAGTGGATCTTGAATAAATTTAGGATATGAAAAAATAGCCTAAACACAAATAACTCAAGATCATTCATGGGATTTTTTTTCCTTACTAGGTATTATATAAGTATTGTCTAGGACTATGTAAAAATTCCACTCTATTCATAGCCATGTTAAAAACAGTCATTTTAGTGGTATGAAGTATCAAAAAAATAATTTAAACTAATTGACCATGATATTTTAAATAAACCTATTATATGTATGCATAACTTCTCCAAACCATTTTTCATCAACATTAATGCCTCTAGAAGTGTAATTGGATCTATTCTAATGTAAGAGGGTCATCATCTTGCATTCACTAGCAAGGCATTTATAGGGAAAAACTTTTATCATTCCACATAAAAGATAGAGATGATAATTATAATTCATGTAATTAATAAGTGGTACACATACCTAGTCAAGAAGAAACTTTTAATCAAAAATGATCACCATAGACTCAATTAATTATTGAGTAAAATATTATCTTTTCCTGAGTAATGAAAATGGGTAACCAAATTGATGGGCTATGATTATGATATTATCTACAAGAAGGGTAAATAAAATATTGTCACAAATTTATTGTCTTGCAAGTATGAATAAAAAATAACCTTATTCAAACTATCCTTCACAATTAATATTGTGTACATCAAGCGCAATAATAATTATCCCATGACACCCAAGTTTAGCAGCTCATTTAGGAAGTGACCACTAATTTTATCTCTTGACCAAATTACCCTTGGGGTGGTCACTATTTAACACACAAAGGATGTTTATTATTGGAAACACAATCAACACTAATATGGAAAATTATATTTTAGATTCATGCCTCTCCATCAACCAGTCAATCAGGTTTTTTAAAACCTATGAAATAATCTACTAAATTTTTTATGTGAAGGCATTAAATAAGACATCAAAAAATTTGTGGTAGAATTTTAAATGTGTGACAAAGAATGGGAAACTATACCCACCTTAATAATTCTCTAACCCTAGCATATACCTACCTGGGTATGGTTGGATATTTACATGTACTTTGTTGAGGGATGACCCAAGTTTGGCAAGAAATTAACAATTCTCATGGTAGTGGATCAACTCTCTAAGTATTCCCATTTCTTTGTCCTTGGCCATCTTTTTAATACCTTCAATTTTACTCAAACCTTTCTTGATTAGATCATCCACCTCCATGGTCTACCACCTAAATTGTGTGTGACCATTATTCCACTTTTAATAGTCACTTCTAGAATTAAATTTTCCACTACTATGCCACTTAACTTAAAATGAGTTTTTATTAACATCTATAAACTGATGGTCAAATATAATTTTAAAATAAATGCTTAGAGACCTATCCAAATTATTATTCCTTTGATCAATAGACACATTGGGTTAAATCATTACCACTTTATAAATGTTGGTAAAACTCTGAAACCCACACTACTACCAATATTTCCCCATATGAGGTCATTTATGGTCAGTCACTACCTTCTCTTTAGACAACTTTCTAGGAAGCTCCAAGGTATAGGTAGTTAATACCACACTCCATACACATGTAGTTATGTTTCAAAATCTCAAAGATAACCTCCATAACCACATTAAGTAAAATTCCAATCAACACCACATAAATGGGTTTTTATTTTTGGTGACATGGTTTTTCTCTATCTCCAACTTTATAAGAATTCATGTTTGAAGCAGAAAGGTCATCATAAAATTACACCATTTTTTTATGATCCTTATAAATATATTTACAATATTGGTCCTATATAATACAAGATATATATTCCCTCCTCCTCCAATATCCATCTAATTTTCCATGCATCATGTCTGAATAAGGTCATTACTCAACATATTCAAACCCAAACAACACTTTTGGAGCTTGATACTGAATCATTTATCCTCATAGAACTTGAGTCCATCAACAACAAACAATCCTACTAGCTCCATAATTTTACTATCATCAATATTTTAATATAATTATGTAACATGAAACCAAAATATGTGACATGTGATCCACTACTCAAATTTCAACAATAGTTTCCCCATCTCAAGATTTGAGGACAAAGTGTTTGTAAGTGGGAGGGCATGTTAGGACCCCTTCTTCTTAACTCTTCTAGATTTTATTAGGTATTATTAATAAAATATTAGATGCATATTATTTTTAAGTCATTCGATTTTATATTTTTAATTATCCCACATGTAAGGGAGGTATTAATTATATTGATTAGAATAGCTTAAATAAATGTCATGTGTAAGAGGAAACATCATGTATTGAATATTTTATATTGAGATATGCTCAAACAAGGTTGCCCCCTCAAAGAGGCCCATGATATTTTTTAGTGATATTATATTATTTTAAATAAATTATTGTTATTTTATTTCCATTAAGTGAATATTAGTTATATTTATGCTATTATATTAACTTGCCTTTAAGTAGGTTCATAAAAAAATTGTACCTATATGGTTAAGTAGATGCTTGACCAAGTAAGTAGAAATGTAATTTTAATTTATAAGTATATTATTAGGTTTTTGTTTGATGAAATGAGAAAATATTGTGTTTTTTTAGTTAAATACACTAAAGATAAAATGAGGTCTACATCCAATTGTAAAAAATAAAAATAAAATGACTCCATATTTTATTGAAATGAATCAAGTTTATTTATAATAATTTTTGTGTATTTTTTGGACTTTTTTGAGTCTTGTTTTTGATGTTCCTTTACATATTATTTATTTTAAATTATTTAATAATTATTATTTTATAATATTATATTAATAATTATTTATTAGTAACAATAATTAATTAGTATTATTCTATTATTAATAATTATTAACTTTTTTTATTTTTCTATTTCCTTCCTCCATATGAATTTATAAGACCAAAAATTGGTGCTAAAAATGACTAACACAAGAGAGCTTGTACCTAGCTACCAAATAACAAAACCTAGAAACCAAAAATCTTATATACTCAAATAAAGACACCTTATAAGATAATGTAATATTGAAACTTACCTTGATGTGCCCAAAAGAAGTGGAAAATAGTTAATATAGAGATGAACATGAGAATGATTGGGTTTACCCAATCACAAATAATTTATAATGGGATATGATATAATGAAAGACAACTTTAATACTTTCATCATATAGATGGTAAAATATGGATGGGAAACATGCAGATAGAATGTAATACTTTTGTCATAATAAAATATAAATAAATCTAAATGACAAAACACCTCTCAACCACTAACATATCTTTATAAGAAGACACCTAGCTAAGGTTAGGAACAAGAGAAAGATAAAAATGTAGTAATAATATAAGATGGGCTCTTATTAGGACAAAATTAATTTATTTACCAAGGTCTTACCTTGAAAATAACAAACTAAAAAATTAAGGAGGCATAAATATAAGTGTATAATGAGAGCCCAAAGTTGTAAAAGGAAGTGATAAAGTTATGAGCTGAAAAAAATAATAGAGGTAAGAAGCTAGAGGTGAACCTAATTAGGTAGAGGACGGGAATTTATGAGGCTGGTTTACATATTAATGTGTAAATCATAAATTGAAAATCCAAGAGGCAAAAAAATAAGGGTCCTTTGAGGCATACATTAAAAGGTAATAAGATAAAAAATCTAAAGGTGTAGGATAGGGATTCAGGAGGTTAGAGGAAATGATAATTTAGATGATATAAAACCTAAAGGTGTAGATAAATTAAGCTAAGCTATGATAAATTATTGTTAGAAAATCATGCAAATAATTTTAATATAATATAAATAAAATGTATAACTAAGTGAAATAAATAAGAATATATCTATAATAAGGTACATTCATAAAAATATGATATTTTTATTGGCAAATTTTGTGAAGCTTAGTTTATTTTTCTTTAATGTGTTCAAGGTTATTAATTATTATATCATTATGAATGTGATATTTCCTCAATATTAATGAAGATTTAAGATGGTTAGTGTAAGGTGCTCCCAAGTTTGAATATAGGTAAGGATGGGCATCAAAAAATAACCCAAATATTGAAATAAGAGAAGGATGAGAATTATAAGATGCCATAAGGTGTGAAGTGAGAAAAGGATGGGAATTGTAATATGGACCAACATATGAGTCATAGTGAGTTAATATAAGATTGTGTTGGATATCCACATTGAGATCGACATATTGTCTACTTTCTCTACCATATTTTGTGTGAATTTATCTCACAATATTTGTTTTGGAATCTAAGGTAATCTGTAGATCCACATGAGTTGTTTTTGAATTATGTTTGAAAATATTATCCAGGCCAAGTTATTTATGATGTTGTTATCTAATTTTGATTATATTGGCCTAACCAATACAATTTTATTTATCTAATTTTTTATGAACTATATTCTAGATAATATAGTTGTAAGTGGTTGGCATATTTTAGATGATATAGTTATTTTATTAAATATAGATGATATAATTTTCTAGGTAAATATGGCCAATATTATTTTATAGGTAAAAATGACTAATATAGTTATAAGTGTATTATTCTAGCTGATATAGTTTCTAGAGTGTGTGTGGATATGAACTATATATTGGTTAATACAATTATAATTAGATTGAGTAATGACATGGAAAATATAGTTAAAAGTTTCTATATTATGATTGATAAATTTGTATTGATAAAAATAATAAAACTCATGTGTTATCAAAATAGATGATTATATTAGTTTGGTTGATATTATTGAACATAAGAAATAATTTGAATTGTATCAATTTGGTTGATATAATTGAAAAAATAATTATATAATTTTTAAAATTATACAAAGGCTTTGATCAAAATTTGGGGTAGGCCTAGATAGTTACATAATTTATAGTAATAGTTTTCAACTACATTTGAGTGTTAGGACAAGAAATTGTATGTATATAATGTGCTTCATTACATTGATTTGAATTAAGTGTTCTTCATGAGTTAAGGAGTTATAAAAATTTTTGTAGAGGATGGGTTTGGATAGAGTTTTAAGTTTATGAATCATCCACCTAGGATATTCTATGGGTGGAGAAGTGGGAGGGTGAAAAATAATAAAATCATCCTCATCGTCACTTAAACTAAGGTGAGGTTGTTAAAATGTAATGAAATTACTTGGATGTTTCATAATAAGGAAATAATATATCATATAACTAAGATTAGAATAATTAGATCCAAAATAATGATTGACAAAAGATCAAAATACTTAATAATTATGACCAAGCCACTTCAAGGGGGAAACCTCCACAACCATGCAATAAGAGAATAATTTGAAATATAATGATGAAAGACTAACAAATACATCATATATATACTCTAATTTTCCATAGTTATTATATAGGCTAAAAATACTAAGAACATAGATAAATGCAATAAGATAATATGAAAGGTATGTAAGCCACAAGTTGGCCACACATATCCCTAGACACACTATAGGTTAAGTCCATAGTATTTCCTTCCCCTTAAAAATTTCTTTTCCCTCAACATTGAATCAACTCTAGATTATACATTAGGAAACATGCTCCCATGTTGCATATTCAAGATTCATACTCTTCCACTTGATAAAATACTCTTTAAGCTCTCTTGTTTAGCCTTTTTATGCATGTAAAGGATATCCTCAAGTTCCAAAATGACTCTACCTTCATCATCCAATATAGGTAACATAATATTTATATGAAATCTCTATCCAATGACCTTATTCAGGTAAGACACATGAAATATAGGATTTATGTAAGTGTATTTGGGTAGCTCCAAGTTATATGACACACTACCAATTTTATGTAGGATATGATAAGGGCCATAATACTTAAGAGAAAGTTTTTTGTCCTTTTTTTACTACTTCAAATACATATTATTATAGGATTTAAATCACATAAATACATATTCATTGATATTAAATTTCCTCTCATTATGATGTTGATCAACTTGTCACTTCATTATATTTTTTTTCATTACTAAAATCTCCTTTAAACTAGCTAATACCTCCTATTGATGTTGAATGTGTTCCTCAATAGATTGAACCTTAGGTTTCACCTTAAAATATCAAGTGATGGATGGGGGATGATATACATAAAGTGACATAAAGGGAGACATTTTAAAACAGGTATTTAAGGAAGTTTTATACCACCATTTTTTTAGTGGTAGTTAATGGACCCAATGTTCATGCTTATTTGATGAAAAATAGAGGAGATACACTTCTAAGAATCTATTGACAACCTTTTTTTGCCGATGAAATTAAGGATGGAGATATTAGTAAACTAAGCACCTAAAAATTCAAATAATATAGTCCAAAAGTTACCATTGAAGATAGGATCATGATCACTTACAATGATTTTTGGGTATCATGCAACTTTTAAACTATATTGAGAAAAGCAACAGATATTGTACTAGCTACAAATGGTTGTGGTAAGAAACAAAATGATAGTATTTTTAAAACCTATCTACAACTACCATGATGACATTTTCACCTTTAAACTTTGACAACCCTATAATTAAATTCATGGAAACCTCCTGCCACTGCTAGCTAGAGATAGATAATGGTTTTAAAAGACTAGTGTCTTAATTATTTATCCATTTGTTTTGTTGATAAACCACGCATTATGCCCAAAAAAATGTATATCTCCATTGAGTCCTTCCAGAAATAAATATTGATTGAATTGAAGATATGTATTTAAAAATTATGAATGCCCCCTATTAGAGATGTATGAATCTTTCAAATAAAAATATGTTTGAGGAAAAAATCCTTACATAGGTATAGATTATTTATACCATAATGTGTTACATCTCTACTCAATTTTTTTAAAAGAACATGAACCATGTTGAGGATTTTGAATCAATACTTTTGTATCCCTATCATTATATAATTATGATATTACTTCTTCTAACCAATTTTCTTTTCAAATGGTCATTGCACATAACAATGCATCATTTAATCATCCCTCCTAGAAAGTGCATCTACCACCACATTACCTTTTAATTTATTATATACTATTTGAAATTCATATCCCAAAATTTTATTCACCCATTTTTGTTTCTATTTTGATGGAAATCATTGTTCTAAAAAGTATTTTAAACCATCATGATTAGTCTTTACCTGAATGTGTCTACCCATAAGATAATATCTCCATTGCTTGATTACATGAATAATATCTATCATCTCTTTCTAGTATATTGGCTTGATTTTGTTTTTTCCATTGATTTGAAAACTCTCAAATGTAATAGGTATTACTAATTTCATGAGTAAATCCCTTGTGCCATATTTAGAGACATCACATTCAACATCATTTTTTTTTAAATTAGAGGTTGACAAAACTATAATGGTGCACATATCCTCTTTTAGATTCTCTAATGCCTTGGTAGATGGTTTAATCCAATGGAAAGAATATTTATTCAATAAGTATGGTAGCTTCTCAAATGCCTTGGTGTCCATACTTTTTTACAAACCTAAGATAGTACCTTGTCATCCCAAAAATCCATGAATGTTCTTAAGGGTATTTGGCACTTACCAGTCGATCATAGCTTTTATCTTCTTAGGGTCTAATTTTACTCTATTTTAAATAATATGGACCAAGTTATCCACCTCATGGATTCCAAAAGAAAATTTGGAAGGTTTCACATAAATATGGTGTTGTTACAAACTAGCATTACCTATTTCATATGCTTCATTTATGTTCTTCCCAAGTTTTATTATAGATTAGGATGCCATCAAAAAACACCAACACAAACTTCCTTAAAAATGGATTTAAAAAAATATCCATTAAAATTTTAAATGTAGATGGTGTATTGTTTAGACCAAAATTCATGACCATAACTCATAATGGCCATCATGAGATCTAAAAGTTTTCTTTATGTATATCCTTATATTTGATCCAAATTTGATAATACCTAGAATAAATATATAGTTTGGTAAAATAAATGACTAATTCATATAAAAAATAATCAACAAATATAATAGTTAACTTATATTTAATGGTGTACTTATTAATTTATTTTTAGTAGGTGAATATCCTCTAAGTGTCATCCTTCATATTTACCATAACCATTGGGGACAAATATTCACTTTGTATATTTTATACAATACATGTCTCCAACATCTCACATAACATATTTTTAATTTCACTTTTCTTGGCATATGAATACATGTATGCTCTATTATTTTGTGGCATATTTCTTGGAATCACTATTATAACATGATAATATTCTCTGCTTGGTGGTAGATGTTTTGGAATTTAACCAAAAACTATTGGGTAGTCATCAAGAATCATTTTTAAATTGAAATGTGTAGACACATTTGTTGGTTGAACTTCTATGGAAATAATTATGCTAAAAATAATTTATCCCTTTTTTATAAAAAAAAATCAACTTATAGGAACTAGCCAATTATAGATAATTTCCCCATAATCCCCATAGTTTAAGTGTCCTACCTTCAAAATGATATCATGTGAATAGTTTCTATAAATTCATCTTTATTGTGCCCAAAGTTGTGATCCATTTTACTCCTAAGACAATTTTAGCACCACACAGGGGAATAGAAAACATAGGAGAATTGAGAAGGTAGTCTTACATGGAAATATTAATATTATGAAATTTTACATAATGGTTGATTGTGCCACCATCTGTAATCATGAATTGAAATTATATATTTTTATAAATAAAAATGTTCAAATGAGTAACCAATTTGTTGTTGATGAAATTATGTGTACTCCTAAGTCAATCAATATTGTCACATTTTATTTATTAAATAATACCACCACCTAAATATTTTGATGAATACTTATACCTAAAATGGCATAATAGGAGATAGTAGTGTGATAATATTTAGATTCCTCCTCTGGCTCTTCCATACCCTCACCTGAGGCTTCATCATCATCTTAATCTTCATTGGCTCTTTCAATGTAGAAAACTTAATTTTAACACATTTATATCATTTTATCCACATGGTATCACAAAAAGAACATAACCCTTTCCTACGTTTCTCTTTGATTTTTTGAGGGTTCAATATTTTTGGTTGAAAAAATGATGGTTCTATGAAATTATGTTTGTGTCCAAAGTGGAGACATCATTCAAAATAATGAAAAAATATAAGAAATTATAAAAATAAGATGTGAAAATGACCCAACACAATGGTGGTATAAGATTCATGATAGGTTCAACAAAATGTATGTATGATGAATATGATCACTAATATAAATGTATTTAAATATATGAAAAGGGATAAAACTATACTATATGTAACATACATACAAATACATTTTTTATGAAATTAGGGAAAGGTTGTGGCCAAAAGTTATTTGTATGAAGGGGGATCAAATATATAATTTGGAATCATATGCAAGAAAATAGTAAAAAAAATAAAACCTATGTCCAAGATTTAAAATAGGTAAAATAAATATATATAAATTTCATTAGGTGGTAACCATAAGGTATATAAACTAATGATTATAGTTAAAATTTATATAACTAAGTATATATGAGCATGCAGAAGATAAGATAAGATAAACTAAGCTTGGAGAGATGAAAAACATAATAATATCCTCTATGTATATATAAATAAAATAAAATAATGAGTTTAGGGATAGAAATACTTACCTTGGGTTTTGTTGTTGCTTACACAACACACCCTAATTCTTCCAAAAATCAGGGAACCTCTTTTTACTTTTGTAGAAACTCCCACTTGTGCACATGGCTCTTTGGTATCATCCTTATTAAGGTGCCTTGGTGGATCATATTATTTTAGTGAAAAACCAAGACTTAAAACCATCACCTTTGGAAAGTCCATGTTCATGTGATAAAACTTTGTATAAAGCACTTAACATAAAAGTGGAGTTTTGACCTCCCAATTTGCATTTTAAACCTAACTTGCCTAGTTATCTTAGATTTTTCTAGGAATTCATCTTATTTACATGCCATTATATCTCATAAAAACTATCCCATTTTGACAACCAAGTTTGAATGGTAAATTTTCATATAAATCACTTTACCCCAAAGTGAAGTCTAGCTGCACATGTTTTCACTTGTAAAATCTCACTCTTTGGCTCTCTTAACTCCTTGTAATTTCTTTTGGGATTAAAATTTAGTTTCATGCCCTTTCATATATTTAAACCTATCCTAATGAGAATATCAATCTCATGCAAGTAATTTTCATATTTTACACTTGGTCCCTAGACTTTTTGAAGTATTTGTGCCTTGTTGATGGTCTCAAGAAAAAACTTGTCAAAATATCCAAATAGGTATAGCTATAGGTTGTTATAGGTATAATAAATGAGGGTTGGGGTGAATAAATGAGTCCACATATTTAAATATCAATTCCAATCCTTTTTATATGCACCTAGAATTGGTTGCTTCATTATTGTCAACTAATATTCCTATTAGTCAACACTAATTCTACTTAACCTATTTTATTTCACTAATTTATCCCATTCCTATCCATTTATCTAATATCCCCTTATATTATCATATATTCACTAAACTTATACATCCCATTACTCCATTAATTTTATCCTGATCCTTACTATCCTAATCTAATCCTAGTTATCTATTATATGGGAATTTTAAATTCCCATAATCTCACCTAGCCTCCTACTAACCTGCACCCTATCCTTCCTAACATTCCTATGTCCCCAATCCTCCCCTAATCCCCATATAACCCCCACCTAATCCTTCATTATCCCTAAACTAATGGATAAGTCTCTATAATTAGAGAAGCTCCCCCAAGTCTTTATAAGTTTCTAAACTATAAACTTCTAAGGAATTTAATATTCCCTAAATAATCCATGGCACTGATCTCATATCTCTAACTTCAAATTACAACCCTTTATCTTCCATACTAAATATATATAACCAAGGCTCCTCCTCCATGAAAGTTAATCTCCAAAATTCTATATCTAATCCATGTCAAAACAATCCATGAATCCCCAATCTCATACCAAATCCATGTCAAATTAGCCACTAAATACATCATCAAAATCCAATATCATGCCATCACTATGACAAAAATCTAAGTCTAGATGCAATCAATTCATCCATTAGAACATCCTAGAAGGAGGTCATGTGAAAAAAGGAATTTAGTAAGGTTTATATCAATTTGATTTGTTTCATGAATCCTTCCTAATATGTAGTTTATGTTTTGAGTTGAATTAGCTTGTTTAATTTTTAGTGTGATCAAAATCCTACTACATTTTTGGTGAATTTTGAGTCACTCTGAGCCTCTCACAAATCCTAGATTGCCTTTAGTGATGAGGGGATCCACCCCTCAACCCCACCTTATACCATAATAGGGAGTTCACTTGAGGTACTTCCCCAAAAACCTATAAGGGGATCTACCCCTTGACCCTGTAAGGGGAATTTCCCCTTGACCTCATTGGGAGATACCACCCCTAGACCCCCACATTGTGTCCCACTCACCCCAATGAAATTATATATCCAAATCAAAAAAAATTTAGGGTGTTTTATTAAGTCATATTGAATAACATCTTTTTTATTTTAGGGTCTATTTTGCTAACATCATCTTAATGGTCTAAAATTTGGTTTTTTAGGTTACCCTTCAAGAGTAATTTATCAAAAATACTAGTATTTTTACTATAGGAACCCTCTCTTGTGTGCCAATCAAACCACTAATTTGTGGGCTTGAAGGTTTCTATTAAAAGAATTCATTTGTCACTTTAAAAATAAATTTTGTATTATATATATATATATATATTATGTGGTAAAAGTCATCCTTTTCATATATTTGTGTTTGTGTGTGTCAATTTTTAAATAATTATCATATCATGCTCTTCACACATAGGTAATTAAATTAGTTAATTAATATTATCATGTGTTTTGCCTATTTGTTAACCCCTCCACTCTAGGATATCATGTGATATGGAATTGACACCCATGCATGGGCTTAATATATAGGGATTAGTGTCATGGATTCATCACTATTCACTGACTAAACTTTGTGTTCTATTAGAGTCTAAAATTCATGGACAAATTTCTTTAGGCTAAGAAGTTGACCCCATATAGGTCATCTATGAAGGGGAAGAGTTAATTATTTGAACCAGGCATTATCTAATACCCTATATGTAATTTGTCCCCAATGTACCTTTGTATATATTAGGTACACCCCTAAAGAGCCCATTCAGCCTAGTATAGGACCTTCTACCCATAACAGGTGTGCCACAATAGGAGTCAATATCAACTCTATAGTAGTCATCGAGTGGAAGTGAGGTTGAAAGGGTTTGATTGATACTTTAATGGGTACCCAACCTATAGCCTCACCTATGAATCCATTGGATGATGTGTAAATAGGGTTACACACCGATAAATTTACTAATCATAGGTTTTGGCTTGCTTGTTTGGATGTGTGTTGTGTTATACATGTGTTGTTTGTGAGTTGATTCAGCCTTCACCTAAATCCTATCTAAGCCTATCTAGGTCCCTTGTACATATCATCTTGTATAATCCTAGTCTCATCCCCTTGTACATAATTTATTATTTTTTACATTCTAATAGTCTTATCCTAATCTCCCATCTTAGTCACATCCACTCATCATCCTAGTCACACCTTGTCCTAAGACCACCTCACCTTGACCTTGTCTTATCCACTTATTGTTCCATCATTATCCTAATTGTTACCATATCATTTAGTCTTAATTTTTTATCATCATTGGTATCATACCATTGAATTTATTACCCTCTTATATCCTTTTAATTATCTTTATCTTATCTCCCATCTTGTCCTCATCCCATCCTAGTCCAACCACACCTATTTATCATTGGTCTCATCCCCCATCCCCTCCATCTTATCTTTCACATCCTTCTCATCATCCCTTAGTACCTATTGTCTTTGTATATCCTTTTCATTATCTTATCCCATCTCCCATCTTGTTTAATCCACTCATTATTTGCCATATCCCCATTACCAATATATCATCTTGTATCTCTTATTCATCTTACCATTATCACTTTGTCTTCATCCCATACATCCATCCTTAGGCATACCCTTATCACCTACATACCCTAATCCATCTTACATCCTTACCCAAGTCTACATCATCATTTACCTGCCCCTATCATTGATCATCCTCCATCACTCACATACATTGATCATCAACTTGTAATATCCTTATCTTACCCTCTTGTATATATCTTTATTCTCTTATACATCCTTATAGTCATATCCTATCTTGGAATCACTGGTCATTAGTCACTCCCCATATCCTAAACACATATCATCTATATTAATTCCCTTGTATCCATAACCAATCATTTGTCTTGACCTTGTTTTCATCACCCATATAATTTCACCCCCATCATATCTTATCCTAGTTAGATTTTTAAGTCACATATAGGTCTAAACCATCCCCATCACATCCCTTATCATTTCATCAACATCTATCATCATACTTATCCTTATATTATCATCCTAATTATCTTACTCACATAATTATATTCATAATAAGCAAATCAATCTAAGGTATTAAGCTATCCCTATCATCCACATCATCCCAATCCACTATCATTCATAATTTGATCAAATATCTTGTTAGCATCTTATTACTTTGTCAGTATCAATCTAAAAAACCCATCATCATCAATCTAGTTAAATTTTATTGACTTATTCATAACTAGCATGAATCATATCATCCTCTTGCTAGTGTGAATCTAGGCACCTTACAAATCCTAAATCTTTTTTATAGCTTGAAAAATAGACATCATTGATAGGTCATTAACCCCTATTATACTACCAATTTGAAATGTGATCATAGTGTTTAATCTATCAAGTCTATCCCATCCTCATCATCATCCATATTGATAGCTTGATACTTCAACCTCACTTTATTCAAATAAGCCTTAGTCTACCTTCACATCATCATCCATCTTTCCCCATGGATTTGGACCCAGTTTTTATAGACTAATACATCTTAACCAATAAGGATTAAGTAATTTTGTGGACACTAGAGTTAGGTACTCACCTACCCTTAGACCTTGATCCCATTTTCCACAAATCACCATATCATAGCCCCACAAAATCCATCCTAGCCTTCCTTGATGTGGCCACTCTTATCAATCAATACATCGTATAGAATAAAAATGAATTCTTTTGGTAGATATGGAAGATGGGTGCTCACTTTCCCAATGATTTTGACCCCATAATCCTAAAGTCACCTCTCAAACTATTCCACCATTAACCCTTATCCCATTCCCCTCCATCATCCACTATCCCTATTTAAAACCCTTTGGCCCCAATTCATACCCATTCATAGTCAAATCCTCCATCTATTAATCATAATCCATCACCTTTATCACCCATCGCCATGAAATTAGAACCTACTCTCATAAACTGATATATAGATGCCAATAAGGATGAGATCCTTTTATAGTTAATTACAATGGGTTTACCACTTCTTGAATGTGTTAACCCCTATGTAAATCTCCTTATAATCCTCCATTCACTAGTGATATCCAATCATCTGCCCCTTTACCTACTAGAAAATGTAATCCAATCTTGGCCACCCATCCATCCACCCAGCCACATCAAACACCATCTAATCTAAAGTTTAATGCTTCCACATCAAAGTCACAAAGCAAAGTGGGTCCTTATACTCCCCTTCCTATGTCATTGGAATCCTTTTTAAACCAACTTATCACTACTAACATGATGGTTTATACACCTATATGACATATTGATCCCATTAAGCCTAAGCCCTATTGGTATAAATAAAATGGATATTGTCTATATCATCAAACTTGGGGCCATTCCATTAAATGATGTCAAAAATTTTGAGACTATGTCCAAGACCTCATCAAAAGTGGAGACATAGTAATCGATAATGAATTAGATGAATTTAAATCCCTAGGTGAACAAGAAGAGGAATCTCAAGATTCCATTCCCTATCATGTTCAAACCCTTCCCCTTCCAAGATAAGGTTAAGACATCTTATCCATCCTCCATCATCCCTCAATCTTTGAACACCCATCCATTCAAAACAAGTCTACTCCCCATAAACCTAGTCCTTCTATATCCGATAATCTCTTCTATGGACCTATATTTTCTTCATCAATCATCTCCATCTCACCCATCACATCAAATACCCCTATTGATAGGAAAATCATGGACAAATCATCCTTTACTAATAGCATATCATCATGCACATCAAAATCAACATCAGATTCAGAACAAGTTTTATTTAGCTCAAGATCATGTGCAACACTAGTATCCAAATTAGATTCCTCATCAAAAACATCATCCTTAATTAATATTGTAGTATATAGTGATAATTATTACTCTTTTGAAGATCCAACTCAAGATGATGATGTCATAACTAAGATCTTGAATATTTTATCTTATTTTCAAAGTGGATCTCATCCTACTTTAGAGGCATGTATTAGTGATCCTTTATAGATTATTTAAGACACTTTATCCAACATTGAATCTAGGGTTCCTAGTTACATTTATGAGGAATATGCTACCCATTATCCTCTTACTCCATCACATAACATTAATCATCCACCTCACCTCCATAATCTCCATATCCTACTTCATGATGGGAATAAACAATAACATGCATCATTAGATTCCCATCTACATTTAATATCATGTGCCACAAAAATAATAATCTAAGACCATATTCCTAAAGTCATAAATCATGATCAAACCATCTTTCATCCCATTAGTCAAAACCAAGTAAAATCAAATCATCAACCTAATTAAATAATGTCTCCCCCTAGTGAAGCCCAATATCAAGCACTAGGGGAATTTCAAAGTAAAAATAATCATATATCAAGTCAAAAATAAATCTCCTCTTGTGAAGCCTAAAAATTGGAACCATGAGGCAATAAATGCAAAATTTATAAGGCCAACCATCCTCTTAATGATTAGGTCAAAAAATTAGCAAATCAAAAGGTCTTGGATCCCTTACTCTCATGACATCAATCTAAATAATCCCCTCCACCATATCCAATGGTGTATGTACCTATTAAACCCCATTTTTGCTCCCCATCTTGTCATATCATTCATGATCACATCCCTCCTTCCCATCTTATATACCATCATCAAAATCATGACATCCTCCCATCCACATCACATCTCAAATCCCTAGGAAACATTGTCCCTCATAGGGGTTAAAAGGATACATAGTTAAAATGTTTAGAGGATGTTAAATCAAGAGTTAATAAAGGTCACATAAACCCCAATACATCCAACCATGACAACATGATCCTAGAATCACACCTCCCCAAAATCAGTGCTAGTTAAGGATCTAGATAGTATCAACATCCTACATCTCACCCATCACCAATAAATTGAGATGACATCCAAAAAGTAAAAAAAACATTCATCTAATGATGAAAACTAGTCTTCTAGCACTTTGGGCAAGTACCATGATGAAAACTAGTTTCCACTATCATGGTAAAATAATATATTATCTATATTATTCCTCAAAACATGGGGGGAATTTGTATATTTCATATCCTCATCCATCCATCCCACTTGTCACATCCATTTTCCACCTTGTCTATATCACCCATCATCTTATCCCTTAATCCATTGTTCTTATCCATCATATATCATCTTATCATGCATATATCTCTTCTTCCTTCCCGTATTGACCTTTTTAAGTAAGTGTAATGTGTCTTGATAATTATCCATACACCATCTTGGCATATCCCCTAATTTACACTTAGGTAAATAATCATCTAGTTCCTTTATGATGTGGTCATTGGAAATCCCTAGTCTGTTCCTCCTTGGTCCCCATCACCCTTATCCTTTTGTTGTCCTATCCATCACTCCATCCTCATCCTAGTTTCTAGGCTTGGTATTCCCTTTTCTAGTAACCACCCTTTGTATAGTGTACATACATATCATAAAATCCCTAAAAATCATAAAATTTGAAAAAACCAAAATAGTCCATCATGTCTTATCTTATGCCTAATCCCCTATCACATCCATCTCCATCCATCTCATATTGTCCCATATTTTGGATACCACATTTCATCTTGAAAATAAATTGGAGTGGTAAGCCATCCCTTTGTGTCTCTCATCTTATCCTATTGGTCAGGTCTTATCAACATACATCACCTTGTCAAATATTTTAATCTAGTACCCATCACTTATTATCAAGGCCTTTTCATACTTAGAACCCATCCAATTACCCTTTACCAGTATGGAAGGTATTTGATCCCATCACTATCCTATCATTACTTCTTCATACCTAGTACCTATATAATTACTCTTTGCTTATGCAAAATTTATTTTATCCCATCATCTCTTAGTCTCCTTGCTAGGTTGGATCTTTGTAGGGCCTTATCTATTGGTAATATTTGGTCATCACTTGTCTAAGCACCTTATTTGACCACTTTTCAATTTGATTTAGAGATTAAATCCATGTTAAAATACCTTATAATACCCCATAATGTCATCCATCCTTCTATCCTAAACTAAGAGCAACATCTCATCTTAATCATCCTATCCCAATCAAAGTCCCCAATCACCATCATAACCAATTTAGTTCAATCACTCATCCCATCTTTAGACAAGACATCATGACATTACATGTAGACACTTGTCTATTGTTTGTTTGTTTTCATGTATATATCTTGTTTATTTTATTTTTTATTTGTATTGTGTCTTTTAGGAAATGAAGGAGGATGCTATGAGGACACCAAAAGTTCCCTCAAGGATGTAGAATTCATCATTTTCCCACGTAATTTGGCACAATGTCCTCTTGGTCATCCTTATATCATGGGGAATATTGTCAAGTGTTATATTTATCATATTTCTTAGACTATGATGATACTTATGATAGTGTGATGGCTTGATCACCAAAATCATCATCATTCTTATTTCCATCACTAATCTAATCCTTTCTACTCATACAACTAACATCCCATATTTTATCCTTATCATCTTCATCTCATCATCTAAATCATATTCTTTAATTACTAACAAGTCTCATCATCCTCATCCTTATCTTATAATTACTAATCATCATCATCATCATCATCATCATCATCATCATCTTCTACTCCCTCATCATCATCCTTCATCCTCTAGTCAGAACTACATCATCCTAAGTTTTTTTCAGACTATGTAGGTAACACTTGGCCAATTTTTGGTGCCCAAGGATAGCTCAACCACTATCTCCTATCTCCCTCCCTTGCATGTGTCTTTTCTAGGGGCATCATCTCTACTCATTGGTCACTTGATCATATCAATTCTTTTATATCATCATTATTGATCGATATAGCTTAGAGCTACACCCATCATTAATCTTATCAAAATCTTATCCTAGCCTATATATCTCCCTTGCATGCATCCTTACTTGAGATACATCTAAAATTGGTAGCCTTTTAATCTAATTATAATCTTGTTATGATTGATTCCCCCTTGGTATATGTCAAAAACCATAATACCCATCATCTTTATTACCTATACATGTGTCTTTACTAGGGGAATCATTAATTTGTAATTCATTACTTAGGTTGATCATCTTCATCATATTATATCTCATATCTAGCATCCCATTCCTTCATTTAGTCATCTCATCCCACCCCTTATTGCTTCTTTTTAGTGGTCGTCCATCTAATTATTACTCAAATTTCCCCTTGAGGGGGTATCATATCCCCTAACATCATTTACTAACATTCATATATGACATGGTTTTTCTTTGAAAGAACATTACTCCTACTTCATCCACTTGTAATTCCCTTGTAAAGAGGGGGAAAATATATGCACCTAAAATTGCTCACTTCATTATTATTGACTAATATTCCTATTATGTGACACTAACTCTACTTAACCTATTTTATTTAACTAATTTATACCATTCTTAGACATTTATCTAATATTCCCTTCTATTATTATATATTCACTAACCTTATTCATCCCATTCTTCCATTAATTCTATCTTAATCTTTATTATCCTCATCTAATCCTAGTTATCCATTATATGGGAATTTTAAATTCCCATAATCTTACCTACCCACCTACTAACCTAAACCCTAGCCTTCCCTACATCCTTATGTCCCTAATTCTCACCTAATCCCCATCTCACCTCCACCTAATGCTCCATTATTCCTAAACTAATGGATAAGTCTCTATAATTGGAGAAGATCCTCCAAGTCTCTAAAAGTCTCTAAACTAGAGACTTCTAAGGAATTTAATATTCCTTGAATAATCCATGGGCATTGATCTCATCTCTCTAACTTCAAATTACAACCCTTGATCTTCCCTCATAAATCTATATAGCCAATTTTCCTCCTCCATGAAAGACAATCTCAAAAATTTCATAGGTAATCCATGTCAAAATAATCCATAAATCTCTAATCTCATATAAAATCCATGTCAAATTATCCATTAAATCCATCATCAAAATCCAACTTCATAGCATCACTATGCCAAAACTCTTAGTCTAAATATAATCAATTCATTCATTAGAACATCCTAAAAGGATGTGATGTCAAGCAAGGAAGTTGGTAAGGTTTATATCATTTTGATTTGTTTCATGAATCCTTCCTAATAGGTAGTCTCTATTTTGAGTTGAATTAGCTTGTTTAATTCATAGTGTGCTTAAAATTCTATTACACTTTCAAACTATTTAAATAATAAAAATATATCAACTTGATCAAGTAACATTAACAAGAGATCTCTTTCATTTAATGCATACATAAGATTAAACACATAACACATAGTTCTTGTGGGAAACCCTCATGGGGAATAAAACCCACTCTCAAGCCTATAACACATGGACTACTTGTCTTATAAGAAATTACAAACAAGATACTGGTCAACTCCTTTAGACCAAGAAACCTTGATCATATCCTCCTGACCAAAGGCCTTTAGTGAAACACTTATTTCACAAGGAGCAATTTCCCCTAAGGAAGATCAACTCCTTTAGACCCTCCTTTGTTGTGAACACTTCCACCTTAGAATTTATGTCTTCAACACCTAATGATGGATATATGATTATCTACCCCTTTCACAAACTCTCTTTCTATCTCATGCATGCCTCTCATATAGGCATGCCACAATCTCTCTCCTTCTTCATTAAAACAATCCTCATATGCACACTCAAACCTCTTTTCATATCATCAATTTGAAAGGGAACTTTTTTGACATCAAAAATATAACCTATAGGTCATACACATAGTCATAAATTTTATCTACCCATAATTTCATCAATTGGGCACTCTACCTATCCTTCACCCCACACATCTCACTTATACTTTGCACTAGTATCACACACAAGTCTAGAAACCAACACATTTGGTTTCACTATACATATAGAATTCATGAACTATCAAGTCCAAAATATTTTATTCTTTGCCATAATACATTCCTTCACCCTTAAGGAATCTCACATGGGTCACACTTAAGCACAATCCACTTTCAAATAGGCTTAAGTCACTTTCAGGTCCTATAGAGACCCATTCTACTCTTTGACACTTATTTGAGCAAACTAATAAACATAAGAACACTTTAAAAATTCATGGACCTATTTAAATAATCTATAGGTCCTCCTTAAGTGCCAAAAACCATCATAATACCCTTCTACTTAAGCATAATTTGCTCAAACAACATTTTATGTACATATTTACCATAAATGAATACATAGTCCACTTGTAAACCTTTGATCATACTGAATACAATTGAACAAACCTTCATAATGCACACAGATCATCCTCATGATTCTATAACACTTCCAAATACCTAATTCATCATGAGACATTGAAGCAACATTAGAACAAACTCAAATACTCTTCTTGGGTTACTTACATAACATGAATGAACACATCGTCAAATTTGAACCTAAATATAATTGACTATACACATAATTAGACCTTTAAATTCATATTTATAGATTCATCTTGGAGTCCTTTGAAAAACATAATTACACCATGGTCAAATTTTACATAGATTGAAAGTTATGGCTCAAAAAATAGGCATTGGTCTTTTCTTTGTTAAATTCAAATATTTGAGTTCAAATGGTCACAGTTAAATATCAAACACATTAATTCCATATTGTGTCATCACATCTTCATATTAAATACACACCATCAATATTTTTCAAAATTTAACACATAGTACACCAATGCACAAACATTAATATTTGAATATTTGGCCTCATCTCATGTAATCTAGAAACTTTGACTCAATGCATACCATCAATATTTTATACATATCTTGGTCTTTAACAATGATAAACAACTTTCACTTTGACCTATTGACTTTAATGTGCACCATTGATCTTTATTTGTAGGATCACCTACTCATCATTGATCCTTAGAAGAAGCTCAATCTTTATCTCTACTCAACGTTAAATATTGAACACTTGGAACCATCTCATTATTTCCTGACATCTTGGAGAAATGTGAAACATCTACTTTACCTTGTGAAAAAATGACTATGGGAACTATTGCAATCTATCTGAGAAGCCAACTTTTAACCTCAATAAATTTTACCTCACTCACTTGCATTTTCTCAAATTTGGACCATATGATCTCCTCACATAGGATAATTCAACCATGTGTCAACCTAATATTGAATAATTTTCATGTGTAAGATATACCACCATTAATCTACTCACTTAGATTTTTTTTGCCAAAGAGCCAACAATGTCAAGAATTTCTTGGAAGGCCAACTTTGCACATGCATATCTTTTGATGCACTTTAGGTCATGATCTAAAATTTAACATAGTTCAACTATAATCAAAACTAACAAACCTATATGATCATATTATTCTGAAACATACACACATGTGAGATATTCCATCACCAAACTACTTAACTTTTTCTTTCCTCATGCAAATTTGTCTAAGTATTGTAAAACAATGTCAAACTACTTGAGAGCCCAACTTTACACTTGCATATATTTTTTTGTGCTTAGGTGAATGACATTAGATTTGGTGCATAAAAATTAGGCACAATAATAAACAAACCCATATGACCATTTCCTCCTAAAACCTCCATGCATGCAAATTTTGACATCATCAACATGCTTATTCAGCTCTATTTGAATATAGAAAATACTATCAAAATTATTGAGATCCCAACTTTGAACCCACATATCTTTGATTTTACTTCTTTACATGATTTTATAATTATAAAATTATGACTAGGGACTAATTTGATCACAACCATATGAATAACTCCCCCTGACTCATCTACACATGATAATGGTGATGTCAGCAAATTGCCTACTTAGATTTTCTACCACTAGACCTAAAAGGTCTAGATGAAAATAATGATCAATTAGATGAAATCCACTTAAGAAAAAAATAGTCAAATAATTCTTGACTTTTGATAGGACCATTTTCTCTCAAATCACCATACTCATCCCTGAACATCTCTAACCAAGCCAAAATTGAAGATCAACCAAGCCAACTTCAAACACACTTTGACAAGCACATTACACAATTTGTCACTATTACTTAGGCTACCAAAGTAATTAATCCACTTACTAGGACAAATCCATGACATCACCATGACATCATTGATAACTCTCTAACAATCTCCCCCTTTATCATTGATGTCAACACACATCATATAGCAATATAAAACTCACTTTCCTTCTCTCTCTTCAAGCACTCCCCTAATAAGAACTTTCTCCCCATTTAACACAATGACAAAGTGGGAAAAATTTATCTTGATGAGCTAAAAATACTATCAATAAGAAAAGACCATCTTAAAAATATGATACAAACTCCCCCTTACCTTGAGCCTACCTCTTCTTGTCTTGACAACATCCTTCTTGCTACATGCCAACATACTTCTTCAACCAAACACTGTAACCAATGAAGATAGAACAAAAAAACACTGGCACGTAATGGAACTCAATAAAAAACATATAATAAGGACTCCCCCTAAGATCTCTAATCTGTTACACCTCTTGAGAATCTTTATATCTCCATACATCCTAAAGGACCACCTCACAGGCTCACTAACCTTCTCTCTCAACCCACCTCAACAACCACCCAAATAACTTTATTACACTAAAAAAATAGGAAACATGCTCTCAAAAAACCTTAAAAATATCCTTGAAACATACATACATTTTTTCTTTTGAGTAAACTAAATAAAAAGCACTCATCTTCCCACTAGGCCTATCTAGTCTTCTTGTAACCCTACTTGGAACTTACAGAGCCCATAACTTTCAATAGACACATAATGAAGACCTAAAAATTCATATATTGAGCACTCTAATATTACCCCTCAAGTACACCAAATTAAAACACCTAGATCAACCTATACAACATACTTTATTCACAAACCAACTTGTCAATTAGGCTTCCATCTTAACAAAAACATGAATAATTTGAAAAAAACAAACTTTAAAATCTTTGTGAAGCTTTATTTGACAACCCATTTGGTATATTAAATATATTAAGAATATTTAGGCCTTATATCATAAGGAAAACCACTTTTTTAGTAAATCCTAAAACCCTAGAATCTCAAAACAAACAAAGTCAACACAACACCTTCCAGTCAACATCCACGTCTAACACTTCTTATACACTTGGAAGAAACCATTACACATTTCTAGGCCAATATTTGAGATTACAAATCTTTGAGAACCCATACATCCTATATCCCATTTTAGGACCTACATACTCTTAAGCATAGACTAGAAAACCTAAGAGTAAACAAAAATTTCTAATTTGACTTCAACATACCTTCAAACTATGAAACCATCTAGAGCATGCTATAATAAGGTCAATAAAAATTTATATGCAAAAATAATCTTCCTAAAATTACATCAATCTCATTAGGCCATCTGGAAACATTCAATATGACCCTATAGACTGACCATATATAACTATCAACATCATGACATTACTACATCATATTTTTCACCTGGACATATCTGCTCCAACTGAAAATAATAATTTCTAGCCTTCTAGGACCATTTGAATAACACCAAAAAAACACTTTCTTATCCATTGAAAGGAGTTTCTTAATAATCATAGACAGAGACATCCTTTTCACCATAATGCTCTAAAACAAAGTGAAATTAGGAGTGGCCCACATTTCCTTAGTAACCAAAGGAATCCTCTTATAGCTATAAGAATTTTTTCTCTTGTTATTTTTTTCTTAGTTTGAACTATGACAAATGGTTTATTTTATATATCACTCTCCTCTTCTAAGATATAATTGACAACACATAAAGAAACTATGGAATCTTGACATACATTTTTATTTTAAGAATCAACCTTGTAGCTTGAAACCTCATCACTAGGCATGGATAATTGATGTACTTTGAATAATACTTACTCAGAAACAATAGGATGTTCACTTGGATCTATACACATCTCAAAACTTGCCTTAACCAACACCTTGGTCTTCTCTTTGAACTTGGTCTCTTTATCCACAACATAAGTAGATAATGATAGGCCTTGGCACTCTTCAAATTTTATAGCATTATCCACCATATCAAATAGATTACTTGGACTTGTAGACTCATCATGAATCACACTTTCCACCTTTAGCTCCATGAGTTAACTTGCATTTTTCCTTGCACTCTTAGAGCCTGATTGAACCTATTCTAACTTGTAGGCCTCTATTTGTAGAATCTAGCAATGTGACCTCTCTTTTGATAGGTGAAGCAAACCATACCTTTTATAAGAAGTTTGTTCTATATTACTAGATTTAGATAAAATATTGTAATGTGTCTTAGTTTATAAAAATTGTAACACTCAATATTTATTAAAGGAAACTCAACTTGCCTTACATTTGAATCACTCAACCTTGTTCACACCTTTTGACTGATTACTCCCATCATAGTTCCAAGCAAATTCATTTCTAATAGGTTTCTTGCATTCTCTATACCTATGACCAAATTGAGTACATGTGTAACAGTAACCATTTAAACTTGCATACCTCATGTCATTTGGTTTTTTGATATTATTAGTCTTAATTACACCAAAACCTTCATTCCTTGTCTAATGATTTGTATTTAAATTATGATTTTCCTTTTCATATTGATATTCATGTCAACTTGAGAAATAAATTTGGGCTCTTCATTAAAACCCAATCCATATATGTCACTAGTTAACTTTTGACTCTTTAGGAGATTATCCAGATCATTAAAACTTTTATCAAACTTGAAAAATGATTTCACCTTGTTTTCATACTTATCTAACTCATCTTTTAAATATAAAATCTTAGAAGCATACCTTGATCATTTTTCTTCTTTGTCTCTTATACTTGAAAACATATATTCTAACTTAGAATTAAGAAACATGAAAACACCTTCATGTTCTCTAGAGTCTTCAACCAATCTTTCCTTAAATACACTTAATTTCTCCCCATAGTCCTTGAGTTTGGATTTCATATTCTTATTTATCTTCATCTCAATCTTCATATCTTCAAGAGCATTTGTAAATGTAGTCTCATAGTCCATCTCATCTTCATAATTATCTGGATCACTCCAAGTAGACTCCTTTTAATGTGAGCAACTACCTTCCTCAATAATGAATAGGTCTTCATCTTCAACATGACCATCTTCTTCATGATCATACTCTAAGTCATTTATTTCACTCTCATTTGATGAGCTAAAATCTTATTTGGTATAGAGACTCTTCTTGTCCTTGAAGTACTTCTTGTTATCAAACTTTTTGAATCCCTTTTTCTTTTATCAGACCTAAATGATCTCTCACCATTATCATGACCTTGATCATTCTCTTCATCATAATATTTATTATACTTATGAGGGAACTTATTATAAAACTATCCTACATCTCCATAATTGAAGCATTTAAGGGGTAGTTTACCCTTATACTTGCCTGAACCTATTTTCAATTTTCTTGAAATCAAGGAAATTAGTTTATCCTCATCTATATCAAAAATTTCATCCTCCTTGAGTTTCTTCCCTTGGAAATTATTATTTGTCTTCATTTCAATTTTCAAATATGATTCCTTCTTTGGTGGTATATCATCATTCTTTATCATCTCATAGGTAGAAAGGGTACCATGTAATTGATCCATCTTCAACTGAGTAAGATCATGGTTTTCTTATATAGTAGATACCTTTGGATCAAACTTGAGGGATAGAGACCTTAATACATTTTAAACTAAAGTAACCTCTTTAAGGTTCTCTCCAAGACCTCTAATGATGTTGACAATCTTATCAACTCTATTTAGAAATAATGCCACAAAATCTTCTTTTTTCATCTTGAGACTTTCAAATTACCTTCTATGAGTATACAACTTAGCAATATTAACCTTTGAATCTCCTTCATAAATTATCTATGTTTTGTCCCATATATTTTTAGAATATTTACAATATACTACCTTGGTGTACTCATTCTCTAAAAGACCACAAGTGAAACATTCATTGCCTTGGAATTGTTCTCAAATAACTTCTTATCTACAACACTAGATGGAGGAGTAGTAGGAGAAACATATCCATCCATAATAGATTTCCATACATCAAACCCTAGGGACATAATGTATGTTCTCATCTTATCACTCTAAAATTCATAATTATATCCATTTAAAATTGGTGCTTGATTAGTAGATAAACCTCCTTGATGACTACCCATATTGTACCTTGGATCACCTTCATGTTGTTAAGCCTTTACCAAAGGACCTACTCTAATACCAATTGTTAGAGGTAAAATAACTAAGAGGGTGGGGGTGAATCAGTGAATCCACATATTTTAATCTCAATTCTAATCCTTTAAAACTATTTAAACAATCATCATATATCAACTTGATCAATAAATATTAACAATAGAGCTTATTCATTCAATGCATACACAAGATTAAACACATAACACATACTTCCTATGGGAAACCCTCATGGGTAATAAAACCCACTCTAAAGCCTACAACATAAGGAATAATTATCCTATAATAAATTACAAATTAGATATGAGTCAACTCCTTTAGACCAACAAACCTTGATCATATCATCTTAATCAAAGGCCTTTATTGAAACACCTATTTCAAAAGGAGCAACTTCCCCTAAGGAAGATCAACTCCTTTAAACCCTCCTTTCATGTGAAAACCTCTACCTTAAAACTAATGTATTCAACACATGATGATGCATCTCTATTTATCTAACTCCTACATAAACTCTCTCTCTATCTCATACAGACCTCTCACATAGGCATGTAATAATATCTATACTTCTTCATTCAAATAGTCCTCAGATGCACACCTAAACCTATTCACATATCCTTAATTTATAAGAGTAATTTTATGAAATTAGAAATATGAATTTTAGGTCATACACATAGTCATAAATCTAATCTTCTCATCAATTCATCAATTGGGCACTCTACCTCTCCTTCACTCCATAACTCTCACATACACCTTACACTAGTCTCACACACAAGTCTAGAAACCAACACATTTGGTTTTACTATATATATAGAATTCATGAATTATAAAGTCAATAATATAATTCATGAATAATGAAGTCAATAATCTTTCCTTTTTGTCTATAATACATTCCTTTACCTTTAAGGCATCCATATGGGTCACACTTAAGCACAATCTATTTTCAAATAGGCCTAAGTAACTTTTAGGTCCTATGGAGACCCATTCATCTCTTTGACACTTGTCCAAGAAAACCAAGAAACACAATAACACTTTATAAATGCATGGACCAATTATACATGATATATAGGTCCTACTTAAGTGACAAAAACCATCATAGTACCATTTTTCTTAAGCACAATTTATTCAAATAAAATTTTATGCATATAGTCACCATAAATGAATACATAATCAACTTGTAAACCTTTGATCATACTGCATACAATTGATAAAACATTAATAATGAACATAAATCATACTCATGGATTCTAAATTACTCCTAAGTATCTAATTAATCATGAGACATTGAAACAACATTAGAATGAGCTCAAATACCCTTCTTGGGTTACTTGTATAACATGCATGAACACATAGTCAACTTTTAACTTCAATATATTTTATTTTATAGACAATTATACATTTAAATTAATATTTATAAATGTGTCTTGGAGTCTTTTATGAATTTTATTTTTACACCATGGTAGAATTATGCATAAATAAAAAGTTATGGCTCAAAAACTAGACACTGGTCTTTCCTTTGTTAAATTCAAATATTTGAATTCAAACAGTCATAGTTAAACATAGAACACATTACTTGAATCTCATGTCATCACATATTTATATAAAATTTGAACCATCGATATTATTTAAACTTTAATTCATAGTGCACCAATAACTAAACATTAATCTTTGAATAGTTGACCTTATCCATGTAATCTAGCAACTTTGACTCAACTCCCACTGTTGATCTTGTATACATATCTCAGTCTATAATAATGATAAATATATGTCACTTTGACCTCTTTAATTTAATTCACACCATTATCTCTATCTATATGATCACTTACTCATCATTAATCCTTAGAACAATCATGATTTTTATCTCTAATCAGCTTTAAACATTGAATACTTGGCACTATCTCACTACTTCCTGATATCTTAGAGCAACATGCTCCATCGATGATGCTTGAAATTTACCTTGTGAAAAATTGATTAAATATGGGAATCATTGAAATATATCTAAGAATCCAAATTTGAACCTTAATAAATTTTACCTCACTCTCAAATTTGGACCATATGATCTCTTTACATAAGAGAATCCAACTATGTGTCAAACTACTCTTGAAGCCTTTATATGTGAAACATATAACACCATTCATATGATCACTCAAATTTTTTTGCCATATATCCAAAAATTTCAATAATTACTTGGAAGGCCAACTTTGCACATGCATATCATTTGATGTACTTCATCACATAATCTAAATTTTAGTATAAATCAACTAGGCTCAAAACTAAACAAACCAATATGATCATCTTGTTCTAAAATGTCTACACATGTGAAATATGCCATCACCAAACTACTTTTCTCTTTCTTACCTCATGAAAATTTGGCTATGGGAAAATAATGTCAAACTACTTTAGAGCCCGACTGTACACTTGTATATCTTTTGTCACACTTAGGCGTATGACTTAAGATTTAGCACATAAGAATTAGGCACAATATTAAATAAATGCATATGACCATTTAATCTTGAAACCTCCATATGTGTGAATTATTACATCATCAACATGATTAGTTAGCTCTATTTGAACATATAAAAAACTATCAAAATCCCTGAGAGCTCAACTTTGAACCCACATATCTTAGATTGTGATTCATCACATTAATTGAGACTTAGTGCATAGTAAATAGGGACTGATGTTATCACAACCATATGAATAACTCCCAATATCTCATCCACACATAAAAATAGTGATGTTATCAAACTTCTTACTCAGATTTTCTACCACTAGACACAAAATGTTTAGTTGAAAATAATGTTCAACCAAATGAAATCCACTCATGCACATAAGAATTAAAACCATTATTTACTTATGATAGGACCATTTTCTCATGCTCAAATCACCATACTCATAACTAAACATCTCTAACCAAGTGAACTTCAAGCACACTTTGACAAGCATATTACACACTTTATCATTGTTACTTAGGCTATCAAAGCACTTCATCCACTCACCATGACACCTCCATGACATCACCATGACATCATTAACAAATATCCAACATAAGTGCCTCAATTTTTTATAATTTCATAGACCTAATCAAATTTATAAAACCCAATTAGGTCTACCTAGTTCAAAATTACTCTTTTATTATCTAATCAGACTTTGCATTAGTGATTAGGTCTTATGTGGAAATCCCTAAGTCTCTTAGACCTAATTAGGTTTCAACTCTTAATTAGGTATATATATTTTTTTCAAATATTTTGATAGTTGAAAAAGTGTTCCAAATAGGTCTTAGAGTATATCTAAAGATTCCCCATATTTTTGATTAGACAAATTCTTCTAATTAGCTCTTGTTTCATATTTGGGCACTGGTCTAATTCTAATCCAAATAAAATTTATGATTAGGTCTTGTCATGTCTAAGAGGGGATAACATAGTCTTGTATATGGTTTAAAACACCATGTAATTCATATAAAAAAATAATAAACTATAATAGGTAACTTATATTTGATGGTGTACTTATTGATTTAGTTTTAGTTGGGGCATATCCTCTGAGTGTCATATTTATTTTGTAACATGACCATTGGGTACAAATATTCACTTTGTATATGTTATACAATACCTATCTCTAGCATATTATGTACGATTTTTTCAATTTTACTTTTTTGGGCATATTGATACCTATATGCTCTACTATTTTATGGTTTACTACTTGGAATTAATATTATGGCATGATCATATTATCTATTTGATGGTAGACATTTTGGCATTACGTTAAAAAATATTAGGTGTTCATCAAGAATCATTTTTAAATTGATATGTGTAGACAAATTTGTTGTTTGAACTTATATGGAAAATAATTATGTTATAAATCTTTTATCCCCCTTTTTAAAAATCTTCAACTTATGTGAACTAACCAATTATAGATAATTTTCCCATAATCCCCATAATTCAAATACCCTAACTTTAAAATGAAATCATGTGAATAATTCCTTTAAATTCATATCTATCTTTCCCAAAGTCTTGAGCCATTTTACTCCTAAGACAAATATAGCCCCACATAGGGAAATATAAAAAAATAGGATAATTGAGAAGGTAGTCACATATGTAAATATTAATATTATGACATTTTCCATAATGATTGATTGTGCCACCATCTATAATCATGACTTGAAATTATATATTTGGATAAATAAAATAGTTCAAATGAGTAGCCAAATTGTTGATGAAATTATGTGTACTTCCTAAGTCAATCAACATTGTCAACTTTATTTCTTAAAGAATCCCATAACCTTAAGATTTTGATGAGTACTTATACCCAAAATGACATAATAGGAGATAGTAGGGTGAGAATCATTAGATTCCTACTCTAGCTCTTCCATACCCTCACATGAGGCTTCATCATCATCATCTTAATATTCATTGGCTATTTCAATGTATAAAACTTCTTTTTAACACATTTATATCATTTTCTCTAGTTTATGTCACAAATAAAACATAACCCTTTGGCATGCTTCTCTTCAATTTAGTGAAGGGTTAATCTTTTAGGTTTAAAAAATGATGGTGATATGAAATAGTGTTTGAGGCCAAAGTGGAGATATCATTCAAAATAATGGAAAAATATAAGAAGTTATAAAAATAATATGTGAAATTGACCCAACACAATAGTGGTATAAGATTCACCTTGGGTTCAAAAAATGTATGTATGATGAATATGATCACTAGTATAAATATCCTTAAATATATGAAAAGGGAGAAAACCATACCATATGCAACATACATACAAATATGTTATTTTTAAAATTAAGAAAGGGTTGAAAACAAGAATTTTTTGTATGAAGAGGGATCAAATATATAATCAAGAAGTATATATAAGAAACTAGTTAAAAAAAAAGATAACCTAGGTATAAGATTTGAAATATGTAAACTAAAGAGATATAAATGCCATTAGGTGGTAGCCATGAGGTATCTAAACTAATGATTATAATTAAAAGGTGTATAACTAAGGATATATGATCATTTAAAATATAACATAAGATAAACTAATCTTGGAGATATGAAAAACATACTAATATAGCATATGTATATAAATAAACCAAATAATAATTAGTTTAGGGATATAAATAGTTATCTTGGGTTTTTTTTGTTGTTTTCACAATATTCCCTAATTCTTCCAAGAATCAGGGAACCTCTTTTTACTTTTTTAGCTACTCCCACTTGCACTCATGGATATTTGGTCTTATAATTCCCAAAGTGCCTTGGTGTCTCATATTAGTTTATTCACAAACTAAGACCCAAAACCATTACCTTTTCAAATACCATGTCCATGTGATAAAACTTTGTATAAGGCACTTAACATGAAAGTAGAATTTTAACCTCCAAATTTGCATTTGAAACTTGGCTTGCCTAGTTATCTTAGCTTTATTCAGAAGGTCATCTTAGTTTTCATGTCATTTTGTCTCTTGAAACATATCCCATTGTGATAACCAAGTATGAATGGTAAATTTTCATATAAATCATCTAACCTTAAGTGGATTTTAGCTACACTTATTCATGCTTATAAAATCTCAATCTTTGGTTCTCTTAGCTCCTTGTAGTTTATTTTGGGGTTCAAATTGATTTCCATGCCATTTCATCCACTAAAACCTATGCCAATGAGAACACCAAGATCATGCAATTAATTTCCATAATTTACACTTGGTCCCTAGATGACTTTTAAAAGTATTTGTGCTTTGTTGATGGTCTCAAGAAAAAACTTGCTAAAGTATCCAAATATGTATATCTATAGGTGGCTAAAATTTTTCTAAGTCCATATACCCAATTATGTTTATAAACCATTATTAGGTACACCTAGTCCAAAATTACACTTTCCTTATCTAATCATACTTTGCATTAGTGATTAGGTCTTGTGTGTAAATCCCTAAGTCTCTTAGACCTAATCTGATTTTAAAATTTGATTAGGTATAGAGTTTGTTTATTTGTTCAAATCCTTTGATATTCAATAAAATTTTTCCAAATAAGTCTTGGAGTGTATTGAAAGATTCCCTATAGTTGTAATCAAATAAATTCTTTTGATTAAGTGTTTTTTAGCATTTAGGGACTAGTTTGGTTCTAATCAAAATAAAAGTTTTGATTAGGCTTTGTCATGTCCAAGAGGGGTGAGCATAGTATTATACATGGTTTACAACCTTGATTAGGTTGTAAGTGAGAGGGAAAGGGCCGTTAGTGTTGTGTGGGTTTTATTCCTTGTTTAGGTCCTAATGAGGTTGCTCAAAGTGATGATTATTCTAGTCAAGCTTCAAAGTCTAGGTAGGTCAGTAGATTTTTAATGACAATAATGTATTTATAACCAAGGGTAAGTCTTGATTAGTTTTATACTATTCACCCTACCATTCCTTATTTATTCAAGGCTCAGGACCCGATTAGGTTTGTAGGTTTTCATGGTCTAAAACATTATTTATTATAGGGAATGAACCCTGATTATAATAACAAAGAGTAAAACAAATACCCATAATATAATTGGGGGTCCATAACCTAATTATGTCTTAGACCCCAAAAAAATCTTGAATTTAATTTTCACTCAAAAATTCTAGTTCTAATTAGACATCAAACCTTTGATTAGGTCTATAAAACTCAAAAATGCCTAGGCCAATTATATCCATGAAATGAAAACTTATTTAGGTCTATCATGCAATACAAGTTACTTATCAATTTTATTCAAGCTTCTAAAGCTTGATTAGAACTAGGAATTTTATTTTTTCAAAAAAACACATCTAAATGTGAAATTAAAATCCTAGGGTCCATTTTTCCTCATCAAATCTTCTAGACTAGCTATCGTTATAGGGGCATAACTTTTACCCCATGGGCCTATTGACCATTTTTATCATAGGCCAAAATGGGTCAACCTCTTATAGTCAAAATCTTTTATAGGGGATTTTTATAATGTTATAGGGTATTTTTTAGTTCATTTGATGTCATTTCATATTCCATTCTAGCTTTGGTCATAGTCTAACTTAACCCTTGTGTCATTTGGTATCTTAGGGGTCATTTTAGAGTCATATATGCAAGTGCCAGGTTTTCATGGTGTCCAAATAGATAGGATCATCAAAAAGGTTTTAAAATTACTCAATAATTTCATTCTATTTTTCAAAGATCAAGTGGTATCTCAAGAATAAGCTTTATGAAGCCAGACCAGCATCAAGATGTCATGAAGAATTAGACTAGACATATTTCTTGTGCAAATTATAAATATGCTTAGAAAGCCTTGTGTGACCATTAAAACACATAAAATTAATATGCTTAGTTCCATGATCATTCTTTTTAATTTTCATATCTCTATGAGTCTTGTATTTGAGATCTAATCCTTCAAGTTTAGCTTATCAAGTTTAAAGGGCCAGGTCATCCTGAATGTCACATAGAAACACACTGGTCAACTTGTTTTTGCATTTTATAAATGCACCTCAGAAAGCCTCATGAGATAAAATATTATATTTACATGGATTTATTCATGGTAGAAACATGTTATATAAATTTTAAGCCTGCACAAGATTCCTAGCTCAAGTTATGAGCATTCAATATTAGACCTACAACATAAGATGTTCATGATAACATCAAGTTTGAGCTCTACAAAGTAGAAATTTAGGTTTAAAATGTCCTTAAAAGGTTTAAAATTTATCAATATCTAATGATCTATGTGAGCTTCATACTAACACATGATATCTAATGGTTTATTCTGGGGTCAAACAAGTCAAAAGGTCCCTAGGTTAAATCCCTTTAAAGAGCTACAAGTTGGAAAAGATCTAATGGTGTAGATTCATCAATTATAGATATGATGGTGTGAATTCATTGACAAGAATGTGGGTCTAATATATATCAATGATCAAAATTCATTCATACCAATGATCTAATAGTATACATGAACTGATAAAAAAGTGGGCCTAGGTAGATCAAAGGCTCACATTACTTCAAATATTTTGATCCAAGAGTGCAAGATGAGTCAAAAATTGAAGGATCTCAAGAGGAAATCATGTGTCATAATCATGTAAATTAGGTAGATTGATAATGGATATTTAATGTAAATGTGGGACTATCGAGTGGCACCAGCTCAGATAGATTTTATAGGTCAAGGATAGATCCAAGGGCTCATGTTAACTCATACCATGGAGATTAGACAATGTGAGAAAAGTTTAATGAGTTAATGATCCTATTCATATTTGATGACCAATTAAATTAAATGTCAAGAAGCTAAGGTACTTCCTTGAGATTAAACACGTGACCAAGGTTGAACTAGAGTGAGCTTTTTAGAGGGCACATGCCACCATTAAAGCTTGATCGAATGCCATGAAAAAGACACATTGATGTAGTAAAGTTAAAGGACATATGGGGACCACCATTAAAGCCTAATATGGACCTCTAATTCAAATATTTTAGGGTTATAATGTTGTTTCATGACTATATTTTCTAGTTTTTAGAAGGACCTATGCATATGGTGAACTCTCAGTTCTTGCAAAGACAAAATGGGTCTATTTGGACCTATTTGGATCAAGAAAGGGGGATATATAGTCTAAAGGTTTGTATTAAAATAATGAATATAGGAAAACCTATAGTCTAAAATTGGTTTTCCATCTATAATGGACCTATGAACATGGGGATGAGTTTGAGCATGATTTAGTTTGGACAAGAGATAAAATTTAAAAGGATGCCATGAAGGCATACACGTAGACTCCATCAACTTCATTTCTAGTACCAAATACATGAAAGGGACCCTTCCCTCCACTTTTTCACACCATGATAAATTATTTAGGAGTAGTTAACAATAAGACAATATTCTAACGGAGGGATTTGATTGTTGTAACTACATTGATGTTAGAACTTAGCTCAAAATAACTTGATCCCACCATTACAACTGCCATAGAGAATCAATGAAGGTAATGTAACTATGTAATGGATTGAAGTAACATGGATCAATAAAGAATCTTGAATGAGCATAATTATAGAATCAGTTGTAACTATGGTTCAAATGAAGTTTAAATCATTTGATTCCCTTTTGTACTTCTCTTTTCCCACTTCTCTCTAAAATTCTATAAGTAGATACCATTTTGGACTTTGTAAAAAATTCCACTCAATATGTGGTGAAGCCCTATTGTAATTATGTCATACTTTTCCTTTGAACATTAATGTAAATTTGATTTGAGTTCTTGAATAATTTTCTAAGTGTGCAAGTGATGTATGGTGATGTAAAGTGATAACTATCTATCCTTTCTTCCCTTATCCTTTCATGTTTGTGTAAGAGTTCTTGTTATAACAGGTCATATGAAGTATTTTCAAGTGTATGATCATGTATTTTAAGTGTACAATGAGCCTTAGTGTCTACAAATATCCTATGGTTCACTTACCTTGGATATCTCTCATACATCTTACCTCTATATCAAAATACTCATGTTAGAATCCATAAGACTTGGAAGTTAGTTTGTGTGCCTTGTTTCTTAGTGTAGGAAAGTATGATGGTCATATGGAATAAATATTAATGTATCACCCCATTATATTAGGTTCATTTCATTCAAATTCTAAATCTTTTACCCATAAGCAACTAGTTAATGAAGTGTGAGAATTTCAAGATACATTTAGGGAGCTAGCCCTTAAATCTAGAGGCTCACTTCTATTATAGGTACATCCACATACCTGGAAGTGTTCCCATTTTTCCAAAATTTGGAAGAGTCATGACCAAATTCTTATATGGTGAAATATTTTTTGCCAATAGTTTTGACATACCCAATGAGACCAGGTCCAAGGGAGTTGAAAGATTATTGGTGTGTCTTTCCTTGATTATCTTTTGGAAGCAAAAAATATAGCACCAATGGCAACTCCAAATGATGACTTCTAGTTTTAAGCCATCCAAGTATATTTAGTTGAATTTTTTATCATTTTTTACATCTCATTTGATACATGAGGTTAACATGAATAGCTATGGTTAATATCCCTATCATAAACCTCCTTATTAGCCTTGTTATGAACCAAATTATACTCCCCAATAGTCGTATAAAAATGGATATCAACCCTATGATCCATGGCAGCCCTATAATCCTCCATTTCCCCTTTCATATAGACACCATGATATTATATAACCCTATAAGGTAGGCTACCAAGATAGCTATCAACAAATGCCTCCCTATCAGTCCTAACATGAACCTTATCATTCATACGATGATCCTTATCAACCCCAATAGGATCCTTATGAGTATTTTCATGAGTAATCAAATGATTCCATGGATTGTACACAAAGATATTACAAGGCAATATGTGGATTATTTTAGGATATAATTTAATAAGCCAAGGTTGGTATTAATCCCTATTATTACTTTCCTCCTCCATCAACCCCACCTCATATCTAATCTTTCTTGGCATCCATACTAGAGTTGATAGATAGTGAAGACCTTATGGGAACATGGGATGATGAGTTTTATGTGATTATAATCATCTCATGGAGTGGTTAAGAATTTTTATCCAAATATGGATGAGTGCATGAGAGGTGGTTTAAGATGAAATTCAATGGGAGACCAAAGAAAAAATGGATTTGGAAAAGAAGTGCCTTTAATGATCAATAGATAGGTTAAGTATGTGGTTGGATAAAGAGATCAAAAATGAACTTGATGCTATAGAAGAAACTCAAAGAAACTATTGGTAAGATGCAACTCCTAGTTATGTAGATGTTTATCCTTCTAATCAACCCCAAAAATAACTTCCCTATGATATTACTAGTGCATTCATCTTTTAAAAATCCACTCTCAACCCCTTTCCTACCCCTCACACTCCATCTCCAATTCATAGACCTTCCACTACATCTCATATTATAGCTCTTTCACATGAGCCCATCTTGAGAGAAGCAAGTGAAGAGGAGTAAATCAAAGATAATGTTGACCAAGAGGATGTCATGAGTGATAATGATGAACAAATCACCATAAAAGATCCCCTTGGTAAGTAAAAGGGAAGTCCTACCTTCTTGAATAAAGAATAACATGTTGAAGACTCTTTTGTAGCTATCCATGAGGAATGTGGCCAAGATTTGAAGAAAGAGGCATTTGAATAAGACTCCATGTCAAATCATGAAGTTGTAGATGATCATCTCAAGCATGAAGTGGAGTGTACTATCAAAGAAGAAAGTCAAGTCACTAAATAAGTTGCAGTCCTAAGAGAGTCTCATGATACCAAGATATATGAAATTACTCTTGAATATGCCACTCATGAGGTGGATGAAAATGCCTTATGGAAAAAGTTTGATTTCATATGTCATGAGTTTGATCAGCTCAGTAAGGTTACTCCTCTTCCCAATAAGTCTAAATCTAATTTGGATAATTCCTATAACAAGCATTTTTATATTTGTCTCAATAAGCATGGAGAAAGGTCTCATATTGTGAATGAAGAGGAACTATGTAAAAAGCACAATGCCATATCCAAAGAGTTTAATAGGTTGGGTAAGTCTCTTTTTTCTCCAAGAGATTATATGTCTAATAACAAGGTTGATAATGATACTAAAGATAATGTTGATAACTATTCCATCAAGCATAAAGATGAAAACCATTCTACTAATCAAGAATCTATTGTCATAAATCAATCTGATGATGCTAGTATATAAGAGATTATAGACATGGAAAGTGAGGGAAAGGCTAAAGTTATTACACCTCAAGAAAAATAAAGAGACCTACCTAACATTGAGCCATATCCAAACATATTGGATCATGAAGAAGAAGAGCTTGATACTTCCAAACATCAAGTATAATTTTTCAAGGAGAAAATCAAGGCTGAGAGGATTGTCATATTTTCAAACTTATACATTAAAGGCCAAGTACATGAGAAGGTGGATAAAAATTTATCCATGGAGGATAATGAACAATATTGGGTGGACTATTTAGAGCTCATGGATGAGCTTGAAGAAATTATAGCTAAAGAGAAACCCAATATTATTAAGGACACTATGGAAACCAAAAATGAAAGCCTTATTCAACCACCATTGGAGGTCATAGATAAGAATTCATATGAGAAAGTTGAAGTTGTTGGTATGCATTAAGAGTTAATTTCCATAGCTAGCCTTTTTGGAGCTACTTGGTTCTCATTGAACGTCATGCCAATGAAGTTAGAAAACACCATGATAAAGATGGAGGCATCAATGCCAAGGATTAAAAGGCTACATGTCTCATTTAGCCATTCATGCCATAAATCAAGAGAGGTTTCAAACTTCCCATTTTATCCTAGATGAATTTTTTATTTTAGGTTAGTTAGTGCTTGAGTCAATATGTTTATTTGTTTGTGTTATGTTCCATAAGTACTCATGAAGCACATGTGTGTTTTTGCTTAGGTTTTTTGTCTTGTGTGTTGCTTCTTCTTTGTCTTTCCTTATGTTTTATGTGTTGTTCAAGGAAATTTATGTGTTAAATATGCTTTAAATGTGAATCTATAACCAAAACAGATAGGATTAGGCAACTGGTCATGGCATATCAAGCATACCACCCTTGTGAAGTCACCAAGAATGTTTACCATTTTTATCATAGGCCAAAATAGGTCAACCCCCTATAGTAATTTTGGCCAACCCCCTATAGTAAGAATCTCATATAGGGGATTTTTACAATCTAATAGGGTATTTTTTAGTTCATTTTTTCATTTCATATGCCATTATAGCTTTGGTCATAGTCTAGCTTAGCCCTTGTGTCATTTGGTGTCTTAGGGGTCATTTTAGAGTTATATATGCAAGTGGTAGGTTTCCATGGTGTCCAAACAGTTAAGATCATGGAAAGAGTTTTAAAAAGAATCAATAAGTTCATTAAATCTTTAAAATATCAATAATTATCTTAGGTATGAGCTTTGTGAATCTAGACCATCATTAGGATGTCATGAAGAACCAAACTAGATAGCTTACTTGTGAACTTTATAAATATTCTCAAAAATCCTTATGTGACCATCAAACCATGAAAGATCAATGTATTTAGTACCAAGATCATTATATATAATTTTTATATCTTGATGAGTCTTCTATCTCAATATCTAACCCTTCAAAGTTTAGCTTACTGAGTCTAAGGGGCCAGGCCATCCTGCACATCACATGAAAACACACTAGTCAACTTGTTTGTGCATTTTATAAATTCACCTTAGAAATATTTATGAGCCAAAAAACCATATATTTATTCATGTTAGGAACATGTTATACAAATTTCAAGTTCATGTGAGATTTTTAGCTCAAGTTATGAGCATTCAAAGTTAGACCTGTAGCATAAGATGTTCATCCTAACATCAAATTTGAGCTCTACAAAGTAACCATTTAAGTTCAAAATGTCTTTAAAAGTTTAAAGTTTATTAAGATATAATGTTATACATGATATCACATAATAACACATGAGATATAATGTTTCACACTAGGGTCAAAAAAGTTAAAAGGTCCTTGGGTTAAAGCCCTTTAAAGAGAAACAAGTTAGACAAGATCTAACGGTGTGGATTCATCAAGCAGAGATATAATGGTGCACATTCACTAATAATAAGGTGGGTCTAATCTAGATCAATATTCAACATTCATTCATACTGATGATCTAATGATGCATGATAACTAACAAGAAATTGGTCCTAGGTAGATCAAAGGCTTATGTTGCATTGTACATTTTGATCCAATAGTGCAAGATGAGTCAAAATTTCAAGGAACAAGGCTACCACATGTCATAAGCATATAAATTATGTATACTGATATAAAATCTTGAGTGTAAATTTGGGACTACTAAGTGGCACCATCTCGAATAGATTTGATAAGTTAAGGATAGATCTGAGGGCTCACATTAACTCATACCATAGAGATCAGATAGTGTGATCAAAGGTCAATAAGTCAATGATCTGAGTCATAGTTGATGACAAATGAAATTAAAGGTTGAGAATTTAAGGGACTTCTTGGAGATATAATACATGACCAAGGTCAAACCAAGGCAATCTTTTCAAAGGGAACATGTCACCATTGAAACTTGATCAAATGCCATGAAAAAGACACATTGATGTAGTCAAGTTAAAGGATATAAGGGGACCACCATTAAATCTTAATATGGACCTCTAATTTTAAAATTTGAGGGTTATATTTTTATTTCATGACTATATTTTCCATTTTATAGAAGGAGGACCTATGTATATGGTGAACTCTTAGTTTCTACAAAGACATAATAGGTCTATTTAGACCTATTTGGATAAAGAAAAGGGAATATATAGTCTATAGGTTTGCATCAACATAATGACTTTAGGAAAACCAATAGTCTAAGATTAGTTTTTCATCTATAATGGACCTATGAACATGGGGACAAGTTCGAGCATGATCCAGTTTGGACAAGAGATATAATTTCAAACGATGCCATAAAGGCATACACGTAGACTCCAATGGCTTCATTGCCAAAACTAGATACATGAAAGGGACCCTTCCCTCCATTTTTTTATGCCATGATAAACTAGTTAGGAGTAGTTAACAACAAGATAATATTATAATAAATGGATTTGATTGTTGTAACTACATTGATGTCAAAAATTAGATTGAAACAACTTGATCCTACCATTGTAACCATTAAGTAGCATAAATTAAGGTAATGTAACTTTTTAATAGACTGAAGTGACCTAGATCAATTAGGAATATTGAATGAAAATAACTTTAAAATTAGATTTAACTACAATTCAAATGAAGTTAAACTCATTTGATTCCCCTTTGGACTTCTCTTTTCCCACTCTCTCAAATTTTATAAGTAGCTACCATTTTAGCCTTTGTAAAAAATTCCACTCCATGTATGGTGAATGCATGCTAGAATGATGTCATATTTTACCTTTTAACATTAATTCAAATCTGATTTTGAGTTCTTGAAAAATTGTCTATGTTTGCAAGTGATGTATGGTGATGTAAAGTGATAATTATCTATCCTTTCTTTGCTTATCCTTTCATGTTTGTGCAAGAGTTCTTGTTCTAACAGTTCATATGAAATTTTGTCAAGTGTATGAGCCTATCTTTCAAGTTTAAAATTGGCCTTAGTGTCTAAAACTATCATATGGTTCACTTACCTTCGATAACTCTATTATATCTCACCTCCATATTGAAATAGTCATGTTAGAATTCATAAGACTTGGAAGTTAGTTTGTGTGCCTTTTTTATTAGTGTAGGAAAGTATGATGGTCATATGGAATACATCTTAGTGTATGACCCCTTTATATTAGGTTCATTTCATGAAAATTCTAACTATTTTCCCCATAAGCAACTAGTTAAGTAGGTGTGAGCATTTCAAGATACATTCAGGGAGCTAGCCCTTAAATCTAGAGGCTCACTTCCATTATAGGTACACCCACATACCTAGAAGTGTTCCCATGTTTCCAAAATATAGAAGAGGCCTAGATAAGTTCTTCTAGGGTGCAACATTTGGTGACAATAGGGTCTATTTTGGAAATGACTTACACTACCAAAAAAGTCTTTCTTTCATGGGCATTCTAGTCCCACCAATTTCACCCATTTTAGCCTAAGTTCAAATTTGATCGTAACTAAGTTTTTTACTTTATTGAACCCAAATATGTCTAATATATGCCTTTTTGACCTCATAAAAGTTTTTTCATCTATAAATTGGTCCCCATAGACCCATTTTTGAAACCAACATCTTCATTGGAAAGCTAACTCTAATGAATATGTCTCAATGCCTCTAGTTTTCTGAAGTTCCTCTTGTGAAATGATATTTTAATGTTTTAAGTTTATCATATTTTGTGGATCTTTTAATTTTAAAAAGTAACTTATTTTTTGTCTTTTTATAAGATAAAATGGAGAAAAAGGCAAAGAGGTAGGATTAGAAAAGTGAAGGATGGATTTTTATGGAAAATTAAGTAAATAAAGAGTTAAAATATCTATAAATAAGATAACTCTAGTCATTATAAGGGTTCATATTTTGTTGATCTAAAACAATTAGATTAAATCACTTGTTTTTTTTATTCCATAGAGTTAAAACATGTCCCTCCTTTATAACCCTATAGTTATGCTAGAAATTTTTTGATCGATAGATCATGATGAGTTATAATGGATTGTCAACATAAATACTTTAATCAATAAAATACTATGGATTTATTACTTTCAATCTGTGTATTCATAATGGTGGTTATGGATTTTTATTCATTATTTGTTTCCCTTCAAAACTTGAATAATCTTTGTGTGTGATTATGTAAATTCAAATCAAACCAAGGACTTATTTGTGTGCTCATGTGATTAATCTAGATTATTCCTCATTATTTTAGGATTTATCTCTTCCACCCTTCTCTTTCACATTTTCTATAAAATATGTTAAACTAGGATTTTATTTGATAACAATATATTTATGCATGTTTATCTCAATTGACTATTCTATTTCATTCATGTATTTTTTTTGCATTGTTGAATGTATTAATTCAAGGGAATGAACACCTAAAATTAGGATTTCCAATTATTTTTACCGCAAACCCTAACTTCTCATTTGGATAAATGTATGCACTTACTTCATTATTTTCATTATCTGATTAGAACTCAGTTGAGTAAAACATGAAGCCACAATTAATATCTAATTTATTTAAGAATTTTAACACTGCTAAAATAAAGTTTTATATTTCACACTAGTAGACCCCTTAGATTGAAATTGTCTATAACACACAACTAAGCAAAAATTAATGCATCATTACCTCGTAGATATAGACCTTGGGGAGACTCACCTTTGTGGGGATCCTTTTAGGAGAGTCTTGATTATATTCACCACCTTTATGTCTTAACATTTTGAGCTATGTCAAACAACATGTTAATAATTTTGGCACTAGAAAGAGGGAAATAAATGTAAAATTGAAAATTTTATCCAAAAAAATAAAACTTGAACATCTAGGAGTGTTTCCTTGCTCAAGTATTTCAAAATTTAAATTTAAAATTAGATAGATACCTACTAGATAAAATTATATTGTGGATAAATTTGAAATAATTAAACTTATAAAACATCAAAAAATAAGATAAAATAAAGGAAACTTGAAGACTAGACAAACCCACTTATATAGTATCTCACCAATAGTTATAGTTTCCTTCATAAATCCATTTGTTTCCCTTTAGAACCCATAAATGTAAACTAATATTGATTTTATTCATGGATTTAGATGCCCTATGAATTTTCCATGGCTTTCCCATGACTTACCAAAAAATCCTGACAATTTTTGCCCAAAACACATAACTAATGGGATTCAAACTATTGAAGAACATATTTAAGCATTTAAATATGAACTTAACCAAACTTAGGTTCAAAATAAGGATGTTGATTTCCAATTACTAAATTACTCCTTACAGGAGGTTACCTATCTTTTTTACCTTGGATTTCTTAACATGTCTATCACCTCTAAGAATGACCTAGAAACAATGTTTATCAATCACTTTAAGTTACCCATTGATCTAGCTATCCTATTGCATCAATTTAAGATTGGCTTAGGGAACCAAGTGAACTGAGTGTATTTAATGAACATTTTCATAAGATATACCATAGGTTGAAATGCCCATACACTCAAACATAAGTGACTACCATATAAACCTATCTTAATGACTTCCACCCCAAGCTATAAAATTTTATCAATATATGGTGTTGTAAGGATATAGAGTTGACACTTTAATTTGATTAGTCTAACAAGGTACATACAACAAAATTCTAATGATCAACTAGGCTCTTTGACATAAAACTTCACTAATGAATCCAATCCTAGGTGCTATATACCTAATAGTTAGCCTTATGCTCCTCCAAATCAAGTTTCACCATAGATAAATAATCAACAACTTGTTCCCATTGCATAAAAAAACACTACTTCCATGCCTAGTACTAGTGGTTATGTTATTTATAGCAGCAATTAATACGTTATCCCATCATTTATAAATAATTACATGCATGTCAATAATGCTCTTAATCAAACATAATTTGTTGTCCCTATTTTTATAAATGTTACTAGACCTATTCTTAACCTATAATTAAAAACAAAAATGATTAGAATGCTAGCATGAACCTTGAAGTAGCAAATTTGTAGTAAATGGTTCAAAGTTTGATACATAACATGGTTAATTTCCATAGTCAAGTGCCACAGAACACTCACCAAAATGTGAATAGACCGATAAAAAATATAAAATTCAACTTCCAAAGAACCAATAGGTAGTGGAACATAAGGCCCAATAATGGAGGAGTGCCTAGTCCAATTGACAATACAAATAAGATCAATAACAACAGTGCTTCAAACTCAATGAACCTAGTTGATTTAGCATTACCCACCTAGTTTAGGTTTCAAAAAATTATTGATCATGCTGAAATTCATTATCAAAAGTTAATAATGGCCTCAAACATTTCTCATAAGGATATTGAAAACCTCAAGATAGTCCCTACACCTAATAAAAACTCTAACCAAGGTGGAGGAAACCCTAGTATAGATCTTGTAAAGTTACAAGTTCCTATTCAAGAGATAATGAGACTAAAGAAAAATTATATGAGTTATATGTATTAAAACAATTTCAAAGGTGAAACAACTACCAATTGAGGAGTAAGTCCCAAAGTCTATTAACTACTTCTACTCCTTTGAACAACACTTAAGTTCTACATGATGATAACTCAAGCAACAACCCATTTATGACCAAAAGACTTGGCATATCTTATCAACCCAAGAAAAATTATACACCCTCACAAAATGGAAAATTAGTATAACCAATCAAACATGGATATACCATTGTAGATGACCTAAAGAAAACTAAGGCCAACATAATAATGTTTTATTTGATCTATATTTCTAACCAAAAAGACTTGTTAATAAAAGAATTATCCAATCCTAAAGGTAAGGAGGCCAATATGGCATTATATGCTCATGTTGAAATATACAAAGAAAAGACCAAAACTCTTATTTTCCTCCTAACAACCTATATTTTTTATAAGAACTTACATAATTACTTGGTGGATTTAGGTGCTTCTGACAATATGATGTCATATATAATTTTCCATCAATTAGGTTTGACTCCTACAAAATCAAATAGAGAAGTTATTTAGTAGAACAAGTTAAAGGTTAAGGTCATTGGTGATTTGAAACACATCCACATGTAGTTTTCCTCTGATCCTAGGGTACAGTAATTTATTGATATTTAAGTAGTGGATATACCCAATGCTGATGGTATGATTTTAAGCAAAGATTGGTTGATAACATTGAATGGTTATATGGAAACTAACTTATCTCACATGTGGCTCCCATGGTGAGGCATACCTAACCAAATCAAAATTGAGTGTGAGCCAAAAATGACTCACATGATCATACAGTATAACAAATGTAATGAAAACTTATATGAAGAAACTAAACTAGGGGTCTACACACTTAAGAAATAGGAAAAATATTATAATAAATTTTCCATTAATGTGTTGTTCGTAAAATAAAAATTAAAATTTGAGGAGTTATATTAGCTATATGGGGAGGATACCCTCTGTTCACCTAAGATACCTTCATTCCATAGTTCTACCATAACATATAAGGATGGCAATCAGGATGATCTAAGTAAGAATAAAATACTTTCAATCTCTTCAGATGATAAAATAACCATCTTATATACCTACTTATACCACTAATTAACTAACCAAAATTTTACTATGCACTGAGAAAATAAATGTATGCTCACTAGGTGTTGATAAATAAATTAAAAGTTAATGTTGCAACATACCTACTTATCATAATCCATCATATAGAGCTGAAATTCACTTATGGATCTTCAAGTTTGATGGCTCTAAATCTAAGAGCAAGTGTGGTTCTAGTGTTGAACTCATCAACCCATAAGGAAAGTCATATGTATTTACATTTTTCCTATAATTTGATTGCATGAATAATGTACGTGAATATGAGGCACTAGTTCACGGTCTCTAGTTTGTACTAGGGAATAAATTCAAGAATCTCAAGGTACATAGTGACTCAAAACTAATTATCAAATAGGTAATAAGCTAATATTATTATAATGACAAAAAATTATCTAGATATAGTATCCAAGTATGGAAATTAATAGAATTTTTTGATGCATTTAATATTTAAACATTTCCTCATAGAATAAAATACAAATCACATGCATTACCAAGACATGTGATCACTCTAGAACAAATAGTTTCCTCCAAGTTAAGAAGTTTCTCCATGGAGTTAGTCTCCACTCCTATTACTAATAATATAAATAACTTCCAGGTATTCAATGATGATCAACATACATCAACTTTATTACTAACATGGATGTATTTGAATCACATATTATTGATGAGGATGACAAAGAAGAGCTTGAATTAGATGAGGAAGGGGTAATCAATAAAAATTCAAAATTATACCAAAGGGTATGGTTTCACTAGAAAGGATGTTTGACATAGACTCAAGGTGAAAAGGAAAAATCATCCCCCATTAAAGGTATGCGTCACTAGAATTATAATATAGGAAATGTCAATGAATTAAAACATGTGCTTTTAGGCAAAACATATATGAAAAAGGAAAAGTGAGAGTTTGTTCAATCCTCAGAGGATTTGAAGGATGTTATAACATGAAGCTATGAGGACTTAAAAAATTTCAACACTTTCATTCTCATGCACATTATCCCTATCAAGATGGGAGTTAAACCATTATATTATAGGAAAATAACATTGAATGTATTATTGGATACATTAATATTCAAGGAATTATAGAAATTTATTTCAGCAAGAATAATATTTCCCATCAGGAACTCCACATGGGTGGCCAATCCAGTGCTAATACAAAATAATAATAGATAAATATAAATTTGCATGGACTTGTAAAACTTGAATAAAGATTAAGAGAAATATAAATATATATTGAATTCACTAAATCAAGTCTTAAAAATAGTGAATGGATCTCAAATGATGTCATTTCTTGATGGGTATTCAAGTTATAATTTGATAGTTGTTAGTTATGAGGACCAAATCAAGATTTCATTCATAATAAAGTGGGGGGAATTCACATATAAAAGGATGTCATTTGGCCTAATTAATATGGATGCCACATTCCAAAATGCCATGGATATTTAATTTAAGGATCTTATTATCAAATGCATATTCATATACATAGATGACCTAATTATCTTTTCCAAGAATGGATAAGACCACGTGAATGACTTGAGAGTTGTATTGCAAAGGTGCAAAGATCATGAAATCTCCCTAAACTTTAAAAAATTCATATTCTAGGTCATAGAGGGTAATTTTTTTGGTCACAACATCTCTAAATAAAGCATTTCAATAGACCTAGAGAGAATATAGGCAACCTTGAAATTTTCATTTCTTATTAGTATAAAAGCACTGAAATCATTATTTGGTAAAATAAAATTCATAAGGAAGTTCATCTCAAGATTTGTAGAGATAGTCTAATTATTAAATAACATACTAAAAAAATATGCTAAGATTGAATGGAAGACTAAAGCAAAATAGGATTTTTATCATATAAAAAAATCAAATACAAATACACTAGTGTTTATTAGTCCTGACTATATGTAACCTGATGAGGATTCTATATAGCTCATTATATCTGATATGAACTATCCATATGTGTTACCTCTTTGTTATATATTGCATTACATTTAATAGTTAAGGTCTCATATAAGTAGTAAATGAGTACAATTGTCTTTTGTTTGTATGCGATACATTGTTGACTCTCTATTTTGTTATATATGTCTAGCTTGGATGAAATGAGTACAATTTTGTGTATAGAGATGCATCTTTATAGTAGGATTATTTTGAGAAGTCATCAAAAGTCTTGGTAACACATTTTTAACAAAATTTTTGAAGACTCAACATAGAATATAGTAAGCTATGAATATCTTTAGTCGAGCTATGAAGATATACATCTTTGAATACATTCCATTGAAGATCTAAAGATATACCTAGGTAGTTCCAAAGACATTTCAAAGACCTATCTAACCATGCTCCAAATATGCCTAGCTATGCTCTAAAGATGTATAGTTATACTCTACAAATTACTATAACAACTCTAAATGTGTGTGTGTGTGTGTGTGTGTGTGTGTGTGTGTGTGTGTGTGTGTGTGTGTGTGTGTGTGTGTGTGTGTGTGTGTGTGTGTGTGTGTGTGTGTGTGTCTATATATACACACACACACATACATATATAGATATACATATATACACTTCCCTCTATATATATTATTTTAGATATTACTATTCATAGTAATAGTCTAAAAGGATTTGGATATAAATGTATTTCTATTTTGTAAATATAGACATAATCTCTTCAAATATATGTTATTTTTACTTGGTCTATTGTCAATTGAATCAGTTTCAATGCCTCTTATAAGCATGAGATCTGATTCCTAGATCTTCTATTTTTAATAAGAGGATTTGGCTATTTAGATCACTAGATTTTGTATTTTAAGAATAACCATTGAGATGTGCTTTAAGTATAGGTCTCCTTATCATTCCAAGGTGATAGTAATAGATAATAGTGAGAAGAAACATTCAAGTGTAAGTTTGCATCATAATTCATAACATCTGTATATGTTATCTTAGATAATGACGTATTAATAAAGTTAAGCATTTGATTCCATTATTGAGTAAAAGATGATCTTATTATGAAGAAGGAGCAAGGGCCCACTTCTCTTTGAAGATTAGGACAATTGGTATTTATAGTTTATAGTTTAAAAGTGTATTTATTTTGATATAGGTATATATCATTTTATTGCAAGTGTGATTTCCCTTTTAATGAAAAGTGTGTTTATTTTAATGCAAGTGTGGTTTCATTAAATGTAAATTTTATTTTATTTTAATGCAAGTGAGTTTCCTTTATTCAAAGTGTGTCTTTCAATTCTCATAAGAGTAAAGTTAATGGGAAAATTTGTTGACACATCTCCATATTCAGAATATATCAAGAATTAGTCTAGATGATAATAGGAAATCAACATTCTCTCATTATGAAATACAACATATCCTACCTAGATAGACAAGTAGAGTGAGGACATTGTAGTGTCTTATAACAAATGTTGATGGTGTGAAAATAAGAATCCTTTTAATAGGGAATGCCATATGGGATGTTTAGTTAGTAAATTTTTTTAGATTTATCTTTTCTAAAACATAGGATTATAATCTTATTTGTTATCCTTAGGATTTATACATAAACAACAGAGTAAACACCCCCCAAACAACAAAATATTAACTCAAATATCCAACATATCATTGCATATAGCCATAGAGATTGGCCCTAGAAAAAAATGACACCAATTCACTAATTGGTTAAATGAAAGGTATAATAATAACCTATCATTTTTGGCACCATTGCCAAGGATTGCTTAATCAATAAGTGTTAGTGAGATCCTATATTAGAGTTATACAGGGAAAATTTAAAAAAAATCATATACACCAAAAACACAAAAACAAACAAGGACTCCTTAGATTTATGAACTACCTAATAAAATCTTAGGGATGGTTTATCTCTAAAGACTCCTAAATAAAAAAGAAGAGAGGATTTTATCCTTGTTGGAAAGATTAAGAAGTGAAAAAAAGGTAATTGAAAGACATTTACAAACTTTTTTTGATTCCTCTCCTAAAAAAGGTTAATCCTCAAAAATGAATCCTACAAGAATTTTTTTTTTCAGGTGATCTCCTCCCATAGGAAGAATTGATCCTGAGAATCCTCTTTCTTGAATAGTTGGACTTAATCCACAAGCTATACAAGAAGAATATCTAATAACCAATGAATATTCTCCTCATAAGCTAGTAAACCATAGGTCAAGAACCAAACAAGAAAACTTAGATTGGATTGATAACCAAAGTTGGGAAGAAAATATGGGAAATGATTATGCACATGTAGAAAACCCTGATAAACAACCTCAATAAGATAAAACTTTTGCCTATCTAATCAAATTAGGTCATGATGATAGAACCTACATGATAAATATCTTGCCATATATTTTACCTAATTTTAGAGTTAAATCCTTAAAGGATATAGATCAGTTCTTCTTTGAATTTTAGGTTCTTTGCCAAACATATGACTATGTCACTAGCAATCAGAAGTTAAAGTTATTCCTATCTACACTTAAGGATGTAATCATGATATGGTTCATAGGACTTGAGAGTAATTTTATAAGTACTTGGGAAGAAATGGAAAATACATTTATTGATAAATAGAAATATTATTATAGAGTCAGAGAATGAAAAAAATATTTTTTCAAGATAAAACAAAATGTAGATGAAATCTTATAAGATTACCTTGATAGGTTAATAGTTTACCATAAACAGAGTGATTATCAACTCATATAATAGGTCATCAAGATAGTAATTCTTAAATTCCTATATGATGATGCATGTGATGCTTTGAAACTAATGGGAAAGGGTGACATTAATAAGTTGACCTTTCATCAAATTTCAATATTATGTACTAACTATTCCAAGATAAGATCTAACATAAGGAAATCATAGTTGGGAAAATAACCAAAAGTTGGAAAATTAATGGAAGAATTTGATAATTTGAAAATAAATTTATAATAAAATTAACATCCACATTAGATGGTCTCAAATCAAAGGTCAATACAACTAATGTTGAATAGTTGTCAATATATTTCCCTAGATGTAGGTTTAAACATGTGGTAAAAGATTTTCCTTTAGATAAAATAGAGGTATGTGATATTTGTGACCTATAACATGACACCAAGAACTGAAATCATCTTCCTACCATGAGAAACCAAGTAAAAAAATTAGTACATGTAGTTGAAGAAGTGAAATTTATCCAAACATAAGGTAATTAGTACTCCTAACCTCAAAATCAATTTGGTCCAATATTTTCCCCAATCAATGGATGACACCATGGCTAACAAGTCACACCACAAATGTGGGGACCACCATCATAAACACAACCATGGGGTACTTAGGAATGGATGCCACAAATGTGGGGGATGCCTCAGAATACCTCACAACCCTGTGCACAGTAATAAAACCAACAACCACATCAGATACAATAGTCACCACCTCAATGTCCAAATCAATAATGGTCTCATAATCAAATGTAGATAAGGTTTCCTTCATGTCAGGCTTTGATGCCTTCACAACCTCAACCACCATTAATTGGTCAATAGGTTAGCTAACCATAGTTACCTACCCAATTAGTGGCAAATCCTAAGAATAGGTAAAATACTTTTGTTTATAGAGTTGACCAATAATGTAGTGTTGAAAGTGGTTCAACTGAGTGTAATAATTTTCAACTTAGGTCAAAAAAGGTAGTAAGAGATTCATCCATTACCATAATTGAAATTATTAATTATGAAAACACTCTTAAGTCACCTATAGTCAAGAACCAAATGAAGACAATGTAGAATCCAACATAACTCCAATCATACCAACCATAATTAAATATCCCCCTATTTTTCCATTTCTTGAGAGATGTAAAGAAGAAAAACCTAGGGAGAGTTCTGGATTGATGTAAGGATTAAGAGAGATGAAAATAGAAATTCCATTATTAAGAGATATTAAGGATATTCCTGAATTGAATTAAATAATTAAAGTATTGTGCATCAAAGGACCAGGTAGAAAGAAACAATATCCTAAAATAATTCAAGTAACTATAAAAATTGTTCATTTACTAGTAGGAAACATACTTGTTCCTAAATATGGAGACCCTGGTAGTTTTGTGATGACTACGACAATTAGGAACAAGTACAAACCAAATGTGCTTGTAGATCTAGGTGATGCCATCAACATAATGAATGTCAAAATAATAAAATCTTTATCCCTCATAGGGCTTCAACCTACCACTACAATTTTGTAAATGGTAGATCAATCCACTACTACACTTGAAGGAACCATAGAAAACATTCTAGTCACCATAGAAACCTAGAAATAACCTATATATTTCATGATCCTTCAACCTAAACCCATGAAGGTAGGGTATCTAATTATTCTTGGAAGACCTTAGTTAGCTATAATCATAACATGAATTGACTATATATCTAGTAATATGACCATTTTCAATGAAATAAATGCCAAACAAATATTAATTTATCTACCTACTAGACCTTCAATGGTTATTTTTGAATAAATATGGGTGGATCAACCTGAACAATATTAGAATAGTGTGTCTTCCTTAGATATGGTTACCATAAAAGAACATGTCCAATAATTTAAGGAATAGATAACAAAAGATATAGACTATGAAAACTTAGCTCTGAAGTCTGATAGCCTAACTCCAAAGTTTGATAGCTTATCTCCAAAGTCTAATAGCTTAGATCCAAATTTTGATAGCCCAACTTAGAAGTTTGATAGCCTAGATCTAAATTCTGATAGCTTAGCTCCAAATTCTAACAGCCTAGTTTTGAATACTAATAACTTAGCTTTGAAGGCTAATAGCTTAGTTCTGAATAAAAATGGTTTAGCTCTGAAGATGAACAATCATGAATGGTAAGAATTTAGCTTAAGTAATGAGAACCAAGACAATGTCATAAGTTCCCCAAACATGTTGTCTAGTCCATAAGATATCTAACAAACACATAATCAATTCTTAGAAGTATAGAATACTATAGGCTTATGTATAATACCCTAGTTTTTAGAAGCTCTTAAACTTCTTTCTGCCTTCTAGCCTTTGTATCACATGTATATGAAAAAAAAGTATCATCAATTGTTAAGAGAAATTTTAGAAACCTTCTAAACCATTATTAGCCAACATTACTCTATCTCTATCAATGCAAGTATGGCTAGATGGGAAACTTTTCCTATTACCTTGAAATGTATGGAAGTCATGAATACCACTACCATCAATTGGAGTCTCTAAAGAGCTAGGGCACTTTTTTAGATTATGACTTAGCTCCTAGAATAAGGAAGGTTAGATGTTTATATTGGCATGAGATTTAAGCCACCTATTCTTCTTTATCCCATGTCTCCTAGGTAGAATTGGCATAATCAAGCATAATTAGAATTTAAAGCATGGTTATATACTATGGTAAGAGATTTTGGGTTTTTACATATAAATCATTATGATTAGGGACATAATTTTCAAATTTATGATCTTAGTCAATGGTTGAAATTAGGACTCCTGAAGTAAAGAAAAATTTTCCCTTGGTTTTCAAGAGGACTTGCAAAAGGTAAAGTATGGGGGGAAATGATGAGAATTATATATAGCTCCTTATATCTCATATGAACTATCCATATGTTTTACCTCTTGGTTATATATTTCATTAATTTAATAGTTAAGGTCTCATCTAAGTAGGAAATGAGTACAATTGTCTTTTGTTTGTATGTGATACATTATTGATTCTCTATTTTTTTATTTGTGTCTAACTTGGATGAAATGAGTATAGTCTTGTATACAAAGGTACATTTATATAGAATTATTGTTTTAAGAAGTCATAAACGGTCTTGGTAACACCTTTTTGGAAATAGTTTTGAAGACCCACCATAGAATACAATAAGTTGCAAAGATATTTAGTCAAGCTCTGAAGATCTACATCTTTGAATATATTTTGGTTAATCTCCAAAGATCCACCTAGGTATTTCTGAAGATGATTCAAAGACCTATCTAGCTATGCTCTAAAGATGCTTAGTCATGCTCTAAATATGTCTAGTTGTACTCTACATATTAATATAACAACTCCAAATATATCTACTATAAATACATACATACATACATACATATATATATTACCCCTTTAGATATCTTATATTATACATTACTATTAATAATAATAGTCTAAAATGATCTGGATATAAAAGTATTTCTTTTTTTTAAATCTAGACATAATCTCTTTTGATGTACGTTAGTTTTACTCAGTCTATTTTTAGCTAAATCATTTCCAATACCTCTTATGAGTATGGGATTTGATTCCTAGATCTTCTATTTTGAATAAGATTATTTGGCTATTTAGATCACCATATTTTATATTTTGAGAATAGTTATTGAGATGTGCTTTAAGTACATGTCTCCTTCTCATTCTAGGGTGATAGTAATAGATAATAGAGAGAAGAAACATTAAAGTGTAATTTTGAAGTAGAATTAATAACATCTATATATATTAATTTTGATAATTAATTATTAATAAATTTCAACATTCCATTCCATTATTAAGTAAATGATGATCCCATTCTGAAGAAGGAATAATGGCCCACTTCTATCTAAAGATTAGGACAATTGGTATTTCTAGTTTATAGTTTAAAAGTGTATTTATTTTGACACATGTATATTTCATTTTATTACAAGTGTGATTTCTATTTTAATGTAAAGTGTGATTATTTTAATGTAAGTGTGCTTTCATTAAATTTAAAGTTTGTTTCAGTTCAATGCAAGTGAGTTTCTTTTATGCAAATTGTATATTTTAATTATCATAAGAGTAAAGTTAGCATATAAGTTTTTTGATTCATCTCCATATTCATAATATATCATGAATAAATCTAGGTGACAATAGGCAAACAATATTCTCTCATTCTGAAAGACAACACTATCGTACCTAACTAGGCAAGTCAAGTGAGGATATTGTAGTGTCTTATACCAGATGTTTAACTTTTGGGTGTTGATGGTGTGAACCAAAGAATCCTTTTAATAGGTAATTCCATAGGGGATATTTAGTTACCAAAAATTTCTACATTTATCTTTTTTGTAACATAGGTTTTTAATCTTGTTTGCTTCCATTAGGATTTTGACATCAACATCAAAGTAAACACCCCCCCCTGCCAAATAATGAACTATTAACTCAAATATCCAACATCTCATTGCATATATCCATGGAAACTAGCCCTAGTATAAAATTAAACCAATCCATTGATTATTTAAATGAAAGGTATAAAGACAACCTATCACAACCTTTATACATCTATTTATTCACTTTAGAGCACTCAAGTATTGATTTTAGAACATATAATAAAGAAGTCAAATATGAGAGATTTATCTCATTCATGAATTATCTAATATATAATGTTGAAATGAGGTATTCTATAATTAACAAAACAATATTTTTACATAATCAAAATAGTTAATAAGTTTAGACATTACATTGTCTATAGTAAGGTGTTTACCATTGTACCTAACCCAAACATAAAGTCTATGCTAATGAAAAATGACTTAGATGAACAAAGATACAAGTACATGGATATTCTCTAAGAGTTTGACTTGGAACTTTTTTGGGCCCCTTTTTGACTAAGTATGGATCCATGTCAACTTAGTAGACATTTCAGCATGAGGCAATCACTTGTTATGATTGTTTTTTTGGCATTTTTTATGCCAACTAGAAAAATCTTCGTAAACCTAGCACCAATTGGTAGGTGGTTACTTGGAACCTAGTCTTCAAGGGCATATTATTGAGTGGTTTCATGTGGTGACCACATCCTAAAGGGTGCAAGGTGATGGAGCTGACAAAATGATCAACCAAAGATTTAGCTCAACATCTAGTGTGTACCCTCCACCCTAGCATAAAGATACTTATAAGTGATATAAAGTTGAGCTCAATCTAGTTAGTAGGAGATGTAAATTGAAGTAGTGAATATCTATATAATTGGCATTAGATATTATATCAATTAATTTATTAGCATAATTTTTATCATGGATACCTCTAAGGCTCCATGTTATAGTGCCCAAGCTCTCCTATGAGCCTCTAGGTTATTAGTAGTTTTAGATGATAATTTTCTCTTATTCCATTGTTATATACTCTATTATATATTTGGAATTTAATTAATAAATAATATCATTGCACTAATTGAGTATTTATCTAGTGTATATGGTTATGGTAGTGTTCATTGATTTTCACAATGTTTATAATAATTATAATGGGTGGTTTTAATATATGAATATGGTGTTTAAATGAAGTTTTGGTTCAGAGCATTAATATCATCTCTATTTAAATTATGACATATACATATTATATATACATAATCGAAGTGTAGGAAAGACCCCATTCCAAGTGATGATATCTATGCCTAAAGCACGATCCTAAATATGAACCCTTGATATAAAGTAATTCCCTTAACCCATCAAAGTGCCTAAATGATGCTTCAATTGGTAACATAAAGGCTTATTCCATTGAGATCTTAGAGCCAACCTAATATAGGCTTACACTGTTATGACTAGAAGTAGCTCCACAAATAGCCTTTATTTCTATAGACCATTAGTCTCCACCAAGAATGGCTTGTGCCAATGACCCTACCAATGTTATTGTTGAAATGACCAAGTCCTATGAAGAATGAGTTGTGCCATGGAATGCCTAACCTAACATGGGACCTATTTCTTTCTCTATTGCACTTCAAGTGAGCATATAAGGCTTATGCCTTATGTGAATTAATGCTAGTACAGTTGAGTGATAAATATTGAGTGCTTGAAGATTAGTCTATATATGTGCCTAGTTGTAACAAGTCTATAAATAACTTGGACAACTAGGTAAGTGCCTAATAGATTAAATGAATTGACCACCAACATTTCTACAACATTTTAGTTCCATTTCCAAGACTCCTGTTGAGTTTTTTACTTTAATGGTGAAATAGAACAATGATTCGACTCTCCCTCAAGAACATCAAGCATTGGTTGTAATAGGTGGAATACACCTTTACACTAAAGAATCCATACTATAAAGGATAGAAGCTAAGGAACTGGGTCTAGAATAACCTATATGACGCTTTGTATGAGGTCTTCCTTTATGAACTACTTGAGCATGTATACTGATGGTTGGCTACTTATGTGACCCACCAAAGATGAAGCTATGGACAATGCCTTGATTGAATGAAGGATAATTTAAAAAATCTTGATAAAATTGATGCCATTTGGACTAGATATGTAAACAAATGGTGACAAGGAGCAGTGAATAGTTACATGCTTGAGTTCATAATATTGACAAACTCCTACCCTGAGGAAGTAGAGTATCAATTCTTACATGAACCTAAAGGCACATTTGTGAAAGAGTTTGGTATATATCTTAAGAACTTCATGATGGATTATAGATTTGAAATCATAATAATGGAAGGCTAAAGTAATTTCATGTATTAGTAGTGCAATGGTGAAGAAGGGGATGTGTAGGTGAAGTATAATGGAAGGGGACAAGCAACTTGACACCTGAGAGCTCAAGCGACATAATTATAACAAGAGAAGTCATAGGTTGATATAAGACATAGAACTTGTAAGTGCTAAGAAAACCCATAACAAGTAGAGATGGAATAAGGGTATCTTGATTTGTAGAAATTCCAAAAGGAGATAATTAATAAAGACATAGATCAAGCTCAATAGTTTATAGTTATAGAATGCTCTGGGTTCCTACAAAATTTGACCATTGAAAATGTGTTAAATGAACCTACCCTCTTTTAACTTATGGTGAGAGATCATGCACTAGATCCCCCTTAGGAATAAATAAGAGTGATAAATAACCCTCTTATCAACATTGACTTTGACTAGTTTGTAGATTTAGAGTATAATTTTGTGATTGAATAAGTTGTTCCTTATGAGGAGTTAAGTGAAGATACCTCTAGACCTTTGGGTGCTATCTTGATAACATAGATAATGAGTGAAATCATTATAATTCAACAAATTTTAGTTGTGTATATTAGGTAATATCCCATAGGAAGTGGTACAATGCCACAATTGAGTAACACTACACCATTGGCTTTGATGGTGCTAACAAAAACAATGGGGACAATGCTAAACATAGTGACTAGGGGTGTTAGAGGACCACTACTAGGGTAATTACTAGGGGACAAGTGCCTCAGATTATAATTCCCACTCATATAAAATATATTATGATATGGCCATGTACCTAATAGAATATCATGGCATAACAAATGTCATAAAGCATGTGCTAAAATGTGAGCTTTAATGGTACACTTGGGGTATAACCCAATTAGGGTGAAAGAAAACATAACTCATGAAAAATGTAATTGATCATGCTCATACTTGGTATATGAAATTTTATTATAACTAGGCTATGATTGATTATGAAATTTTGAAGGAAACATTCTTGAAAGAATTTGATATTCCTAAGTTTGAATAGTATAGCATCATCATGCTCAAGGAAATTAACCAAGGACTATCAGAGAGCATGCTCTTATATGATGTTAGATTTAAAACTCTTATTTCAAAGCTTCCTTATGATATTCACCCTTCTTAGCATCCATAATGGTTTTTTGGAGGATTGTTAGTAACATTTAGAATAGCATTGTCCATGAAGACATTCAGGGACCCTCAAGAATCACTTAAAGTTGTGATCTAAACTGAGGAAGTTAGTAGCACTGATATGGGAATTATCCCTTTTATGGATACATAGATTACATCTATGGCCTCCCAACTATAGAATCTAACTAATAATTTGTCATAAGATGATTGAATTGGATTATGGTGCACTAACTATGAGATGGACTGCCATAACAAGAACAAATGCCCTTCAAAGAATGTGTGCACATTGTTTGTAAGCTATGAGGTTTGTCATGAGGTGAATGATCTTCATAACTACCCTTTGTTATAATACACCAATCAAGTTAACACAACCATTAATTTCTATATGTGTGATGCCTATACTCATACCATAATTAATTGTCATGTGATCGATGAGATGTACAAAAACATGGAGAGAGGTGCATGGAAAACAAGTGTAGCAATCAGAGGGTAAAAATCCCAAAGAAATGAGAGATATAGCCAATAGATTGTAGGCTATGGAATGCAAATGGGAACTAGAGGGTGATGTGGAGGACATGATGGAAGAAGATTACCACTGTGATCATGTTATAAGTATGGATCAACCAAGCATTATCAATGTGATTTCCCCACACATCCAACATGTGGTATTATCAAGGAACACACAAGTTTGAGAAATGCCTTGACTTGTACAAGAAGTTGATATAAGGATGGCCTAGTGAAAATAAAGGTACAACAATGATCTAATATGAGCCAAAAATAGATAAGTGGATTGTGAAGGTAGAATTGACTCACAAAAAGCCAATCAAAATGTAAGAAACTACTCACAGTGGGTTCACCACTCAACCACTAGCTATACCAGCAATAGAATTATACTTAGATTGTGGGGAACCAAGTCACATTGAGTGCATCATGTGGATGGAACCTAAGGTGGTACCTTATCCCAACCCTATGCATTAAAAAGATGTCATGTAATAGGTCACGACTATCATTTAAAATATACAAGGAGAAATTCAACTAGTGTGAGATATAAAATCATAGGTTACCACCTTACATAAGAAGAAATATAACCATGTTGCTAAAATATGGGAGCTAACAGAAATAATGTGCCTCCTAAAAATGGAAGGAATCTCACCCCTATTGACAAAATTGCTCTTAGAGAATGTAGGGAAAAAACAAGATGAAGTTTTTGTGCCCCACATGTAGAGGGTGTGAGAAGTGAGGTATACACAAAACATGGAGTATGATCAAGAACTCCCTATGAATTCCACCATTGATAGATGGTTAGTATGTGAGGTCCTTATAAACACTGGTGCTGAGGTCAATATTTTAATGAACAATGCATGGGAAAAGATGGGTAGGCCAGCCTTAAGGCCTTCCCCTCATGTTCTTTCCATGGCTAACAAGACAAGAGAATAAACCATTATAATTATGAAAAGTACCATTGTAGATATTATGAGCACTAATTTCCACACTAAATTTGAGGTGATCGAGTTGTGCAAAGCATAAGAATTACCTAACACTCTTGGGAAGGCCATGGTGATATGAAAATAATATAGACATGCATTTCAAGAGGTGCTACATGACCTTTGAAAATGAAAAAGAGAGAGTAGTGATCCCCCTCTCAAGTGACCAAGGACCCCCCTATACAGAATGTGTTGATCTTAAGGATGAGATCAACCATATCTATAACATCATGGCATAAGGTGCCAAGAATATTAATCCCAATGACTAAGGAGTGTTATCTTAGGAATTTGAATAGTTGACCTTGGACACCACTAACATTAATTATGATTGATGGGTCGAAGAGGCTTATGAAACCACTAGTTAGAGGTGTCATTTAGTGCATGCAAAGGTACTAAAACTGATGAAGATTGATTGGGTCCAAATTGATTGCACTCCTAAGATATGGGTCCCTTGTGATAAAAAGGGAAAGAAAGTGTTTCTCTTGAGAAAAGGAAAACTTGTGATGCTATTAAGGTATGAGGGGATAAAACCTATGGAAGAGTATATCTTTGACCTATATTCATGAATCTTAATATAGATAGATAGAATGGGTACATTAGTGTATACTTTAAGGAGTAATATCATTCTTTAGTGGGCAATGAAAAAGCCTAGCTTGCCAACTTGGCAAGGTGTAAAAGTAGCAATATACACTAGATTTGAGAAAATTAATGAGAACTTGGACATCTCTACATACTCTGGTGATTCTAACCCTATAGTGGATACGCACTTATGTGAATAAACTTGGAATATCTATAGTGAGAATAACCCAAAGAACCTATGGGTAGACACCTTCTACAGGACCTTAAAGACATGGGTATTATCATGGTACATTATCAATGAGATGTTTTCTGAGATATAAAATTGGGATGCACTCAAGGAGAGGTTTATGCACACCACATTTCCTTCATATAACTTGGAGTTGATTAAGCCACTATAAGTGATTTATAGGGAAATGTTGGAAGACACTACCATATAAAGTAGCACCTAAGAGATATGTTCAAGGAGAAAGGGCTGGTATTCCCAACTTTATTTGAGGAGAAGGTTCTCAATAGTGGCTCAAGAGAAGAAGATGATGAAATATCTATGCCAAGGTCAAGACAAAGATTGATGGTATGTTAGCCATAGGTGTTATTTACCCTATACAAGAATCTAAATGGATGAGCCCCATGGTGATTAACATAAATAAGGATGGGCACATTCACATTTGAATTGACTATAAAATGTTTAATATTACCTGTATCACTAACCCATTCTTGACTCTATTCACCAATGAAGTCTTGGATGGCATCATTACCTGTGAGATATACACCTTCACTAATGGTTTCTATGGATACCATCAAGTCTATATTGAAGAGGAGGGAAAGCAAAAAATAAAATTTGTGACTAAACAGGTTTGTTTCTCTTATAACATGATACACTTTGGATTAAAGAATGTGTTAACCTTGTTCTCGAGAGTGGTGATTATTACATTCAATTACTTTATCCACAAGTTCCTCCAAGTATACATAGATGAATGGACTATGTATGGGCTCATTAGTGACCATTATGATAACATGTTCCTAATGTTTTAATAGTATAGGGATCTACAAATATCTCTGAACCTAAATAAGTGCATCTTTGTGACACATTTTGGAACCTTGCTCAGGCATATCATTTGTAAAGATGGTCTGCTCATCGATCTTATGAAGATCACAATAATCATTCAGCTCTAGACCCCTTCAATGTAGAAAGACATTCACACCTTTCTTGGATATTTTAGCTATTATTTAAAATTCAAAAGGAACTATACAAGTATTTCATTGTTGATAAAAATAACTCTTGCACAAGGATGGCCCATTTTATTAGGGCATAGTGCAAGAGAATGCCTTTGAAATGTTAAAGTTCAAATTATCTAGCACACCTATTTGCAAATTTACTAACTAGATGACACCATTCCATGTCTATATCAATGATTTTAGATTTGTAATTGGTGAAATTTTGACATAGTCTGACAAAGGTAAAATGGATCATCCTATCTCATTCACAAGTAAAAAATTGACCCAAGAAGACTAGGATTATACAACTAAGCACGAGGTGCGCACCATGGTTTACACCCTACAAAAATTTAGATAATACTTGTTGGAAACCTAATTCATCCTTTTCATGGACCATAAATCACTTAAGTACCTCATGAAAAATCCCCTTCTCTAGGGGTGAATTTGTAGATGGATATTTCTATTTCAATAATTCTAGTTCTTAGTTGTTGTCAAGCCTAAAAAATAGAACTTGGGCCTAGACCATTTGTCCCACATCAACTATAGCGATGTAGTAGTGCCTATCAAGGATGACATGCTAGAAGTGAAACTGTATAGATTATAGCACACTCTTAAGGACTTGGTAGAGATGGCCACTTTTATAACATCTAGATTTGCACCCCAGACAATGGCAACCAAAGAGAAAAAATAGTTTGTAGTGTACACCACCCCTTTTCAACTCATCAATGGGAAACTATATAAACTAAACTAAGATGAAGTCCTACACTAATATATCTTAAAACATAAAAGGGACTCTATTTTATTTGAGGCACATGAGGGAATAGTAGGAGACCATTGTGCTTGAGATGCAATGTCATGAGAAATATTGCAATTAGTCTTGTGGTGGCCAAGTTTTTTTTACAAAAGATTGCACCAAGGCATGTGACATATGCAAGCACACAGGGAAACCCAACCAATAATATGAAATGCCTCTCATCCCTATTCTTTCCTAGGCATTATTCAAGAAATGGGTCATTTATTTTTCTAGCCCAGTCACTCTTGTATCAAGGTACATAGGCACAACATATATTTTGGTAACCACTGACTATTTTACCAAGTGGGTTGAGGCAGTACCAACCCAAAACTACATAGCTTCCATAAATAACAGGTTCATTTTGAATAACATCATAAATTGCTATGGGTTCCCACTTAGTTTGACTAGCAATAGAGGTACACACTTTATCAATGAAATTATGTATATCTTGCTAACTAAATACATGATGGCACACCATAAGATAATGCCTTATCATCTAAAATCTAATGGCACAATTGAGATGTTCAATAATATATTGGGAATGTGTCTCATAAATATATGAGATGTTGGTAACAAAAATTAGGATGATTGAGTATAAGTAGTACTATGGGAATACTACACAACCTATAATCACCTAAATAAGGCTACACCATTTCAACTAGTGTTTGACACTGAGGCAATTATATTGATGGAGTTCTTGGTGCCATCATTTTTCATTATGTGAATTGGTCATTTAGATGACCAAGAATCATTGAGTGCAAGGCTAGAGGACTTGGAGCACTTGGATGAGGTGCATGCCCAAGGAAGGTGGAGATATTGGATAGAGAAGGCACAATAAAATATTTTAAATGATAAACATATTAAGTGCAAAGTGTTGATTAAAGGAACATGGTCTTGCTCCATGAATTTAAGTACTTCAAGAACCTAAGAAAGCTAAAAATTAGGTGGATGGGTCCATATGCCATCCATAACATGTTGGAGATTAGTGCATGTAAGTTGTGCATGTTATTGGGTGAAATTCTCCATGGACATTTCAACGGTAATCAATTGAAGCCTTATAGGCAATATGACGGTGCTTGTGTCATTAGACACCAACTTCTTAGTCAAAAGTTAGTTATGTTTTATTGACCCAAATAACATTTGGTGTAAGCCAAATATTTCATTATATTTCATATTGTTCTTATTGAGTGAATAAGTGGTGCCTTACAGCCTATCGATAAAATATTCTAACACTTCCATGCATAAATCTAGATAGGTGAGTCAAGAACATATGATTTGTAAATTTCCTAAGTCTAAACATCTAAGTTATGGGCATGTGAAGCTTACCAAATTCATAAAATAGGTGCCCAAGATTTTGATGCACAAGATTCAAGAAGTGGGGCACTTTTAGTCCCATAGGATAGCTACTCTAGTACTTCCATGTAGAATACCAGTCATGTGATTCAAGTGAGAATATTTTCTTAGCACCTAAGGTCAAATACCTAAGTTTTGGGGTATATGAAACTTTTCAAACTTTGAAAAACCACAAGTACCAAGTGACAAAGAGAGGCACATATGATGGTAGTACACAAAAGATGAAAGAGAGGTGCATAAGATGCTAAGTGTGTAAGACACCTAGAGAGTGAAGCATTAGAGGACCAAAGAAAGGGATTTATATGGGGTAGGATAGGCCAAGGCAAGAGATGAAAGTGTAGATAAATTAAACAATATAGGAAAGTTCACTTGAAATGAAAGTGTAGTAGGAAGAGAAGATGGAAGCATGGAGGCTAAATTATGCACATATGAGGCACTACACCTAGGTTTCCATAAGGAAGGCAAAAGCGATGCCAATTGAATAAAACATAGGAGAAATATCATCAAGACAAGCTAACATCCACCCAAAGTGAGGCATGAAGTGACCATTTGAACTACATGTCACTTCACTAAAAATATGATTCAGAGAATTTATTGAGGTGATAGTAGAGGCATAAATATGTATATTGAATGTGTACGTGGTAGTGTATTTTCATAGATTGTGTGGGTTTTAATGAATTACAAGAAACCTCAACAGTACCATACCATTAATCACCTACTATTAATAAGTTATCTAAATTAAGGGTATAAAGCAATAAAGGGCCAAGTGATTTAGGTTACAAACCTCAAGTTAATTTACACCCAAAAATGTAGAGAATAAAACGAGAGTTGAATAAGATCCAAAGAAAACAAATGCTACCAAAGTTAAATCTTGAGAACCCATGGACATAAAAAGAGAATGATTGAATAGATAAAGTAATTCTATTCCCTTTGAGATTGGCATAGATAAGTATGGGTCATGAATTGTGTGAGAACTAGGCAATAAATAAGTTGAGTGACGTCGATGCTGCCAATAATGGCAAGCAAAACATGAGAACCAAAGTCATAGTCATAGATCTCATGAATGTGAGGAGTGATTAAAAAAATTATATTCTTCATCAAGGTAAATATACCATGCTTCAACACTAGTTGGTTTAGGATGGGGAAGAAATGCATGAATTTCAGCCTACCTTAGGCATAGAAGGATGCTAAGAGGGCATGGATAGTGGAAGAAATGACCACTATAAATAAAAAAGATCAACCATTAGAAGGATTTAGTTTCACCAAGGTTGATCTTGAGGCTCTTAGAAAGATGTCCTACCAGGAAATATAGTTTCCCATGGAGGTTTTGGTAGGAGAAAATTAGGCATATTTTTTGCACACCTATCGACTCAAAAAATAAAACCACTATACAACAAGAAATACACAAGATATATCACAAAATTGGGTGGTTTCTATGGGGACCAAGACTAAATTAAGCTTGGTATTGTTATATGTCTCCATCTAAGACAAACTTAAAACTACTGACACAACTCAACTTTATGAGTTACCATGTTTCAAGAAACTGGAGGAGCTCATGTAGTTCATCCTCTTATATATCCATGAGAACCACTTCTAATTTATGGGGAGGTCATGAAATTGTCATCAAGCCTCATTAGTAGAATCAATAGTCTCCCAAACTCTGGTGTAGACATCTATCAGATGATGGTGGATGATATTGAAGTTGAAAGGGTCATGACTTCTTAGGTATTACAAGGGAGGGTTCACATTCCCAATAAATGATATTAAAAACCTTGGAATAAGGGTAGCTACATGCCTCATGAATTTAAAACTTTACCCTAGTGGTTAGTGGATAGACATCACCAAGACCTACTTATGTGTTGCCTCCCACATGGTACAAGGGTTAAGTTTAACATCAAAAAGTTCATTACAGAAGAAATGGTAAAGAATGTGCTTGAGTGTTATACAATGTGAGATACCTTCCAATGGGGGTTGATGTAGAATATAATTGTGATGGAGGAAAATGGCATGCTCGATGGTTATGAGGATAACCTTTAGGTCTTCCCATCACACAAGGACTCCCTAGTGCTAAAGCATAAAAATTTCACATGCCCCCCTTGCATTCTCCCAAAAGTACAAGAATTGAGTGATGGGGTCTTTCACCCAATGTATCAAAGCATTTGAGGTATAATGGTACATCCATAAGGAGCTTCCTTAAAATATTATTATAATGGAAACCTTTATTATGATGCAACACTTCTATGTAGTGCACTTAGAACTCAAATATGGTAAAAAATTAGGTTAGCTAAATATCTCTTATGCATTATTTTCCAAGTACTTCAGAGATGAGCTAAGGAGAATTTTTAATGCATAACAATTTGACATCTTGATGAAAGCCATGGATTTGGAAATAAATAGGTTGTGGTGCCAATATGTGCACCTTAGAGGGAAAGCTACCAAAGATAATGAGTATGACTTAGATTTCACTAAAATATATCCCCTCCAAAAAGAAATGATTCTTGGGCACATCCACATGTTATATTATGAGATGAAGCCAAGAAATAAGGGTGTGTGCCCTAAGAAAGATGATGACCTCCCTATCTAGGTTGACAAAGAAAGAAAGTTGGTACTGGTAGTACATAGAAAATCTCCCTAGAAAAAGTTGGGAGAAACACTAGAGGAAATTCAAGAGCACCTTAGGTTAAAGATTGCCTCTAGTGATGAAGAAACTCCCTCTACACCAAAGAATAAAAACATGACCTTCATACTTCAGATTTCTTTGCCCCAAAAAAGGGAGAATAAAGGAAGTCTAATGCACTAGTTGTAATTCCCACAATAACTTTGGTAGAGATGGAGGCACAAGAGGTGCATGAGGAAATGGAAACACAATAGATGCATGATGAGATGGAGGAGGAAGAAGTAGGGCTGAAATTTTACATCATCTAGGAAGAAGAAGTAGAAGAATATCCCAGTGCCAAGGAAATTCAAGAGGCCATCTAAGGTGGCACTATCACTACACCTGGAGAACTAGAAAATCCTACAAGTTCCTCAACCAAAACCCACCACATAGCCTCCACATATGAAAGAAGAAAATAGAGAAGCATGGAGGAATCTTGGGATGAATATTACTACATGAAAAAAGGTATGCCCCCCAAAGCTACCAAAACTTGGACATGCCAACAAATATCATTTGATTTTGATAATTATATAGATGAGCCTCAATTTGAGGTGTTGTATAAGGCCATACTAGGTGCAAATAAATAAAAAAGGGAATGATTCCCTTATCATTAAACCCTATGAAATTAACCCAATTAGGTCGACCAAGGCACTTGTCTAGATGGCCTTTGAAGTAGTACTGAAGAACATCATCAATGATGTTAGGATTCAAAGTGGAAGAAGATCACACTAGATGCAGAAGAGCAAGTAAAGGCCATGAAGTTTAAATTATAACAACTATTTGAATTCATAAAATAAGTTGACCCATCCCTCTTAGATGATATTGAAAATTCAAATCTTTTAGAGGTTGACAAGGTATGTGTGTTATTAGAGTAGATATTCCCATGGTTTAAGGAAACATTTGTGAAAAAATAAGAGGAAGACCCTTTCATTGTAATAAAATAGGAGATATATACAAAGATTGCATAGGTGGAATACCTCTTCTCATAACTTCAAGAGGGCATAGATATAGCTGACACCATCTTTTATAGATTTTCTAACTAGGTGTCAGTCATAGATGTACACCTCAAGAAGGAAAAGGGGAAGAAGGAGGAGTTGATGATTTAGGTATACACTCTAAGTAGATTAGAGCACACCTAAATAATGAGAAATATCAATATCTTGAGCATATAAATCAAAGACCAGGAACAAATCTTGGAAGCACTCTTCCATGCCTTTCAAACCAAGGCTTATAAATAAGGAAAAATTCTAAAATGAAGAGTAGCAAAAGCTAAGGTAAACCTTGAGGCCTTCCAAAAATAATTGGAGAATATGGATGTACTTTCACTCATCACCACCTACACATAAATAGATAGCTTTGTTGAATAAGTCAATCTCTCCATCAAGGGCTTGGAGGATTTTAGTGCTAAACTAAAGGAGAGCACACTTGAGTTATGCATGCCAAGAGCATTGAAAGACTAGTCCAAGGCTGGACTAGAAATTTTATATGGGGTAACTATTGGGTCCCTTTTTTACTAAGTATGGATCCATCCCAACTCAACAAACATCTTAGCATGAGGCAATCACTTGCTATGATTATTATTTTGGCATCTTTTGTGTTAGCTAGAGAAATCTTTATAGACCTAGCACCAACTAGAAGGTGGTTACTTGGTACACAATTTTTAATGGAATATTATTTAGTGGACACATGTGGTGACTATAGCACAAGGGGCATAAGGTGATGAAGCTAGCAGAATGATCAACCAAGGCTCCAACTCAACACTCAATGTACACCCTCCATCCTGGCATGAAGATGCTTCTAAGTGCTAAGCAAGGGATGTGAATTGAAGTAACAAAGCTTTGTATAATTTTCTCTAGATATTATATCAAGGAAAATATTATCATAAGTTTTAGCATGGATGCCTCTAAGGCTCCATATTATTGTGCCTAAGCTCACTTGTGAGCCTCTACATCGTTAGTAGTTTTAGATGAGTATTTGATATACTTTCATTGTTATGTAATTTGTTCTATATTTGGACTTTAATTAATAAATAATGGCATTGCACTAATTGAGTATTGATCTAGTGTATATGGTTATGGTAGTGTTCATTGATTTTTGCAATGTTTTCAATAATTATAATGGGTAGTTTTAATATATAAATGTGGTATTCAAATGAAGTTATATTTTTGAGAATTAATGGCATATATATGTAAATGATGACATTAACATATTATATAAAAATACTCTAAGTGTTAGAAAGACCCCATGCCAAGCGATGATATATGTACCTAAAGCATAAGCTTAAGCATGAACCCTTGATATAAAGTAATTCCATTGACCCATTAAAGTGCTTGAATGATGCTTAGCTTAGTAACATAAATTATTTCACCCTTGAGATACTAGAACCAACCTGATATAGGATTGCACCCCTATGACCAAAAGTAGCTCCCGAAATAGACTTTGTATTTATAGACCATCAGATTACACCTAGAATGGCTTAGACCAGTGAACTTGCTAATTTTATTATTGCAATGATCAAGTCATATAAATAATGAGTTTTGACATGTCATGACCAACCCAATGTGGGCCCCAGTTGTTTCTTTGATATAGTTTGGATGAGTGCATAAGGCTTGCACCTTATGTGAATTGATGTTGGCATAGTTGAGTGATAAATGTTGAGCTCTTTAAGATTAGTCTATGTCTGTGCCTAGTTATAAAAATTCTATAACTAACTTGGACAACTAGGTAAGTATTTGATAGATTAAATGAATTAACCATCAATTTTTCTACAACAAAATCTAATCAATGAAAATTATAAAAGGTTAAGGACCCAGTAAATCCATGGCTAAAGAAAACCTAGTAAATCCATGGAAAAAGTAGACACGATGATGTAGTCTATTATTTTTTCAATAATGAGTGCCCAAGTCATCTAAATTCTACTCAAAGAAGAGAATTACACTTGAAATACATCAATTTCATGATCAAATCAGGTATGATATACAAAAATAATCATGAATGTATATTTATGAGATGTCTAAATAAACAATAAATAGTTAAAGTTCTTAATGATTTCTATGGGAAATATGGAACTAGTCATATTTTAGGGATTGTTACAACTCATCAGACACTCAGGGTAGCGTATTAAAAACTTAGGGAATATACCATAGAATATACCTTAGGCTATTTTCTATGGTATATTCCCTATGATTATGGTTATAGTGGTTTTAACTACTTAGGTGGTTAGGTTTCATGGGCCTAGCTATTTTATACTACCTGATGCTTTTGGTTTCACCCACCTCCTTGTTTTTTAGGTGTTCCTTTTATTCCTATATAATAGGATTTATATGTATTGTTTTGTATGTTGGTTAATTCATTTATTCATCTCTTTTTTAAATCTAATATGGTACTATATCTTACATTTTAGGAAGCTTGGGAGGGATCTTGTGGAGCAAGAAAGGGCAGTCTTGTTAGGGAGGAGTGTGAAGCGCTCAGTAGACAGCCATGAGAAGAAGATTTTTTTTCCTATGACCAACCATTAAACTTGGAGGAAACACCAAAAATTAATTTGAGAACTATTTTTTATGATTATTTTTTCTATTAAATTCTTTGGCTCAAGATTCATTTGCTGAAATAGATAGAATTGAATTTCACTGAGTATTTTACCCAAAAACTACATTTGAAGTTTTCTAGTTGATCATTTCTGTATGATTTGGGAAGGAGACCAAATTTTTATTCATGCATTATTTTTTGCATGTGATTGCTTTAAAAAAAATTATTTTTTGGGAGAAGCTCACTGGATCTAGTGGCATCTGATTTGGCTGAGAAATTGGTCTTTAATCAACATTTGAAAGTGTCATAAGTTGACCATTTTCCTACAACTGCACAAGTCTCTTCTAATTGGTTTATTTTTACAAACTAAAGTTTTGAAAAATTATATTCATGTTAATATATTTTAATTTTTAATTCATTTAATTTATTAAAATATTGAAAATTGAAAATGTTGGAATATAAGCCATATTAGAACCCCATCAATGATTAATTATCATAGAAGTGTCTAGGAATCTAAAAATTTGATCATTATGGGTTTTTTATATGGAATCCAATGCAAAAATACTTTTTTAAATAGGATTTATAACTATCCCCATTTAATTTCTTTTGTCCATTTTTTGTTTTTTAAATATGAAAAGTTTAAAATCTCTCAAATCATGTTGAGTTTTTTGATAAAAACTAGAGGTATTGACTAGTTTGTGATTTGAATCAATGGGTTGGAATAATTTTGTGTAAAGTCATTATAGTTTTTATATTATTTTCATTTTTTGGAAAAACTAGGTCAAAATAACTAGTTTACAAAACCTCTTGTTGCTAGATTCATAAAAATTGACAAGTAAAAAAATTATTTTTTGGAGTCACAAGGTTTTGATGATATATGAATATCAAAATCTTGATAAAATAGTGCTCAATAAAGAGTAAAGGACTTCTATAGGTAATAATGACTATGATAAACATCATCTCTTATATTGCTAAAATTGTTAGTAGTAGATAATTTAATCTCAGAGGTCAAAAATGCGACCAGTGCATCAGCTTTGTGGACTAATATTACTTCTAAATATTAGGATTATAAATATGGTAGGGTATTATATTTGAATAATCTATTGTTTTACACTAAGATGTAGGAAGGTGCTTCCATTTCTGAATTTTTGTTATAAATCAAGGACATAAGTGATTAGTTGAAGGCTATGCAGAAGCCTATTTATGAACAAGATTTGATTGCTCTAGTTATCCATAATATTCCACCTTCATTTGATTCATTTATGGAATTATTTCAAATGATTTTTAAAATGTAGACTTTGGAATTTGAAAAGTTGTCGACATTGTTATTATATAAGGAGAGACGATAGGTGGAAATAGTGTTGTCTACATCTAATTCTATAGAGAGTGCATTCTTCATCAAGGGAAAGGGTAATAAGCTTGGTAAAACTACTAGTTATCAATTAAAAGCTTCATAATTAAGTGGTTCTAATAATAGATCTAAGTGGACATGTTTTTACTATAAGAAACCTTGTCATATTTAGAAAACTTATAGGAAAAGATAATAAGATATGGCTAACCCCATAAAGAAAGCTCATCATGTGAATGCAGTTGAAGGTGAAGGAAAGGAAACATTTCCTAATTCTACTTTCTTGGATTCCAGTGGTAATTATGTAGTGGATCAAACTTGGTACTTTGATTCAGGGGAATCTTGCCATTATACATGCCATAAGGACTAGTATGTAGATTTTGTTGAAAATGATAATAGTAATGAATCTATATCTTTGGGAGATGGTATAACTCATTTTATGAAGGGATATGGTAACGTTCAAATCATTTTTAATGTTGCATTTTGATATGCATTTAAAAATGTTAGTTATGTGCCTAATATGAACAAAAAACTACTTTCAATTAGTGAGATCACTTTAAAATCTAATTTTCTTATAAAATTTCAAAGATAATAATGTTTATTCACTACTAGAGATAATAATATTATTAATATCAGGATTGGTGAGAAAGGCTTTTATAATATTGAATATCCAGAGAGGGCAAATGAAAGTGCACTTGTAGTAGTTGATATCATAAGTTCACTATGACATGAAAGGTATGGGCATTTGAATTTATAGTATTTGAATACATTAAGTAAGACTAATATGGTTAAGGGGATTCCTTCTTTTCAAAATAGTCGTCATGTATGTACTAGATGTCAGTTGGAGAAGTTATACAATCATTTGATGTTGGTAACTTTTTGAGAGCTAAGAAAGTAATGGATCTAGTACATTTAGATTTGCATGGTCTGATATAGACACCTACCCCTTTTGGAGCCTATTATTTTCTATTGCTGGTCAATGATTTATCTATGAAAAAGTGGGTATACTTTCTAGTGAAGAAATTTTATTATGTTTTGAACTTCCTTACTTAGAAATCTATGGTTGAAAATAGGTATCATGGTTAGTGAAATCTCTTAGAATGGATAATGGGGGTGACTTCATCTCAAAATAGTTCAAGGATTTATGTGCCACTAAATACATACATAGACAGTACACTATCCCTTACACTCTAAAAAAATAGAGTTGTGGAAATCTGAAATAAGATGGTGGTGGACATGGATCTTTGTATGGTCCAAAGTAGAAATGTTCCATATAGATATCAAGTAGAAGTAGTGAATATGGTATTATACATCCTTAATAGAAGTCCTATAAAATCATTGGATAATATGACTCCAGATGAGGCTTAGTCAGGTCAAACTCTAGAGGTAAGTGTTTTTAGAATTTTTGGTTGTGTAGATTTTAAAGTTATTCCTAGTCAAAAGAGAATTAATTTGGATGTGAAAAGCAAATCATACATGTTTGTTGGGTATAATGAGTAATCAAAGGCCTATAGATTACTTGATTTTTCTACCAAAAAAGTTATGGTAAAGAGATATGTCATAGTAAATGAATAAATACCATACTTGACAATAACTGGTATAGTTTTAGATATTGAGTCATTATTGTCTTCTAATGATTCTATAAGTTATGATGTTAAAGCTGATCAAGATTCTAGTTCATTAGTGGAATCACATTCCAAGGAGGGAATTGTTGTATGTCATTATGAGGTTCCAACAAAATAACCAAATAATCCAAAATGGTATTCTAGAATAATGGAAACACTAAAGGAGGGAGACTTACCACAAGTGTGAAAGGAAAAAAATTGGGATCAAGAAATTAGTTTGGAAATAGATGTATTTAAGCCTAATTATTTTTTAGAGGCCAAATGGAATAACAAGTGAGAATCAACCATGTAATTAGATTATGATTCCTTGATGAAAAATAAGACTTGAGAGCTCATGGAGCTACCACCAGGTAAGAAATTCATTGGCTATAAATGGATTTATAAAGTAAAATGCAAATAAGATGGTTCCTTAGACAAATATGAATCCAGATTTATTACAAAAGGTTATGCACAAGAGAAATGGGTTGATTATGAAGATACTTTTGATCCTACTATAAATCTAGTAAATTTTCATTTGATTGTTGTTATTATTACTCATTTGGATGGTAGGTAGACTAAATAGATGTCAAGAGTGATTTCAGGTTCTTGGTAAGGAACATCTTATTTCTAGGTTGATCAAGTCCTTATATGGGCTTGAGAAATATCTTTTATCTTGGTATCTTGACTTTGGCATACTATATAAGAAGTCTATAGATTTTGAGCTTTTAGGATATTCTGAGTCTGATAGGGAAGGATCAGTAGATTCAATAAAATCTACAATGGGATATGTATTCAATCTTGGTTCAAGAGTTTTCTCATGGTAGAGCAAACTAAAAACTATAGTGGCATTATCTTTAATAGAAGAAGAGTATAAATCTATGGTCAGTTCTAGTTGTGAAACTATGTCGATAAAGAAATCTTAGAGGATATTTAGTTTGAGTCATCAAATCCTACTTTGATTTTTTGTGATAACCAAAGTGTTATCAAGATTATGAAAAATCCATTATTCCATGCTAAGAAAAAACACATTGATGTTCACCATCATTACATACAACTATTGTTATGAGTGAAGACATCAGTCTATTCTACTACCCCATTATAGAGCAACCAACTAATATAATGACCAAACCACTTGGATCAGACAAGTTCATAAAATTTAGGGACAAACTTGGTCTTATTTCTAGTTTTGTCATTAAGGGAGGGTATTATCATATTATTGTAATATTATGATATTTTCTAAGGTATATTCCCTATTATTATGGTTATAGTGGTTTTAACCACTTAGGTAGGTAGGTTTCATGGGCATAGCTATTTTATGCTACCTAATGCTTTTTATTTCACCAATATCTTTATTTTTTGGGTGTTCCTTTTGTGCCTATATAATAGGATTTACATGTATATTTTTATACATTAGTTAATTAATTTCTTCATCTCTTTGTTGAATCTAATAGGTAGGGTATCAATGTCCACATGTTTTTAAATATGCTCATGCTCACGTCTAGAGCTATCATACTTGCCAAGTTTTCATGCATAGAGAACATACCCCTACCATGCCATTACATCTATTTATTAAGGTCTGACCATTAGTAAAATGGGGATTAAATTCATTGGTGGCATAAATTTTAATTCATCTATAGGACATAAGTTCATTGTTATGGAAATTGATTACTATATCCATTGGACCAAATCTTAGGCATTCAATAATTACATAACAAATGTGATAATCAACTTCTTAGAGGAACATATTGTCACCAAGTTTGATATGCCTTCCACTCTGGTATGTGATAATATTTCTTCTTTATCCTCTATTTAAATTACTAAATATGCCTACAAAAATTAGGTAATCCTCAATTTATCTTCTAGTTATTACCCATAAGGTAATGGGGCAGTTAAATCCACAAATAATAAATTGTTAGATGTAATTATTAGAGTATTGGCAAAGAACCCTAAGGATTGACATATTATGTTAAAATTTGCATTGTGATCTAATATAACTAGATGAAAATCAACCTTTGGAACATCCTCATACCATATTGTTTATGAAATTTAACCTTTGGAACATCATCATACCATATTGTTTACAATGAAGACCTAATATTTCTAATAAACCTAAGAATTCCCACATTACAATTCATGAGAGACTACTAGGAAAGTGATGATAGGATAAAATATCACCTCCTTAACGTGATCCAATTATAATAAAAATGTGATGAAACTCATTACACTTTATCAAACACTAAGGAGTCATCAAATGTTGGCTTGAAAAACAACCCAAAGTGAAACCTTTCTCGATCTCTAATCTAGTCATTCTCATGGACAAGGCTCTTAATAATAAGGAACAAAATAGAAAGTTTGATGCCCTATGGTTAGGTCCCTAAAAAATATTTTAAATCTTGGGTAATAATTAATTCTTATTAAGGTGTTTAAATTTTGAGGAAATCTTATTTCCTATCAATGGTAAGTTCCTCAAACACTACTTTCATGATTGAAGTAACTTAGCAAGTTCCTATAAATGTTTTCTCTTTCTTTTTCCCACTTTGTTTCTTGATTTTTTTCCTAATTTGTCATTAGGTTAGTTTTATTTTATTACATTTATCACTTTTTATTATTGGTCTAGCTTCATTACTTGTATATTTTTTGGTCTCTCATTTATTTATCCCTATATGTTCCAATGTTGGTCAAATAATGAAGAACATAAGGTCCTTACATAGGTAGCTCAAATTCCATTCTAGTGTGTAAGTATTCTGAGTATTTTGTAGTGTTAAATTGTATTTTTAAATCAGTTTCAAAAGCTTAAGTTATTGTGTGTGTTATAAACTTTTTCATTATGGGTTAATTTTTGGTAAACCATCTAGTCAATGAATACATCATTCTATTGAAACCAAACATAAAAAACACATCTTAATAGTTTATGGGTTTGATTGGATGAACATATTATAATGAAGATCTAGGGTGAAAATATATAATTCTACCTTTCACTTGCCACAAGGGTCCCTACACAGAATTGAGATTCTAAGAAAATAAAGAGAAAAAAGAAAACAAGAAAATAAAATTAAATTAAAAATTAAAAAAAAAGAACTCAATTCTGAGTGATTTAGGCAACCTCTACTGGGGCTATGGATGCCTCATTGGTAGTAGAGAAAGGCCTTGAGTGGGATCATAGGAAACATTTTTAGGGCTATGGATACTTGGTTGATAGTGGATTAATGTCTTTGAAAGTGGTTTGAAGGTCAGATTCACTATCCTAATGATTATATCCATAGTAGTCGGTCATTTTAAGGTATAATAAGTGGTAATTTAACTCATTTACTCACATTAGGTCAATGATAATATCTTATTTGGTCCTTTAACCACTCTCGTATTCTCCTATCTTAAATCCATTCATATTCCATGTGTATTTTTGGCCAAATATTTTGAGTTCATATACATGTTTCTATCATTCCAAAATCCTTGGGAGTATTTTCCAACAAATTATCGAGTTTGTTTGCTTGCACAACATGCCCTAATTATTCTAAGAATCAAGAAACCTCTTTTGTCTTTTATAGCCACTCCCACTTGTGCTCATGGATCATTGGTATTAGCACTCTAAATATTAATTTATGTATTAACTCAGTTTTCATTCCAAACCAAGATCCAAACTAATCACCATTGTAAATACCATGTTCACATGATAAAAATTTGTATAAGGCACTTAGCATTAAATTAGAGTTTTAACATCCTAATTTGCATTTGAAACCTGGCTTGCCTAGTTATGTTAGATTGATCTAGGAGGTCATCTTAATTTCCATTCCATTCTAGATCCTAAAACCTATCCCATTGTGACAACCAACTCTTAAAAATAAAGTTTCATATAAATCACTTAGCCCTAAAGCAGAGTCTAGTTGCACTTGTTCCCACTTTTAGAATCTTGATCTCTAGCTATCTCAAATCCTTATAGTTTATTGTGGGGCCACATTTATTTATATGCCATTTAAGGACCTAAAACATATCTTAGTGAGAATACCAAGCTTGTATGAGTCATTTTCATATTTAACACTTGGTCCCTAGATGAATTTTTGAAGTATACATGCCTCGTTAAAGGTCTTAGGAAAAAACTTGCCAAAATATCCAAATAGATCTAACTATAGATAGCTCAAAATTTTATAAGTCTATATACCTAGTCAAGTTTCTAAACCTTGATTAGGTATACATAGTCCAAAATTATACTTTCCTTATTTAATCAGACTTTGTATTAATGATTAGGTCATACGTGGAAATCCCTAATTCTCCTAGACTTAATCAGGTTTCAAACCCAATTATGGCTAGAGTTTGTTTTTTTCAAAGACTTTGATAGTCTAGGAAAATATTTTGAATAGGTCTTGGAGTGGGTCAAAATATTATCCATATTTTTAATTAGATAAATTCTTCTTTTTAGATCTTTTTTAGTGCTTGGAGGTTGTTCTAGTTTTAATTGAAACAAAATTTATGATTAGGTCTTGTCATGTCTAGGAGTGTCAAATGTAGTATTGTCTAGGGCTTACAACCCTGATTAGGTTGTAGGTGAGAGGGAAATGAAATTTAGTGTTGTGTGGGTTTTATTCCCCATTTGGGTCTTGGTGGGGCTCCTCAACGCATCTACTGGTCTAGTTATGCTTCAAATCTTGGCTAGGTCAATAGATTTTTAGTGGTGATAATATTGTTTTAGTCAGGGGGAAGTCTTGATTAGGTTGGAACTATTCCCCATACCATTCCTTATCTATTTTGGGTTAGATACCCTATTGGGTCTATGGGTTTCTATGGTCTTAAAAACTATGTATTATGGTGATTAAACCCTAATTACAATATCAAAGAGTGAATCAAATGCACACAATACTAACTAGGGGTCTAGACCCTAATTAAGTGTTAGACCAACCAAAAAATTTGAATTTTATTTTCCCACTCAAAATTACCAATTTTAATTGGACATCAGACCTATGATTAGGTCTAAAAATATAAAAAATGCCTAGGATAGTTCTATCTATAAAACTAAACCTTGAATAGGTCTGGCACTTAATATGAAGTACTCCTTAGTTCTATTTAGGATTCTAAACGCTGATTATAAATATGTTTTTAAAATTTAAAAAAAGTTAATCTCAACATAAAATTAGAATCTTGGGTTCATTTTTCCCTATCAATTTGCCTAGACTGCCATCACTCTCATGGGAATAACTTTCACCCCATTGGCCCATTTTATAAATTGCTTACACTGCTAGAAACGTCTTTTCACTACAAATGTTTTAGTCACACTAATTTCACCTAATTTTATTTGAATCAAAATCTACTTACAATTGATTTTTCTACTTTAATAAACATGGAAAGGTAGATTATATTCTTTTTTATACCTCCTAGTAGTTTTCAACTGTAACTTGGTCCCTATGGACTCATTTTTGAAACCATAAGAGTCATTGAAAATTTGAATCTAATGTAGATGTCTAGGTGACTCCATTTTTATGAAATTACTCATGTTTTATGATATTTTAATGTTTTAAATTTATAAGTTACCTGTGGAACTTTTAATTATAAAACTTAACTTGTTTTTTTTTTCCTTTTTCAAGCTAAAATGGAGTAAAAAGGCAAAGTGGTGGGATTTGAAAATTAAAGGATATATTTTAGAAATAAATTAATTGAATGAAGAATTATAATATCTATAAATAGGCCAAACATAGTCATTTTAAGTTTTGGATTTATTTTTCTCCAAAACACTTACAATCAATCACTTGTTTGTTTTTTTGCTTTCATAGAGTTAAATCCTATCCCTTTTTTGTAACCCTATACTTACACTAGATATGTTTTGATCAATAAATTGTGATGAATTGTGAACATAAATACATTGATCAATACAAGATTGTGGATTTATTGATATCAATCTACACAATCAAAATGGTGGTTGTCATTTTTTATCCATTGTTTCGTTCCCTTTGAAGCTTGTATCAACTTTGCATGTGATTATGCATATAAAAATCAAACTAAGGACTGATTTGTGTGTTCATGTTATCAATAAATATAGATTATTCCTCATTATTTTAAGACTTATATATTTCCCCTTCTCTTTTGCATTTTTTATCAATTCTATCACACTAGGGTTTCATTTGACATTAATCTATTTATACATGTTTATCTCAATTACTTATTATATTTCATTAATGTATTTATGTCATAAAGTTGAACATATTAATGTAAGGGAATGAATACCTTAAGTTATCATTTTTAATTATTTTTACCTAAAACCCTAATTTCTCATTTGGGAAAATGTATGCACATGCTTTTCTATTTTCAATATTTGATTAGAACCTAGTTCAGTAAAACAAAAAGTTATAATTACTATATATAATTTGTTTAAGTATAATAAAACTACTAAAAATATATACTCAAAAACAAGAATTGGTTGGGAACGGCTCTGTGTGGACAACATTTGAAACTAGTTTTTTCCTGCCTAGTTGGGCCTCCTAAGTGCGATCAGCAGGATCACGGATCTAATGGAGAATACTACTGGTGGCAGTACCTCTAGGGATCTATTCAAAAATCTTATAGTGGATAGTCCATCCAACAAATGGAAGAAGGCACTTACAGGTGAAAAGACATGCCCCTCAAAAAGCATGTTGAGCCTCTCTGTTATCTCATAGGGCACGACCCTAAATATCCCAGATGATCTAGTGGAGGAAATCATGGCATCCATGGACTTTACATTGGTAGGTAAGTTTTTTTCTTTTCTTCCTAATATTGAAATGGTTAAGAAATGGGTTTTGTCTAGGTGGAAAGTTAAGGGTAGTGTTTCGATCACTGCCATGGCAAGAGGCCTATTCCTTTTTAGATTTATGAATATAGAGGACATGATAGCTACTCTTACTAGAGGACCATGGGTATATGGCCCACATTATCTTGCCTTATGCTCATGGAAACTAGGATTTGATCCTAACTCAGACCTTAATAAGTCTGCTCCTACTTGGGTAATACTGCCAAGGTTCCCTTTGGAATTTTGGGATGAAATTTTTTTCACAGCTATTGGCAATTCTATTGGCCAATATGTCACTACAAATCATACAACCAGAACAAAGTCCAGATGTGTGTATGCTAGATTTTATGTCAATGTTGAAATTAATAGGACTCTCCCTATGTCCATAGAGCTAAACTCTAAATATGGGACTTGGACTCAGCCGATCACTTATGAAAATGCCACCACTTTCTATCAAATATGTAAGAGAAAGGGACATTTAATGACACAATGCATAGCAAATTAAAAGGGGAGGAAAGATGGCTCTTAGATTAAAGGGGAGGATCAGGCTCTCAATTATAGAAAGAACAACAAGTAGGAAATGGAGAGTAATGTGGAAAATCCTGACAATACAAAAAAGGGAGAGGAGGAGACGGGGAAGGAGGGTATCACTAGTAGTGAGGGAAAAGTTTTCCCAAAGGAAAATATAGTATCAAATGATAGTCAAAAGGCTATATTTAACCTAGCCAACCCTCTAGGAAAATAGACTAATATGTCTAAGGAAGGAGAAAGAGGTAACCTTTTGATAGAGGAAGTCAATGAAGAAGATAAAGTTCCAAGAGTTGGACAGGAAGAAGTAACTCTAGAAAGTCCCACTAAAGGAGAAGCAGACCCATAATTAAATACAAACATTTTCCATGCTCTAAAAGTCAGAGACCAAGTAGGAAACTACTTAGCAATTCGTTTAATAGGACAAAGTGGTAGTAATGAATAGGAGGAATGGGTTACCCCAAAGAAAAGGAATTGAAAAGACAAAAAAATTGTAGATGTTGGCACTGAGCCCAAACAAGGGAGACCAACCCTAAGAGAAATAAGATAAAGAGAGATTGCTAGGGAGATTTCTAGTGGTAAACAGAAAACACTAGAGACCCAACCCCCCAACCCTCTAAATGAGAATATTATCTTAGAACCTGAGGGGCTTTAATAGTCTCTCAAAGTATTTTGAGGCTAAAAACTGCATTTTAGATAATAAATTAGATATTTTATTACTCCAATAAGTCAAGATGATTGAGGAGAGTTTTACAAAAATTACTGCTTATATATGGCCTAAGGTGGCTTTTTGCATTAGTCCAGCTGAAGGGGCTTCAAGGGGGATTGTCACTATGTGGAATAGTGCTAAAATATAGGGGTCTCTTATGGCTTATAATAAGCACTTCTTGATTACCATTTTTTCTATGAAATCTTTGAACTGGTCATTGATCAATGTCTATGGACCGAATAACAGAGCTTTGAGACAGAAATTATGGATAGACTTGAGTAGTTTCAGGAATAATCCCTAGAACATTAGATGGATGTTATCCAAAGATTTTAACACTCCTCTATACCCCTCTAAAAAATAGGGTGGAATTATGGATTACTCATACATCATGTTTGACTTTGTTGAATTCATCAATGATTGGGGATTATTGGACATAGAGCTACAAAACCAAAATTTTACCTAGACCAATAGAATAAGAGAAGATCAAATGATTCAAGTTAAATTAGATAGATTTATTATATCAAACAATTGAAAGGATTATCATAATATGCAGGTGCAGGCTTTCCCTAGAACCATGTCTGACCACTGCCCAATCTTCCTTAGTTGGAGAGAACATGGACAATCTAGACCTTCCCCATTCCATCTTAAAGCTATGTGGATCAAACACAAAGAATTTAGACAAATGGTGGCCCAATGGTGTAAAATTCCTATTCAAGGTTCTCCTATGTTTAGAATAGTCAAGAAACTTCAGCACATTAAACAAGAAGTTTATGGATGGAATAGATACAACTTTGGGTAGGTCTTCCAATAGAAGAAAAATATAGTGGGAAAACTCAATGATATATAGCAACTGATAGATCAAGGGGATGACTCTGAGGACACTTTAGAAGAAGAGAATGCCCTATCTTTAGAATGGAAGAATCTGATGGAAAGAGAAGAGGTTTTTTGGAAATAAAAATCCTGTGTTTAGTGGCTTAAAGAGGGGGATATGAACACTGCCTTTTTTCATCTCTCAGCTATGAAACATAGGAAATCCAGCTCAATAACTAAGCTTTTCCTAGATAATGGTGACATTATTACCGAGGATAATGAAATAGGGGAACAAGCCAGGGCTTTCTTTTAGAATCTGCTTATGGAAGAAAATAATAATGATATAATTGATAGACCTATGAATCAATTCATTGATAAAATCCCCTATTTGATAATGAAAGAAGATAATCTAGAGATGTTAAAGCCTATATCTGAGAAAGAATTCCATGTTATTTTATTCTCCATGGGTGCTTTCAAAGCCCTAGGTCCTAATGGCTTTCCTCCTATATTCTTTCAAGAATATTGGGAGATAGTAGGAGCAGATCTCATGGCTATTGTTCATGATTTTTTTAGATCAGGTAAAATTTTGAAACAAGTTAATAATACCTTCATATTACTTGTTCCTAAAAAATCACAACCTTCACAGCTAACTGATTTCAGGCCCATTAGTCTATGCAACACTATGTATAAGTTATGTACTAAAATGTTGGTCATGAGGATTCAACCTTTGCTAGACAAAATTATTTATCCTACTCAAAAAGGTTTCATCTTGGGCGGGTAGATTCTTGATGCTATGATAACCACACATGAGACTATTCACTCCATGGATAAGATTAAAATCCCTAGGATGGCTCTCAAGCTTGATATTTCTAAAGTTTATGATAGAGTCTCATGGAATTTTTTATTCCAAGTGATCAAAAAATTTGGGTTTAATGATAAAATGTCTCGCTTGTTATGGAACATAGTCTCTTTTGCAAAATTCTCAGTGTTAATTAATGGTGTTCCTAGAGGGTTTTTCTTGTCCTCAAGAGGAATTCATTAGGGAGACCCTCTCTCCCTGTACTTATTCATCATTATGGTAGAGGCACTGGGAAGATACATATAAGCAGATATAGCTTCAAAAAAGCTAGTGGGCATCAAACCTACTTGCTCCCTTCATCTTATGGTGGTACAATAATTTGTGGATGATACCATCTTCTTTGGCATATCATCGGTGATTGAAGCTAGAATATGGAAGAATATCTTAAATAATTATGCCAGAGAGTCAAGACAAAGGATAAATTTCCAGAAAAGTAATGTGTATTTCTTCAACACTCATAATGAACTTAGACATATAATCATTGATATATTAGAAAGTGTTGAAGCTGACCTACTAGCTACCTACCTAGGTCTCCCACTCTCGGTCAAAGAGGCATCTCCTAGTTTTTGGAAATGCAAAGGAAACTTCCTAGTTGGAAGGGGAAACTACTCGACAGTTATACTGTAACTTCTTCAGGCTTCACTGCATGGTATTCCTACATAATTCCTATCTCTTTTTAAAATTCTTATGTATTTTACTGAGAAACTAGAATAGATCCAAAGGAAATTTTTATGGATGGGAGTGGAAGACAAATAGAGAATGTCTTTAGTCAGATGGGAAAAAGTGTCTTCCAAAATCTCATGGTGGACTCAATATTAGGTCTATCAGGAACATGAACAAATCCCTTCTCTCAAAAGTTAGTTGGAACCTAATCCATAAAAACAATGATTTGGGGGAAATAATGTATGCCCAATACATGCATAACATTGATGATTCAAACTTTCTTCAACAGACGAGATTACCCCATGGATCTATGATATGGAATAAAATGCTAAAAAGTAGAAGCCTTCTTAAATAGGGAATTAGATGGAAACTTGGAAATGGCTAGCATATTAAATTTTGGGATGATATCTAGTTAAAGGACAAGGCTCTCATCACACAGGGAAACTATGGAGAGATTACTGACTTGACTACCTAATTTTTTAGAGATAGGGTTAGTGATTATATGGAAAATAACAATGGGATGATGAGCTAGAAAAATATTTTAAATTATTGTGTTCACCAGCCTGAGCTTTTCCCAAGAGTTCAGGAGATCTAGAAATGCATTCAAGAGATCAAAATCCCTCTCTTCCCTTAGGAGGATGAACAATATTGGTGGCTAGATAAGAATGGATCATTCTCTATCAAATCTGCTTACCATCTGCTCATTCCTAAAGCTTAGAATAAAGATGTATGGAAAAAGGTTTGGAATCATAAACTTATTCCAAAAATTAACATGTTTTGGTGGGTTACTGCTCATAACAAAACCCTTACTCAGGATAACCTTCAAAAGAGAGGGTTTACTCTAGTTAACATATGTTTCCTATGTGGTTCAAAAGAGGAATCAATTTCACACCTCTTTATTCACTGTGAGTTTGCCCGAGAATTATGGGGCACACTACTTAACAACTTTGGTATTGAATGGGTCTATAATTTTGACCTTAAAGAAGTAATTCTTAGCTAGAACCCAACCTTAACACATCCCTGGCTTATGGAATTATGGAAGCAAGCTCTACCATGTTTGAGTTAGACTTTATGGAAAGAGCACAACCACAAAATTTTTAGGGACACTGCTAGAAATGCTTCTCAGGTGTTTAACTCCTTTGCTAAGACCATTATGGAAAGTGTTACAACAACTCATATTCATGTTGTGGAGAAACCCCTATCTCAAATTGAAAACCAAATTACAGCCAAATGGAAGGTGTTAAACCAAATGCATGGGTATAATAACTCCAAAATGCTAAAGAGACTAAATACTAAATGGATCCCCCCTAAATCTAACTGGATGAAACTCAACTTTGATAGGGCATCTAAGTTGGATGGTAAAGCTAGTGGAGGAAGAATTATAAGGAATGATAAAGGATGGATGTCTATTGTCTATGCTGGTGGAATTGGATGCCAGAGCAACAACTATCCTGAAGCAATGGCTTTACTATGGGGATTAAAGTTAGCTATATCCCTAGGAATAAGGAACTTGAATATACAAGGAGACTCTAAGATGGTCTTAGATGTTGTTAATAAAACATCAAATGTGGGAATCAAGCTAAAATACATCATTACTAATATCCAATTTTTTTACAAAAGCTTTCTAAAGTTGAGATTTCCCATACCTACACAGAAGGAAATAGGGTTGTTGATGCTTGTGCCAACCTTGGTCAGCAATTTTTAGGTTGGAGGGTGTGGTGACAAGGTGTTCATATTCCCTTAAACATTAGGGAGATCATTCAAAAGGAGATGAATTGTCAAGAATGAGGTGCATTGATGACAAGGATAGCTCTCAAAGGTGGTCCATGTGGAGAGGGCCATCGGGGATCTCAGAACTTGATAACCTTAGTAATTTTTTGGTAATCATTCATAATTCATTATATCATGAGGTTGAGGTGCACATGTCTCATCATGAAAATCAAGGGGAAATTATTTTCAAGCATGGGAGTAGACAATGTCATCTCTGCAAGGCATTTCATAAAATAAACTATCACATCTACATTCTACATAAACAGAAGCAAGGGTTAGCTACCAGTTCAAAGCTAAAGGTGGAACTTAGGAACTCCACTATCTAGGCCTACAAATATAGAATGGGGGGAGACCATATTCAAACTAAACCTATCTCTTACTATGAATTTAAAGATAATCCATTGGTTTGGCATTATTGTAAAGAGGGGGGTATCAGCCCCTATTTGGAAAGGCTGAATGGTTATGATGAAAACTTGTCTGAGCAGTTTGTGAGATCTTGGTTGAATAGGTGGGTCACAGTGGGAAAAATTAGTTTTGAAATCTCTGAAAAGATGATTTCTATGGCCATGGGAATGACCATGCAGGGTATAAAACTTTAAAGGAAAACCAAAATCATGGATATGGCTAGCCATAAACTATTTTTGGGTGAGGGAGAAGAACTCATACCATATCAAGGAGGGTTCAAGCGTGCTAAATGTCTAGAGCCATGGGATGGAGTGTGTTTCATTCTCATGAAGTACATCACTCTCAAGGGCTGATTTACTAGGTTATACAATTACCACCTTCCTTTGTTAAATCATTTCAAGCACAATGTTATTATTAGCTTTCCTTTTTACCTATTTTCCTCTTTAGAACACTCTATCCTGAGGGTGAGAGCTAAAATGTCTAAAAAGCCAAATATAAACCCTATTCCCCTACACTAGGGGCTAATTTTCTACCTATACAACTTTCATCATGCCCTCGAGCCAACCAAGAATATCAGAGTTGATAGTGAGACATTCCTTCTAACCCAGTGTCTGGTGATGCTATTGATGAGTCCTAGGTTTCCCCTACTCCTACCAAAACAAAATATGTCTCTTTCTCCACCCCTAAAAAGACCCCTATTGATACCCATAGATCCTTTGCGAGTAAGAAGGGTAAGAAGAGAAAGGTTGATGAAGAGGAATAAAATATTAAAGAGACTATGGAGGGTACCCACAGGAATCTAGGTAGGGCCACGGGGGGCCAAGGTGGCAAATCTCACAAGCCTTCCAAAATTAATAAGGAAGGATTCCCCTCTAGAGTGCGAAGGTTAGGGTAGATTACTAGTAAACCTATCCCAAAGGCTAGACTAATTGATTACTCAGAAAGTGCTTTGAAAGAAGCAACCCAGGAGGAAGAGTCTAAGGAGCTAGAAATCCAAGAAATTTTGGAGGATACTGGAAGGAAGCAGGCTACTAGGGATTTTGAGGTTACTGAGGAGCAGGGTGCTAACACTATGGGAACTAATGACAATAAGTGGAAAATGTATGTTGAGGAAGCTAGCGAGGGCACTGAGAATGAGACTGATTGGAAAACTAAAATTGGGGCCCTAAAGGACCATATTTAGAAGCTAAAAAAGATTTTTGCCAAAGGGCTTTGAAATACAATTTCTGTTGAACATGTCTATGCTAGAAGTGGTGGGTAATACTAGGTATGCTGACAATACAGAGAATGAGAAACTTAATGATCTTATCAAATAAATAGTTTTAGATTATGGTAAAAATAGGTTCTGAAGGGACCCCAAAACCCTATACAAGGAGAAAGATAAACATTAAAGCATAACCAGGTTAACACAAGAACCTGATAACAAAAAAGAACCAAAATTAGGTTTTACAAGGACCTGTAACCGACAAATAAGAACATGAAAAAACAACAGTCAAAACACTGATCTAAAAGATAACCAAATGGAATAGCAAGCTTCCAGATCCGCAACTAGCAAACCAAAAAAATGACCGATTTACTGCCCCCAAAAAACCAATCAGCAGAAAGGAACTTTGGATGAATCTTTTAAATTCAGATTTTTCTTTTTGCATGACCGAAGATTCATATCTAGAGGAGGGACCAAAGGCTTAGACTTCTTTCTTCTGACTATTGTCCAACCATCTTCAACCTTAGCTGCCTCAGCAACCCATGCCTCAGAAGACAATGATCTTTGGACACCAGTAGGCATAAACTCCTTGTGATAGTCTAACACAGTCTGGCTCTTAGAAAGATCCTCCAGAATAGGGGAAGAGATCACCACCTCCTCCATAGGCTCAACTGTATCTTTAACTACAACCTCCTCAGAGGCTTCATTTGATTGATTCTCCAGTGATTCCTCTTCATCTTTTGATTCAGATTGCAACCTTTCCTCATTCTCGGTCTCAGATTCTGTTGTTGTCTCCAAAGGTAGTTTGTCTATGCTATGTTCATAGAAATCCTTTGGCCACCAAGAAGGTGAACATCTGGGATTGTTTTTCCCAGCACCACAATGGGCAGCAATATGTCCCATCTGGTGACACTTCCTACACCTAAAAGGAATCCCCTCATAATCCAAGATTTGTGTCCAGGTACCCCTTGGGGAATCAATGTATGTTGCCTCAGGAAGGCCCTTTGAAACATACAGATCAACCAGAAATTATGCACAAGTCGAATGGTGGCTCTTCGTACTGTCTTCTTCATATAGAAACTCCCCTATAGCATTTCCAATGGTTTTATAAACTGCCTCTTGCCACAACTGTATTGGAAGATAAGGGAGCCGCACCCATATAGGGATCTTGTTAAAGGATTTCGAGAGAGGATTAAAATCCTTATGCCAAGGTTTGGCCATAAGAGGAAATCTGCCCTGCCAAGAAAAATTATTGTGGCACAATATAGACTTCTTATCTTTAGGGCTTTGAAATATTACTATAAAAAAACCCCTGGCACAGGGCTGGATTTGACCATCTTTAATATGCATCCAACTCTTAGCAATCCAATTCTGTAGATCTACAAAAGAGGGCCAGAAACCATGGAAACGGAAAATGGCAGCACAAGGGGAAAACCATTTTTCTTCTTGGAAGATATTTTCTGCTAATTCAGGGTCTAGAGTTACCCTAATAGGTTTTAAAGCACTTACAGGCGATACGCGGGTAGGTACAGGTGTTGTATGAGGCTGAGCATCGTGTATATCTACTTTGAAGGCTGCCACATCCACATAGGTTCACCCCCCTGGTCCATGCCTTGAACCAAGAACGTAGGCCAAACACACAGCTGTAGTATCTTCAATCCCTACAGTAGAAATCCCTTTGAGGGTATTCTGGTTCCTCCCTCTACTAGCAGGAAGAACCTCCTCTGTAACGGCAACCACAGCCTCACCGGCCACACAGATCACAACAGCTGATTTCAAATTTGGGTTCGCGCGTGCAGTAGCAGGAGCCAAAACCATCTTGAATGTCTTAATCAATAGTTATGTAAGGGGAGACCTCTCTGAATCTAGTCTTTCCATTGCTTGTGTTTTGTTTTTATCTGTTATTCTCGGCTATGCCATCGTCTCTCTAAAGGCATATTTTGTTTGTTTGCCTTCTTGTCTTTTTTGTTTGTAAAGGGTTCAGCCCCTGGTTTTCCACCTTACTTTATAAAAAACACTACTAAAATTAAGTTTTATATTTCATGCTAGTAGGCCCCTTAAATTTCAATCATCCCCAATGCATAATTATATGAAAATTAGTGCACCATGACCTATTAGATATAGACCTTTGGGAGACCCACCTTTGTGGGACTCCTTTCAGGAGAGGCTTGATGGGCTTCACATCCTTGATAGCCTAATGTTGGTGAGCCATTACCAACATGCTAAAATGTGATTTTCAATGCATCAACGTCCCCCTTGGATTAAGTGACACTTTATGAGAGATATTTTTAGTGAAGATGAATATGTAAAAAATAATATCTAAAATTGGAGACTCTAAAGAATAAGGCATTCCTTTATGTTTTATCTTCTCTCCTTAAGAATCCAAATACCTTGTATACATATACCTCCATAAATATAATATTTTATACCCTAATTCCTCTTTTTCTAAAAAGTTAGGTTTTTGTGTTTAAGGAAAGTAAAATGGTGTTGTAATTCCATAATAATGACATATATAAACCCTAAAATTATCTATATAGATCATAAAAATTACTTATCAATTATTTCAGTGGACTTGATCTGGGTCAATACATTATAAGTATTCAAATAAAAAATAATATTATGTTAGTTTTGGCTAATACAGTACAAAGGGCATAGAATAATATCAAGTGGGGTAGACATAGTAAAAAAAGGATAATAATAAATAAAATTACTATATCATCATATGAAATACAATATTAAACACATGGACCAAAATATAACTAACTAGGCATGGGAGATTTACTCAATAAAAATCATGGAACTAGGTAAAAGTGGTAAAAATAAGTGAAAAGAGAACCAATAAGGATAAAATGATCATATAATATGAAAATGAGTGTTAAAAGGTATAATATGTGATAACATGAATATATCATTAATTAAAATTAGTCATCCCAACTACAATCGTGGTGTACTTCATAGGATACGCACTCGAGGAGTTTGATGTGTTGACTAATACTACAAGAGAAATAATAAGTAATTAGAAAATGTAGGTGTATAAAATTAGTTTAATCTCTTAAGTCTTGAGGGTTCAAAATCCTTAAAATGTTTTTATTAAACACCACATTTATCCTAAGGTCCCTTATGGATACCAAAGTTAGTGAGGGATTAGATTGCAATTTCCCATTACTCCTAAAAAAGCACATGCTAGAGGATCTTCTGAAATTTAATGAATTTAAAACTCATGGGAGAATGTTTATTACATGCATCATCTTCAACAAATGAATAAAAAATTAGAATAATTATTTTCCTCAAACATAATTCTCTCTAGTAATCTCTTGTGCTCCTTAGAAATATTTGTTTTATATCCAAGTATCCTTGTTTTATAGCTTTAAGATAGCTTATTAAAGTACTCAATATAATAAAAGTCCTTATTTTTTTCAATATATATTTATCTATTTTTTATTGTAATTCATACCCCACATTAGTCTATCTTTAATCTCTTATCTTCCATATGTCTTCAGTATTCAATCATTTTATCTTTTGATCCTTATCTATATATATTACAAGATGTTTTCACACTTATTGAGTTTTTATTTCTCTTATGAATCTATTGAAGAAAATGTAAGTTGAATCTGATGAATCCTACAATGAAATGTATCAAAATTAGCTTTCATGGATCTAGTTATGTGAATAAGAGTGGTTATTGGTATGTGTTCCATATAAATAGAATGTATGGTTATGTAGTGTTATGGATATTCTCCAAGAAACAACTATATTTCAAGTGGAGTGCTATAGATCTCCTCCAAGAAACAACCAAACTTTTCATATTCTAGGAATAATCACTTAGTATATAACATACTTGAATAACCAAAGAAGCATTATAAGTACACAATAACCCCCATTAATGTTTATTAGGGAGTGAAAAAAAACTCAATATCTCAAAAATGTCAATATGGTATGTGTTAAAAAAATCACTACAAAATCCTCAAGAGAGAATGCCAAATATGCCACATGAATAAAAAATACAAGGTGAAAAAATAAAAACCTTCCAGATGGACCTAGATTCAATTTGTAGCCAAACATAAGAGATAATAACTCATCTCAATGTACTCAAAAAACTCAATAGTTGGTCCTAAAAACATGTCAGATGAGATGAAAAGTCCATTTTAATTTCAATTGGATCAATCTTACCCCTATGAATTCTCTAGATTTACATGAAACACAATCTATGTGGCTTGAAAAATGAGTTCATTGTGTCATATCCAAGTGAAATGAAAGTCAAAACTAACTTTATGTAGCATTTTAAGCATAAGATAAATGTTTGATACACACCAAAAACACTCAAATAAAATTTAGATGAAAATCTCTTCCATGAAACTCCTCTATATGTAGATCTACAACCGATACATGAATCTACTGAAAGGAATGAACTAGAGTTGAAAAAAAAGATGGGACATGTAAATAACTTCTCATAGAAGCTAATGAAGAGTTAAAATGTTATGCTTGCCACTTAAAGTTTACTATGGATTGAAGCTTTGGAGTTCCTATGGCTCATCATATACTATTTATCCTCTTGATCTTACTAAAAACCAATATTTGAGAGTGATATGGATCTCCTCTCAAAATATTTTTTTATCCTCTTAGTAAATAAATATTTAATAAAGTATTGATTATGTCTTTGATACCATATAAAAAATGACAATGTTATCCATGTATCTTCAACATAGACACCATCAACATAAAGTATTTTAAAAAGAGATATATTCACCAATAAAGGCATTATTAACTCTATGTAATATACAATATATGTGTAAAAATAGTAATATATGTATTATAACAAGACTCTTTAAAGGAATAAATCTCCACTAGCTTAGGACATGACATTAATCATCATTACTTTCCATAATAACATAACGGGTCCTTATATAGGAAAATTAATATGTGAGTGTGAGATGTTATTGGTGGAGTATAAGGTGGTATCATTCCACAAGTTACACATAACCCTTCTCACATGTGCAGATAACGACCACATTATTTTTGAATTTAATAATTGTTTGCATGTAATAAATCACACCTTGGTAACACATTTACCTAAGATGGACTTCACATCAAGTGTGAATATGGCACACTCTAATACTTAGTAGAAGCATAGGTTGGTTGTTTCTTAGAGGAGTTCCATAGTAGTCCCTTTTTTATCATTTAAAAATGCATTCTATTCATATGGAGAACATACTAATAGTCACTCATGTTCACATACCTATATTCATGGAATATAATTTTATTTATTCAATTAGAGGATTTATTATATTTGTAGACATTTACTTCAGTAGTTATTCATTATTTTTATTATTTTATGATACATGGGTACCTCATTAATACTAGTTTTCAAGATCCATATTTATGAGCATAAGACTTTGTTTATTTTACCACATCACCTACATTGATATTTAGATTAAGTGTTGGAATGTGTCATATTCACACTTGATATAAATTTCACTTTAGCTATATGTGTTACCCTGGTGTCATTTATTATATGCACATAATTAAAGTGGTAGTTTTCCTCACATGTGTGATAATGGTTAGGTGTTACATGGGAATGATCCCACCTTTTAATCCACATATAATAATCTATAATTTGCATATTAAATTTCATATATAAGGACCCTTTGTGTTATTTTGGAAAGTAATGGAACTTAGAGGCACCTATTGAGCTAGTGGAGATGTACTCATGTCATTCCCATTTTTTACCAAAAAGATAGGCACAATACAACATGATATAAAACATAACACATGTGATAATGGGTAGATACCAATATCCATTCAATCACTTAAAACATATATATAACTTCCATGAGAATTTAACAAATACAAGCCAATAATTCAAAAGCCCACAGTCTCAATTCATTTGACCAACACTCAGATTATTTCACAAACTTGTGATAAAGAGGGGATAAATTAATGGCATGAATATGGTCATCAACTTCCTACTTGGTAGTTTTTTCAGTCATCAAGTTTCACATGCCTACCTTAGGTATTCTCAAGCATAAACTTCTAGTGCATTAAGCACTACCACTTGGCAGTTCACTACATCATCAAAACCACAAAGGTATTGGGGTATTATCTCCCATTGGATAATATTTTTATGCCTTGGGACTTTCAAACACCATTTGAAATTTATTTCTAGGTTCACAGGTTGTTGGGATGATTCCACATGAAAATATATTACTCTCCCAATATCCCAAATGATTCACACTCTACTTAGTCCTCTTCAGTTTTATGAGTTATTGGGATGATGTCACCTAGACATGTCATGTTCTCCTTATAGCCTAACATTGATCATACACCTCACCATGCTAACATCACTCCCAAGTTAGTGGGATGGTGACATTGGCTTACTCTAAACCACTCATCAAATTCACAAAAATTGATTAACGTAAAATCAAAACAAATTACCCAAAACTCAAATAGTGTAACCCTTAAAGATGTTGAGATACTTGATTATGTGGGAAGCAGAAACATTGGGGTATTAACCCTAATGACTTAGTCCATTTGAGATTCTACACTCTTGAACACTACCACTTGATAGTTATAAGGAACTCTAGTGAATTAGAGGCTTTGTCCTCCATCTAATCCCTTAGGCTTAGGAGGATGTCATGTGGCATCATCTAACCAAATTTCAAAAATCCCTAAATTCAGCTAATGCAAAATCCCATAAAAACTCAAATCAAAAGTGACTAAGGCAATATATCAATTTAGTCAATTATAAAAATGACTACAAAAAAAGCCACTAAGAATTCAATAATAAACTAAGGCATGATCTTAAGTATACCATATAGGTAACTCTAAAAATAGAAATATGTCAAGGTGAAATATGCATTCCTACATTGCTGCTACTAAGTCCAAAAAGAAAAAAAGCTTGCTTAGACTAAGAGCATGATTCTAAACCAATAAACTCATTAGTTTAGTCAATTTATCAAATGAATGCATGGTGATTTTGCTCAAGCCAAGGGATATAAAGGAATGTCTTGATAAAAACCATGTCAAAGATCTAAGATTACTAAAACTTCATCTATTTATTAAATCACCTAGTTATTGAGAAGGCATAAAATAGGCAACAACTCAACTAAAAATTACTAGGGGATTCTTTCACAAGGCATCCATCTGATTTGTAACAATATTAAAGGTTTAATAAACTATTTATATTGTTATTCCAAATAAAAATGCATAGCTTAGAAATTGTGTTCTACTCATCTTAGAAAAATATTGATTCAACCATTAAACCATACATATTTTAAAGGAGAGACCTACTTAGAATAAAGAGAATGTGGTTAACAAGTTTTAATCAATAATCATGATATTTTATTAGACAAGCCATAATGACAAAGATATTTATTTACCAAAATAAATCTTTCCCAAGGGTCTAAATACAAATGGTCATATCCAAACATGCCTCATTTTACAAAAAGGTTAAACACAAAGATGGCATAAGTCTTTATTCAATATTGGCACAATAATTCTAGAAAACATCAATGTTTAGTTGATTTCAAAAAGTTGAAGCATTATTCCCAATAACAATACCATATATGTGTATCTAAGTTCCACTTATTTTTGATAAGTTTAATTCCATTTACTCTTCTAACTTAGATAAATAGGAAAACATGATGCTTAATAGACTAATCACTTATGACAAAGATATAATCAATGAAATCAATCTTGTTATTTATTTAGAAGTGCCTTTAAAGGCTAAAGACTTTGATACATAGAGGACTCTTCCCAATATTCTATAAAATAAGCATTTACAATAGTTACATCTCATATTGACATTGAGGTCTCAATGATGCAAAAATAAATGTCTTAAACCATATTTGAAATATTTTCCAACTCTATCTTTGATGAAAATATTACAAGCAGGATGGATGCTATAACATTAGTAATACCATAGATTCATATTTTATCAAAAGTGATATATAATTATTTTAGTTTAATATAGTGTAAAAGAACCAAAATGTCTTCAATGATGTTCTACATCTACTCATGATCACGTACTGGACATTAGAAGGAAGGCTCACTACCCATCCATTTATCATCATCAAGTTATTGCTCTAGACACCCCTAAGCATGAAACTCCCAACTTTAAGTATGTTTATATCACTTGGTAAGGTTAAGATTGGGTATATAGACAAGGGTATCTTAGTAAAAGGGAATGACCATGCAAAACCTACAATCTTATTCCTAGTTCTTACCTAAGAGACTCTTAGTCTAAATATATAGTAAAAAAGCATTCAAATTATCATTCAAGTGAATCTAAACATATATGAATATAATATTATCTGCTAAAGTCTTATAGCATAATAATGTCCATCAAAATATTTGAGTATCAAGAGGATATCTCACTCTATTTCTTCCTTCCAATAGTCATGGGAGGTTTAATCAACCTCCTATCATGTCTCATCATGAGAAGGAATAACAACTTCCACCATGACATTCATAAGATGGTTAAGCATTATACCTCCATGCCTAACATAGGAGGTCTTGATATTCATCCATTGTGAATACATTGTTCACAAAAAACTACTGAACTATGTCACAATAGTGTTAATACACTTTAAACAAAAGCTAAACCATCCAAATTAAGTGAGGAACACAACCTCTCCAATACCCTCAACTAGGAAAAAAACTACATGGTGGCTAATGCACAAGCATGGTAAAATAATAAGATAGGAATAATAAACCAAGTGGTATTATTCTCCTTTAATCAAGAAAACAAATAAATAAATATAATCATTTCATTCAAACTAAGGAGAAATAATATCTCCAAGTCCCTCAAATGGGAAAACATTAATGGAAGCTAATGTTCAACCATGGGAAAATAATAAAATAGGTAGAATAAACCAAGTGGTATTATTCTCCTAAAATTAAGAAGAATAAATAGAGAATACAATCATTTCATTCTAAATAAATATAGAAAAAACATAGGTTACAAGGAATCCCACCTATCGACCTCTTGATTGCTTGGGCACTTTCCTACAGTTATCTAGACTCAGCTCTCTTAACTAGTTGATCCTATCTATTGATTTTCATTATCATATGATAAGTTTAACTTCCTTTATAATTTGAAAAAAATATACTAAACTAAGGGAGTTCCACATCTATATAAACACATCTTAGAATAAGCAAACCACCTCCGTCTACCTATCCATGCCTCATTAAGGGATATTCTTCCCATTCTCAATTAAGGTGCATGAAAGAACTTGTATATTTTTGTGTTTTCTTATAAAATTTTATTAAATCTTTTCCCACTTGATCTTATTACTAAGTTAATTCATGGAAGATATACCAATCAGCCACTAGAAATTCTAGACATTGGTTGCAATATCTTCAACTCAAACAACAAGTTTCACCCACCAGGCTTAAAGTTTGGCTACCTAAAATATACGCTAAGTCAAAAAAATTAGAGAACTAGGAAAATAAATAGTTAGCATAGGTTTAAGAATGTTTAAAATTTATTAGTGATATAAATATGCATAGTGTAGTCTCTTTCCTTCATTGGCCATTTTCCTATTCCTGGACATCAATGTACACATCAAATTCCTCTAACCTAATAATTGAAGCTAAAAAATATAATCAAACGAAGAAATTTGAATCAATTAACCATATCCAATCCTTTATGGAATATCAACATACATGTATATAATTTCATATGATTTAATGCATAAGTAATTGTCATTTCATAATCTTAAAAGCAATTATTCAACATGATTTAAGCTAATTCATCTAATAGACTTAATTAAAGTTAATAAATAAAAATTACATAAAAAAAATGTAAGAATCATACTTTTATAAGTAAGAAATCCATAAAATGATTTATAATAGGTATTTATCATGGTTCCAAACATATGAAAAGCCTTCATAAGTCCTTACATCCCTCAGTAGAACATGATATAACAACATAATATTGTAATCATAACATGAAAGTTAGTATTTCATAGTCATCTTTGCCAAATCTAAGAACTATGAAAAATGGGGCCTTACATCCACCTCCCCTTATTTATACTTCCACTTAGAAGTCACTAAAAGAGGTGAGGATACTAGACCCTCAAAGGTACAACATCTTTCTAAGTAGATGTTAATTAATCATATTTATCCCATTGAACCTTGACCTAATCCAAGTCTCTACCTCAAAGTGCCAGTTCCTTGCTTTCTAAAATATTTATGAGCTCTAAATTCATATCCCCATCAGTCTTTACCTATAAGGCCATCTAATCTAATATATGAACAATGCTAGTAACATACAAATGCAAAATAGAGACATGAAATACATCATGAACATGAGATAGGCTAGGTGGCAAGGACAGTTTATAAGTATTGGACTGACAATCTCCAAGACCTCAAATAGTCTAAAAAAATGAGGTGTCAACTTCAACCCTTTTCCATAATAGATGGGGATATTTTTAGGTCTCACCCTCAAAAAAACTTTATCACCAACATTAAAATGTTGATCAGTTATTTTTGCATCAACATACCTCTTATGTCGATCCCTTGTTTTCTCTAAGTGATACCATATATTAATTACTTATCACTCCATGTGTTCTAACATGGTAAGACCAATCACAACTCTATCCTTAAGTCAGCCCTAACTTAATGGGGTTCTACAGGCTCAACCATACAAAGCCTATAAATGTTCCATTTTAATTGAACTATGATAGTTATTATTGTAAGTGAACTCAAAAAGATCTAAATATTCTTCACAAGGAAATTGCTAATCCATAACATCGATACACAACATGTTCTCCAAGACTTGATTGACTTCTTAGTCTATCCATTAGTCTAGGGATGGTAGGAAGTACTAAAATTGAGTTGAGTGCCTAATTCCTTTTACAAACAAGTCCATAAGTGAAAATTATATATGAGATCTTGATCCAAAATAATCTTTCATGGAATCCTATGAAATATAATAATGTCATCCAAAAATACCTTTTCCACTAAATTAATATTATAGGTAGTCTTCATGGGATAAAAATGAACTACTTTGGTTAACTTATCCACTATGACCATTATCGCATCATGATAGTATGATGAAGTAGGAAATCCTATAATGAAATCTATGGAGATGGTGTCCCATTTCCATTTCATAATCTTGTGAGAATATTAAAATCATGTTAGATACTAATGCTCAACCTTTACTCTCTAACACTCTAAACAATGAGCTATAAAATCATAAATGTCACACCTCAAACAAACACAATGATATAGTTGTCTCAACTTAGCATGCATTTCCTTCACCCAAGGGTGCTCTTGGTAAGGAAATCTATGTGACTCAAATAGAATTAGCTCACACAATCTACTAGCTAAGGGAACATAGATATGCTTTTTATGGTGCAAAAAAACATCATGATCAAGAGAATAGACATCAACTTTACCCTTTATATTCATACCATAATCCAATAGTTGTCTTACTTATTTAAAGAGTTTGTCCCCAAGAAGTTGCTTCAAAATCTCACTTCTCAGGTTAGTTCATAAACTCATTTCTACCAATTCATGGTGCCTCTTGATTAAGGCATGAAAAACTATATTTTCCTTTCCTTTGATATACAATATTTCATAATCATATTCACACAACAAATCCATCCAACACCTTTAACATGCATTAACGTTACGTTGATTAAATATATGTTTCAAACTCAAATGATCTATCTTTAAAAAAAATGATGACCAATAAAAAAATCTCAAAATCTAAAATAAGCAATAATGATGGATAAAAATTCTATATCATGTGTTTGGTATTTCATATCATAATCCTTTAGTGTATGAATTCATACATAATAACTATACCTTCTTACATGAGTACAACTCCCAATCCTTCCTTTGATGTATTAGTTCAAATAAGGAATTATCCCATACGATTAATCAAAACCAAAATTTGTGCATAGTGAGTCACTATTTCAATAATGAAAAATAATCCTCACAACTTCTTCCCCTTTTTCTAAAGTGAAGTGATGGGATTCACAATGTGAGATAAATTCTCAATAAAATGTCTATAATATCCTACCAATCCCATGAAGTTATGAACTTATATAATGTTAGAGGGTGTTGGTCATTCCATAATGTCACAAATCTTGGTAAGATCCATAGATATTCCATCTCCTAAAATGATGTGTCAAATATATTATACTTTAGACTACGTAAACATGCACTTCTATAAGTTTTGAAATAATTGATTTTCACTTAAAACCTATAAGACCTACCTAAAATGATCCTCATGCTCTTTTTCATTCTATGAATAGATTAACATTTCATCTAGAAACACCAACACAAACTGATCCAAAAAGGATTGAAACACTCCGTCATCAAACTCATGAATACTACCAAAGCATTAGTAAACCCAAAAAGTATAACTAAAAATTAATAATACTCTTATTGTGTTTAAAATGTAGTCTTATGAATATCATGCTTAGTGATACATAACTTATGGCATCTAGATTTCAAATCAATCTTGGATAAAATGTTGGCTCCCCACATTTTATCAAATAAATAATCAATTTTAAGAAAGGTATAATGATTCTTAATTTTTACCTTATTCAATTGGTGATAATAAACACACAACTGAAGGGATCCATCCTTTTTATTCACAAATATGATTGGTGTTCCCTATTAGGAACCATTAGGATGATAAATCCTTTCTCTGTGAATTTCTCAAGATATAACTTGAGTTCACACAACTCTATGGTGTTAATTCTATATGGTGCTTTTGAGATGGGATCAATCCTAGGTATTAATTCAATATAAGAACTAATATCCTATGGAGGAGGCATACCCAATAATCCATCTATAAACACATGATGAAATTCCCATAGCATAGGATGGTCATCCAAAGAATCTTTCTATAACTCATGCAATCTATCACTCACCATGATAGAAAACAATTGATAGCCTTTCCTTACACTCTTCTTGAGTTGCATCATAGTGATAACATAAAGGGAAATAGGTCTCTTGATTCTAGATATTACCATAATTATGTCAAGGTCATCTTCACATTCAATAACCTTATCATTATAATCTAACTTGGATTTATGAGCCACAAGCCAATCCATACCAAATACAACATCATAGGTGCATATTATAATAATTCACAAGTTTATTATAGAGGAAAAGACACTACGATATAATATGCAACTACTCACCAGGGAGATAAAAAACATCTTAGCTCTAGAGGCTAATTCATCTACCTAGATTTCTAACTACCTAACTTCCACAACCCATAATGGTCCATGATAGAAGGATAAATAAAGGATTATTATTCTCTCAAATCAAATAAAACTAAAATTGAAATTCCTTCTATCATACATATGGTCTCTACTACCCTAACCTAGTGCTTATCTTGGTGATCATCCACTACTACATAAATCCTATGTCCTTGATCCACATCACCCATTGTTTTCTTTGACACTAGGGCCTTTTACCTACTAATAGTTTATGGTCCAAGAGGAAAATCTCATTCATAATGACTTTTTCATCCACACATGAAATAAAGCACCCTTATATTGGTCTCACCCTGAAAGGGATCCAATTTTTTTATGTTCAAAAGAAGTAATTGACCCTGATGGTCTTGCCTACTTAGACTATGAGGTTTGTGTAGTCTAAAACTATTGATCCTCCTGAGGTCTAGCATCACCTCACATATAGAGGTATTAATACAACTAGTTCCTAATATATCTACATCTAGAATGGCTACTCTCTTATTGTTGTTTTTGAGGGGGTCTCTATTTGGATTGAGTTGTTTTCCAACCTCCCTTAGCTGTAAGTTGTGCACCTTATGACCTTGAGTCATGTTGTGATTATAATTTTACACAAAAACTTTCTCATGAATCCTAATTCTTTCCATTAGACTCCTTGGCCAAGTATGTCTTTTCAACTATTTCTACCAAGGTATGAAGTTAACAAACTAACTCCAAATTTAGGCCTCAAATGAACTTGTTCACTTGGATTATCTCATCTATACCTTGCACATATATGACTAATTCCATAAAATGACACTCATATTTTTATGTGGTACCACTTCCTTACTAAAGGTCATGAAATTAATATACCTTACTTTGAACATATCTATGGGACATACAATGTGATCTGAAATGCTCCTCAAATAAATCCCACATGAGGAATGTTGGTGTCAATTGGAGTTTCTACTCTTCACCTTCCAACCACATCTTGGATTCATCCTTGAGAAGATGGATACCCAAATCGGTCTTCCATTGGAGTCACAATCATATAAGGTTAAACATCCTCTCATGATTTCCAACCAAGCTTATGATGTAAATCCATCCTAAGTCCCATCAAAATTAGGAGGATGCAGATTGATAAAATCCTTAACAAGGTCTCTAGGCATAGGCCTAGGAGGGTGGTTTAAGTCTTGCCTCTCAAGTTGTTCACCATGGTGATGAAAACCTATATCACTCTCATAATGGTCATGGGGAGGACTCATAAAATTATATTTTTATCTTTTAATTAATTCTTCATCATATTGGGAATGTCATGAAGAGTGCCTTTATATTTCATGTTGACCCATAGGCAATCTCTCCTACACGATGTCACATATCTATTGCATGGTTAAGGGGAGTTTTTATCCTATTTTGTTTAGTCCTATATGAATGGGAGGCTCATAATGACCAAGGGGATCATCACCATGATTTTCTTGATGTCCTCCTCTCATTATACATGCCAACTAGAAAGACATCAACAAACATGTAGAAATGAAAAAGCCAAAAATAATTAAAATTACTTGTATCTCCTAGTGTTCTAACCTGGGATCTAATACCAAAATTGCATGCCTTTTTTTTCCCCAAAAAATAGGAACAATACAGCATAATACCAAAAATAACATTTGAAAAAAAGGGTAGATACCGAAATCCATTCAATCCCACAAAATATATCTACAACTACCATGAGACTTTAATAAATGCAAGCCAATAATTTAGAAACCTAAAGTCTTGATTCATTTGGACAACACTCATGACTATTTCATGAGATTATGTTAAACATGGGATCCATTAATGATGTGAAGATAGCTAACAACTTCTTACTTGGTAGTTTCTTAAGTTTATGGATTTTATGTGTTCACCTTAGGTTTATTCAAGCCTAAATTTTTGTTGTATTGAGTGCTACCACTTGGAAATTCCCTACATCATTAGAACTATAGAGGTATTGGGGTATTATCCCCCATTGGCTAATACTTACATGCCCTAGGCCATCTGATCAACCTGTTAAGTCATCTACATATTTACAAGATACTAAGATGATGCCACATGATAACATCCTACTCACCCACTAGCTCTTAGGCTTTTCACTCTACATGTTCCTCTTCAGGTTCATAGGTTACCATGTGGAAGCATCTAGATCTCCTGCTATCCTAAAATTGATCATACACCTAACCATGTTGATGCCACTCCTAGGTTAGTAATATGGAGACACATGGCTTCCTTTGAACCACTCATCAAAGTCATAAAATTTGACTAAGGAAAAATAAAAAAAAGGTCCCCAAAATCAAATGGTGTCACCCTTAGGGATGTTGAGCTACTTATTTATGTGGGACATGGAAGAATTGGGGTATTAAACCTAATGACTTAGTCCCTCCAAGGTTATACACTCCCATATGTTTTCATTTGATAGTTTCATAGAACTCTAAGGCATTAGAGGATTTACCCTTTGGATAATCCTTTAAGCTACCCAGAGGATGCCATGTGGCATCATCTAACCAACTTTCAAAAATCCCAAAATTTAACTAAGGAAAAAATGAAAGAAACTCAAAGTAAAAGTGGCCAAGGCAAGATATTGATTTAGTCAACAAGGAAAATGACTGAGGTAAAAAGACAATAAGAATTTAGTAATTGGCTAAGACATAATTAGAAGTAAAACATAGCAGTGGATCTAAAACTAGAAACATAACAAGGTAAAATATGCATGCCTACATTGTTACTATCCAGTCCAAAAAGAATCAAAATCTTGCTTAGAGTAAGATCATGATTATAAACTAATAAAATATTTGGTTTAGTCTATTTATCAAATGAATACAAGGTGAGTTTTCTCAAGGTAATGACTTTAAAGTAATTTCCCAATAAAAACCACAATGAAGATCTCAGCTTACTAAAACTTCATTCATTTATTAAATGACCTTGTTGTTGAGAAGGCATAAAATAGGTAGTAACTCAAATAAAAAATTATAGGATATCTTTTCACAAAACATCCACCTAATTTTTAACAACATCAAAGGTTCAATGAATTATTTCCATTATTATTCCAGATAATAATTCATAGCTTAGCAATTGCGTTTTAATCATCCTAGAAAAATCTTGGTTCAATCATTAAACCATATAGATTTTAAAGGAGAGACCTATGCAAGATAAAGAGACTATACTCAACAAGATTCAATCAATACTCACAATATTTTATTAACTGATCCATAAGGCCAAAGATATTTATTTATTTACCAAAATGACTCCTACCCAAGGGTTTAAATACAAATGGTCATATCCAGACATGACTCATTTTACAAAAAGATTAAACACAAAGATGTCATAAGTATTTGTTAGATATTAGAATAATAATATCAAAAAACATCAATGATTAGTTAATTTCAAAAAAATAAATTGTTATTCCCAATAACAATCCCATAGCTATTTATCTAAGTTCTAATTATTTCTATTAAGTTTAATTCCATTAACCCTTCTCATTCTAATAAATGGAAAAGCATGATGATTGACAAACTAGTCACTTATACAAATATATAAGCAAGGAAATCAATCTATTTATTTATTTTAAAATGCCTCAAAGGATAAAGACTTTGATACATATATGAATCTGCCAAAGATCCTATAAAATAAGCATTCACAATAATTACATCTTAGATTAACACCGAGGTGTCAATTGGGAAAATAAATGTCTTAAACCATAGTTTGAATATTATCCAACTCTATTTTTAAATAGAATATTAAAATTAGGTTGGTTGATATAGGATTATTAATACCACATATTCATTCATATTTTATCATAAGTGATATATAATTCTTTTAGTCTGATTAAGTGTAGAAGAACCAAACAATCTTTAATGACATACCACATTCTCTCATGAGCACCTATTGGCCATTATAAGGAAGGCTCAGTACCCAACCATTTTTCATCATTAAGATACAAAACTAAGCATACCCAAGATTGAGACTCATATATTTGATCATATTTATATCACTTGTTAAGATCAAGAGAGGGTATCTAGACAAGGGTATCTTAACACAAGAGAATGACCATGCAACACCTACAGTCCTATTCCTAATTATTACCAAAGAGACTCCCATTATAAATACAATTTAAAAAAGCATTGAAATGATCATTAAAGTGAAGTTAAACATTCATGAATATAATATTGGTATGCAAGGTTTTATAACATAGCAAGGTTCACCAAAATATTGGAGTGGTAAGAGGATATCTCACTCTATTTATTCCTTATAATAGTCAAGAGAGGCTTAAAGAGTCTCTATATAAACATAATATTTTCAAACCTTTTATCAAATACTAACATTTTACATCTTGAAGGAACCCATCAAGACTCAATATCTCTAAGTGCATTCCCTAAGGGGTACATTAGGAGAGGGGTGGGCTAACCTTTGGTGCTTCATAGGATTGTTGTCCCTTATTGCTACATTATTACCAATCCAACTAACTCCCAAAACCATTCCTTAAGCTATTTATCCTCCCTTAAATATTCCTCCATTATTTTCCTCTTTCCATCCCTCCTTTTCTTGACTTAAGCCCCTTTTGTTTAATCACTTTTACTAGGTCGAATGGGTCAACCCAGTACAATTTAGGGGTATTTTTCACTTTCTTAGCTTGTTAGCCTTTCGATCGACCTAGCTTAGACCTATTGAATTGTCCCCAAAAACACATTCAGTCAATTGGGTCAACCTTTTACAACTAAAATTTTTTAGAGGATTTAAGGCAAGATATACCTATATATACAAGATCATTTTAGTTATTATTCATATGTGTAGTCAAGAGTTATTATTCGCTCGAGCTTATTCACAATCTACCCTTCCAACATTCTACTTGAGGAGACTTAGCTTATGTTTCTTATTTAGAGAATATAGTCTTGTGGATAAATATTGGATGTTTTGGCCTTTCTTAGAGATACTTATAAACCACAATAACCTCTTATGAAACCCCATTTACCAAGGGAGAGATTGAGTCTTGACAGGTTCACTTTAAGGTAAGCATATTCTAACTTTGTTCTCCTCTCTTTTAATAGATAAAAGTAGCATAAGTTTTGGCTCAAATAATACTATGTTTCATAATTTTATGTATTAGGGTATTACACATACTTAGTTTAATTTAAGTTACCTATACATGTTTTTTTATTATTTCTAATCCCCACTTTGTACCAAAAGCTTTGGTGTGCACTAGATTAGATTTTACTTTCTTGTAATTAGAATAAGTAAATGTTTTAAACCTTAGGACTCCATTAGGTTTTTTGTGTGATTATGTTATACTATAGTCTTTTTAACCCTTCCTATCATGATATGTTGTGACAAGTGATCCCCTAATCATGTCTAGCAAATCCCCATATTAGCATGCTCCTACTTAACATGTGTATCCCCAATCAGAAGTGTAGGTATGCTCTATCTTTTCTAAGCTAGGATTGATTTATAGACATGATGAATTTTTGATTTCATAAATTTTGGTGAATTTGATATGAATTTTATCCCACCACTAGTTGGATTTTCTGCATCTACCTACACTTTAGCCTCCTTCCAATGATAAACCTTTGATTCTATATACTTCTTCCACACCTATTTCAGTTCAGGCAATGCTTTCCCAAAAATATGATATGGGAAGAGAGTATGCAATATATTATATTAGTTGAGGCCTCATTGATTATGAAACATGTTGGCATGATTGCCTTACTATGTATTTTATAGCTGAAAAGTTTCATCACTAAATGATTTACCAAACTACTTATGTCATTATTCATTCTAACCCCCTTCATCATTTTTTCTCAAAAGCCTTTCTTCCTAGAGATAGAATTGGTAAATGGATGGTCTTACTTATAAAATTTTATATTTGTATCATCACTCAAAAATCTATCAAAAGGTAAGTCATAGCTAAACAACTTGTTGTAGCTGCCATTCTAGCCACTTCTCTTCAAAATGATCTTTTAGATGAAAATATCCTTCACATTTAAGGTCTTAATCAAGCTATCTATCTCAAAGATTATTTTCATAGATTTACTACCAATCTTGAAGACTATCAACTAGATGAATATTCTACTCCCTCTGGTACTACTAAACCAAAAGTAATTATCAAGGAGCTCCTTAAAATTAATGTTGAATTTCATGAGGATACTTGGACCTTTCAATTTGATGGTGCTAAATGCCTTCAAGGAGCTAGGGTAGGTTGTATTCTCATAATTCCTCTTGGTAAAATAATTACTTTAGCATTCTATTTCACCTTTGATGTCACTAATAAAATGGTTGAATGCGAAGCTCTTATCTTAGGCATGAGAGATGATCTTGACTTAGACATTCAATACCTTCATACTTTAGGTGATTCTCAACCTATTTTCCATCAAGTTAGTGGTGATTATTAATCTAAAAGTGAAAACCTCATCACCTATCATCAAATTACAACCACTCTTGCTAAGGATTTTATCTCTTTCACTATTGAGCCTATTCTTAGAGATCAAAATTCCATTTTTGATTATCTTGCCTCTTTAGCCTCTTTATTTCATCCTCATCAAGTTATTTTTGATCCTTCTTTTCTTATACAAATAATAAAATCTCCATCTTCAACTCAATCACTGGATTCACTTATCTATCATATTAAGGCTATTACCATTAGACAAATCCTATGGTATAAATATATCATTCAATTCTTAGAACATCAAAATTATCCTCCTAATTTAGACTCTCATGAAAAGACACATATTCAAAAACAAGCTTTAAAGTATGTATTTCAACACAACATCCTTTACTATCACAACATTGAAGGTACTTTACTCCATTTTTTAATACAAGATGAGGTCAATCCTCTTTTTAAACAAACACATGGGGGCATTTTTGGTGGTCACTATATTGTACATGCTATAACACACAAATGCCTATGTATGGGTTACATTTGGCCTACTCTTGAAAAGGATGCAATCAAATATGATAAAAAGTGTAATCCTTTTCATCTTCATGATGATCTAATTCATTCACCTCTAGCTGAACTTAAAACTATAAAATATCCTTAACCTTTTTCTACATGGGGATTTTATCTCATTGGCAAAATTCCTCACTCACATGGTTGACATATCTTTATCATTATCGATACTAAATCTTTTACCAAGTGGGTAGAAGCCATACCCCTTATTAATGTCACCAATCCTACCATTTCCAAATTTATTCTTAACCAAATAATTTACCACTTTGGTGTTCCCCATATCATCATTTCAGATAATGGTGGTAATTTCAAAAACAAATGTGTTAAACAACTTTATAATAAATTCAAGATTAATCACAAATTTTCCATGCCTTATCATCATTAATGTAATGGTCAAGCTGAGGCCACTAATAGAATTCTCAAAACAATTATATAAAACACAATTCACGAAATCCACATGGATTTGCATATTCATCTTCACCCTACACTTTGGGCTTATTGGACTAGCATACATACTACCACTAGGGAAACTCCATTTTTACTAGTTTATAGTTTGAGTCAGTTCTTCCTTTATAATTTGAGCTTCCCTCTCTTCATATATAAATTCATGATATTATTCTTGATGAATAATTGCATGAAGCTCACCTTCATTCTCTTGATCTTCTTGATTAACGTCATATTTTTTCCTTGTAGCATAACCACCAATATAAGGTTCGTATTACTCGATAACATAACAAATGTGTTAAAGTATGCACTTTTAATGTTGGTGATATTATCCTTAAATTAGACTACACCATTGATAAAGAAGGTAAACACACCCAAAAATAGTGGGGCCCATATTTAGTCAAATATATTCTTGGTCTAAGCACCTAATATCTTCAAACCAATGAAGGCCATGTTTTTAAAGAGCCCACCAATGCTCAATTCCTTAAAAAGTTTTTTTCCTAAACATTTTCTTCTTTTCATGCTTTGTATCTACATCTACATAAGACTTTTTGTAAGTTACCTAAGCATGGATCTTTCACTTTTCAACAAGTTCCTTCCTTTCACAAACCTTTAATCCTCCCTTTTGGTCTTTTGGTTTATTGATGTACCATAGTCTTCTTTATCTTCTTGCATTTTTTATTTTTTCTTTGCACCCCTTAGGTTTCTCTTTTGTGAGTTTCTTTGTAAGACCATGGATAGGACCCTAAATTCCTCACAAAACCACCATATTTTATCTATTTTTCACATAATTTTTTCTTGACAATTTTCCTCTATTTTCCTCATTATTATGATAAGGAATCACACTCTACTATCATTATATTCCTCTATGAACTTTGCACATTTTTTGTGATTTTAATTAATTCAAATTGTTTCATGTGTCACTCCTCTTGATTTCCCCTTCCTTTCATCTCCACATTAGATAAAACAAGGTCGAAGTTGAGATAATTTTTTTATTTCACCTTGATTTAAAAGAATATTAGACCCCATACACTTTGAATTTATCTCTCTTATAAACCTTATCCCAATTATTCAAATGAAAGTCATATTTAGCACCCATGTTTGTTTTTCTAAATCTATAAGGAGGAATAGAAAAACCCATAAAAAAGTTAAAATCCAAATGATTTGAAACAAAAGGTAGTTCTATATAAAAGGCAACATACAAACCTCAAAATTAAAATTCACACCAAAATACATGATTACAATCACATCTCCTATCTCTAATTGAAGCTAAAACTCCATAGTTGGCCTCAAATAGAGCTAAGGTCCTTTGGGGTGTGGTGGGATAGTAGATTGGAATAGGGGATTTCAAAAAACTCTCTAGTGCTACTTACTTTCTCATGAAAGTACCCAATATTCCTAGTAGACCAATGTCTCTAAAAGGGTTCTTAAATAATAGGGAACATGTCATGGGGAGGTAGGTTCATTTTCATTTTCATGCATATAGCCTTCATTAGATGATCTATATAGTCCATTTGTTGACATAAGACTTGTGTGGCTAAGATAATTTCTTCATAGTCCTTAAGGTTTAAAGTCATCTTATTTTGATAGACCTAGTTTTCGTGTCTTGAATTTGATAAATAGTTCATCTACCTTGGTTTTTCATTCATTCTCGCTGTTTATCTCAATTTTTTTGCTTTTCTCAACTTTTTTGAAAAGAAAGAAATTAGGAATAGGGTGTGTAGAAAAACATGTTGAATGTGCGTGCATTGAATCTAGATTATTGTGGAGGGATCCTTTTTGGATTTGAAGGATTAATTTAAAATAATAAAACACTAAAATAAACTTGTTTTTTAGACAAGTAGATGGGTGTATTGCCTAGCGTGAGCTAGATCCTATAAGCAAAAGCTTTCTAGGAGGCTGTAAATCCACTTGATTTAAACACTTAAGTTTGGTAAATAAAAATGATATAATTTTCATGAAATGAAAGCAAACTGAAAATAATAACAATAAATAACAAAAAAATAATTAATAAAATTAAATGTTTTACTAAGATGACCAAAATGAAGAAATTAATTGGGATAATGCCAATGCTGAAAATTGATCTAGTCAAAATGGTGGTTTCTAGTTTGGTAAAATGGAAAGGGTCAAAGGGATAGCTTATTTGGGTTTGGTAATTGGTTAAGGATACACATAGAAAAAGAGATAGATAGGTAAATGGAGAAAATATAATAAAGGAATAATATGGTAAATGGGGTGAAGGTGAAAAGGGGTAAAAGAAGGTAAATGAGATGAAGCTAACAAAGAGGGTAAGGGGATAAAGGGATAGATGGAAAAGAGAAAAGAGGAGGTTAAGGGATGAGATTTATAGGTCAAGAAAGAATATTCCAAAGGGAATAAATGAATTGAAATCAAATAACTAAAATAGACAAAAGGAAAGACTACCTTCTAATCTTGAATAAGAGTGCTGATGTTAATGAAGGTTGATGAAGATGGAATCTTACAACAATTCTAACAGAGCTTCATTTCTTTGAATTCTTTTCCTTCCAATATTTTGATGAATTTTAAAATGATGATGACTTCTAAGATGATAACCTTCTTCACAAACCTACAAAAAAATATTGATAACCAAAGACCAACTTCTAACATAACATTTGGTGAAGGAGGGGGGGTATTTATAGCATTTAATGTTAGGAAACATGCCAAAAGAGTGGAATAGTGAAATATGGTTCCATTTTTCATGTGGGGGATGAAATGTCCAAGATTAGGTTATGATATATTCCATTTGGGTTGATAAGTCTTCCTCTTTGCCCATAAGTCCAACTTTGAATGGGGAATTATGCACATGGGTTTGAATGAGGATAAAAGACTTCTCCCCATCCTTTCTTGCTTTCACACAAGAACTTAAATGGGTGGCACACCAAATATGGCACCATTTTCCATGTGGGGGATGAAACGTCCAAGGTGAGGTTAGTGGGGATTCCCATTTGGGTTGGAGAGTCTCTAATTTGGGCTAAGAAGTCAAAAATGGTGCCCTTTGTCTTTTCCAAAGTCTTAAAGAGTTAGGTATCTCTTTTAAAGTCTAATTTCCTGTGAGAAGACAAAATATATGTTTAATGATGACCCCTTAATGGGAAATTTGCCACATTTCAAGGGGGGGACTTTATGATGCTGAAATAAGATCTTTAAGCACTTTGGAAAAGGGTCCCAAGTGGGGTATGGTGTCCCACATCAAGCCATTTCACATTTCATGTCACTTTCCATGTCATTTGCCATGTCATTTTTTATGTCATCATGAATAGTGATAGTGGGTCCCATAGTGAAGTGATGGTGAATAGTACTTTCAACTAGTGATTTTCAATAATATTGTGTGACTATAATAATAGTGATTTGGATAGGTTAACAGGGGTTTGCTAAGTATTAAAAAGGTTTAGGAGTTATTGAGGTATTTAATCATCAAAAACTCCAAGTGTGTAGTTTTTTAGTCTCTACATTTTACCCCCTTTTATTATGCATCTTTGAATTAACAAGCTACAAAACAAAAAAAATAACCTGGTGAAAGGTCAGGGTGCACTGAGTATGGGAGGAAGTGTTCCCCCTCAAAATCAAAGTCAATGAGGAAAGGCCAAATCAGGTGTAGGTTTGATAAATAGTTGATGGGGAGGCACTAGGTGGTACCACAAGGTAGTTGGGTATGTGAATTGCCAATGGGTTCACAAAATATGATGAAGAACAATATTCAAGATTATGTAGAGACTAAAGGTGATAATTTTGATTTAAAAAGGTTAGGTTATAAGATAAATGACAAGGTAACTAGTCTCCAACATAGGTCATAGCTGATCAGGTTAGTCTTATCAAGGATCTTAGATAGGGTCGGTGTTGATTCAAGTATCCAGGGTATGAAGTGATCCTAAGAAAACACAAATGGTCTAATTTTGCATGAGGGGGTGAAAACATTTAAAATTTCAACATAGTAAGGTTATCCATTATGGTCAAAAGTTATTGTAAAAACACCAATGTTTTGGGTTAAAAGTAACTGATGTCAAGGTGGATGTGGTGAAATCATGGGTGGATTGGGTATAGGTTAGAAGGGGATAGCCAAGCTGACTCTAGATGCATGTAGAAAGTGGACACTACCTACATATTTCCATGGACAAGAATCCAAAAAGAATGTTAGGCCAAATGTAGTTCTTTTGATGTGAAGGGTGTTAGTTAACTTGGTTTCCCCAATTTGATATCATGTAGGTAGGTCCAGGTGAAGGATGTTGGAGAAATGGAAGTGCCAAAGGGTGGAAAATATGGCTATCAAATATTATTTAATGGGTGTGGTAGAAATAGTGGATGATTTTACTTAGGATGTAATTAGATGATTGCATCAACTATGCAAAAGGAATTTGAATCCATGGATAAGTAGGTTGCAACATGAAATTATGGCCACCTTTTAAAGAAAATAACATGGAGAAATATGCTTTACGAGGCTTTATAAAATCTATAACTCCTCAAATTGCTATGGTGATCTAATGGGTTCTTTCATCACCATCCAAATAATCCAACATTGTACACATTCCACAATAATGTCATTAAAAGGCTATGGAAGGTTATTATTCAATAGTTCATGGAAGTGAAGTAGTAGAGTGGGTAAATGAGAAGTGGTGAAGATTCAAACCCTTGACTCTTGAGTCAATGGGGCCCCAGAATAAGTAAGCATTGAGTTTTTGAGGGAATTCATAGAAAGATGCTAAGGGGTTTTTAAATATGGAGCAAGGTGGATATTAATATTAATTAAATGCGGGAGTAGGTTATGGATTTCATGCATTAAAGCAAGGGCTATTTCAAGGTGTAAGAAGATGTAGTCTAGGGAGGGAGAATACCAAAGCTTCTATTTGAAGGTGGTTTTAGTTTTTATTCTAACATCTTTGAAGGTTAGAGTTAAAGGCGTTGAAAATAGGTAAGACCAAAAGAGGCGGGGAAAGAATTTTCATCCTGATGGTTTATCAATGCTTAAGCTTGTTAATTGTTCATATGAGCCCATGATCCTAGCCAATTATGTTATAGAGCAATAGGATTGGTATATATCTCATAGTAAAACGAAATTGAGTGGAATACCTTAGAGGCCATATCATGCTAAAAATGGGTAGATGGTTTAAAAGGAAAAAGGTGATAGGGAGGGTGAAGGGAATAGTTGGAGAGGGACAAAAAAAATAGAGTCCAAGTACAACATATAAAGTCATTAAAGGAAGAAAGGGATGCTCTGGAAGTAATGAACCTAACTAAAATTTTTGCATTAAGGCAAGGGTGTGGAGGATACAAGGAAGTAGACAAGGAGATGTATGTAGAAGTAATAAAACTAGTGACCACACTCTAAAGAGGTGGAGATTAAATTGGAAAACATAAGGGAGATCCAATAAGGGATGAGGTAAAGGGGGACCAGGAGATGGATGAAGAGAAAACAATGAGGTCATAGATAAATATGAAGGTGGAGAAGGATGCAAGAAGCCAGGCATGGTAATATAAGTCGGAAAGAGCAAGGAAGGGCATCAAGGGAGACCAAAAAAACGAAATGAAATAGATAAAAGAGAAAAATAAAAGTTAGAAGATGGGGGTGAGAGATGCACTAAAGAATGATATATTGGAGAATTGAAAAGGATGGGGAGAAAGTGTAAGAATCTTGAAGGGTTAGGGGAGGATAGCAAATATGGGAGGCCATGAAGGGTTTTTAAATAAGTATAAAAATAGACCAAGTAAAAAATAGTTTGGTGAAGAAAATGAAAAAAACAAGGCAATAAATAGAAGAAAAAAATAGGAGGAAAAATGAGTGAAATGAAGACATAAAAAGGATGATAGGAGAGTGAAGAACTAGGTGGTATCTTAACCAAGTAAGCATGGATGATGATGGATAATGAAGCAAAGTATATGGTGGTTTTGGAGATGAGAATGGTATGGAAAATGGGAAAGGGGTTAAGAAAAACAAGGGGAAGCAAAGGATGGGTGGGTAAAATGGTGAAGAGAGAAGGTAGGCATCAATCAACTTGCTAGAAGAGATTGACAAGTTGAAGTGGTGATTAGAAGATATTGTGAAGCCAAAAAGTGGTGAGGTGGTGAAGAAATAAGGGGATGTAATGAAAGGGAGTGTGATGAAACTAAGGGATGAATATCAATGATGATAGGAACAAAAAAAAAATTGAAGTAGGGATACAAAGAATGGATACTCGCATAGATGAAAAATATAAGTGGGTACCGAGATAGAAAGAGGAAAAGGTAAATAGAAAAGGGCAAAAGGAAATAAGAGATAAGAATAAAATAGAAATTATGAAAGGATTCTCAAAGGATAAATACCTAAAGAGAAACTAGTTGTGGAGGAAAAAAATAAGACAAAATGGATGAAAGGATGGAAAATGGGTATGGTGAGAAGAGTGGTAGAATGGAAAAGAGTGGTGGTACACGTAAATAAAAAGAGAAACAATAGAAGAAACAAAAAACTTTCAAGATGCACAATATGATGTGAAATGGGTGAGGAAAACAAAGTGATAAGGGGGGGGGGGTAAAACAAATAGTCAAGGGTAAGGGGAGATGATGAGGATGGAGAATGAAGTTAAAGGGGATAAAGGGCAAGGTTAGTAATAAGGTGAAGGAGATTTATAAAAAGCAAAAGGTGGGTGAGGAAACTAGTTGTGAAGCATGCACAAGGAAATATGATATGGAGGCCAATGAAGTAGAGTAGGAGACGGCTTTATGGGAGGTAAGAGGGGCCAATGGGGAAGGCTATCAACCCTTGTGTTAAAAGAGATTGATAAGTTGGAAAAGTGCTTAAAAGAGATTGACAAGCTGAAGGGAGGGAGGTGGTGAAGGGATAGGTATAGAAGTGGAGGAAGAGATTTTAGCTGAGAAGGGAAAACAAAATTAAAGGATGAGGCTAAGATAACCTTAGTAACTGAGCACTGCCTACATAGTCCAAAATGACCTCAAGTCGATATAGTTCTCCCAACAATGGGGAAAAAACTTAAGAGGAAGTATTAGATGGTGAAAAAACATAAGGATGCTTAATAAATATTTCAAATCTTCCTTGATGTAGGATTCCCTAAGCAAGAGGGCATTGTTAGTAGTGGAAATGAGTTTAGGGAGTAATCAAGTAGAAGGATGGTTGAACATGAATCCAGAGTCACCAGACAATCATTCTAGTGCTTAGGTAGGAAATTGTAATATCCCCTACCAATAGAGATATATGAAAGACACAAAACTATGATACCAAAGACCAAAGCTCTGATACCACTGTAATGTCCCTTACTTAGGGGCTCCTTTATCTGCACAAAAGCTCTGATACCACTGTAAAATCCCCTTCAAACAGGGAATATATAAACTCATAAAGCTCTGATCACAGATACAAACTTGCAGAATAGATTCAAAATAAGCATACACAAATCACAGTATAATCTCTCAATAGCAAATAAAGATCTCATTACTTGTTCTTCTGGACAATTACACAATTGAGTCTCTGTTATACAAAATAAAGAATATTAAAATCTGATCTTAAAACCCTGACTTAGTAAAATCTGGAAATGAAAACTGGATCTGGAAGGGTCTCGGCCTTTTCTGTGACGACACACAGTCGCCGTCGTCGGTCGATATCTCGCCGATGTTGGTCTCTGTTGGGCGGCTTTCTGCCGATGTCGGTCTTCAGTCGACCGATGTCAGTCAAAGGGAGCCCTATATCTGCTGATGTCGGTGCCTGAACAGCTCTGAACGGACCTATACGGATGTGGTACGGCCGCCAACCTGTCTTCTCTTAACCCCTGATTGCTGAATAGCCTGATCTCACGAATATAGATTCTAACACAAGATCTATCTCTGTATAACTTATTAGATCAAAAACTAAATAAGAAAATACCTGGAAAGCTCTGTGATAAACTTCTGTGTGAAGTTATCTCTCAACCTTGAAATTTTGTGATAACTTCTGGATGAAGTTATCTCTCAAATCTGTACCTCTGTGATAACTTCTGGATGAAGCTATCTCTCAATTTGGCAATAGATCGGCTGATCTTTCACAACCTCTGAATTGCACACAATGAAGAGTTGACGTTCTCCACTGCAAATGGAATCCTGGAACCCTTGGCTCAGTCTTCACAGAAGAATTTCTCCAATTTCAATAATCAATTCATACCTACAAACTCTCTCCCATGAGAAACTCTTATACCCTTCCAAAGGTGTGCTTGCTAAAATTAGATTTCCTCAAATTAGAACTTGGGGTTCTAAAATTAGAATTCCTCAAATTAGAACTTGGGCTTCTAAAATTAGAATTCCTCAAATTAGAACTTGGATCTTAAAATTAGACCAATTAATTAATTAATTAATAATTAATTAATATCTAATTTAAAATTAGACCAAATAATTAATATTTGATTAAATCAATCAAATATTAATATCTCCCTCAATACATGTCAGATCCTCGAACCGTCTAAAGCTGGTGAATCAGGGAGTGATTCTGCACATGACCATATCAAAACAAGGGTGCTCCGCTGTATGTCAAATATCTCTAAATATTAGGAGCTCAGGCCCAATGTGTCTGAAATAACCTGAATGAGAGCCAACTATAGGAATTCTGTAAATCAAAGCCAAGCCAATCTCCATCATGACCCTCTATCCATCCAATCAGCCTACGAAGGTCGCATAATAGGCTAATCATCAAGCCTGTCAATGTCCACGAAAAAGGGGACATGACAGAAATAATGTATGTAGGGGCTTTAGGTGAAGTGTGTATAGTCTAAAAACTTTGTATGTGTTGTGTGACTCCTTGCATCCTAAATAAAATATTGCATAGTTTGACGTAAACATGTATAAAATTTTTTAGATGTTTTTGGTTGAATGTTATGGTTATGGTTATGATTGGTATGGTTATGGTTGTTCTAATCTCACTTAATGTAAAAGGAATGACTACTATTATTACAATGTTGTACAAGTCATGGTGAAAACATCAACCAAGAACATTGAGATAAGAATAGGGCTTGATGTTTTATTTCTGATAAGGACTAAAAATAGACCCAAAGTGAGATCGACTTAATTAATATAATCCATTAAAATGCTTGTGAATGAGCAGTCATCAATTTATAAAGAAGGTTTCTTGATCATATGGTGTCAAGTAATCTTTAAATCCCTTGATGTATAGATAGTTTAAAGGGAAAATGGGTGATAGGTGGTGTGAATGGTAATGGGTGATATGCATGATAACCTTATGTGAATTAGTTTTCCCCTTTTATAGGTGGCCTAAGAATGGTAATAAATAAGTCCATGTTGTATTCTAGATGTAGATTGATCAGTGTGGGAATTTTACATGGGAAAGTCGATTACAACTTCCAACTTATTATGTTTTTTAAGAGCTGAGTGTAGCTTTAGAATTTGTTATGATAGCGGGTATTTTGCTTTATTACTGTATATGGGAAGTTGATGTGAGAAGATTTCATGAAATTTCTCTATTTTTGACAAATTTAACTCATCCATCCTTCAAGGGATTGGTCTAAGCTTATTGGCTTTGTTTTAATGCTCTTTATAGTTGTCCTTGAAGGGATCAATCTACCTTACATGTGGTAATTTTTATTTTGTTTTTAGGCAGCTGTCCTTGAAAGGAGTAGTCTATAATTTTTAAGATATTAAACCAATTAATTATTGCAAGATGAAATGTGTTTAGACATGGACCAATCCAATTAGGTTCAAAGGTTTAGCTTTATAATGGAAAAACTTTACACAAGAAGGTCAATGATAAGTGAAAGGGTGTGGTTTTGAGAGACAATGACCATGTGATTACATCTTGTTAGAGATGAAAATTATCCATGAGAACCATGCTATGGGTAGAGCCATGATACCCATATTTAGGATTAGGCCACGATTGTGATAGTTAATCACATGGTTTTATGTTGTAATTAATTTCCCTCAAAAGGGGAGGAGGAAGGCCAGTAAAGGTTAAAATATCATAATCAAGGGATGAGCTTAAGTTAAACAAATAGGTGAGCTTGATCCTTTTTTAACAAAAAAATGGATTTAGATACAAAGCATTGAGAGGCTCACATTCTGGTTTGCCTTTGAGAGAGAAAAAATGGTAAGCTCCTGATCCATACTAATGGGTGATGATGTAGGGTCCAAGCCAATTGAAAGCAAACTTGCCTCATTTACTCTTCTCCATGTTGGTCACATGTTAGTTTTATTTTAGGATGAGATATCTAATATTGAATTCCCATTGTTTGAGGTGTTTATTATAATCACATGTGATACACTCTTGATAGATACATAGGTGGGTGAGGGCTATTAAATGATGCTTGTCAAGTAACTCAAGTTGAGCTAAATAATGCTGACAAAAATCTCCCTAAAAAATGAGTTCCTTCAAAGATATGCAAAGAGAGGGGATTTGGAATTTAAGAGGCAAGACTACCTCTACTCTAAATACTAGAGAGAAAGGGGTTTCACTTGTATAGGTTTGAATTATAGTGCAATAGGCTTATAAGTTGAATGGGATGTGCAAGTGCCAATCCTGACCTAAAGCACTGACAAATTTGGATAATATTTTGGTGAGGGTTTTATTAGAGGCTTCTACTTGTCCATTTTCTTATGGTTGGTAAGGTGAGGAAAAGCTTAAATCGATGCCAAATGCATGACATAAACCTTGGACTTACTTATTCTTGAAGGATTTGCCATTATTGATGATGATCTTATGAGAAATGCCAAAGTGGCAGATGATATGATGGTTGATATAGTTGACAATTTTTTTTCTTTGGTAGAGATTAGAGGAATATCTTCCACCCACTTGGTGAAGTATTCAATGGCTATGATGATGGATCTATGCTTCTATGAAGAATGGGGGTTAATTTCCCCAATGAGATCGATCCCCCATTGAGAAAAAGGTCAAAAGTCCTTTTGATACTTGGAGGCTATTGGTTAGTTCATGATGCAAATTATCATGTTGTTGACATTTAACACACTTTTTTACATAATCACAATAATCTTGGTTAAGGGTGGGCCAATAGTAACCAAGGTGATTGATATGTTTAGTGACTACTAGGCTGTTAAAGTGTCCCCCATAGATCCCATCATGTGTTTCTTTGATGGCATGGGAAGCTTCATGGCTATGTAGGCAATAGAAAAGGAGACCATCAAAACCAAGTTTGTAAAGGTTTACCCCTATTGTAGTGTAATGAGAGGTACTCTCAATAAAATCTATTTGGGTATTCCTAGTGAGGTTAGGAGGAACAATGCCTAGGTTGAGGTAGTTGAAAGTTTGGTCATACCAAATGTCGGATGGGGGTTCCTCTACAATACAAATGGTAGGGAGGTCAAATTGGCCATAAGAGGGTGTGGTAAAATGATTAATGGTGACAAATATTTTGTAATTATAAGGTTGAAAAGGGATTTGAGAAGTAAGGTAGGCTATTGTATCCAAAAATATATTGGTAGATCAAGGAATGGATTAGACTAGGTAATGTTCGAATGATTTTAAGAGTTTTTCAACTAAAATTTTATATTTTTGGAAGAAATCATTCTTACATTGATAGGATCCATTGACCTATTTGACCATAAGTTGGGAATCACCAAAGACATGGATTGCCTTAATTCCCAAGCTTTGAGCAATTCGAAGACCTATCACTAGGGATTCATACTTAGCCATATTATTGGTGCATTAAAAGTCAAGTTTGAAGGAGAGAGGAAGTGGTTCACCATCGAGAGGAATGAGAATAACTCTATCACCCCCTCCTTATTAGCATTTTGATCCATCGAATAACATGGCCATTTGGAAGGTTATATCAACTTCTTGAAAAAGAGTTGCAATAGACTCATCTAGAAAGACAAGAGGAGGTGGTTGGTTATTTATTAAATGAGATTTAGCCAATTAAGTGGAAATGAATTGAATTTTAATAGACTTATATTGGAGGAATTTGAGGTCAAATTTAGTTAGAAGCATGAGCCACTTAGCCATACGCTGATTTTGGCATGGTTTAGAGTGCATGTATTTGAGTGGGTCGATATTGGTGATGACATAGATTTTATAGTTAATAAATTAGTGATAGATTATGGTAGCCATGAAGGTAAAATATAAGAATATTTTCTTGGCATGTGTGTATCAAGTCTCATATTCTATAATCATATGACTAATATAGTATACAACTTGTTATTTTTGTTATTCATCTCAGTGAGCCAACATTTCCCTTAGAGAATGGCCAGTAGAAGAGATATATAGGTAAAAGGGGTGGTCAACCTTAGGAGGGGTTAGGACATGTGGTGACAAAAGGTACTATTTGAGAAAATAAAAGGCCTTTTGATAATCCCTATTTGATTTGAAAGAGACATTCTTCTTTAGAAGGTGATGGAAATGTCAGCATTGATTTGAAAGTTGGGAAATGAAATGGCAAATGGATTGGAAATTTTCTTTGTAGGCTATGGAGATGCTTAAGGTTGGCTAGAGGAGGCATGTCCAAAATTTCTCTAACTTTAGTAGGGTCTACTTTGATTCTATGAAAAGAGATGATAAAGCAAAGAATTTTTCCAGAAAGGATCTCAAAAATGCATTTCTTAGGATTCAGGCAGATGTGATAATGGACAAGGTGTTCAAAAAATATTATAAGAATAGTCAAGTGATTTTCTTGGAGTTTGGATTTCTCAAGAAGGTCATCCACATAGTCTTCTATAATCTTATGGATGATATCATGGAAAATATTAAGTCATGGCATATTGGTAGGTTGCACTAGTATTCTTTAACCTAAAAGGCATGCCTCTATAGTAGAAATTTCCCTAAGGGGTCGTAAAGTTAGTTTTATGTTGATCTTCAAGATCAATTAAGATCTGATTATAACTCAAAAACCCATCTTAAGAGATAACATCTTATGGCCAGTTGTAAGATCAATAAGATGGTTAATGCTAGGTAGAAGGAAGTCATCCTTAGGGTATGCAAGGTTAAGGTCATGAAATTCCACACAAATTCATAGACCCTCAGTGACTTTGGTGATAGGTACAATGTTCAAGACCCATTGGGGGTAGTTAATGGGTTGAATGAAGTTTACAAATAGGATATATTGAAGTTCTCTTTGATGAGAAGGGTTATGCAAGGATGCATGCATCAAAGTTTCTATTTAACAAGCTTGGCATCATATTGAGTAACTATACGATGGGTAGCGATGGTGGGGTTAATCCTAGGCATATCATTATAAGACCAAGTGAATGCTATGATGTAGCCTTGGAGGAAAGAGGAGAAATATTGAATTTCTTTGGTATTTAATTATTGGCCCAATTTGATAATGTGAGGGTTATCTAGAGTGCCCAGGTTGATATCGATGGTAGATTCATTCAACATAGTTGGGGCCTTAAAAGGAATAGATTTGTGGATAGAATAATCCTTCGCACTGAGGTAGGTAAGAATAGAATCATCATCTTTATGTAGATGGTGTTGATGGTGGAAGAGTCATTCTCTACCATTTTAGGATGTACAAGTGGAATGACTTTACTTTTACCACTATTGTGGTAGATGAGGTGGCCCAAACTTATAGTATTGATAAAAAAAATTAGGAGGGATGATATCAAGGTCTTCAGGTGGAGAAAGTGATTAGGTTGGCAAGGATGGGATATCTTCCTCTATGGTTATAATGGGTTTGGGTTAATTGGTGGATTATTGAGGTGGTTCATACCCAAGGCCAAATGACTCATGAGATTGAAAAGTTTTGAGATGGGGTAACTCATGAGGCCCTTGTTTATAGTGACCAAGGCTAAATCCTTTCTAAACATGTCTATGAAGATACAACTTAGCAAACTCTGGTTTGATAAGATAGGAAAAATTAGAGGTAAATGGTTGGATGCATGATGTAGTGGTAGGGGTTAGAAGTGGTTGATCAAATCCCCCATAAATGAAATTCATTTGATGGTTAGGGAGACCAGTGGGGGTGGTAGTTCTAATGTTAGGGTCATAGAAGGGTCATGTCTGAGTTTCCCATATTATTGGGAGGTAAAGAAGGAATCTAAGGATAAGAATCTATATTCTAAAAAATAAATATGTTAGAATGTGGTTGTCATGAGGCCTTCTATAGGAATCTGGAAAGAGGGGATAGATGAGCTAGTGGAAGCTTCATCAATATTAGGTGTTGAAATGTTATGGGTTTTGGTTAGTGAGGTTGTGTTTTTGGTAGATGGTTATGCAGTGGATAAAAGAGGAAGAAGGACATCATTTGGTTGATATGTCATATTGCAATATGTAAAAGGACTAGGGTCAGCTTGGATAGTCACAAATTTCCCTTGATGTTCAAACTTGACACATTGATGTAGGGTGGAAGGGACATAGCTCATGACACAAATTTGAGGACATCTAAGTAAAATGTTGTATTAAAACTCTCCTACCACATAAAAAAGTTAAGGAATAATACAAGGCCCTACATAGATGTGGAGGACAATTGTTCCCAAGGTGGTAGCCATAGTATCACTGAAAGAATGAATGACTGCTAGCATTCAGACATGATGTTTTTAGGTAACTACAGATTGTCATAATCATGAGAGGAGATAATATTGATGCTAGCTCTACCATTGATCATCACCCTTTTGATGTGGGTTTGATTGATTTATGTTGTAATGAAGAGGGGGCATCAAGATCCTCTGAATGAATATAAGGTATTTTTGAATTCTTTAAGGTGACAAGGTTGGAAGTCTGAAGGGTACCAACAAAAATGGCTAGAGATTGAGGATCATCAAGTTAGACCTTGATGGACTATAGACCCTCTATGAGTACTTGACGGTGATGGGGAGAGGTAGATATTAATTCATACAAGCTCATTTTTGTTATAGATTAGTGAATTTTCTTGAGGATAGCTTTTCAAATGGATATTTCATATGGGTTAGGGTATGGAGGGTTAGATGGGAGGTATCTAAGATAGACACCTTGGGTTTGTTTGAAGATGGAAAAATTTGAGTATTATTATCTTGGGAGTTTGAGGAGGGGTAATTACAAGGAATAGAAGCCTTAGTCTTCCCTTTATCCTTATATTGGGCCTTAGATCAAGTAATCATGCGAATATTGTGGATAAGGGGGTTCTCTAGATTAGATGGTTGCTTTGGTTCCTCCTCTTCACTTTTAGGTGAGATCAAAGATTAGATTGGTTGAGTCAATAGTTGGATTGGCAATGGGGATGAAGGAGGTTTATCTGATAATAGATCATCATCTTCAAATAAGTTGTGACTAAGTTCTTGGAGAGATTTACAGTTCTCAGTGTGATGTCTTGGTGTTATATGATATGCACATATCAAGTTATCATTAAACTAAGAGGGTTTAGTATGTGAAGAGTTAAAGGGTTTTATGGGTTGTAAGCTTAATGAATAACTATGTAATAACCACTAGAGGATGGTCAAGTAAGATTCAGCTAAAGGTGGTAAAGGTTTAGAAATTTGTTTTTAGGTGTGGAAGTAGAAGTTTGTGGGGAAATGGGTTTGGTAATAAGTGCCTTGGGTAAGGTGGTATACTTGGTTGATGGTTTTGGTTTGGGTAAGATGGTCGATGAGCTAGAGGTAGATGATGGTAAGGTAGGTAACTTAGGAATTATCAATGTAGTGGGGAAAGGTGATTTAGAAAGAAAGTATGAAGGTGTGACCAATAAAGGTGATGGGGTTTTGGTAAAAATGGTAGACTTTGTGTTTAAGGTAGGGGGATGGGGACCCAGAATGGAGGGAAAGGTTGAGGGAGGTAAAGTTTAGATTTTTGGGCCCTTTGGTGATTTTAACTCTTTGGTTGTTTTAGTTGTTGGTTTTGGAGGGGATTTTGTCACTTAAGTTGTCTTAGTGTGTTTAGGTGTTTGAGGCTCAATAAATTTGGAGGAGGTTTTGGTTGGTTGGGTAGATGTTTTAGTTGGTTTAGAAGGGATAGGTTGGTTTGCCAAAGAAGGGGTTAGATGTTCCATTTTGGTTCCCTTACCTTTATCTTGACCTCTGATAGAAGGTTTTGTAATTAGAGGTTAGCTGTATGGAGCCATCTTCTCTTGTGAGATAACTTCCAAGGAGGGGGTCGATGGTTCTGTGATAGGGGAGGTAGGTTTGATATCTTCCAATAGAGGTGTGGATATGGTTGCTTACTTTATTTGGGTGTCCAAAGGAATAGAAGATAGTCTTTTTTCTTTCTTTAGGGGAATGGGAAAATAAGTGGTTGAAGTAACATTTCCTTCATTAATGGATTCACTAGTAACCACATTAATAGTATGTGCTTATGAGATGAATCAGGTTTATTTTCATGATGAGGGGTAAAATGAGCATGATTAGGGAAAGGCTTATAGAATATGTTGAGGGCTTGGTTTGGTGGTGCATTAGGATTGTCCAATGTGAGCTCCCCCTTATCAATGAGGGATTGGACAAGGTATTTAAAGGTATTTCACCTATTGATGTCATGTCCTATGACTCAATGAAAAATGCAATGGTCATTCTCATTATATTAATTGGGCACAGGGCAAGAGCATCAAACTATTGGGGTGGTTTAATTGGTGAAAGTTGGATGATATTGGCTTTTAGTAACTTTTCCAAAATAGAAGGATAAGGCTCCCTAAGTGGAGTTAATGGCTTATGGTTATTCCAAGTTTGGTTCTTTTTTTTGTAGTTTGGATAGTTGAAGGGGTTAGAGGTTTGGTTCCTTAGGTTTTATTGGTTGGTAAATGGTGGAGGTGCAGTCTTGAGGATAATAGCATTGATGATGGCTTTGCTCTTGGAATTGGTATTGGTTGGGTTGTTTAGTTTGGAAGAAGAGGGCCCATTGGGTTTTTAAGTTGGATTCTTTTTCTTCAACATTAATCTTCCCTCATCAATGGTTTTGTTCTATAGTTTGTGAGGCATGGTAAAAAATTCATTGAATGTCCAAAAGCTTTGGACACACAATGTGGATGAAATGGGTTTTGCACATGTTTAAGTGAAGAACTCTATAAGCTCATGTTGAGGCAATGAAAAGGAAATTTGGTTGATTAGGCTCCTTTAATAAGCCATAAAATCAATAATAGATTCACCTTCAAATTATTGAATGGAGTAGAGGCCAATAATAGAAACTTTCTTAGATATATTGATCAAAAAGTGATCCAAAAAAGTTTGGGCTAGCTAGGCAAAGGAGAAGATGGAATGTTTTGGTATGGTACTATACCAATCTAGTGTTAGTCAAAATAAGGACATAGGAAAGGTATGAAGGAAAACATCATCATCATGGGAAATCAAGTAACATGAATGCCTAAATGATCTTAAATGTTGTTGGGGGTCCTCTTTTCTTTAAAATTTAGAGAATTTTGGTAATTCCCATTATGGAGGATATGGTCGAAGAGGGATAGATGGATGGATGGGTTTATTACAAATCTAGTCATAAGAGATAAGGTTATGTGATCCCAAGATGGATGACTCAAGGGTAGTCATTTTCTCCATTAACATCTTGACCAAGTCTGTTTGGGGTTGTTAGGTTGGATAAGTATATGACATATTTTTATGGGGCTAGGTGACATGGGAATAACTAGTGGATGGTTGGGATGATGTCACGTGTGTATATGAGGTCATGTAAGTTTGAGTGCAAGGTGAATGTATGTATACTTGTGTGTTAAGAATATATTGATAAGATTTCATGGGTATGTGTTGGAGGGTTGATGTTGGGGGTTTTAAGTATGGTATCAAAGTGATTAGTGGGTTAGTTGGTTAAAGGTGGGTAATGATCAAAGTGATTATAAGTGGAAGTGTTTGTGGTATGGAGAGTACCAAGTTCTGAAAGGGGTTGAGTGTGGTATATTAGTTAATTTAAAGGGAGTGGTATAAATAAGTGTGGAAGACACCTCACCAAAAAAAGGGATAAAAGTGGTAGGGGTAAAGTTGAACCAATGTTAGAGGTATTAGTTGGGGTAATAGGTGTTTGGGTGGTAGTAGATGGACCAATGGTAGAGGATGAATCTTGGCTAATATAAGGGTGGGATGATGCAACATTAACTATAAGGTGGTGTGGCATACCATAGGGTGGATCCATGGGAGGAACTAAAGGCATCACATTATGGTAGGCTAAGGTATTAAGATAGTGTTGTAAATCAACCATATTATTGTCTAGAAAGGAGTTAAAATATAAATCACCTTCAGTGACTATTGTAGGCATCATAGGTGGGGGAGAATGGTGTGGTAAAGCATGGGGTGATCTATCAATGTTTGAGATATAATCCATGGATGAGGATGAAGAAGAAGATGGTGGTAGGTTATTTTGGTGTTTCACTTGTTGTCTGGTTAAGACCATATGAGAAATTTATAAATGGATAATGAACCTCTTTCCTCACATAATGAGAAAAAAAATAAAAACCCAAATCAAACAAATCACACACTAAAAGTGAAATTAATCTTAGGATTTATTTTAAATCACTTTTCACTTATGCCTTAAAGAATGTGAAAGGGGAAATTGGCTTGTATGTTAGGTACTAGAAAAATTTTCTAAGGATGGTTTCAGGTTAAATTTTAGTGCTCAAATAATTTTCACTAGACTAGTTATGTGGATTGGTACTAGGGGTTTGCTCCCCTCACTTCATGATCCTATAGCCAGTGTGGGTATTTAGCCAATATATACCATTTATCTAGAGTTTATACTCTACTAGAGAATAGAGTGGGTCCTCCCCTTGGTGATGAAATCCAAGTGGGATCATTGAGTAGGGTAAGGTGATCCAAAGGGTGATGAAATCCCAATGGGTCTTGTCTCAAATAAGTTTTGATGTTTAATTTGTGTGTGTGGTCTGGTAGTGTAACATATGTGTGCTATGATTAATTCATAATGCATTTAAATAATCTAGGTGAGCTAATCATTAAGTAATACCATGAATGTACTCAGTTTTAACCCAAAATAAGAGTTTCGTGTCTTTTCATGAAAACAAGGAATAGCTAAAATTCACTTAAATGTAAGATGTAAAATGCAACCTATCCCTAGGATGAAAACTTTTTTCTCTTTTCTTTTTTTTTTGTAAAAGAAGAAAGGAAAGAAGTTTTTCTTTTTCAAAATTTATAAATAACAAAAATGAAAAAGCATTTAATTTTAACTAAATGCAACTATATTCCTAAAAACTATGAACCCATAATGGGTCCAACCGGGCGTGCCAAAATGTTTCTCTCAATTTTTTTGCTTTTCTTAATTTTTTTGAAAAGAAAGAAACTAGGAATAGGGTGTGTAGAAAAACCTGTTGAATGTGCATGCATTGAATCCAGATGATTGTGAAGAGATCATATTTGGATTTGGAGTATTATCTAAAAATAATAAAACACTAAAATAAACTTTTTTTTAGACAAGTAGATGGGTGGATTGCCTAGCATGAGCTAGATCCTAGAGCGAAAGCTTTCTAGGAGGCTGCCAATCCACTGGCTTTAAACACTTAAGTTTGATTAATAACAATTATATAATTTTCATTAAATGGAATAAAAATTAAACTTATTACAATAAATAATATCAAATCAATTAAGGAAATTAAATTCTTTGCTAAGATGACCAAAATGAAGCAATTAGTTGGGATAATGCTAATGCTGAAAATTGGTCTAGTCAAAATGGTGGTTTCTAATTTGGTAAAATAGAAAGGGTCAAAGGGATAGTGTAGTTATGTTTGTTAAATGGTTAAGGATGCACATAGAAAAAGATATATATGGATAAATTGAGAAAATATGACAAAGGAATAATATGGTAAATGGGGTGAAGGTGGAAAGGGGTAAAAGAAGGTAAATGAGATGAAGATAACAAAGAGGGTAAGGGGATAAAGGGATAGAGGGAAAAGAGAAAAGGGGAGGTTAAGGGATGAGATTTTGAGGTCAATAAATAAGACGCCAAATGGAAGAAATGAATTGAAATCAAATAACTAAAATATACAAAAGAAAAGATTACCTTCTAAGCTTGAAGAAGAGTGTTGATGTTGATGATGGTTGATGAAGATGGAATTCTACAGTAATTCCTACAAAGCTTCATTACATTGAATTATTTTTCTTCCAAGATGATGATTGATTTTATAATGATGATGACCTCCATCATGATAACCTTATTCATTAAATTGCAACAAAATATTGATAACCAAAGACTAACTTCTAACTTAACCTTTGGTGAAGGAGAGGGTGGGGTATTTAGAGCATTTGATGTTGGGAAACATGAAAAAAGATTAGAATAGTGAAATATGGCACCATTTTTCATGTGGTGGGATGAAAGGTCCAAGATGAGGTTGTGTAATATTCCATTTGGGTTGAGAAGTCTTCTTTTTTTACCATAAGTCCAACTTTGAATGGGGAATTATGCACATGGGTTTGAATGAGGATTAAAGACTTCTCCCCATCATTTTTTGATTTAAAAAAAGCACTTAAATGGGTGGAACACAAAATGTGGCACCATTTTCCATGTGGTGGATGAAAATTACAACATGAGGTTGGTGGGGATTCCCATTTGGGTTGGAGAGTCTCTAGTTGAGGCTAAGAAGTCAAAAATGGGTGCCCTTTATCCTTCCCAAAGTCTTAAAGAGGTAGGTATCTATTTCAAAGTATAATTTCATGTGGGAAGATAAAATATATGTTTAATGATGACCCATTAAGGGGAAATTTGCCACATTTCAAGGGAGAAAATTTGTGATGCTAAAATAAGGTCATTAAGCACTTTAGGAAATAGTCTCAAGTGGTGTATGGTGTCCCACATCAAACCATGTCACTTTCCATGTCACATGTCATGTCACATTCCATGTCACTTTGCCATGTCACTAGTGATATCACTTGCCATGTCATCATGAATAGTGATAGTGGGTCCCACAGTGAATTGTGATGTGAATATTAATTTTGAGTAGTACTTTTAAATAGTGATTTTGAACAATATTATGTGACTAGAAGAATAGTGATTTGCTTAGGTTAAGAGGGGTTTGTTAAGGCTTAAAAAGGTTTAGGAGGTCTCAAGGTATTTAGTCATCAAAAAATGCAAGTGTGTAGTTTTCTAATGTCTACACTCCCCTCCACTCAATTCATTTCCCCCCCTTGATAGACAAATTGTGATTCCAAATATGTTTTCCCTTCTTTAATTCCTTATTCATTTCTTAAAAACATACTAGCACTACTTTGTTTCAATTTTATCTATCCTTATATCAAAACAACATATTTGAGTAACTATGGATTTCTTCTTTATTTACACTGTGATTTACATTTATAGACTTACTTTACTTTCTTTTTACCATTTGTCATTATTAAACTATCTTACTATTACAAACACCTAATTTTGTACTCTTTTTCTAGTGAGTGTGGTTGGCTTGTTTCTTCTCACTCATTAATGTTGGTTTCTCTTTCTATGCACTTTTTCCATTATTGAGTAAGAATTGGATTGTTATTGCTGACTCATTAATGTTGTTTTACCATTTTGTTTCTTCTTTTACCATTTATTTATTTTGTTTTACCATTCTATTTGACATGTATCTTTGGTTTGAATTGGTGAGTTTGCCTTTCTTTCTTAAGGATAGCTTGTTTGATTTTTTTAGTCTTTGGTAGCCTTGGCTTTTTGGTTACCTAATTTACTATTGTTTTTGACTTGGTATTTTGGTCTAACATAACACTTGTCACCCCATCTTGCCAAATTTCCCAAGTATGTCATATCCTCATAACACCATCTATCTTGGCTTTTCTTGCATTTTTTTTTTTTTTTTAATCTTTACTTTTATATTCTTGGGCTTGTCAAAAGTAGTTTATGTGCCGTACAAAATCAAAACTAACAACACAACATACAACCATCCTATGATAAAAGTAAGTCAAGGTACACATTACATTTACTTTTTTAGTTATTTACTTTTTTAAATTAGTTTCCCTTTTCATTCATTTACTTTTTAGTTATTTACTTTTCAATCATTTACTTTTAGTTATTTTTTTTTTAAAATACTACAACTTTTTTTTAGCGTCAACATTATGTGTGTCCTTATGTTTTTTCTTGAAACACCATCCCCTATTACACCTTAGTGACACATGATGATTTTCAATTGGGGAATATGTATACACATAATATTTTTAAATATTTTATCAAATAATGATGCTTTACATCTTGTAGGAACCCATTGAGACTCAATCTATCTAAGCTCATGCCCTAAAGGGTGCACTAGGAAAGGGGTGGATAGACCTTTGGTGCTCCATAGGATTGTTTTCCTTTATTACCACATTATTACCAATCCAACTAGTTCCCAAAACCATTCCCTAAGATATTTTTCCTCCCTTGAATATTCCTCCAGTCTTTTCCTCTTTCCATCCCTCCTTTTCTTGACTTAACCCCCTTTTATTCAATCAATTGTACTAGATCGAATGGGTTGACCCAGTACAATTTATGGGTATTTTTCATTTTCTTAGCTTGTTAGCCTTTCAACTAACCTATCTTAGACCTAGTAAATTATCCCCAAAAACATAATGGGTCAACTGGGTTAACCTTATATAGCCAAAATTTATGGGAGGATTTAGGGAAAGATCCACATATATATACAAGATCATTTTGACAATTATTCATATGTGTAATCAAGAGTTATTATTCACTCTCACTTATTCACAATTTACCCTTCCAAAATTCTACTTGAGGAGACTTAACTTAGGTTTATTATTTGGAGAGTCTAGTATTGTAGATAATTCTTAGATGCTTTGGCCTTTCTTAGTGATCCTTAAAAACCACAAAAACCTTTTGTGAAGCCCCATTGGCCAAGGGAGAGATTGAGTCTCTATGGGTTCATATTTAGGTAAGTATATTCTAACTTTGTTCTCATCTCTTTTAGTAGATTGAAGTAGCATAATTAATGACTCAAATAATACTATATTTCATAATTTTATTTATTAGGTTGTTACTCATAATTAATTTAATTAAAGTTACCTATACATATTTGTTTTATCATTCCTAACCCCCACTTTGTGCCACAAACTTTGGTGTCCACTAGAATAGATTTTACTTTTTTTTTATTATAATAAGTGAATGTTTTAAACTTTAGGACTCCATTAGGATTATTGCATGATTATGTTAAACTGTATGCTTTGGAACCCTTTATATCATGATATTTTTTGTCAAGTGATCCTCTAATTAGGTCTAGCAGATCCCCATATTGGTCATGTTCTTGCTTAACAAGTGTATCCGCAATCAAAAATGTAGGTATGCTCTATCTTCTCTGAGATAGGATTGATTTATAGACATGATGCATTTTTTATTGCATACAATCTCCTATTATGTCTGATCATGAGAGTTTGTAACAACTTCCAACGTGACATTCATAGGAGGGTCAAACATTCTACCACCATGCCCATCATAGGAGGGATTGATGTTCTTCTAACATGAATATGTTATTCACAAAAAACTATTTTACTATGTCACAATATTATTAATAACTTTAATCAAAATTTGAAACATCTAGGTTGAGGAGGAACATAACCTCTCCAAGTTAATTAATCATGGGAAAGAACATGGGAAAGACTGGACATATCTCATTAAGGGATGTTCTTTCCCATGATTAATTAAGGCACATGGTAGCTCTCACAGATTTTTGATGTTACTTCCAAGAATTTCTTACCTCCTTTCCCACTTGATATTAGTACTAAGGTAATTCATGTAATATATTCCAATCAACCACTATACATTATAAATGTTGATTTTAAGATCTTCAAGTCAGATGAAAATAAGTTTCATCCAATAGGATTAAAGTCTAGCCACATAAAATAGATGCTAAGTCAACAAATGTGGAAAAAAATTCAATCAAATACTTATTATGGGTTTAAGAATGTTTAAATCTGATTAGTGATATAAACATGTTTGGCATACTTTATTTCCTTCATTGGCCCTATTTTTATTCCTACACACTCGATACACAAATCAAATTCCTATAACCTAATAGTTGAAGCTATAGAATTTAATCAAAATATGCAATTTAAATCAATTTAACCATATCCAATCCTTCATGTAATATCAACATACACATAGATAATTTCACATGATTCAATGCATAAATAATTGTCATTTCATAAGCTTAGAAGCAATGTTTCAACATGATTTAAGTTAATTCATCTCATAGACAATCAAATTTCATAAATAGACATTTCATAAAGATATGTAAGCATCATAATTTCATAAGTAATCCAAAACATGATTGATAATAATTCTTTCTCATGGTTCCCAACACATGAAAATCCTTCATAAGTCCTTACATGCTTTATCAGGATGTGATTAAACTACATAATTCAATAATCATAACATATAAGTCATTATTTAATAGTCATCCTTGTCAAAGATAAACATGATGCAAAACAAGGCCTTACAACTCCTTTCAAGAGTCTTGTTATAATGGCACATACATTGTATATTACACATAGTTAATATAATATGTGTTTATTTATGAATATCTCTCTCTTATTTAAATATGTTATGTTGATGGTTTCTATATTTAATATACATGGGATATGTTTTCATATTAATATGGCCCACTTGTCTAAATTTGGTTATTTTTATAGTAATTCTTACCCCATATTAGTCTATATCTATCCTTTTACCTTCCATATGCCTTCAATGTTTACTCATTTTATATTTTTAGCCTTATAAAAATTATTTAAGAGAGTTTTACACAGTTGCTAAGTGTTTATCTATCTTAGGATGGATTTATCAATAATAGATCCATTTTTTAATCTACCCCTTGAGAATTTGGCATCACTAAATTTGTCCCCTTATTATTTGTGGTTCCTTCTACATTGGCCTAATTTCCTACACATTTGATTTCACATATTACTATTTTCCATAGTCGATCATTATTTGTGTCATGTCCAAAATAATTTTATATATACAAATGATTCCTAATCATTTAATAAGTATGATCAAACATAGAAACTTATCTATAATCCAAATAGAGCCTTCAACTTGCATATTTATGACTACACTTATGTTTTGATACTTTAAGTCTTATTCAATATATTGTGATGTCATCCATTTTTACCAACGGAGGGTTAGGTGAATGTTTGTGTAGTTTCATCATCTCTAATGGGGAAGATTTTATTCAAACCCTTGATCAACATTCCTTTTAAACTATGTAATACCTATGTGGGTAATTATTATAAAATATAGGATATGTAGCTACAAATCCCTTAAGGTTACTTAACCCAAATAATTATATCTCTTCTCATGTGCATGTGTTATGGTGAATTAGGTCAAGATAATAAGAATACATCATTTTATACATTCTACCCACTAATTGAGTGAAGTGAAAATACATGATTGTACAACATTATTAGGTGAATATATATATATATATATATATATATATATATATATATATATATATATATATGCATAATACTAAAAACACATAAAATTAACATTTAACTAAAATTATACACTTGTGACAACTCTTTTACACACTTCACTCTAGACCTATCTTATGGCCCCTTTTGATCACTTTTGACCACCTTGCACACTCTTTTAAGATGATTGACCCTTGAATGAACTTATACATATCCTTATCAAATTTATACATATTTTAGGATCTACTTAACCACATGTTAAAATTACCCATTAGACAGGAATGCCATAGGGGAAAGGAGTGAACTAATCTAGTGTCCTTCCCTCATCTCCTTTTTTCCCACCAAATAGCATATAATTTTCTAAATTCAAAGCTATAATAAGGTTGAAACATATTTTTAATGATCCTAATTTAAAGGAATTTCAATTATATGACTATATAAACACTTTTTAAACCATTTTTCATAGAAGAGGATTCCACACTAAAAAACCATAATCAAACTTTCACATTAAGATCAGACTACCTATTTCTCCCAATTTTGATTTCATACAACCCTAATAGCCTAGATCTCAAGTATTAATACATTTTACATGTCATAAATCATGTTTAAGGCATTTAATCACATAAATATTATGAAAAAATATATAGTATATTAAACCAATTATTCACACACCATTGTAGCATGGAATAACTATATGAAGTTTGATCCCTCTTTGGAGTATTGGTATGTAGGTAGCACTCAACACATGGTGTGTTTAGGTCTCAACAAAAAAAAAAAACACTTAACCCTTTTAACTATTAACTTATTTTGATATTCACATGTCAAATAACTAAGGTTTTGAATGAAAATTGGTCCAATAGTGTTCTCTGCAAGTGATCATAAAATCATGCACCATAAACATGGTTTGTAAATGAAGGCACAAAGAACCCAAAAACCCTAATTTTCTCACTAAAATTAGACAAGAGTGCCCTAGGTTGTACAAGATTTTCACCCCTCTAGTGTCCTATTCTTAGTGCTATTTTCTAATCCTATATCTAATTATAGAATCTTGATTCTAGTCACTAGACCTTTCTACACAATAAAAATCAAACTTTGGTTCCTCTTGGAGATATAGTTTCTATCTATGTCTTTCTTCTCTCATTACACTTTTCTATTTTTAGTATGTTTCTAGAAAACATTAGTTTCAAATTAGTGAATGTTATCATTATTATATTTATTCTCCTAATTTTTCTTAGTAGTGTTATCATTTAGGGTTTTCACACAAATCCCAAATTTGATAAAACATATTGGTAAATCCACTTTTTATTGAAAATGGCAAGCCCTAGTTTTCCCTAGGGTTTAAAATTCAATTATTATTTTATTATCATTTTTGAGTGTTTTATATCATTCCTATGCCTCTCTTTTCTTGTTATCATTTTACTATTTGTAAAATTTAACATGGTAAAGAAAGAATCTCCTCCTAACCCTCAAGGTTGTGATATCTACTTTACTTTGAACCATTTCCATGCTATCACTATCCTAAGAGGCATGATATCCCATACTATAGTTCCAAATGAATACAACCAACCTATCCTTACATAAATGCCTCCACCTTCCACATTTCCTCTTCAACGTGTATGTATGCATGTTCAATCTGAATCACCTAGTGTTTGTGTTTGTGAGGATTTAAAGGATCATATAATCAATATGAGAAATTTAATAGAATATTTGTAAAATAAAAATTAGTTTTTAGTGAAAATATCACGTTGTTGGAACATCATATTACATGTGCAAAGAAACAAGAATATGCTAGTATCAATCATATATGTCCATCTCCATCTAAAAATGTTGAACGTAATAATATTTAATATCAAAATAAGAAAATAAAACATAATAAATATATAATTAGTGATTTAAAATATATAAAAATGGAAAATAATATTTTTAGTGAGATTCTAAGGGAATTGATTATAAATAATTTGATCAAACTACCTCCTTTAGACATTCTAAGGAGATCAAAATACTATTATGAATATCATAGAATGCATGGGCATCATACCGATCATTTTTTAGTTTTGAAAGATAAAATAAAAAAGAGAATTGGAAGTAGTTATCCTATAATTGATAAATCACTTAATAAACACACTCATCTTATGATTATATATCCCAAAGAACAAGTGATAAAATAAGAATTAGTACAAAAATTGTTACCAAAGGACAACTCAAAGCAAGAAAATATTCTAAAGGCACAATTAGAGAAATAAAAAATTAAAAAATATAATTTATAGAAATTAATATCATAAAAAGAACAATATGATAAAGATAAATTATAAATAGAACAATTAGAAAACATGGGCTATAATAAGAAAAAGTGAAATTACTACAAGATAATTTGTCAAATTAAATTCAAGACAAGAAGAAAACATTCTTAAAATGGGATTTATAATAAAATAAATTAAAAACCATGAAATACCTATAAAATATATAGTTTTATATTTGGTCACCAAAGGGGGAAATCCATGCCTTTCCTCATATCAAGACCCTTTCACTAACACTACTCACCTAGATGGCAAACAATTACTAGATGTCAAGGTTAAGGAATATCAATAAATCAATTTTTTTCTATGGAATTTATTACATATCTTGGGAATAATAATCAACACTTGGATATATATATATATATATATATATATATGTTTTTAATTAAATTAAAAGTATATTTTTTTCAAAAGAGTGATATCCTATTTTTTGAGTTATTTCAAATTCAAGTGCCTACAATGTTTTGCTTGGACGATCATGGTTAAAATTAATAGGAGTAATGATTGATAACAATAAAGGTTGCATATAATTTGATCATGAATGCAAGGTCACATCCTTCTCCAAAGAAGGCGAATATTTAGATATAAAGCAATAGAAATCAAGCATATTTTCAACTAACATACACATAGATACAAGTAATGGCATATCTCTTAAGGCACCTAACATAATACACATTGAAAATGAGAAATAAAAAAGGTCAATACCATAGTATGGATTAATTCCTTATTCATATCAAGATATAATAGAAGACAAGTTTGGCATTTCACATGTTTAAAATCTAGATGATGACTATGACAATCCAAGTTGGTATGTTCCTATGATATTTATTACATTGAATAAAAATATGGAAATGCTACACAACCTACATATTTGCATGATACTCTTCATTTGAAAGAGATTACCATACCTTTCTTCAATACATGATATATTGATGGTGACACTCTTAAGGGAGTCATCATTTAGTATATTTCTTTATATTTATTAGTTCATATATATGAAAATATACAAAAATATTAAAATATTATAAAAAATACAAAAATTAAGACTTGTGCATGCTTATATGTATTTTTTTGCACATAATTTTAGTTTTGAACAATATTATATAAAAATTTTAGCTAGTTTTATATCATACATGCTTCAATACTATACATGAGTGATTTTAGATTACATAAAACATTATTTTTAGATTTACTTGCAGGCACTTTCATTGTTACACACTCAAAAAATACATTTAGATAGGAGCACTATGCTGGATAGGAGCACATTGGTCTAGTGTACTTTACCACACTATTGTCTCAGTGAGATAAGACTCTCAGTACTTAGTTCTAGAATTCACACAAGCTTCTTACAACATATACATTCACCAGCTAACTCACTAAGGGCATGGTATACATAGGTTTTATCCTTCTTTACCCACATTATCTTATTCACATCTTAGTGCTTTACATTGTATTACATCTTATGATATATCTCACTCACTAAAATTATTATATACTACTTTTATCTTAGTTATTGATTATACTTAGATTACAACTCAGCTCTTGTTGATCATAATACATAATCATGCATGTTTTCTTGTATTAATTTATTAGCTACATATATTGTATGCATATTCCTATTTAATTTGGGGACATTTGAATATGTCATTACTACATGTCTTTAAGCCTTTACATCTCTGATTTTATGTGTGTGAATACAATTGAACATGTCCTTGTGTGTGTCATCATTCCATGTGTGGACATTTCAACATGCCCTTCTCTATGGCTCTAAGCTTCTATTATTTTCATGTATGCATGTGAGGGAATTTAGACATACTTTTGTATGTCTTATTTTTGAGTGAGTGAAATTTGAACATGTCCCTTATTTGTGGCCACTTGGCCTTCTATTATGTGTTTTGTATGTCACATGCATGTACTCTTTGATTATGTGTGTCATCACCATGACATTTTTATTGTTTATTTACTTAGATTTAGATGCAATAATAGAGATAATGCACTCAAACCCATATAATTCCATTATGTACATAATAAATTCCTCCCTAATTAATTCCATTTAACTTTATACATTGAGTTGCTCAATTATTTATGTGTTTCATTATCACATACATATGGACACACTTCTTATGAATGCTTATTTTCATATGCATAATAAATTATTACTATGCTTAGTCTACATACACAATGATGCCATGTTTTTACATAATGTAATTATTACTCAAATTTACATTGTTTTACATCATAACAACCTAATACATAACCTTTTATTTTCATTTAATTTCTTGTGAAGACTCAAAAACTCACCTCAAAAGAGGTGGCATTCATAGAGGTTTGTCTTAGATACTTGATCTTCCCAGATTAGTATACATACATGATTTAATGGTGATCACACAATTGGTACAACTATAGGCATAAAAAATACATAAAAATCCACTTTGGATAGGAGCACCACATCTTATAAGATAACACTACTCTAGTGTCCTTTCTAACATTGTTGTCTAAATACCTAAAACATAGGCATTTGTAGATTTTCTTATAACCTCATTTTACTCATATCAGTTCTCAATAGTCTCAATTTTTAGTATTATTTAGAATTACATAATTTATCTTAGATTTTCTTAGTTTGGGGGATATCATGCATGAGATGTTGTTCTAGTTTGACACATAGGTTTATTCTTAGAATCATGATTGTTTTACTCACTCTTAGAGTCTCTATGTACTATATATTAGTTTAGGGCATGTGTGCAACACATTGCTTCTTCATTGCTCAATTTCGCACTAATTTATAAATGAAATGATGATTCAACTCATTCTTCACACTATATACACCATATCTATATTATACTCAATATTTTCACCATTTTACACCCATTTTGCACCAGAATTGAAACTTATTCCATATGAAGTTGTTGTTTCACTATTTGCACTAGTATCTCCTCTAGTTTTTGCACCTAAAATATCTATTAAGATCCATACATGGATTCTAAATTAATTCATTACTCTGGATTATGATTATGGATTCAAACACACATTGATTTCTTGAACATGCCCACTTATTGATGAAGATTAGGGCATGCACATTCCAATCCAAGATTTAAAATGTTAATACAAACACACAACATACCATAGTCACTAGTTTTCACACTAATTTTTAAACCATAAAAACATAATGGTTCACATACTAAATCAAGTGTATTCATTACTTGTCACTCTCTAGTTTCTTATATTTCACTTTTTAATTATTTATATTAAGTAAAGACTGATATTACATATGTTTCATTATAGGTTTACATGGAGCACAGTTCAAAATTATGGCCTAACTCTAAGACTCCTTTTCACATTTAATTTTAGGTACACACTCTTTTTCCTTTTGATATAATACTTTATATTTTTGAAATTTATGGAATAAAATGGGGGAAAATGTAGATACGTAAAATCAACATTTAGCTGAAACCGTGTACTTGTGGCCCTTTTGATCACTTTCAACCACATTACACACTCTTATAAGCTGATATATGACCCCTAAATGAACTTATACCTATATGTATAAACCTTTTAGGCCCTACCTAACCCTCATCATGGTAAAAATATCCATTGGATAATATTTCACTACTCTAGTGTCTTTCCCCCTCTCTTGTATTCCCACTAAATAATGATTAATTTTCTAAATTAAAATCTATAGGAAGGTCAGCCCATTTCCCTAATGATCCCCATTCAAAGGTTTTCAATGATATGACTATATAAACACTTTTTAAGACATTTTTAATAAAAGAGGCTTCTGCACTATAAAACACCATAAACACACTTGCACACTAAGAATTTAATACTTATTTTTATTAATTCTAATTGTGTACAACACTAATAGCCCAGATCTCAAGTCTAGATACATTTTATAGGTCATAAGTCATAGTTGAGGAATCTAATCACATTAATATTTCATTAGAATCTATCATATTTCACCAATTATTCATACACCACCATAGAATAGGATAAATACATGAATTTTGATCCCTCTTTGGCATATTGGTATGTTGGCAACACTCAACACATGGGGTATTGAGGTCTCACACTATAAACACTAGAAAACTACACCAACTATTCTAGAAGTTGCAACACACCCCTTTTGAAACCTTATCCCCCTTTTGGTTAGAACATTTCTTAACCCCCTTAAAAACCCATTTACCCTTACCCACATTTAGCTAGATTATTTAATTAATTAAGATAATAAACTTATATTTACACCTCACCTTGAGACTGAGTCTATGACTAACATACCACCAAATTGACATAATACCATTTCTTACCCTAACATTTAAGTCCTAACCTCCTAAGATCATTTCTTGCCCTAAGGTTTACTCCCTAGAATATTTTTACCCATGTGACCACACTCTACTATACTAACTCGACCCATTTCTAATGGTCTTAATTGACAAAAATAGGTGAAAAACACTATTTTTGGCATGTTGAACCTATTATACCTTAACCAACACTAGTCATCCCTTGACTAATGCCATTTGACCAAGACCAAAATTGATTACTTAAGATTGCCCATGACCTTTGCTCATGAGGTTAAACAAGTTGAGTTTGAGTATATGCAATAATTTTCTTATGAACTTATGCATGAACTAGAGAATCAGAGTCTTCTCAAAATCATAAAGGAGATACATCATTGATAAAATAAAGGTTATATAACCATTATAGTACTCAGATTCTCCTAGGTCTCCATCCACATTCTCTTGACCTACCACTTACTTATAGGGAAACACTACTACATTAGATAAGTAATTTTTTGTTATTTAATCAATTTTAATATTTAATATCTTAGTATTTGTTACTTTAGTATCTTCATACCTTCTTGATAGCCTCTACTAACTATGTTGAAGTTTTGCACTTCAACACCCCCTTACCATCTAACACCCATCAACCTTCTACACTCTTTTGAGCCTAAAAACTTTATTTGGACATTCTTGAGCTTCATTCCCACCCTTACAAGCATATCCCAAAATTTTATTAGCCCAATAATTCTTTATAACTCTCCTAAAATCCAATCTTTATACTAAAGTTAAAAACTATATTTTCACATAGTGCCCATTGTCAATTCTACTTGACTGACATCGATCCACATAACACCAACATTGGGCTCTGTGTAAAATATTCTCCTTAAAAAACAAGCTAAAAATCACCATTTCAACCCATCAAAATTTCTATTTATCAATCCCTATCATAAAACAATATTTATCCACAACAACCCAACTCGACTATTATCACCTTAGAGTTCATTCTATGCAAATTAGCTTAGTTTGTTTAAAAAAGAATCAGGTATTCTCAAAGTATTTTATCATTTATTTAAGGTAATTTTTTCTTCATTTACTTAATCATTTATTATCACCATCATTTTGACTTAACTTGTTTTAACAAGTGGGTTGACAACCATTATAGGAAGTTTCATACTTGTAAGAGCTAGCATTTGTTAGGCAACCCACTTGCCAGCTATTCTAATCCAAACTGTGTTGAAATATTATTAATTTACATGTCATTCCTCCCTAGTAAAAGAGAAGTACTCATGACATCTATATCAATAGATTGTATAACCACATCTAGGTTCATTTAAACCTTCCCCCTTTCTTTAGTTTTACTTGTTTTCAGAAATAAAAGAAAATGACCTAAAAATCTAGTGAAACAATTTGGCATGCCTATTGGGACCCCTAATTTATCTTGGGTTCATATTTGTTTTAGGACATTTAGAATTACATTCGTAAATAAATCATCTAGTTTTTTTTTTGAGGTTAAATGATTTTCATTGCATTTATTCATTTCTAAAATCACAATTACTTGTTTTCCTTAATTTTAAATTGAAAAGGCAAAATCTCTTGTTCTTTCTCTATCTCCAAAAGTGAAAAGAAATTTTTATTATTTTATTTCTTTCTAAAATCTGAAAGGCAATCACCCTAGGATTAGGACTTGCACTATCATCTTGCACTTAGGTTGAATTTAGAAGTTTTGTATTCATTAAAAGAAATTATAACTTTCTTTTAGGATTAAAATCTACCTTGCATACATTGATTTATTATTTACTTAAGTCACATAGAATAATTAATTAGGTAAATCAATCATGTAGAAATCACTTCTTTTCACACACATAAAAAATAACTTACACAATTATCTCATCAAAAAATTGACATAAGGGAACTGACTAAGATTTCATCACCTAGTTCTAACCTTCATCCTGGCTATCCTACATGGATTTCACCACCAAGGGGAGAACCAACTTAGTACACTAACTAAGTATAAACTTTGGATATTAAGTATATAGTGGAAAATCACCTAATGCCCTTAAACTATGATGTGTGAAGTGAGGGGTTAGGCCTCAATACCAAGACATGTACCTATTCCAAAATAGAAACTTTTGAGCCTAAATAAACTTGAAACCATCCATAGACTACTTCGTATAGTACCCATTTCAATAGCCAAGTGGAGTCTCATGATTATAAACTTAAGGCATAATCTCAAAGCAAGATTAAAATAACCTTAGGATCTAACATACTTTTAGTGTGTGTGTGTGTGTTTCTAACTATTTTTGCCTTTCACATTCAAAAGATGAAAGAAACTAAGATAATGGTCAAGGGTTAGATGATACCCAGATGAAGTTTGTGCACCGTATCCAGATGATTGAAGGGACTCCTCTTTGGCTGTGGAGGATGACACTTGTAGAAGAAAGAGACTCAAACACAAAGATTGTTAGATAGAGATAAGGTGGACTGCCAAGTAAAAGCTCAATCCCAGAAGTGCAAAGACTTCCTTGAGGGATGATAGTCCACTAGTTGATAAAATAATGTTAGATAAAGATAAATAATGAAAGACTAAGCAAAAGAAATAGAGACAATGTGTACCTATTTTTGTTGTTGGTCTTCCATAGTCACTAACGCCGGTTAGTCTGCCATCATTGATTGGTTAAATTTGCCAACATCGTTAGTTTTCCAAATCAGTAGGGGAAATGGTCGATGTCAATCAGGGCAATGGCCTTGGATGGGTTTCTGGTCTACCTATGATCAATAGAATGGACTGGGATGTCTGTGGGAGCTTGTGCAGGTTTACAGAGTAATAGATAAGGTCTTAGGAGGGACAAGGGGTAGAGGGTAGGTTATCCAAAGGGAGTAGGGATATGGGGAAGGCCTCTCAGCCTCTCTAGGAAGAAACTCAGGCTTGGTCTGGTCTACAGTACTTAGAACTAATAAAAAGAGAACTAATTACTGATGCTTTCTAAACTACTAAAATGAAAGGGCAAAAAAAATACTTTGCTTTGATATGCTGAAGGAGTGTAGAAGACTTGTTCCTGATGTGGCTAATGTACCTATAATGTCTTTAACCCAAAGTCTAGAGCTATTTTTGTAGAGTGCCTGTAGCCTATGATGCTTAGTGTGTGTCTGGGAGAGAGAGAGAGAAGTTGGATTCAAAGGAAGAAAGTTAGCATTCGGCTCTGTGATTGATTGATTCAATGTTGTGATTTTATCATCCCAGGGGAAGAGAATTCACCTTCGAGTTATTTTAAGTGACTGACATCGGCGATCTTGCTGGCGTTGGCCGATTGGTAATCGACGTCAGTGGCTAAAAGATGGGAAAAAGGCTATTTTTAGCCTTCTACCCATTCCTCCATCTACCAAGTTCAGTGATCATGGTTAAATGGTGAAAGGCAGGTTTAATAGGCATGAGAGGTTAGTGGGAGGGTTGAAATAGGTCATAAATTGGTCATAGGGTGATGGGAGGCATCCAAGGGGAGGTATCCAAGGTGGGGTGTGTCAAAGGTGATGTGTCATGGGTGAGGTGTTATTAATTTAAAATAAGTTATTATTTTAAATTAATAAGTGTGTGGGTTAGGAATGTGTTAGAAGTGGACCAAGGGGACCAAGGGGGGAGTCGACTAAGGAGTAGACACAATTTTGGTGTTTACATTTGCCCCTTTTTGTCTTGTTGGTTGTTCTGGATGAACTGCAAGACAAAAATAGGAGGAAGTTCCCCAGGTATGGGATGAGGTCTTTTTTGTCCTGTTGGTTGTTTTGATGAATTACAAGACAAAAATGAATGTAGGTTACCCTAATTATGAGATGAGGTATTCCCCCTCAAAGTGAGAGTCAAGGGAAGGGAACCTGAAATTAGGTGCCAATTTGATAGATAGTGGATGGATATGGTGAAGTTTGAGTGTGAACGCTACAAAAGTTGAGATTGCGCGTATACCACTTCACGAGATGGTCAGGTCAAGTTGTCACAGGTCAAGGGTCAAAGAGTGCTAAAATTGATATAACTAGTTCCCAACATTTAGTCATAGCTGATTGGGTTATTCGATCTAAGCTGTAGCTCCAATGGGCATCATGTTGCAAGTATCTTGGGCTCAGGAAGTGCTCTTGGAAAACACAAAAATGTCACAAGTAGTGGGGATCAACTTGCTCATGATCCAATACTTGTGAGGGTTATAATATGGTGTGTGGAAAATTTTGCTATCTATTCATGAAGTAGCCTACATACAATCAAAACAACTAAGGCAAAGTGGTCTCGAAAATGGTCATGGTCTGAGGAGTTAGTCTTTATCTCTAAGGTTGTTGGTTGAGTCGAGTTGAGATAGTTGGTCCATTAGATGGACAGAAGAAGGAATGGCTGAGCTAACCTCGAAAGACCCTATGTCAATTGAGTGCTACCTACGTAGCCCCTGTTTGAAGGGCCTCAAGCCAATGTAGTGCTCCCTAAAAGGGAGGAAGAGGGTTGGATATGGATGTGGGTTGGACAAGGTTAACTCATGGTTAAAGGTTGAATGGTTTGTCCATCGAGTAGACAAACAAATGGATGTGGCTGAGCTAACCCCAGAAGATGTCATGTCATCTAAGTACTACCTACATAGCTCCTATTTGAAGGGCCTCAGACCAATGTAGTTTAGACTGGTTGATAGGTTGGTTTGGTTAGGTTATAAATGATGAAGGCATGATGATGTTATAGCCTTTTCCATATTGTGTGATGGTGTATTCTGTAACATTGGTTGAGTGGTCTTTTATCCCTAGAAATTTTCCATATTAGTGATGGATGGATGCTAAAAATGAAATGAGTATATTTATGCTTCAGCAAGTAATGGTTTATGCTTAACATAAATTGGGTGGTCGATAGTTTCCATGTGTATTGTTGTCCATAGAAACTAGTGTGAATCGGCTATGTCATGTTAGAAGTCTAAAAATGTTTGGGTTGGTTTGGTTTGGTTGAGAAAATGATTTGGTTGTATTTGGATTATTTGTGACCAAGATGTAGGAAGGGAAGTAAAAGGCGCATTGCTCTTTCATTGACAAGGACCATAGTGATAGCATAGATAGGGGGTTTTTAGAAATAAAGCCCCATTCATGCGTTACGTCATTGACCATTGGTTGTGTTAGAGAAGTAATCGAATCACTTTGACATAAAAATGAGCTTGAAATCCCTTGAGTAGGTGATGTGATATGTTAGGATAGGGTAACCCCTTTTATTAGGGATAACTTTGCCCCTTTTTATAGGAGACCCTGAGAACGACTATAAGTCAAGTCCATGACCTTTTTTTTTGGGGGGGGGTAGACTGATCGATGCGGGAAGTCTACATGGGGATGTCATTTTGTTTTGTGGTCATTTGTGAAGCTAATCGATGTAGGAAGCTTCTAAGAGAGTGCTATTTGTAGCAAGATTTGGGTATAGCCATCCTTTGAGGGATTGGTCTATATTTTGCTTTATATATTTTTGAGGGCTTTGAATAGCTATCCTTCAAGGGAGTAATCTATTAGCTATAGCAATGATGATGTAGCTGTCCTTCGAGGGAGCAGTTTGCATTTATAGTTTATGGCTTTTTGATATTTTGACATCCTAATTTATTTTTGATAGGATTTGTAGTCATAGACAAGACTATAGAAGCTTAAGGGCTCCCTTTTATTAGGATAAAGCATTCATGCTTTGTAAAAGGGTTACATAGTGTTTGCTTTAGGGAAATAGGGTTAAAATAAATAGGGATTAAGATGATAGGGGTTGCTCAAGGGACGAGCTCAAGTTAAATATCAAGTGAATGAGTACTTGATTAATAGTAGAATGGTCACAAATGCAAGGCATTAAGAGGTTTAGGTTTTGGTCAGCCTTTAAGAGAAGATAGATGATAAGTCCCTAATCCATACTTGTGCATTATGATGTAAGATCTGAGCTAATTACTAGCAAACTTGCCTCATTTGCTTCTTTCCAAATTGGTCACATGTTAAAGATGATTAAGAAGTTGGTTGATGTTTGGTCGATGCTTGGTTGATTGATGTTTGGTCAAGGCTTGGTTAATGTTTGGTCAAGGCTTGGTCGAGGCTTGGTCGATGCTTGGTTCATGCTCGATCGATGCTTGGTCGAGGCTTGATCGAGGCTTGGTCGATGCTTGGTCGAGGCTTGGTCGGTGCTTGGTCGAGGCTTGGTCGATGCTTGGTCGAGGCTTGGTCGGTGCTTCGTTGAGGCTTGATCGGTGCTTGAATGATGCTTGGTCGAGGCTTGGTTGGTTGATATTTGGTTGAGGTCGTGATAGTCAGGAAAGAGTCAAATTCCCCCAGTTATTTGTGATAGGGACAAGGTTTGGCACCCATTGTAGATAATCAATGCGCTGAATAAATAGGATGAAGAGAAGATGATGAAACTTCTCTTTGATAGGGAGCGTGATGCAAGAATGCATCCTACGAAGCTTTTTGCTTGATGGGCTTTAGTTTAAGAGGGTGAGATCCTGATCTTCTAGGTTGGAGTTTGGAATCTCAAAATTAGAGAGGGTGATGGAGGCAATGGTTGGTAATGATTGGACTAAGGCAGCTAGTGGTTGGGAGTCTTCAGGTTGGACCTCCACTGCCTGTAAGGCTTTGATTAAGGCTTGTTGATGTTGGGGAGAGCTTTGAATGAGGTCATACAAAGATGTCTTCATAGGGGTTTGGTGAAGTTGTTTCACCATGGGGTCACGAATTGGTTTCAAAAAATTTGGTCGAGATGTGCCCAAAATTGAAATCTTGGGTTTTGATGGTTGAGGAGGCTTGACAAATGGATATGTTTGGGGGGAAAAAACCTTCCCCTTCCCTTTATCCTTCATAGTTTGTGATCTAGTGGCCACATTGATGGTGTTAATTTCAAATAATGGGGTTGAAGGTGGTAGAGAGACCCCAGTCTGATGATGGGATTTTGATTTAGGTGATGAGGTTTGAGATGCATGGGATGGTGTCGATGGTTTGTTGAAAGGGTGGTCAAAAAGATCCTTAATGAAAGAGGTGTCCTTTTTTAGGTGTTGATGAATGACAACTTTAAGAGCATAGCAACACTCAGTGTCATGTCCAGGTGTGTGATGATATGCACAAAATTTAGTGTCATCGAACCAAGATGGTTTTGGTTTGAGAGTTGATGAGTGTGATAGCGAAGAGGTTTGGGAGACATTAGACAGTGTTAGAGATTTGTCGACAATATCCTCAATAAGAGGGGTGTCTTTCTCAAAGTATTGGTGAATAACAACCTTAAGGGCACAACAATTTTTAGTGTCATGCCCAAGTGTGCGATGATACACACAAATTTTAGTGTTGTCGAACTAAGATGGTTTTGGTCTGAGAGGTTGGTATGGCTTAATAGGTAGAAGAGATATGTTAGAGTATTGTAACAATTGGTGTAATAACAAGGTATAATAACTTGCTAATGGGTCTGCACGTTGTGTTGCAGTAAAAATTGACAACTTCTGTTTAGACATTGTTGAGGGAGTGTTTCATACCATCCTTTTATTTGGCAGTGTGGCCAAACACGTAGATGACACTTTTGTGGTAGGAGGCATTGGATGTTTTGAAGGAGGTATGTTTTTTTAGGTGTTGGTAGTAATGGGGTGATTTGCCTCTGTGAAGTGTTGGATGTTTTGGAGGAGGTATGTTTTTGTTAGGTGTTGGTAGTAATGGAGATGATTTGTTTTTGTTGGGTGTTAGAGTAGGAAGTACTCCTATTAAGGTGGATGGGTGCAGGCCTAAAATGGAGGGCAATGATGATGGTGGAGGAAAAGTTTGCCAATGTGGTTTAGTAGCCTTCTTTAGTTGGGTGTGAGGACTACTATCGTGTGGGGTAAGGTTCAAGTCTACCCTCACCGGATCTTCTTCAACCGAAGTAGGTGAGGTGGCGAGTTCCTCTCTCGGTGGGGAAGGGATTGGAGATTGTGGCTCTTTGAGAGGGAAAATCATAGGGATGGTGATGGCTTCAGCGTGTGGTTGAGGTGTGGGAAAAGTATGATCCCCCATTGATGATAGGAAGGATGAGGGCGAGGCTAGTGGCATCAGTATGGTCAAAGTGTCCTCCAATATAAGAGAGGTCGATGGAGAACTAATAGGAGAAGAAGGTTCTTCCACCTAAGATAGACAAATAGGTTGATTAACCTCTCTAGACTATGAGAGAGGTTGGTCAGGCATAAGAAGAGAGACTGTATTGACTGTGCATATATTACACTCTTGGGAGTCATCGGCCATGGTCTGCACGTTGTTTTGGCTAGGGGGATGGTTAGGAAAAGGTTATCTAAAGATGTTGATGTTTTGGTTAGGTGGTGTGTTTGGGTTATCCAAAACAAGATCCCCCTTGTCTATCATGTCTTGGACAATGTTCTTAAAGGTTTTATAGTTGTTTATGTCATGGCCTTTGACATGGTGATAATGACAAAAGTCATTTTCCCTGTACCAGGTAGGGATAGCTTTTGAGGGGTCAAATTGAGGTGGTCAAATTTGAGGGAGATTGAGGACCCCCTATTTGATGAGTTTATCCAAAATGGAAGCATATGATTCTCTTATAGGAGTATACTAACGCTGTATATACCATTATTGGAATTATTTGGTGATGTTTTGAGATGTGGAAGGTTCGGATTGGTTGGTTGTTGTCGAAGATGATGGCCTAAGGACCACAACATTTGCCAATCCTTTGGACTTGATGTTGGAAGAAGAAGGTTGGGAAGAAGGGTCATTTGACTTTGCATTAGGGTTTTTACTATGCAATCTAACCTTGTTCTCTTTAATAGCACAGAGTTCAAGCTTCCTAGCCATGGTGAAAGCTTCATCAAATGTGTGAAATGTTTGGACCTACAAAGTAGATGAAATATGTTTGGCACACGCTTGTGAAAAGAGCTCAATGAGCTCGAGTTGAGGTAAAGAAAAGGAGAGTTGGTTGATTAAGCCTCTCCAATGGGAAACAAAATTGGCTACTGATTCATCATCAAACTGTCTGATGGAGTATAGGTCTGTGATTGAAACCTTTTTGGTGATATTGATAGAAAAGTGGTCAAGGAAAAGTTGAGCCAGTTGGGTGAATGTGAAAAGGGAGTGACTGGTAATAGAGCTATACCAATCAAGGGTAGCACCAGAAAGTGACATGGGGAATGTGCATAGAAATAATGCATCATCATGTGTTATGAGATAACAAGCATGTCTGAATGCTCGTAGATGTTGTTGTGGGTCTTCCTTACTCTAGAAGTGAGTAAACTTGGGAAGTTCCCACTGACTGGGATATGGCCAGATTGGGACTGAGGGATGAATGGGTTCATTAAAAATTTGGTCATATGAAAGGACATTTCTTGAACCTAAAACTGAGGTCTCAAGATTAGACATTTTGTCCATCAACATCTTGATTAGATCAGTTGATGGATTTATAGGTAGGGTGCCCCTTAGGTTGTAAGGCACTTGGAAGGAGTTAGGAGGGGGTGTATGATGTAGTTGGTTGCACTTGTATAGGAACAACATATTGGTAACTAGTCATAGGGACTGATGCTGAAGGTCAAGGGTGGTTGTGTCATGAAGCTAGAAAGGCACAAATTGGCTTGATGTCACTACAGGTGGTTGAATGGTGGCACTGGTAAAAGGATAGGTAGTCACTCCCACATTTATAGGCACAAGAGTGTGTGGAGTTGAGACATTCAAGTTCTAAAAATGTGATGAACTTGGTTGAATTGAAGAGTCTCACATTTGTCTCTTAGCAAGATAGTGTTGGAGAGCCTTGACATTATGGTCAAGGAATCTCTCAAAATTTTGATCCCCTTCGGGAACAATAGGAGATTGATTGAGAGTTGACTAGATAGGAGAATATTCAGTGTTTGAAGTACACTCCATTAGGGGACTTGATATGAAAGGCAAAGGTGGGAGTGGTTTTTGCCTTGCGTGGTCAACAAGAGTTTTGGTTTGACTACGTGTCAAAACCATCCAAGGCAAAAAGGGGGGTTTAGGTTCCAGAAAACTATGTTTTTTTCAATTTTAGAAACATATAATGTGTGTCTAACAACAAGAAAGTTGGGTTTTAAGCTTGCTATTTTGGAAGAAGGATTGTGATAGTGACCGATGTCGGTAGAAAAATTGATGTCAGTGAAGAAAGTGGCCGACGTCGGCAAAAAAACTGATGTCAGTTACTGTGAATTTCTAGAAACTTCAAAAAACTAAAAGTTTTTAGAAGAAATAAGAAAGTCTAAGTTGTTCTTGAAGCTCAGAATGCGACCTCACCAGCTCAAAAAACCAAATCGAGATAGAAAAATAGATGAAGACAAGCAAACCCCTAAATGTTAAATTCCTAAGAATAAGTTTTAGAGTCTTGTTGGCTTATGCCTTAGAAGAGTGTGTTTGGGAAGTTGGCTTTTAGAACGGGTCCTAGAAGAAGCAGTCTAAGGTTGGTTTCAGGTTAGTTTTGGTGCTCAAAATTCTATATTAGGTTCTGTATGTGGCCTGGTGCTAAGGATCAAGCTCCCCTCACTTCACAAGCCCAGAGATAAGCTGGGTCACTTAGCTAGTATATACTTCCCCTAGAGTTTATACTCTGCCAGAGAACAGAGTGGGCTCTCCCCTTGGTAGTGAAGTCCAAGTAGGATTACTAGGAAGGGTAAGGTATCCGCTAGGTGATGAAATCCTAGTCGAACCTTGTCTCAGATATGTTTAGATGTTTGATTTGTGATAGTGGTCTAGTCGTGTAACATAAGTGCACTATGATTTATTCATAATGCGGTTTTTAATTACTAGATGTGAGAGCTAAGTATGCATTCAAGCAAAAATGAAATGCAAAAGATTTTAAGCCTGAATCAAAATGTTTTGTTCAGATGAAAACAAGTTGAGAAAAGGTTAAGAGTATGAAATTCACTACTCTAAGATGCAAGAAGGAAAGGTGACAAGAATAAAAAGAAATACTCCTTTTAACTTTGTGCTTATGGTTTCATTTCAAGATAAAGAGATAGAAGAAAAGGATGCAAGGAGAGATCTAACACACCTATATGAATAGTTTGCTTTTAGAAGAAAAAGTATGAACCCAAGGAAAACTCCTAGGGTCCCACCGGGTGTGCCAGAATGTTTCTAACTATTTTTCGCTTTTCACATTTAAAAGATGAAAGAAACTAAGATAATGGTCAGGGGTTAGATGATACCCAGATGAAGTTTGCGCACCGTATCTAGATGATTGAAGGGACTCCTCTTTGGCTATGGAGGATACACCTGTAGAAGAAAGAGACTCAAACACATAGATTGTTAGATAGAGATAAGGTGGACTACCAAGCAAAAGATTGGTCCCAAAAGTGCAAAGACTTCCTTGAGGGATGACAGTCCACTAGTTGATAAAATAATGTTGGATAAAGATAAATAATGAAAGACTAAGCAAAAGAAATAGAGATAATGCATACCTGTATTTTGGTATTGGTCTTCCACAGTCACTAACGTCGGTTAGTCTACCATCATCAGTTGGTTAAAGTTTTTGACATCGGTTAGTCTGCCAATGTCGGTAGGGGCAATGGTCGATGTCGGTCAGGGCAATGGCCTTGGATGGGTTTTTGGTCTGCCTGTGATCAATAAAATGGACTGGGATGTCTGTGGGAGCTTGTGGAGGTTTGTAGAGCAATAGATAGGGTCATAGGAGGGACAAGGGGTAGAGGATAGGTTGTAAAAAGAGAGTAGGGATATGGGGAAGGCCTCTCAGCCTCTCTGAGAAGAAAGTTAGGCTTGGTCTGGTCTATAGTACTTAGAACTAGTAAAAAGAGAACTAATTACTGATGCTTTCTAAACTACTGAAATGAAAGGGTAGAAGAAATACTTAGCTTTGATATGATAAAGGAGTGTAGAAGACTTGTTGTTGATGCGGTTGATGTACCTATAATGTCTTTAACCCAAAGTCTGGAGCTATTTCTGTAGAGTGCCTGTAGCCTGTGATGCTTGGTGTGTGTCTGGGAGAGAGAGAGAGAGAGAGAGAGAGAGAGAGAGAGAGAGAGAGAGAGAGAGAGAGAGAGAGAGAGAGAGAGAGAGAGAGAGAGAGAGAGAGAGAGAGAGAGAGAGAGAGAGAGAGAGAGAAGTTGGATTCAAAGGAAGAAAGTTAGCATTCGGCTCTATGATTGATTGATTTAATGCTGTGATTTTAGCATCCTAGGGGAAGAAAATTTGCCTTTGGGTTGTTTTAAGTGACCGACATCGGTGATCCTGCCGGCATCGGCCAACTAGTAACTGACGTCGACGACTAGAAGATGGGAAAAAGGCTATTTTTAGCCTTCTGCCCATTCCTCCATCTACCGAGTTCAGTGATCATGGTTAAACGGTCAAAGGCAGGTTTAATAGGCATGAGAGGTTAGTGAGAGGGTTGAAATCGGTCATAAATTGGTCATAGGGTGATGGGAGGCATCCAAGGGGAGGTATCCAAGGTGGGGTGTGTCAAAGGTGATGTGTCATGGGTGAGGTGTTATTAATTTAAAATAAGTTATTATTTTAAATTAATAAGTGTGTGGGTTAAGAATGTGTTAGAAGTGGACCAAGGGGACTAAGGGGGGGAGTCGACTAAGGAGTAGACACAATTTTGGTGTCTACAGTGTGATCTTGTTAACTTTTTCTTCTTTTCTCTCTTTTTGGGTTAGTGAGTTTGATTCCATCAACTTATAAATTTCCACCACTTTATTGCATTATATTGACACAACAACAAGCCAAAAACTAAGCCATATAGAATAATCCTCACCACCAACCTTATTATTCTTATTCATCCATGGAACACACTCCAAATGTGGAGAGATATCCAAACCATTTTAGGAATCCTAATGCTCCCCATATTATTCTTGAGGGGACATGGACTTCATAAACCTCCTTGAAAACAACTCAATTTCCATCCAACATTACTTTACCATAATTTCCAATTATGCTTCTACTTTGATTCATCTAATTAAACCCCCTAATGACATGCATACTTACCTTATGGGTGAGACTTAAGTTGTAACCATTGACACTACCCAATCTATGGTAAGTCAAGCCTCATCTTCTACAAGCAACCCATCTACTAGTGTTTCCTAAAACCAAGCTTCTCTTACCCCACCAATAATTACCCAATCACTTTCAACTTCTACCAACCCCATAACCAACACTTCATAAATGAGGTCAACTCAACCAATGATAACTCAAATAACACTTAGTATTGGGATTTGATCTATTAGTGTGGTTTCCTTAACCTTTATCACCAAAAACACAACATCATCTACACCATTTCAAAACTTAGTAGCTTTATACCATCCACTCTTACACCTATAATTACACAGGTAGCCACACACCTTCAACAACCAAACCCAACCATGCCCATGTCTTCAAAATTATCCACTACACCTAATCAATGATATGTCATAAAAAAATAAGGATATATACCTCCCATATCATCTCAAACTTTCATTACTAACTATCAATATGTGGCATCCACTCAACCTTCAAACATGCAATACATTACATCATCATAACCACAACAACACATACCCTACAACTATGCATGTGCACTACAAACTAACCTCATCAAGATGTTAATGGATAAAATGATACATTTAGAGACATCTATTTTTTGAGCTCACAACCTTTTATCCTATGACCAAATTTTTAATGAACCTATTCACCCTTTTGTACTGATTCATCCTTACCCTACTTAATGGGAACTTCCTAAATTCACAAAATTCTAAATTAAGGAATATCCCCAACAAAATTTAAGATCATTTATGCATGCATGCTATCTCATTGCCAATGATGATGTTATTTTACTTCAAACCTTCCCCATGTATTTATTAGGACATATGTTGGATTGGTATAGTGCCATTACTAGGCACTCCCTCTTTTCCTTCACCCAACTTGCACAAATTTTCTTAGATCAATTCTATATAAACATTTTTGAGAAAGTGTCCATAACCAAATTTTATTATATTCTCCAATTCAAGGAAAAATACATCATGGATTTTGTTGCTCGGTGAAGGGGATTAATCAACCAAATTTCCTTCTCCCTATTAGTGTAGGTTTTTATTTTTCCCTATTTTTTAATTAGGGAAATTGTATTTCTTGTGCTTACATGGAGTTTTCCTACATTTGTGGGATAGGCTAGCTTATGTGGAGATGTGTGTCATAGATATGTCATAGGTGTCATAAGAATGTCATAAGTAACTCCCTCGATGGGAGTTACTTATCTATTCTTAGCACCTTGTCACCACCTTTCATGGAGGAGTTACAGTCTATTCTTGGGGTGCCTTGGCCACCTTTTGTGGAGGAGTTACTTGCATGCTCTCCTATATGTATTCTTCACTTTGGCCATCTCATGTTAATCAAATTTTGGTTTTCTCCATTTTGTCTTGTGCAATTTATGTTCTTGTATAATTTCAAATTGCTTTAGCATCTATGTGGTGTGCACTTGCTTCATCTCGTGTGATCACGTCTCCATTGCATTTGCATTATCTGAATTCTGGCAACAACTCTGATATGGTATCGGAGCCACTCTGGTAATCGTCTGTCTAGTTATGTTGTTAGTTTATTATAAAATTCTTACTTTGTTTCCTTAGTAGTTTTTTTGTTTAACTCTGTTGCATTTGAGAGTTTTGGTAGAGTTTTTTGAAAACTCATGCAAATCCATATGGAAACTTGTTAAAAAAATTGCTTCTGAGTTAAAATTTGCCAAGACATCTTCAAGATTTGTTGTGTCTTTAGAAAAGGTAGTAGAATTCCTTTTCTTTTGGTCATTCTACAGGAAAAGATAGATCTCTACAATTGGTTTCTATTCTTGGATGCCACTTTCAGTGTGGGGCATCTGGTATGATGAGGTGTGCAACTCTAGCTTGAGGAAAGGGGTGAGGAATACTAGTCTAGGCACTACCCACTCATAACTGCAACCTTGACAACACATGCTAGCTATGCTTACCCTGCAGATAGCGGCGTAGGAAGACAGTGACGCCAAGCCAACTTTGGGGTTGCCAGTCACGGCCTAGCTTCACTGTGATGTTTGTTTGGGAGGAGGAAGATGTGGGCACTGCTGCCATGGTGGTAGTGATCAGATGACTCTGCTGACCTTGCCACCCTTCAGACTTAGCTGACCTTTTTTTGTTTACAATGCCATCAGACAGCCACACCAAGCATCAGTCACAATGTCTAGCATATGTTTTCTTAAAAATGGTGCTCCTTTTTTTGGTTTCCAACACCCCATTTGGTGGGCCCACCCTCTCTTGCTGATTGGTAAATTTGATTTTAATAATTTTCTAATTTAAAATCACATTTGAATTTAGCATTCAAAAAAAGGCAGTTTAGAGTTTTTTTTTTTTAAACTTGTATCTTCAATCCACGAAGACAAAGGGTGAGGCCCAGGTTGGCAGGAGGCCAATTCCCCCTCACAAAGACCTCCTTTGGATTCCTCACTCCATGCCAAATCTAATGAGTGGTTGTAAGGCCACTTTCTCTCTCAAAATAGACATTTTTAAAATGTTTTAGTGCTTTTTTTGCAAAAACACTAGTTTACGAGAAAATTGAACCTTTAATATCTTGCAAATGATAGCTCAGATTCGGGTGAAATTTTTTGTAAAAGTGTTTGTAATTCAATTCTCCATAGTGTAGACTTGTTATTTGTCAAAAATACACTAGTTTATAAAGTGCCTAAAATTTGAGTCTCTTGGGACGCATTTTTGGCTGAGTCTGACGTCCTGTTTGCTTATAGTCTTGCACTGATTGCTCTAAGACACATTATCAGCTGAGCCTAATGTATTTTGAGTGTGCAATTACATATTTGGTGGGGGTGCTCAATATTTTTTTTTTGGGAGGGGTGTGATTTCTTTTCATAACTTGCAAATCTTTGCTTTCATTCTCATTTTTGCATAATTTCACAACTTGCAATCAACACAACTTCACCTAAATTCAGCTTAAAATGGATTATTTTCAACTTAAACCCCTAACACCCTTCAAATATCATGAATAGAAGGTTAAAATGTCAATCATTCTTAGAAGCAAAGGGTTGTATAGGATCATCATGGGTACCAAAGTAGAACCCAACACTGATGACGAAAAGGTCAAGTGTTACAATCGTAGTGATGAAGCCTGTGGATTACTGAGCTTGTCTATGTCTCCAGAACTTCTCTTTTATTTAGAAACTTTGAAGACTCAAAAAGACATATGGGACACCTTAGAACTCTTATTTGGGAAGCTTGATGAGATGAGAGGACATGAGCTTGAAAACGAACTCATAAGTCTAAGTCCTAGCAACTTTGACACCCTATAGGACTTCTTCACTAAGTTTAAGGCCCTTAGATTGAAATTGAAAGAATGTGGGATAGAGAATAAAGATGATCAGCTCATCCTTTCTATTCTTTCAAAGTTAGGTCCAAGCTATTCAATCTTTGTCTCCACTTTCCATGCCACAAAAAGTGCCATTGGCACTACATGGAAAATGCCTTCTTTAGATTCATTCATTTTCGACTTGACTAGGGAGCAAGATAAGCTAATTCAAATGGGCACAATGAATTCTACTCAACCCCAAGATTTGATAGATGTAAATGGTAAGGATAAGACTTCAATAAAGGACAAGAAGAAAAAGAACAAGGACCAAGACCAGGAGAAGAAGAAAGAAAACAACAATCCTACCAAAAACAACACTGAGTCTTCCTCTTCCAATGCTAAATTTAAGAAGGAGAAGGTTAAGTGTGCCTATTGTAAAAACAAGGCATGATGAACACAAATGCATGAAGAAACAAATAGATCACCTAACTCATCTTCTAGAGAAGCACAACATAGGTGTTCCTAAGTCTATCAAGAAGAATTCATCTACCCAAGATTCTACCAAGGTAAAAGGCAAGGGTAAGGAGAAAGAAAAGGGCAAGGCCCTTTTAGCAATTACAACTTCTACAACATCATGGATTATTGATTCGGGTGCTTCTCACCACATGGGCTCTTCACTAGTTGAGTTTTCATCTTAAGATCCTTGTAGCATGACTTTAATTAGTTTGGGTGTTGACACATCAATTTCTATTGTAGGGAGAGGGTAAGTTGAAATGGAAGGAGGGACATTCAATAATGTTCTAAGTGTTCCTTCTCTTTCAACCAATCTTTTATCAGTGTACCAAATCACTCACATTGGTTAGGGCATGAGAGTTGAGTTTTCACCAAATTTAGTGGCTATTAGGGAGTTGCATAATGATACTACAGTGGTAGTGGGTAGGGTAGATCACCAAGCAAGGTTATACACCTTCTCACATTTTGCATCAAATTCTTCTCCAATAGCATTGCTGACTCATTCAAATGAAGTTAGTAAATTATGGCATGGCCAGTTCGGCCACCTTAACTTCCATTACCTTGAACAACTTTGTAAAAATGACATGGTCATTGGCTTGCCTCGTGTCCAATTCTCAAAATAACTTTGTGAGGGGTACTCCCTTGGGAAGCATCCTAAAGCAAACTTTGACAAAGGCAAAGCTTGGAGGGCTTCACAACCTTTAGAGTTAGTCCATAGTGATGTATCGGGACCCTTTCCCAAACCATCTTTCATAAGGGCCAAGTACATCCTCACTTTCATTGATGATTTCTCTAGGTACACTTGGATATATTTTCTCAAAAAAAAGTCTGAAGTGTTTGAAAATTTTCTAGACTTTAAGTCTCTTGTTGAGAAATAGAGTGAGAAATCCATCAAGGTTCTTCTAACTAATAATGAAGGGGAGTATGTCAGCAATAGGTTTGAGTAGTTTTGCACCACATAGGGGATTGATTTGTAGCGCACAGTCACTTACAGTCCTTCACAAAATGGGGTTGCAAAACACAAAAATAGGTTCTTGAAAGAGATGGGTAATTATATGATTCACTCTAAATCCTTAACACCACAGTATTGGGCTAAAGCCATCAATTATGCTTGCTACATTCAAAATAGGGTTCCTCATAAAGCTTTGAAAGGGATAACACCCTTTGAAGCTTGGCATAAAAGAAAACATGATGTTGAGCACCTTAGGGTTTTTGGATCCCCAACCATGGCCTACATTTTGAAGAAGAAATGCAAAGCTATGAAATGTCAATCCAAGCCTTGCATCTTTATAGGATATCTAGATGGTATTAAGGGGTATCACCTTCTAGATCCAGTCACTCATGAGTTTTTCATTGAGAGAAGTGTCCATTTTTAGGAGAGTCCTAGAGACTCAACACTTGACACTTCCTCTCCCTCATTAGATGTACTTCTTCATGATGATTCTTCATCAGATTTAGATTAGCCACAATAGGTTCTTGAGGAAGAGACATCTTCTTCTTCTTTGAGTTTAGATAGTGAAGACAATGATGCAGAGTCATCCACCTCTAGTCAGTTAGAGGATGAGTTAGCACTTGACTCACCCACTTCCAGATCACTTTGGGCTAGACAGACACTTGAGATTGATGGCACCTGGGCAGGAGATCTCACAGATGATAGACATACTAGGGGGATTTTTAGAGATATCCACATGCCTTCTTTGCTTCAATTTTAGATTCACACACTTTTTGAGAGGCATCAGGGGTATTTGAGTGGGATAATGTTATGAAGGAAGAATAACCTTGCTTAATCAAAAATCACACTTGGGACTTGACTTCACTTCCTAAGGGAAGAAAGATGGTTTGATGTAGGTGGATATATCAGACCAAGTTTTCAGTAGATGGGTTGGTTGATAAGTACAAGGCACAATTGGTTGCTAAGGGTTTCTCACAGGTGGCAGGCATTAATTACTTAGAGACCTTTACACCCATTACAAAGATGACTTCTATCTGACTCACCTTGGCTATTGCTGCAACACATGGTTGGGATGTGCACCAGATGGATGTGAAGAGTGCCTTTTTTCACGAAGACATAGAGGAGGAGATCTACATGGAGCAGCCACCAGGATTTGTTCAAGATTCTTCCTTAGTATGCAAACTTAGGAAATATATCTATGGCCTCAAATAGGCACCTCAAGCATGGTATGCCAAGATGGATTCCTTCCTTCTCACAGTGGGTTTCACTAGGTGCCATTCTGATCCCATTGTCTACTTATTGTGGCAGGATGATTCGCTCCTAATTTTGGTTCTATATGTTGGTGACCTTTTGATCACTAAGAGCTCTTCATCAACTATTGCAGTGGTGAAGGCATCTCTCCAAGATATATTTGACATGATAGACTTGGTTTTATTGCACTACTTCCTTGGCATCGAGATCTCACAGTCAGATTCAAGGATTTTTCTTGCATAACCTAAGTATGCTCTTGACTTATTGGCTTAGTTTCACATGGCTGATTGCAAGCCATCTATGACTCCCTTTCTATTAGGATTCAAGCTTGAGGCTGACTATTCTTCACCATTGGTTGATTCCACTTAGTATCAAAAACTTGTTGGTAGTCTCATCTACTTGACTCACACCAGGATTGACATATCATATACAGTAGGACTTGTCTCTAGATTTATGCAAGAACCTCATGAGATGCATTAGAAAGCAGCTAAGAGGATCTTGCATTACATATAGGGTTCACATAGATACGAGAGTCACTACAAATTTGGCATAGAGGTTGACTTGGTTGGATATATAGATTCAGACTAGGCTGGTGATTCATAGACTCACAAGTCCACTTTTGGTTATAGTTTCTCTCTAGGTTCTGGTCCTATTTGTTGGTCTAGCAAGAAGCAAAATGTTATTGCTATATCATCCACAGAGGTAGAGTACATGGGAGCTATTAATTTAGTTACTGAGGATATTTGGCTTTAGGGGATACTTTTTGAGTTTGGCATTCCTATTAGGCAGCCCACCAAAATTTATGGCGACAACCAAAGTACCATTTAGATTTGTAGGAATCCAGTTTAGCACCAGCAGACCAAGCACATAGAGATTCACATGCATTTCATTCAGGAGCTTATTCATAGTTAGGTCATTGACTTGATATTTTACCAGTCTTTAGAGTAGGTTGCAGACATCTTCACCAAACCTTTCATTGAGAGCAAGTTCATTCATCTACATGCTCTTCTTGGGGTACAGTCCACATCTGTAGTAGCATCATCTTTGGGGGGGCTCACTAGCCTCTTCCTTTCTTTTATGTCTCTCTTTTGGGGGAGAGTTTTTTCTTAAGGGTTTTCTCCTTTTCTCTATCTTATGGGAGATTGCATTTGTACATGGGTACCTCATCAGGCCTAGTTGTCAAGACCCATTTTATATTTCCACACTGCCCACCTAAGCTGTGCTTATGGGGGGGTATTAGTGTAGGTTTTTATTTTTCCCTATTTTTTAATTAGAGAAATTATATTTCTTGTGCTTACATGGAGTTTTCCTACATTTGTGGGATAGGCTAGCTTATGTGGAGATGTGTGTCATAGATATGTCATAGGTGTCATAAGAATGTATGAGTAACTCCCTTGATGGGAGTTACTTCTCTATTCTTAGCACCTTGTCACCACCTTTCATGGAGGAGTTACAATATATTCTTGGGATGCCTTGGCCACCTTTTGTGGGGGAGCTACTTACATGCTCTCCTATATGTATTCTTCACTTTGGCCATCTCATGTTAATTAGATTTTGGTTTTCTCCATTTTGTCTTGTGTAATTTATCTTCTTATATAATTTCAAATTACTTTAGCATCTATGTGGTGTGCACTTGCTTCATCTCATGTGATCACATCTCCATTGCATTCGTATTATCTAGATTCTGGCAATAACTCCAATACTCCCTTCCTCAATTAGAATTGATTGAAATTTTCTCTCAGGCATGTGCTAAACACATTTCATCTAGATTACACATTCACACATTTCATACCTTTTATGACACACTTACCATGGCAAGGAAATTAGAAATCTAAGCAATTGAAGAAGGCAAACTAAAGCTTAAGAATAAGCATGTCAACTTTAAATCTATCAAAGCTTCCTCCAAACCTTCAAACCACCCCAAGACCAAAGGATCAACCAATGCAATTGTCCTTAATATGGATCCTCCTTTGATGTTAAACCATTAAAATCCATCCACATATTCAAATCAAAACAAAAATCCAAAATCACAAAGCTTCTTTATTCAAAAGTAATACACTCCACTAGGGGAGTCCTATGCTTCAGTTTTGAATAAATTATTGAAATCATCCATAATCTAACTTCCACCAATTAACCCCCTAAGAAAATTGACTCATCTCATCCCATACCAATTTGGTATAAGGATAACAAGTTCTATAGTTACCACCTCATCATTGGACACAATGTTGATGTATGTAAGACCTTTAAGAGCATAATTCAAGACTTGATTAATAAAGGCAAACTTGTAATGGATAATCCAAATGCAGCTCCAAATCAAGCTCTTGACATCTTCCATTAACCATTTCCAAACCACCTACCTTCTTAAAATAATCATCATATAAATGTATAAACTTCTCATAACCATGAGGTTCATACTATAAAAATTTTATTTAATGAACTTACAATTGAAGAACCCATGACCCAACCATGCCTATTACACTTCTTGATTTGGTGTAACCAACACAAACTACCTCACCTACTTCACTTACATCTATAGTGGAGTCACCCATCCTTCCATTTATCACCCACAAGTAATATGAAATCATAACTAATCTACTTCCCTAAATATTAGAACCACCCATCCTTCCTTCAAAAATATCAAATAAGGAAGATGTCATCAGACATATTCCAATTGCCTTAATAGTGGAACCACCCATCATTCCCTTAAAATTATTTATAAAAGAAGAGGAAACCATAACCATACCACTTTCTCAACCACTTAGTATCCCTTTATAAATCCATACTAAGGAGGCCAAGTCCACATATAAACCATTTTCAAGAATGGTTCAAAATCTTGAATTCTTATCACAACCAAACCTTGATCGATCTACATTTTGGCACCGTCTTAGACTTCCCTACCCTAAAAAGAAGGATCCAACAAAACCATTAACCACCCAACCTTCAAACTCAAAAAAAATAACTAACCTCACCCCAACCAAACCAATAAACTCATCTACATATCAACCTTTAACCAAATCAACCAACCCAATTCCATTAAAAATAAACAAAACTAATCCAACTATCCAACTCAAACATATCAAGAACTTGGGTGTTTTTCCAACCCAAAAAATAACCCATCCAAGCTTAAAATTAGATTAACACCATAAACCCAACCTAAATACTAACAAATTGAATCAAGGAGGAAGATCAAACCACATAGGACTCAAAAGCCTAAAACCATTTCACCTCCCATCTCAACTTCACCCTCCATCCTAGGTCCATACCCCTTAATCTATTTTAGGACCTCACCCTTCTAATTTGTTGAAGAATACAAACCCTCCAACAAAGAGAACACAAAATAAACCTCCTCTTCTTACCACACCCCCACCTATCCACACCAAACCTATAACCCCAAAACCATCAACCAAAAACATTTCACAAACATCAACCAAAACTTCACTCATAGTATCTACCCCTAAAAAGGTGCCAACCCTAATAACCAAAATAAAGACTTCAACCTTCTTAACAACATAAATATAATCCTATTCTAATAGCTTACAAAGGTTTTTACAAACCTTAAACATAACCCTACCTCTTATTCAACCCTCTTAGCCCAAAATTAGCTTATTTCAATGATAACTTAATCTACACATACCATAGAACACTTGATCATAACACTAAGAATTTTAAAGCTCTTAAAGAAATAATCTACAATTTATGTGATGTATATTATCTTTTGATAGATTATCCTCCTCTTATCCCACATCTAAACTAAAATCTAAAAAATGCCACCTCATACAGATCTACCTCTAAGCTCTCATCAAAGAGTAAGAATGAGCCAAAATAACCTACCAGCCTAAGTACATTCCAAATTGACACCATCCATATAGTCACTCAATCAAAAAATTAAAAGGATAAGGGAAAAGATAAATTATCCATCCCTTAGACATATCCTTCTTATATAAAATCACCAAACTCATCTTCACCAAAACCCAAGATTTTTATCTTGGGTACACCTCAATCCAACCCATTAGGACTGATACATCGGCCGGTTCTCAAATAACTTCACCAAACCTTGATAAAGATGACCTTATACAAATTGATCTTGACTTTACCTCAAAACCATCAAGCCATGATGGAGGATTTATAATCAATTGAGATCCAATACAAATATCCTCAACCTCTAACAGACCTTTGATCCCTCTACCCTTATCACATTCTAGGATTTTGAGATACCTCATGTCCACCAAGATGATCTAGATCATCTCCTTTTCAAAATAACCTACATTAATCAAACCTGAATTAAAAGGGTCATGATTTATGGGAGAGCCAACATCAACATCATCTTATCACATGCCTATAATCAACTTAAAATTCCTAAAAATATCATGTCTAAAACCACTACCATGCTATGATCTTTCAATGACATAATGGTAACCACATTGGGAATAGTTGTCCTTCACATATGATTAGGACCTTAAACACTCCTTGAGATATTATACATTATATAAGGGGAATTTAAGTACAATGTATTTTTTATAAATCATTTGATCTAAACCATGTGGTGTGTACCTTCAACTTTTCATAGATGCCTAAAATTTGAACTTGAGGGTCAAGTTTATGTCATCCCCATAAACCCTAGTCCATTTAATTCATGCAATATGACTTACCACCCAAACAACATCCTCATTCCATTGAAGGATGCAACCCATCCAACTTATGCCAATGAAGCTTCTACAATCTCAACCATACCCACCTCCTAAATCCCTATGAAAGACCCTTTGGAATCCATCTTTTAACATTTCACTATGATTTTAACATTGGAACTATCATCCCTTTTGGTCCTCCCAACTACCAAACTAACTTTATCTATATGGGACTTGATCAACCACCTTTGGCTTCTAACACCTCATATTCTATCAAACCATTCACCTCTAATTTTTCCTTCTTAAATAATCCATATTTTTACCAAATATACCTTCATTTATGTGCTTGGAAAGGATTTAATTTATGTCTTTATGAGCATGAACCACATAATATTATCCCATTTAAAACTTAAAATCCTTATGAGTAACATGGCTTTAGATTTATCCAATCATAGCAACCAACTAACATACCTTTTATCTTGACCATTCAGGAAGAAATTCCATCCTCACCTACCTCTTCTTCTTTGGAGTATGATGACCCTATTATATCCCTCCTAATTTTTTCTATCAACATGATTAGTTTGGGACCCATGACCTATCAAATTCATGGGGAAACCAAAACCATTCCTCTGACTCATCCTAAGATGGTGGAAAATGATTCTCCCACCAATAATACCATTTAGTGTCAAGATTATGACTCTTTTATCACTTACCTTGGTGTTGAAGAATCCTCCCTTCATAAATCCATTCCATTTAAGACATAGACCATGTTTAATAAATATGCCATTGATATCAACTTGGGCACTCAAGCCAATCCTCACTTAATCAAAATTAGCCAAACTTTAGATTCTTTAGAACATGAAGAATTCTCATCTTTTCTACATGACTATAGTATAGCATTTACTTGGTATTATAGTGATATCCCTATAATTGACCCTTCATTATCATCCATAACATCATCACCAACCTTGATTCCAATCATGTTAGGAAAAATCTTTGAAGGATGCACCCTCACTTTACCATTCTTTTTAAAGAGGAGCTACAGCATCTCTTATCCATCAACTTCATCCAACCCATTGACTATCTAAAATGGGTCTTAAATGTCATTCTTATCAATAAAATCAATAGGGGGACTTCATATTTGTATGGAATTCTATGACCTCAACCTTGCCTATCCAAAGGATGACTTTCCTCTATCAAATATTGACCAACTTATCAATCAAACTATAGGCCATGAATGATATTTCTTATGGATGGATTCTCTATATATAACCAAATCTCAATCACCCTAGAAGATCAACATAAAGCTACCTTCATCACCCCATGGGGAAATTTTTCCTATAGGGTCATATCTTTCAACTTGAATAATGTTGGTGCAACTTATCAACATGTCATGACCTACATATCTCATGACATCATCCATAAAACCATGAAATAGTATGCAAATGACCTCCTTGGTAAGTCCAAATGTTTCCAAGATCACTTGGCAATCCTTACAGTCATCTTTGACCACCTTATCCAATTCCATATTCACCTTAACCCAAAAAAATGTGTATTTGGGGTCTTATCTATTAAAATCCTTGGCTTTATCATTTCCCTTCACATAATAGAAGTCAATCCTACCAAAGTCAAATAAATCCTAAACATGCCTCCTCCAAGTAGCCTTAAAAACTCCATAGTTTGTATGGTAAGCTTTAGTCCATTCACTAATTCATCTCTTAATTATCTGATAGATGTTAGCCATTTCACCACCTTCTTAATAAGGACATCTCCTTTAAGTGAAGTGAATAATTCCAAAAGGCCTTTGAATCACTTAAAAGATACCTTCTCTCTCCATATACCCTTATCCCTATGAAATAGGACCAACCCTTCTACCTTTACATATCTACCATATACCAATTCTTAGGTTCCATGCTCACACATCACGATGATTAAAATAAGGAATAAGAAGTATACTATAAATTTTGAACACATGTAGAGTATACAACTCATTATACCCATGCTGAGAAGTTATGCCTTACCTTGGTTTTTGTGGCTTCTAAATTTCATCATAACCTCCTCAACCACAAAACCTTTGTCATCACAATCACAAAACACCTCAATTACATGCATTTTAGGCCATATCAGAATCAATGTATGGCTAGATGGATCATGTTTCTAGTTGAGTTTGACCTTGATTTCCTTAAAAAAAAATAATCAAAGGGAAAATCATCACTAATCAATTAGTTGAATCCCATTTAATTGATAACTAACCTTCTAACCTTGATTTTCCCAATGAGTTCATCATAAATCTCTCCCAAGATGACATTTATTACCAAATGACCATTTTATTTGATGGATCAAAATGTCAACATGGTAGGGGTTTTTAAATCATCCTTATACCCCTTGAAGTTGAGAATTTTCCCTTGTCCTTAAAACTTGACTTTGATTGCACAAATAATATAGTTGAGTATGAATCCTTAGTTTTAGGTATCCATATAGCTTTGTCATTAGGAGTAAAATTGATCAACATTTTCAATAATTCCCAACTTGTGGTCAAATTGATCAATGGTTCCTACCAGTGTAAAAATGATATTATCTAGAAATACAAACAACCAGTAGATGTTTTGTTAGCTATCCAGATAGTACCCTAAATAGGGGTGATGTTCATTCATTTCTAACACATAGATATACTAACATGGGAATGGTATAAGGCCATATGTTGTCTATATCTAGACTAAACCTCTATGATTTTTTATGAGGCTAGCTCCTCAAATTTTACATTTAGACCTTTGTTTCTAAACTAAAACTAGTTGGGGTGAAAAGGGGCAAGGTGTTTTCATAAAATAAAACATATGCTAAGCTATGGTGATGTACTAAGAATTTATTAGACCCACTCATAATATTGGAATCTTTAACACACTAATGAATTATGAAAGAAAATAATGCAATGCTCACTATGCTTCTTTGTAATAGTATTTCGTATAGAGGTTTGTTTGATACACTCAGACTAAGGAGAAATGAAAATAAGGTCTAGTTAAAGACACTTAAGTTTAGTTATCCATTATATCTTTGAAAGATCAATGATAGGACACATTGTATGACTTGTAAAGAATATTTATAGAAATTAGGTTGAGTTTGGACATACAAAAGGAAGATAGCATTTATAGTTTCATATTAAAAAAACATAGAACACTAAATACATATTAGCAAAATGACTATAAAATAATCTATTCACTACTCTACGAGGTGTCAAATATAATTCTGGTAGAGTCTAGTCATACTAGACTAAGGGATGCAAAATAATAGCTCAAAGGCTATATTTATAGTTGAAGGGAAGCAAAAGAGGAGGAATTTTGGTTCTCCAAAAATAAAATCAAATGAATTCAAATCCATTTAAAAGGATATTACAACTACCACTATGAATCAAGCCCACTCAAACCCCTCCTGATTGATCCAGCTAATTTTAGTTTGTTGCATTATTACAAATCTTCTTTGTGATTCTCCATAGTAGATGCAGTGGTAGGATCAAGTCATTTTCAATTTGTCTTGATGCAAAACTACTCATGATTAGTTTAGAGATGTGTGCCCAAGTGGGGAGAGAGGTCATTTTCATGTAGCTAGATTTGGTGATAGCTATTTAAGTTTATATGTCTACCTCTATAGGTCCCCAATGATTCCTTTAGATCCTTAAACATCCACTCCTAGATTAAACTAAATCATGATTGAGTTTGGTTGCATCATGCTTACTTACCTTGGTTAAAAACCAACTTTTAAAGCTCTATCTAAGACATTTGGGCTCTTTTTTGTTTTGATTAGTCATTAAAAACCAACTTAGATCCTTGACTCTTTGACCCTTGTATTCTAATGATCTAGAATCCATGATTGAATGCACATTGTTGATCTAATTTGGGCCCATTATCCTATCTTTCCCATTCATCATTAGATATGGATGCTCAATCAAACACAAATTATTGATCTGATGAGACTCATCATTTGAAAGCTAATGGCTATTTCATGATCCTAAAATTGACATCCTCACTCCCATCAAATGATGTTCATGTGATCTTCATTTATGGTCATGTGACCATCAAATTTAAGCTCCATAATATTTATCTTTCTCTATCTTTAAATTTGATATCCCATTGATCATCATTTATCATCCTACATAATGAAAACAACATCCCATGGACCATAAAAATTAAGAATAGATAGATTTTTGCCTAATCTCTATTTTGACATTTGTTTGAATGTCTTTGGATTTTCAAATTCATAAGACTATTTCCTGAGGTCCAAAATTGATGTTTGTGCTCCTGTGTGGACCATAAATTATGTGGGATATTTCTTTAGACCTTTTGCTAGACAATTCTTTCAAACTTTGTGTAAAATTTTTTTTATGAAGGCATTTGTATGCCTTATCTTTTCCTTGAATAATTATTGTGGATAAAATGTCTGAAAGAATTCATGTCTTTGTGTTTTACACTTTGAAAATTGCCCTTCAAAACTTGTAAAAGTGACCTTTCCAAAATAAAAGTACCCTTTAAAAACCTTGAAGTGGAACACTTTCTCAAGAAATAGTACCCTTCAAGTTTTTTATACTAGACCATTTCACTTATAAAATTACCCTTTGGGGAAATTATTTGGGACACTTTCTTGAAAAAAGATATCCTTTAGGGTTTTTATAAAGGTCCACTTCCTCAAAGAATGATCCTATGGGAAATGTGTAGAAGACACTTGGATTCAAAATTACCCTTAGGAACTTATAAAGAGGACCCTATTTGAATAAATGACCCTTAGAGGATATGCTTTTGGAAAAAAATTCCAAACCAATTCTTGACACTTAAATAAAAAGTTCAAAACAAAACTCCTAAAAGAATTCCAACACTTAGCCAAATAAAGTGGGACAAAACTATTGAAAGAGTTAATCCTTCTACATGTATTGTGGCATTGGTTTGGAACACTTCCTACAAAGGAAATGTTAATTCTATGCTTAGACAAAATTTGGAAAAGTGTAAACTTAGGCCTTTGCTAGATTTGTTCATACAACTGCTCGATATCATGAAACATTATTGGATTTCTCCATTTATAATGTTGAGCCTACCTAAAACCTACCTAATCCATTAATTAATTAGGACCCTTCACATCTATTTAAAATAAATAGAATATTGGTATGCAAGATCAAATGGCCAATAATTATAGTGACTTGGCTAGCTTGACCACCCTATTGGTCATAGAACCTAGACCTTGATGAAGCTTGCTCAAATGAAAAACTAATTATAAATAGAATTTGCTTAACTTATGAAAACATTTATTAGAGTAATGGAGAGGGAAAATAATAACAAAGGAAATAAATACAAAGCAACAACCTAAAATATGAATAGAACATCTAAAAATAGCAATGTGAAAAATCACTTTGAGGAAAAAAACATACCTATCTACTAATGTACAAAGGGAAAGATATGAGACTGATATAAAAAATTGAGATGCCTCCCATTGAAAAGGATAGGAATTATCTCTCCATTTGATTTGGCAAGCTCAAAGGCATTTCTCTCTTTGCAACCTATGATGATATAGGGTCCACTCCAAAGGTTGTCAAACTTGGAGTGTTTTCCTAGTTTTGCATGGTCTTCATCCCATTTGAGGAATATGTCACCTTGCTAGAATGTATTCAATGAAGATATATTATCAAATTTCATCTTGACCTATTATTTTATATCTGACATAACATACATGGCATTATCCCTTATTTCCTCTAACTCTCTTAGTTCATTTATTTTGATCTCTATTACATCACTTTCTATAAGTTCTAGTTGGTGTGCAAGTTCCAAAGCTAGAAGCTCTAATGAAATTGGTAACCTTGATTCTCTTACATAGACTAAGAGATAAGGTGATTTACTAATAGCCTTTTTGGGGGTGACTATGTCAGCCCAAAATGTAGTCTTCAACTTTGTGTGCCAGGATCTCTAATTATCTTCCATTATTTTCTTAATGATCTAAATTAGGTTCTTATTAGTGGACTCTACTAGTCCACTTCCCTATGGATAATAATTAGATGAAGATGTTAGATAGATACCCTACTCAATATTTTACTCACATACCTTTGTGTTTTTAAATGTTAAATCATTATCTAATATTATGGTTGATCATTCTCCAAAATGGGTGATTAGGCTCTCATATAACTCAAGTACATAATTCTCATTTGCTTCCTTCAGGGGGACTACTTTCACCCATCTAGTGAAGTAGTCTGTGGCTATCAAGACCCACTTATGGTTAAAAATAGAGGAGGATTGATCATGATGATGAATTCTAAACCCCATTACATGAAAGGTTGTTCAACCTAAATAGGCTTTAGTGGTATAGCAAATAGTTTCTATTTCTTTGTAAATATGGCACATTTTGAACATTTCCTCACCCATGCATGTGTATCTCTAAACAAATTAGGTGAAAATTAACTAGCTCTAGTGATTTTTGTAGTTATGGTCCTAGCTAAAAAATGGCCTCCTTGAGGACTATCACAAAATTACCTGAGAAGCTTATCAACTTGGTCGGTTTCAACACATCTTAAAAACATACCTATAATGTCCTTTTTGAATAAAAAACAATCAATAAAAATTTATGACATTGGTTATAACTTGAAGTGTCTCCTTTTTGATGCATTGAAACCCATTGGATACTCTCCTATTTAGAGAAATCTAGTAATATCCTATGTCTAGCTGATGGAAGAGTGTCTTCATATTCCTATTGAGTACCTTAGATTACCAAGATTATCTCTTTTTCTTCTCTCACATATTCAAAAATATATTCATATAATCCCTTTCCTTAATCTAGATTTGTGAACCTGACCTCACTTTAATGATCCATACACTTAGTGACCCATCCATCTCTTTTGTCATTCAAATATATGTTGAGGATAAAATCTTTCACACTTGGACGAGCCATTATTAGTATGATCTTACTATTTGAAACTCGATACTTGAATTTTTATCAAACTTATTACAATAACAAGCACATGTTTTTCAACAAAGCTATATCTTTCTTAAAATCTTCTAAAGCTTGGATGAAGAAAACAATGGGTTTCTCTAGACCTTGGTCATTCTTCTACTTGAGCATAGATGGAATTACATCTAATGTAAAAAATATATATAGATATAAATCCTTATTGAAATCTATATTTATTATATTAGGGGCATTAGATATTACCTCCTTGATGGCCTCAAATCTCCTCTTACCTTCTATTGTCCATGTGAACTCTTTGCATTTTCTCAACATATGAGTGAGAGGCTTGACCATCTCTACAAAACCTGAAATGAGCCTCTTGATGAAGTTGATCTTGCTTAAGAATCTCTACATCCCTTCTTATGTTTAGGTAGTCTATCCTATAAAGATCAATGGAAAGATTAGCTTCAGACACCACATGCCCAAGAAGTCTTCCCTCATGTAATAAAAAAAATGTATTTCTTTGGATGAAAAAAACTCCAAACTATCTACATCTATCAAAAATAGATCTCAAATGCATCAAATGATCATCAAGATTCTTTGATAAAATTGTTATATCATCAAGGTAAAATAAAACCATATCATTCAAAACATAATGAAAAATAACATCCATTGCTCTTTGGAAGGTGGCTCCAACATTGGAGAGTCCAAAAGACATTTTATAATATGCATAGGTACCCCATTTTATTATGAAGGTAATATTATGCCTATCCTCCTCTTTTACCATGATCTAATTATATCCAAAATATCCATCAAACAATGAAAACTTTTGATAACTTACCACCTTTTGTAAATTTTGATCCATGGAAGGAAGCGGGTAATGATCCTTTAGGGACACCTTATTGAGGTCCCTAATGTCAACACATAACTAAATCTCTCCATGTTTTTCCTCACTGGCACAAGGTTTTTGACCCAAGAGGAATGTTTAATTATAAATATTATCCTAGATTCAATTAATTTATAGATCTCTCTTCTCACGAGATCCTCCACTCTTGGGTTGATAGGCCTCTATTTCTACTTGATTGGATTGGCATTACTTTTTAATTCAATGGTGTGCTATGCAAGCTTGGGATCAAACCCTTTAAAGTCTTTATATTCTCAAGAAAATTTATCAAAAAATTCTTGGCACAAAGAAACAAATGCAACTCTTTCCTCTATTGTTTTGAACTTTCCTATCTTTAATAGCTTTCCCTTAAAGATATATATCTTTTCATAGTGTTCTTCTTTAGCTAAGATGCATTCCTTCCGATTTATTAATTGGTCATCTTCATTGAAGATGCTTTCTAATGTCAAAAGCCCTTTGGGAAGCTCATTAGATATTATTTGTACTATTTGATCATCATATTGATTCTAGAACTTGTCTTGAATCCTATGGTATAATTCTACCTCTTGCATTAAAAAACATATGATTTGATCATCATTGTCAAAGAATTTCTAACTCACCTCATTATTAGGTACACCTATTCTACATATAATCTTAACCTTATCTTATATTTGTATACCTTTGACTCCTACTATCTCATATTGGGAACCAATGGCAGTAAGCCTAATAACATGTTGGTTTACTTCTCTCGGTATGGACTGGATGTCAAATGCTAAGAAATCCTCCATGATGTCCCATACCCATTGCTTATAGGCTTTCAAATGGTGACTCTTGACTATATTTAGGCCTCTCACCTATTGAATTATAAGTTCACTATCACCTTTGACCTTGAGGTTCTAGATACCTCTCTTCCTTGCTTCCTGCAAACCATGTAAAAGATCTTAATATTCAACTATATTTGAGGTGAAACTTAATTAGAGTATTGCATCAGAATGATAATTTTGACTAGATGGTGAAAACAACATTGTTCCCACTCCAATTCCATTCTTTGACCTTGATCCATCAAAGAAAAAAGTCCATATGCTATCCTCTTCTTGAGAAGTGTTAGTTAATGAAGGTATTGTATCACCTTCCTCATGCATACAATACACTCCCAGTTCTATCTCTTCAATGGTGTTATATGGATCAGATCTATGGTTATTAACTAGACACTCATCCAAGTATATATCTGAGATGCCTCCAAGATGATTATGAGGTTTTTAATCAATAATCTCTTCAAACTCTTCAAATATGGCATATTTGGTATTTACAATATTGGGAATGTAGGGTTCTAGGTGGAACCTAGCTATACACTCAGACCTTATGGTGACTTTCGTTCCATACTTAGTTCTTAAAAACATGTATGACCAATTAGATGACAAATATACCCCAATCTTAGTAGTAAAGTCCCTAGACAATCATAGGGAAAAATATGAAGGTAGTTTTACCACCATTACATCTTTCTTAATGACAAAATTTAGATAGGTAGCTAATGTAATCTATAGATATTTTTAGATGCCTACTATTTTAGTGGGGAGCCATCCAGTTGGTGCACAACATTTTTGTTAGGTACATAATTGATCCCAAGTTTGTTTGTTATGGCTTTAGGCATCACTGAGGTTGAAGCACCTAAGTAAATCACGTAATTATGTACTAAAAAATCCCCTATGATGATTGATAGATAAAATTTAGGAGGCTTAACAAATTTAGAAGGATAAACAACATTTTGAGATTAACTTGTGCTTGGAATTTGATTAGGAACTAGGCCAAGGGTTCAATTAGGGTCTTGGTTAGGTTGACTATTATTGATGAAAATAGTGTTAAATTTATCAACTACTATTTCCACATGAGATAAATTGGATAGCTCTTGTTGGAGAATTTTCTTTTGCTCGAGTATAGATAGATCATCATATATGGACATAGTTACATTAGCCTTCTTCAAATGATCCACAATATTAAATGGAAGTCTAGTACCTTTAGACTACACCTTGGAGATAGAAGCATCACTTGGTATTTGAGTAACATGAAGAAAGAAAGGGGACCTCTATTGTTGTCCATGGGGATGGGGAACTTGTTTATTTGTAGGAGTTTTTGAAGCTATATCTAAAGAAGTAGGTTGATGACTAGTTTGAAGAGATGATATATAAAACCCTAGATTTCCCTATGATGTCCTCCAACATCCTCTTCTTAGCCTTTAACTGATATGAAATTGGTTCATTTGTCCTTTGTGAACCTTGTCCCATATTGTCTACCACATGATCAAACACATATTCTCCTTCTTGTAAATTCATGCATGTGGTATCAACTGGCACTCTATACATGCTACCTTATTATTGGCTTTAAGATTCTAATTGTTACATGGTAGGTATGTTGTCTTAACTTGCTTGGGGGGCTTGTGGTGGAGGAGGCATCATGTCATGAATATAAAATGAAAGAGCCTATTATCAACTAGGGTCATGATACATGTCTCTAGTAGTGGCCATCACCATCTCATTGGACTATTCCTTTGACTGCCATGGACCTTCTTGAGCATATTTATTTTGAGTTGGCATAATAACTCTAGAATTAATTAGAGCATTGGGATTATATTTCCTTGACTGAGGCTTCTACCCCTATCCTTGTTGATTGGGTTGATAGGGTGGCCTAATATACTAAAAATTATGATTATTATTTTGGTATGGGCTATATGGTGGAGCTTTTTACCTCTCCATTGCAACCAAATTTTTGCTCTAGGCTTTGAGAAGACTCCCTATCTTCCCTAGTCTATCAGTTTTCTCACCTTTTATTTGATAAATTTTTTTTGATTTAGTAACTAGAGAAATAGTTGGGCTAGGAGGATGGATCTCTAGGAAGAGAGGCATCAGTGGCCTTGGAGCCAACTTTCCTACTTGTATAAGGAAATTTTCAGCCCTAATTTCTACTTCAAAATCTATAGGTAGAGTGTTCCCTCCCATGAATTGAATTATTATAGATACATCCAAGTTGAGAGGCTTCAAATAGTATAAAAAGGCATAGTTGGGTGTAGGCTTGATCACCACAAGAATTTTGTCCCATGTCTTCTAGAATATGAAGTTGAAATCCACCATGAACTCATGATTGAATATATTGATCATTGTGAGTTACTCCACAAGTGAAATATTATCACTCATGTCCTCAAATTGCTTACACAAGACCTATCCAAACTCTTCCCATTTATTTATTGATGAAAAGGCCAATCTTCTATATCACTAAAGTTCTTTCCCTTTGAAAAAGGTTGCTAACAACCTCATTTCTACATTTTATTGAGTTATATGATGACTAAACAAAGGATATAAATGTTTGTAATGTGGTCTATAAGAGTAATTATATTTTATCTAATATAATAGGTAAGATCTCTCAAAGCCAAGACTGGAATATCATCCTATTGAGTAAGGTTCAAAGGACTACCACCATTGAATGGCATAAAGGTTTGCCTTCTACGAATAGCCATATGAGGTATGGGGTTTATAAAAATGTTTGGCTAAATAATACTAGCTTGAATAGGAATATTTTGGGAGATAAAAAGGGGAACAAGAGGCGTAAGTGTATGCTTTGAATGAGAGACTTTCTTATTCTTTGTTGATGGGAAAGGTAACTCAGAGAGATCTGCTTCCTTCCCTTTTGTATAGGATATTATGGTAATTTTGGGGGCATGAAAATTATGCAAATCTAAAAATGAAACTCTGAAACTCACTACTATACTCAAATATGCAAAATTAGTGGTCCCACTAAGTGTGCCAATTTTTTTAACTATCTAGATAGCACCCTGAATAGGGGTCAGGTTAATTCACATCTAACCCATACCTAGACTAACATGGGAATGGTCTAAGGTTGTGGGTTGCCTGTATCTAGACTATACCTCTAGGATTTTTTATGAGGGTAGTTCCTTAGATTTTAAAATTTAGACCTTTGCTTCTAAACCTAAGACTAGTTGGGGTGAAAAGGGGAAAGGAGTTTGCATAGACCAAAACCTATTCTAAGCTATGGTGATGCACTAAGAATATATCAAACCCACTCATAAGCTTGGAATCTTTAACACAGTAATGAATTATGAAATAAAATAATTCAATGCTCACTATACTTTTATGCAATAGTATTTCGTATAGAGTTCTATTTGACACTCAAACTAGGGAGCAATGAAAATAAGGTCTGGTTAAAGACACTTAGGTTTAGTTATCCACCATATCTTTGAGAGATCAATGTTGTGACACATTGTATGAATTGAAAAGAAGACTTATAGCATTTAGGTTGAGTTTTGACATACAAAAGGAAGATAACATTCATAGTTTCATATTAAATAAATATAGAACATAAAATACATATTAGCAAAATGACTACATAATACTTTATTCACTAATCCAAGAAGTGTCAAATATAATTTTGGTAGAGTCTAGTTATACTAGCCTAAGGGATGTAAAATAATATCTTAAAGGTTATATTTATAGTTGAATGAAAGCAAGAGGGGGAGTTTTGGCACTCCAAAATGGGAATCAAATGAATTCAAATACATATGAAAATTTGTTACAACTGCCACCATAAATCAAGCCTACTGAAACCCCTCCTAATTAATATAGGTCATTCCATTTCATTGCATCATTATAGATCTTCTCTATGACGCTCCATGGTAGCTAAAATAATGGGATTAAGTTGTTTTCATTTTGTCCTGATGCAAAACTACTCATGACTAATTTGGATAGGCATGCCCAAGTGGAGGAAGAGGTCATTTTCATGCATATAGATTTTGTGATGGCCATTAAAGTCTACATTTCAACATTTTTAGGTCCCTAATGGCACCATCCAATCCCAAAATATCCACTCTAGGATAAAAATAAATCATGCTTGAGCTTGGATGCATCATGATTACTCACCTTGGTCCAAAATCAACCTTTCAACCTTTATATCTAAGATATGTGGTCCCTCCTTTGATCTAATTGGTCATCAAAAACCAAATTAGATCCTTAACTCTTTTACCCTTGTGTTTCATTGATCTAGAATCCATGATTGAATGCACACCATTGATTTGATCTAGGCACATTATCCTATCTTTCCCACTCACCATTATATCTAGATGTTCTATCAAACACCAACCATTGATATGGTGAGACCCACCATTTGAAAGCCAATGGCTAGTTCATGATCCTAAAATTTACGTCCTCACACCTATAAAATGATGTTCATGTGACATTCATTAATGGTCACATAACTGTTAAATTTAAGATATATAAGATTTATCTTTATTTATCTTTAAATTTGATGTCCTACCAACCATCATTTGTCATCCTATAGAATGAAAATGACATCCTAAAAACCATCAAAATTAAGCATAGATATATTTTTTCGCAATCTCTATTTTAACATTTACACAAATGTCTTTGGATTTTTAATTCCAAATGGATATGTATTGAGGTCTAAACTTGACATTTGTGCACCTATTTTGACCACAAATTCTATGGGTTATTTATGTCGAACCTTTTACTAGACAATTCTTTTAGACATTGTGTAAAACTCTTTTTTTAGATGAATTCATTTGCCTTATCTTTTCCTTGAATAATTATTTAGGATAAAATGTCTGAAATAATTCATGTCTTGGTCCTTTGCCCTATAAAAATTACCCTTTAAAACATGGAAAAGTTCCCTGTAAAAACCTTGAAGTGGACCACTTTCTTGAGAAATAGTACCCTTTGAGGATTTTATACTAGACCATTTCCCCAATAAAAGTACCCTTCAAGGAAATTATTTAGGACACTTTCTTGAAAAATATATCCTTTGATATTTTTTTAAAGGTCCACTTCCTCAAAGAATGATCCTTCAGGAAAAGTGTAGAAGACACTTGGCTTCAAAATTACCCTTCAAAACTTTTGAAAAGGACCCTCTTCAAAGAAATGACCCTTCAAGGAAATTATTTTAGGTGAAATGTTAGAAATAATTCCTGACACTTAAACAAAATATTTGAAACACAACTCCCAAAATAATTCCAACATAGCAAATAAAGTGGGACAAAACTTTCAAAAGAATTAAGACTTCTATATTTGTTGCGGGATTTATGTGGAACACTTCCTCTGAAGGAAATGTGAATTCTATGCTTAGCCAAATGTTGGAAAAGTGTAAACTTAGGCCTTTTTTTAGATTTGTTCATGTAAATTCTTGGTACCATGAAACCCTGCTTGGATTCTTCCATTTACAATGTTGAGCCTACCTCAAACCTACCTGATCCATTCATCAATTGGGACCCTACTCATTTTTTTAAACTAGGAAAATGCTTGGTATGTGTGAAAAAATATCCGACATGTATTATTGACATTTGATCACTACCTTATCCAATCCATTTCATATATGATAAACAAGTTCTCCAATACTATGGCTTATTTTGACTCTCAAATCCCATATGTGCCTTTAGACTCTAAATTTTTTGTCAACATTCATAGAATTAACCAACCTTCTTACACCAAAATTGACCTCCCTTCCATTTTTAATTTGGAGGAAACCTAAACAAATATTTGGTATAAACAACTTTTCAACTACTTTACCTTAGCCATCATTCCTTCTGACCCCTATATCAATGGTAGATAAACTTTCATATAGAGTACTACTCATAATACCATACTAGGTTGAATCCTATACAAATGAGGCTTTAATGGTATCCTTCTTATATGTCTTTGTAGCCAATAAATCCTTTTTTCAATCAAATAAACTCACTATGGGATATGTGGAGGAAAATATAGTGGTTTAGTTATCGCTAAGTGTATTATTCACCTTGGCTACTATTGGTTTACCCTCAACCAAGACTATTTTGATTGTGTTTAATGGTGTGTCAAGTGTAAAAAACATGCTAATTTACATCACATTCCCAGTCATGCCCTTTAATTTTCTAAGGAATTTTGGCCCTTATCTCAATGGGGATTAGATCTCATTAGTGAGATAAACCCTTACTCTTCATAGAGACATCATTATATCATCACTATAATATAATACTTGACCAAATGGGTAGAGTTTATTCCTCTTATCTCAACCAAATCCAATAATATTGTTGACTTCATCAATCATCATATCATATGCCACTTTGGTATTCCTTACAAAAATCATCATCGACAATGGAAAATCATTAAAAATAAGAAAATACACAAACTTTACGACACTTTAGGCATCAAGTTAATATTTTCATGTCCATACCACCCACAAGTTAATGGACATGCCAAAGCCTCTAACAAGACCCTTAATAAAATGCTCACCAAAGTGGTCAATGAATCAAGTAGGGATTGTCACTTGTACATTCCTTTTGCCTTATGGGCATATCAAAATAGCATTTAAACCTATATAGGTGCCACCACTTTCTCACTTATCTATGGTGCAGAGGTAGTCTTGCCTCTCAAATTTAAAATTCCCTCCCTTCACATATCCCTAAATATATCTTCTCAGAAGAGGACTATCATCAAGAACATCTATTCCAACTTGAGGTACTTGGTGAGCATCATTTGGTCACTCTTAAACATCTTCATGTCTATAAAGATCTAATCAAATGTGATTATAACAAACACTTGAGAAAATGAGAATTCAATATTGGTCACCTCATCTTAAATAAAAATCAACATGTAACTAACATGGAAAGAAGCAAGCAGGGAAATTTTTCTCCTAATTGGTTTGGATCATTTATCATCATGCATAAGTATAGGTCTGAAACTTACCAATTATCATTCCTTGAAGGAAAGCCAGAACTTGAGCCCCTTAATGTTTTTCCTCTATGTCTATTCTTTTGTTAAAATTTTTTCTAAATCACCTTGTGTCAAACTTAAGCTCATCCCTTATTTTATAAACTGATCACCTTTATCTCCTTACTTTAAGTACAATCGATTAAAGCAAAGAATCATGTGATTATCCATCACAATTTTAGCGTAATCATAAACATGGGTACCATGGTTCTACACATATCATGATTCTCATAGATACTTTCCACCCCTTATAGGATGGATCCCTATGGTCATTATCTCTTAAACCTCTATCACCCATCATTTAACCTTCTTGATCTATGGTTTTTCCCTCATAAAGGAAAACCTTAGGCCTATATAAGCAAGTTCATGTATAAAAATAAAAACAAATATATTATGGTTATATCTAAACTTGTAGATTGCTCCCTTGAAGGAAAACTACCAAAACAATTCATAGTTGCTCAAAAATATAGATTGTTCCCTCAAAGGACAACTATCAAAATAAAACAAATCTAAAACCTAGACCACTCCCTTGATGGATGTCTAAGTTGAAATTTTGTCAAAAATAAATCGAAGTTTCTTGTATTGATTAACTCCCCCAACCTATCTATTAAAAAAATCATCAAAAGACCTTGAGTCAAAATTCAAAACATAAAAAATATATGTATCCCAAAGAAAGTTTCAATCAGCTTTTTGCAAAGAATTAGTATACTTCCTACATTGATCAATCTACACCAAAATAAGACATATATTTGCTTATAATGGTTTTTAGGTCACCTACAAAAGGGGCAAGCCATCCCCACAAGAAGGTTACACTTCCTCACCCTTTTTCACCCTCTTAATCAATGGATTTTGAGCTTACTTGACATAACGTGATTAAGTCACTTATTTTAATAAATTATTTAACACTAATGATAATAAAACAAGTGGATTATGTACATAAGCCTCCCTATTATGATTATGGTCTTCACCAATGAGATAATTTAACCTCCCTCTTCCACTTTCATGACTACTTTGAAATAATCATTAAGGCGTATGTCTTACATTTTTGAGTCATCATATCCTCATTCACCTTCACCCTTGAAATATATCATGTCAAGGTTGCATCTCTCAAAATCATCTACGTCATTACAAATAGAAAATCACATCATAAAGAATTTTTTTTTTGTTATGTACATTATATTTTTAAAGCCACTTCAATCATTACTTTGTGTTTTTATTATGATAACATTCTATACTATAATTCACTTAGGTGTTTTATAATCTCTTATCTCATATCATCAAACAAATCACATCATAATCATTATATCACCATCAGTATACATCAATCATCTAAATAACAACCATACAATCAAATAATTTTATCACATAAAAATCATAACAAAATTTTACTGTGTAGGAACCAAATTACAATATCATTTAGTTTATAATCAATATATATATGAGATAATAAAAAACCATTTATTTATCATCATCAAAATCAAATTAAACCATAGTCATTTTTCTAAATAATTATATAATGATTTTCATTTAAACAATGCATGTCATCTAAATCACATATACATCTAAATATGAAGATCACATTGATACATTCAACTATATTATAGGCATCAAAATATGATCATGCATATAATTGCTATAAGGATAATGTAAAAACATCATATAAATGTATCATCATCACATTAAAATAACCATACACACATTGTAGAAAAATTTATTCTCCACCAACCAACCCAACCAAATCACCTTCAAATCAATCATTTTTTATCCTACGGTTTGCACTTTTCATGACCACCTTACTTTGGTCATTTTGACCACATAACTACCTCACCATAATTGAAAAATACATGATACTTTTATTCACAACTTTTTAGGTGAATTAGAGCATGACCATGTTTGGTCCCAATACCTACGAATATTTTATCTTCTCAAGATCACATCTTACTTTTGGATCCCTAAGAACATGTGAACCTCCACTATGAGACTTGAGTTTATACATTTACCTTATATAAACTAAGCCTAATGTTGAGGCATGGTTACCTTATCATTTATCATTCTAGTGAAACCCTATTTACCAACTACTTCAACTATAGTATCCTATTCTATGCACGATATATGATATCATAATTTGTCGCATTCTTTACACATGTTCATGCTTAAATTACCATTCAACCAACAAAAATTATCACCAACTTATCCACTTGTCAAACCTAAACCCAACTCCATTTCACCTCATCAATTATTGGTTTAAGGGAGGACACCTCCTCCAACACTTGGGGCATCCACCTTTTCGTAAATCATTAGTTTTTATTTTTCATCTTATAGACACAAATTATGAAACAAAAGCGGGAAAATGTAGACATTATAAAACCATACCAATAGTTCTATATGTCACAACACACCCCTTTTGACCCCTTGGCCCCCATTTGGTTAGAAAATTTCTTAACCCCCTTAAAAACCCATTTACCCCTACCCACATTTAGCTAAACTATTTAATTAATTGAGATAATAAATTCATATTTACACCTTAACTTGAGACTAATTCTATGGCTAAATTACTAACACCTTGACCTAATACCATTTCTTACCCTAAAATTTAAGTCCTAACCTCTTAAGACCATTTATTTCCTTAACTATTGCTCTTAACCTACCTAAACTATTTATCCACATGATCACACTCCCTTAAACTAACTCAAACCATTTCTAGTGGTCTTAACTACTAAAAATAAGTGAAAAACACTATTTTGGCAAGTTAGAGCTTTTCTACCTTGACCAACACCGGTCATACCTTGACCAACAAAGGTTGACCAAGACCATAATAGATTAATTAATATTGCTCATGAACTTTACTCATGAGGTTTAGAAAGCTATGTCTGAGTATAGGTAATCATTTTTGTATGAACTTATACATGAACCAAAGAGCTAAACTAGAGAATTAGATATTTCCCAAAAGTATAAAAGAGTTACACCAATGATAAACTAAAGGTTATAGCACCATTACGCTACCTGGATTCTTTTAGGTCTTCATCCAGGTTCTCTTGACCTTCTATCTACTTCAAGGGTAACACCACTACATCAAATAAGTAATTTATTTTTATTTAATCAATTTTAAGGTTTCTTATCTTAGTATTTGTTGCTCTAGTATCTTCATACCTTCCCCATAGCCTTAACTAACTATGTTAAAGTTTTGCACTTTAACACCCCCTTTCCATCTAATACCCATCAACCTTCGACACTATTTTGAGATTAAAACCTCTATATATACATTCCTAAGCTTCATTCCCACCCTCACGAGCCTATCCTATCCTTTTATCAGCCCAATAATTCTTCAAAACTCTCCCAAAATCTAACCTTTCTACTAAAGTTAAAAACTATATTTTCACACAGTGACTGACGCCATTTCTACCTAATTGATGTCTATTCATAGAAGACCAAAATTGGTCTCTGTGTAAAATTTTATCCATAAAAAAACAAGATAAAAATAACCATTTAAACCCATAAAAACTTTTGTTTCTCAATCCTTGTTATAACTCAGTATTTATCCACAGCAACCCAACCTGAATATTATCACCGTAGTGTTTTGTTTATGTAAATTAACTTAGTTTGTTTCAAAAGGAATAAAGTATTCTCAAATTATTTTATCATTTTTTTAATATACTTTATTCTTTTTTTTCTTAATCATTTCTTATCATTATCATTTAGACTTAACTTGTTTTAACAACTGGGTTGATAACCATCCTAGGAAGTTTCCTGCTTCTAAGAGATAGCATTTGCTAGGAAACCCACTTACCAACCATTATAATCCAATTTTTTTAAATTATTCTTGATTTTTAGGTCATTCCTCCCCATAAAAATAGGATTACTCACAATGTCTAGATCAACAGAGTACATAACCACATCCAAGTTCACCTACACCTTTCCCCATTTCTTTAGTTTTATTTATTTTTAAAAGTAAAAGAAAATGATCTAAAAATCTAGTAAAGCACACCCAACATCAACTTATAACCCCATTTTCCTCATTTATTTGTATTTGGATTCACATTTCAAGGAGCTATGGTTTTGAACAAAAATTAGTCACATAGTGGTCTTTGTGAATGATTGTAAGCTCACGCACCTAATATAGGCTCTATAGGTGAAGGAATAAATAACCCAAAAACCTTGATTTCCTCATTACAAGTGTACATGAGTACCTTAGGTTAGATAATATCACCACCCCTCTAGTTTCCTCTTCCCAATGTTATTTTCTAGTGCAAATCTTGTTTCATAATCCTGATTCTAGTTACCAAACCTCTCTACATAATAAATATTAGACTATGATTCCTTTTAGAGATATAGTTTATAATTAAGTATTTATTCTCTCATTACACTTTTATTTTTTTATTAATTTTATAGAATACATTAGTTATAAATTAATGAATTTATCATTATTCTATTTTTGCATAGTAGTGTTGTCATTTAGGATTTTCACATAAATCCTAAAATTGATAAAAATAAGTACACATTGTTTTCCCACAAACAAACTCTTTGGTCATAAAGGCACAACATATAATATATTATGGGTTATAATCAAGAATTAAATCTATACTTTCCTAGTGAATATTCTATATTTTACACAAATCTCATTCCTTCATTCTAGATTGAGGCTACATTTATAGAATTCCATAAATTTGTCAAGGTGTGATCGTTCCATCTCTTTTTATATTCATATTGTCAAATTATTTTCAAATCAATTACAATTTAAAAATTTTAATATTTTTATCCAATATAGTGGATATGATTTACTATTTAAAACTATTATATTTTATATACCTTGTGTAAAAAAATTTTCCATTCCAATAAAGCCATTATGCTCTAGTGTCACATTTTGATAAAATATTTTAGTGAATGCCTTCATTCTTTAAATACCTATATATTTTTAATAATTATCATTCGAGTTTTGGTAGTGATTTATTATTTATAATATATAATTTCATATCTACACCTTGATTTTACATTATTCTGATCAAACTCTATCTTTCCTATTCATCTCTTTCTATTTTCAAATTGCATCTATTTTTTCCAAAATTTAATGCAAGGACCTTTATTCCTTAAGTGCATATTTCAAGGTTTTTTAAGGGCATGGCCCTCTCCATTATCAAATCTAATTTTTATATCCAAAAATTATATTATCTTAATACATTCACTTCAATTTATTCATGTTATTCATGGTTATATAGTATGTTTATATATCTTAGACCCACACATCCTAATAGACATAGTGCTAGACTAAGTAATACTAATTACAATTTGACAAAACCATGCTTCTATACCAACCATGTTTCTAAGATTACCATAATTACAAATTTACCTTATAGTGATGTTCCTCCTACTATTAATATAAATGAGAATGATCAATTCAAATGTTTTAGTGAGGAGATGCTTATTCATAATACTAATTTTGATAATGAACATGCTAGTAAGGCTAGAGATATTGCTTGTGCTAATACACGTCCTATTTTTGGTGATATTAAATTTTTTAAGGGAATGTAATAATATAATTTTTATTCATATATTTAAATTATTCCTAAAGTATTGATGATATGATTTTTTTAGATACTAAAGCATGAAATGAAAGAATTAAGAATAAGGATTTTCTACCTGAGTGTAACCTTGTATATCCATTGAAATATACTAATCCACATATTGGAGTATATACTTATACATTATGTGGTGAACATGTTTTTATTAACACTCTTATTCCTATAAAACCTAAGGATTATATAATTTATCCTACTACTAGTAGCACTTATATTGATCTTGCAGTATAAAAAAAACTTGATGACATATGATTACAAATTATGAAATAATATAAATCCTATAATAAACCTAGCCATGTGGTTTCATCATATGATAAATTACACAACCATTTTGTCTATGAAAATTCTTGTTCACCTATTTCCTTCATTTTAAATTCCTAAATTTAAATTATGTAGTGGAAATGTGGATCCATCACATTATACTAGATCCTAGTTTGTATCTTATTTTGGTTTTCATCACAATGATTTAATTATGAATAATTCATTTCTTATAAGTCTCACATGATATGATTTAGATTGGTTTTACACCCTACAAATGGGTTATGTGTATAGATTCAATGATTTAGCTGATATGTTAGTATCAGACGTTTCTATTATTATTATTATTATTATTATTATTATTATTATTATTATTATTATTATTATTATTATTATTATTATTATTATTATTATGATTATGTAAAATGTCATATTTTATAAAATTTGACAAATAAAATAAGGACCTAATGAATGTTTATATACTTTGTGCTTAAATTTAAAATAATGCTTATAAAAATGTCATACCAAATTCAAAATAATGAGATTCAAATTATCTTCTCAAATACTTTTCTTTTTCCACCTAAGGAAAAAGTAATTTTTAAGACCTATGAATCTTTTGATAAGATTTATTATGCATTATGAAACATTGATATTAAAATTATGGATTCCTATATGCTAAAGTATACATATTTTCCTTTTACATCCACTACCTTCAAATATTAAGGAAATACAATGTTAAAATGTGAGACTAATGATGCACCTAACTTTCAAAATAAGACTGAGGAAAAAACCATCACACATAGACTCAAAAACTAATGATATGATTTATTATATGAACACTTTATAGTATACAACATTACTAGACCCATTGATGAGGCCTAGAAATTACCCTCATCCTGCTACGTAGTGCTCCATCCTAAAACTATAATATGTATTTGGATATGTTCTACCATATTATGTCTCTCTAAGCCTTTAATTAAGTCATATGATCATTTATATAGACTCATTTTTTTAGTATGCTTAGTGTAATGTGTTTTCATAGCATAATTAAGGTATATATATAGAAGATAGTGGTTAGTATTTGATCATTAAATTACAAATTCTACTTTTGTTGTATGGTTATAAAGGTTAACCCCTTCAATTAGATTAGTCATATTATTCATTATCATTCTCTTCTTTCAATAATATTTTGATCTATTAGTGTGATAATACTTTAATGGTGTATTATTTTCATTAAAATTGGTATTAGAGATTTGATTATGGAAAAAATGTGGTTGATACCCTGATTTTGAATAATCACATATATCTTAAAAATGGTTCTAATTTTTTTGTAACGTTTTAACTAAAGTTGAAGAATTATTCAAACCAACTTACATAAATAAATTAGGGTTCTATGATCATTTTGGATTGAGTAATTGTGATGTAAGGATATTTTCTAAATTCACTCTATAGGCCATAATTTTAGTATTTTTATTACTTTATTTACATTTTAAAAATATCACAAACAAATAATGTGGATATTTTCTTTAACTTTTTATATTTGAGGATTACCTAAATTTAAAACTATTTGATCAAATGTAAAAATAAATTTTACAGTGTTAAGCCTTTGTATGGTATGGCCACACACTAAGGACCAATGAAAGGGTTCTAAAAATCTAATAAACATTATAATAAAAAAGATATGGATTAGAAACAAATTAGTGGGCATTTTTTTCCAAGTTTTTTTTTCAATAGATCAAGTGAGCTAGCTTGATTACAAGGTGTAAAACATACATTATGATTCTGACAATAAAGGAAATGTGGAAAAAAACAATAACCAATTAGATGAGCTCCAATAGAGACTCAATAAATATCAAATTTGTAACTAAATAAAAAAAATTGCATAATTCACTAATTCTTAGTCCAACAAATGTGGATATTTAGGTAAACCTAAGGCAATTCCTAATACAACTCATCTTATGATTTCAACTTATTCTCATTTTGGCTTGTATAACGTGATGCCAAAAGCATAAAATCATAAATTTTATGGTAATGGTATAAACTAAGATTAACCAAATGGAAAATGTTTTTGATTTACATGATATATGTGATCTAGGAATTTGACTCAAGAGAGGATGGTTAGTATGGTGTTAGTTCCAAAATGAAAATAAAATGAAAGAAACACACTAACTAGCATAACATTTATAGACCTAAAAACTAGGGAGATCTTAGTTAATAAACACAAATAAAAAAACAAATAAAATGTAAAAAAAACCCTCTTTTACCTTCCTTGGATGCTCTAAAATGCTTGTTATAGTGGCTTGCTCAGTTTGTGCTCATGAAGTCATTGGCAATGGAAGTTTGGCTACCTCCATCTCTCCTTCGCACCTTTGGCTTGTGGATTTAATTGGCTTGGAATAAATTTGGAATGGTAAAACTAATTTTTTGAAGCTTTGTAATCATTTATACATTATAACTTTGCATAATCATGACTTGAAATTCATGTGGTGAGGCCTCTTATTTATAGATTTTTGAGAATGTCTATAAATAACCTGAACCATCCATCTTGAGATTGAGATGTGTGGTTGAGGATTAATTAAATTTTTGGAATTAAGTTTATAATTATCCTCATCATGACATTATAATAATGGTAAATTAAGAGGCATGGATGGCATTATGGAAGGCATTGATCAGGCATGGAAGGCATGAACCCTGATATTTATGGTATTTATGGCCTAGGGATGTCTTCCCAAGAAATGAGGTCACCTGATGATGTAGATATTTAATATATATTTCCAAAAATAAGTTTTCAACAAGTTTCCATGGAATTATTTTATTAGTCCTTGATTTGGATTAATTAGCTCTTAATCATGCTTAAGCACTTTGTGCACAAATTACTTAAATTGATCAAAATGTCTTGTTATTAGTCTAAAATTTGACTGGATTAGAATTGTAAGGTGATATTAGATGCATTGGAACCATATTATCATTTAGGATTTTACCAACAATAAATATCATATACATGTGTCTTGTGTAAGAGATTTGATAGGAAAGATCAATCTAGAGTACCCAAGTGTAAAATTAGCATTTTGACTTGAAATGATCTAATCAAAGATAGCTAACCCATAAATTGCATTTCTCCATTTAATGATACCCTAGCCAAAATTGGCACTTGAATATGTTAGTTTCACATCATTTATCATGTTTTAGTATTTTCAGGCCAAATTGTGTATTTTGGGTATAAATTGGTCAAAATTCTTATTGGAGGTTATCAGTGGCCAAATTTAGGTATCTATAATTTGTCCCTATTTGGGATGTAATTACAATTTATAATCATAATAACATATTCTCAGATAATGAAAAGGTCATCTATGCCTATAATTTCAATGATGATAAATTAATTGTATGATTCCCCCTCGAGGGAGCGGTTGGCACAAGTAAGTCATAAGATGGTCCCTTGAAAATAAAGAAGTGAAATGAAGGGATGAAAGAAAGAAAGGATGATGGGGTGAAAACACAATGATATTGAAAAAGTAGTCAAAATCATTGAGAATGCAAGTGGGATGGTGTACAATGGTTTTCCCAAAGGTGGTTATAAGCACTGTACCCAGATAGTGGAAACATGGTATGATAACACAATGATCTGCCCAAAGGTAGTTATAATCATTGAGAGGATGGAGATTCCCCTATTAGGATAAACAAACAAGATAATAACATGCCCCTGTATGGGAAAAAAACATAATGTGATGACAACACAATGATTTTCCCAAAGGTAGTTATAATCATTGAGAACTTTAGGTGAGATGGTGTGCAATGATTTGACCATATGTGGTTATAATCATTGGACACTAATTATGAAAAACATGATAAAATTGGTCAAGGAGGATGATAACTTAACATAGAGGGTAATGATGAATTGGAATAACCTACTAGTAGTGATATGCTCATCTAAACTAATAAAGGTTGAAATTTTTTCATGGTTAATTACTCTGTTTGGGATATGATTAGGATGGAATCAAGATTTTAGTGTTGAAGAGATGCTGCCATTACTAAATAGAATTCTTAAATCTGAACTTTGTTGTAGCACATGTCGATAGGCATCATGGTATAACATCATGAGGCCTTGGCTAAAATATGCATAAGGACTAACTCTCGTAATCCAATACTCAATAGAAAAGAATGCACCAATGATAGAAACCATGAAGACAAAATAAACATATGAATATGGATGGATTTGAGTATAATTGTGGGCAAGGAATCACCCAATGAACACACAAAAACTAAATCAAGGCAATAGTATTGAAAGCAAATAAATATGTAGATATACAAATAAAATAAGCATAATCAAACAAACAAACAATGCAATAGAAACCATACGAATACTTCCCTTAAAAAATGGGAAACAACTTAAAAAATGAATAAAATGGGGGAATAGAATAAAATGAAGGGGTGACTAAGCTATCTCCATATGCACTAGGCAAGTGAATGTTGCCTACATAGTTCCATGGATGTAATATCTAATAAAAAACTTTAGGTCAAATGTAGTTCTCCTATGGAATGGGAAGAATGTGATAACTGATGAAAACAAATAGAATGGATGTGAGAGAAGAAGAGGAATTGTCTTACAAAATGGAAAGCACATGAGAGAAAAAGGCCAAAAAGGATGGGGAAACTAAATGATAAGTGATTTACTTGTAACTTAGTAAGGGTTCCTAGAATCCTTAAGGAAAAAAAGTGGTCAATGTTTTTGTTCTTTTCTAATAATTTTTCAAATGTTTTTGGAATTATTTTGGAGTGTCTCAACTCAATTGAGAATGATGAGACACTAATTGGTTCAAGCTCACAAAATGGTGAGAGCATTTAAACTAAGGTTACTTGTAAAATGGTGAGAGCATGGCTTAGGTTGCTCAAAAAATGGAAAGAGCATGGTGGAAAGGGTGACTAAGCTAACCTCAACAAGTTTGGAGCACTACCTACATAGTCCCAAAGTAGGACCTCAAGTCACTGTAGTTCCACCCTACAGTGGAGAAATTTGTCTAGTGTAGCAGTTAACTCAAACAAAACAAGCACAATTGGTAAAAAGGCATAGTACGACATAGGAAGGGGCAAGTTGGTATGTCAAGGCTTATTATTTCCGCTAGTTTTTCCATATGTGGTTATAACTAGGATATAATGTCATAGATCAATGGTACTAATTTTCCCAAAGGTGGTTATAGTTAGTAACAAGACTAGTGGTAAGAAAGAAATAACAAACGAAGGATGCAACTATCAAAACTACTATCACACTATCCCAAAATATGATCTCTATCTGAAATACTTAAACTAACTAATGAAATTGATCAGATACATTGATGTTAAACTATGTAATGAATGGCAAAAACCAAGGTCAAATGGGCTAGGCCTTAGAACACACTAGGCTGATAGGTTAGAAGTAAAAAGTGGATACAACTAAGAGGATGGGTAAGAATGATATTTGTATAAAGAAGAATAGTGATAAAATGGCACAAATGAAATGGTCTTGATAGACAATACACCTTAGCATTCAAGAATAGTACTACTTGAGATGAATAATATTCATTGGCTCTAAAAGTTCATCTCCATCTGGTGTGGCAAGCCTGTATGCTCCTAATCAATAATTTGTTGTAATGATGAAAGGCCTTATCTAGTTTGGTTTGAATTTCCCTTTATACTTCTTCTCAACCATGGTATTATTTTAGTTTTCTTTAAGAACAAGATCATAAATTTTAAATGTTCTATACTTAACACATCAATTATAGTGGCCTTTGAGTTAGTTTTGATATGCTTGAATATTGTTGGGTTCAACTATGCATTTTTCATCAAGTATGTGTAGCTCTTGCAAGTGAGCTACTCGATAGTCATGAACATCTAAGACATGCTTGAAAGAGATGTGCAGTGAAGGTAATTCAACCTCAATGGGAAGGATGGATTCAATTCCATAAACAAGTGATTATGGAGTGGCTCTTACGGGGGTACAATAATTGGTATGGTATGCCCAAAAGGCAAGGAATATCTACAAGTGTTAATCATGACCGGCATCATTGATAATCTTTTTGATCTTATTGATAATGGTTTTGTTGGATGACTTAGATTGGCCATTACCTTGAGGGTAATATGTTGTAGAAAAATGTTGTGTGATGTTATATTCAGTACATAACTAATCTACATCCTTATTCTTAAATGATCCTCCATTATCAAATATAATGTTAGAGGGGATACCATAGTGGCAAACTAGATAGTTGAAGATGAATTTGAAAATTTTCTTTCCAATCATGTAAGTGAGGGGTATAGCTTCAACCCACTTGGTGAAATACTTAGTGGCAACAAGGATATGTTTATGGCTATCAGATGAAGTGGGGTTGATCTTTCCAATGAGGTCAAGTCCCCATGTAGAAAATGGCCATGGTGTCAACATCAGTTTCAGAGTTTTTTTTGGGGCATGAATCATATTAACATGTCATTAACATTTATCACACTTTTTTACATATTTAGTGGCATCTACGTCCATTGTGGGCCAATAATAACTAATACGTAAGAGCTTTTTGGATAGGACTACCCTAATAGAATAAGCTCTACATACTCCTTTATGAACTTCTATTAAAGCTAGTGTATACTTTGGTAAAGTTAAACAATGAAGTAGATTTCTATTAAAATTGTGATGGTAATGGGTGGATCTAAGTAGAGTATAATGAGTGGAATGATGAATGAAGGCTTTGGTTTGTTTTTAAGATAGGTTAGGTGATAAAACTTGGTCATGAAGGTAGTTGTATAGGTTTGATTATCATATAGAATTAGGACCAACAATATCAAAAATCATTACAATGGTTGAAGGTTAATGAGCTAGTGTTGACAAATTCTTGATAAGGAATTGATACTCTCTAGCTTTATCTATTTATCGAATTAGAGAGATAATAGTAGCCATGACATTTTTAGTTCTATTACTAGCCCTTGCTATGTGCTCAAATTGAATGTTAGTAATTTGTTTTTTAAGAGTGTCGACCATGGCTTTATATGGAAGCAACTTGTTATCTTTGGTCTAAAAATGATTTGTGACTTGATTGATGATTAACTATGAATCATCATAAACTTAGAGATGAGATATGTTCTACTGCATTTATTATCAAAGTCTTGCAATAAGTGTTTCATACTTACCCATTTTGTTTGTATAAGGAAATCTAATTTTGAATAATTTAGGGATTAGATCCCCCTATGGTGTAATAAACAATAGGCCTACCCCTGATCCATGTACAATAAATAAACCATCAAAATATAGTTTTTAGGGCTGCTCTTCAAGGGGTGTGTCAACAATGGTCATTATGGATTCACCAAGAAATTGAAATGTGAGTGGTTGTGTGTCTATGAGAGGTACTTCAACAAGTTGATTTGCAAGATCTTATCCCTTGATTTCCTTTTGATTGACATACTCTATGTCAAACTCACTGAGAATCATGATCCATTTAGTCATTCTACCTTGAAAATCTATTTTAGATAGCAAATATTTGAGTGGATCTACTTTTGAAATGACCATGGTCTTATTATTCAACATATAATGGCACAGTTTCTGAGCTATGAAGACCATGGCTAGACAAACTTTTTCAATAGGTGTATAGCTATGTTCATATAGAACCAAGGTATAGCTTAGGTAATATACAACATGTTCCTTTCCATTATCATCACATTGAGCCAAGAGTGCCCCCAAAGCATGGTCGGTAGTTAATAGGTATAACAAGAATGGCTTTTATGGCATAAGAGGTAATAAAATAGGTGGATTAACAAGATAATCTTTAAGCTGTTGAAAAGTTATTTAGTATTGATCATCTCAGTGAAATGTAACTCCCTTCTTCAAAAAGTGTGTAAATGGATGGCACTTGTCTACTAACTAAGAGATGAAGCATCATATTGACTCGATCTTACACTACAAACTATGGAGTTGCTTTAAATTGGTTGGTGGTAGCATCTCAATTATAACATGGACTTTAGTTGAATTGAATTAAATACATCTATAAGACATGATGAATCTAAGAAATTTTCTTGAAGTTACATTGAACACACATTTTTTTGGATTGAGTCTAACTTTGTATTCTCATAATCTTTCAAATATCTTATGCAGCACTACTGGATGGTTGGCCCTGGTTGTGGATTTTTATAATATGTCATCGACATAGTCTTCAACTATATCATGAATCATATCATGGAATATGATAGTCATGGCCCTTTGATATGTATCTCTAGCATTATTAAGTCCAAATGGCATTACTTGATAATAAAATGTTCTCCATATAGTGGTAAATGTTGTTTTATGTTGGTCTTCTGGTGTTATTTTGATTTGGTTGTATCTTGAAAATCCATCCATGAGTGAAAGCATTTCATAACCAACTTTGGAATCAATGATCATGTTGATATTAGGCAAGGAAAAATCATCTTTAGGACAATCTTTGTTGATGTCTAAAAAATTAGTACAAATGTTGATCCCTTTAGTCTTTTTACTAACAATTACCACATTAGAGATCCATTATAAGTAGTCAATGGATCAGATAGATCCTTATTCTAAGAGTATTTCCAACTCTTTCTTTACCAATATAATAATGTGAGGATGCATCTTACATAGATTTTATTATATCAATTTGGCATCAAGATTAACCATAAGGTGGTGTAGAATCAAGGTAGGGTCTAAACTTGGCATGTCAGAATAAGCCCATGCAAAGATATCTACAAATTCTCTCAATAGAGTTGTAAAGACATCATGTTCTTCCTCAATGAGGGGCATGCATAATTTTATCCATTATAGGTCTGATGGAGTCTTGATATTTACCTCTATTGTATCTTTGACTAGAAGGGTTGAACCATCTTTTAGGATAGTAGGTAACAACTTGAACTATTGGATTATGTTAGGGTCCTCCATTAGGACTTGCTCTTCAACTTCTCCTAGGCATGATGAATCTAAGTCCCCTAATGGGAAATCTGACCATGTGATAAAAATAGTCAAAAATTCTTGAAGAATTTGATCAAATACTTGTTTTTTCTCAAAGCTAAACTCAGATTCATATGCAAGTTCATTATTGGTGGTATCTTGGTATAAATTTGAATAAAAATTAACACCCCCATTTAATGGTGTCTAAAATAGGTTTTCAAAACTAGACTAGCCTTTATCTTTATGTTTTCCCTTGTTAAAAAGCACCTCAAAGAGGTTTTCACTTTAGGACCTCAATGTTTTACTTATTTATTTTTAGCTAAAGGTGTTCACTCCTCTCCAAATAGGCTATAGGATCCAGTGTGATTGAGAAACCTAATTTGTGATCTCCCAATAGAACATTATCTCTAAGGCCTAAAAATTCACAAAATGCCTCATCATTATGGAACTCATCAATCGACAAACTGGATTCTTGTTGGTCCCAATATATTAGTTGGGGATAATATAATGGTAAATGGTTGTGATGAATGGCTAGGGTAAGGGTATAAATGGCATTATTATCAAATATATTGGTTTTAGATAGGTCATCAAAGGTGAGGCAATGATCAAACTTTGCTTCACTCTCGACATCATCATCACTAGTTGCTAGTGATGGATTTGAATAAGATATGTGGGGTCACCCCTAGGTGGTTTAAATCCAAGCATATAATGTCTTTCATAATTAGTCATATAAATTATCTTGATTGTTCCTTGTTGATTCAATTTGAGGCCTCTTCCTTCATAATTGTGATGCTCCATGATCCTATTAGGAATAGGATACTTTGCATTTTTATAACAATCAGCTTGTTTTTTTGTTGTAGAACCATGATTTGTCCCCTTTAAGAGGGTTAGGTTCTAAGCTAGATGCTGGTACAAATGTGACATGTCCCTTATCTTTGTATTTTTTTTGCCAATGCATATGTGGGGTGACTTTAATTTTCTCAAAGGTTTTTAGATTCTGAGTAAGATTGGCAATATGAAATGTATCATGGGTCACATACTCTCCTAGTCCACTATCTAAAATGGTGAAATCATTATAAGCTTTAGGAGGTAGCATGTGGGAAAGGGAATTCAATGTATTATGATCTATGCAATTATTTGTTAAAGGATAAATAAGTATAGTCTTTCCTTTATCCTTCTTGGAACTTATATTTATATCATACTAATAATTATAGCTTTGAAATTTGGCCTCAAGATACTTGTAGTGTTCATATGGGTGTAAATCTCATGAAATATTCACTTCCATCCCTAAGTGGGAAAACTTGATACATTAGTGCAACATTGATGGGATTGCATGAATCTCATGTAACCAAGGCCTTCCTAGAAGCATATTGTATGATAACTCAAGATCTAGCACATGGAAAAGTGTATCATGGGTCAAAGGCCCAATGATAACTAGAAAAATAATGGTACCTTGTGATTCTCTTTCTTAATTATCATAGGTTGTGATGGTTATTATTTCTGGTTGAAGATCTACCATTATGTACCAAAGAAGCTTGATGAGCTTTAGAGACACTATGTTGAGGCTGGATCCATTGTCTATAAGGACACATTTCACTTTATGCCATCTTATATAAACTTCTACATATAATGGATTATTATGGAGTAGGCCAAGGGAAGACAAATCACTTTGGTTGAATGTGACTTGTTGGGCTAGAGTTACGTGTCCAACTAAAGCTTGAAATTTATCAGGGGATATGTCACTAACAATATTGGATTAGGTCAAAAACTCATTCAAGATGTTCTTATGGATTTCTTACATTCATAGCAAATCTAAAATAGAAATTTGTGTTGTTGTCTTCTACAATATATCCACAATATCAAACTTCTTATCTAGGTTAGTTGTGAATGGTTTATTCTAAGGATAAATGGTTGGTTGGATGATAGGCAAAGTGGTAGATGGTTGTGGGCCTAGGATAGTAATATTTGTCCTCCAAGTTGTGATTTTACAATTAGGATTACATACTAGACCATTATTGCTAACCAATGTTGGGAATGGTGTAGGACCAGATAGGACAAGTCAAGATTGTTGGTGAACTCACATGTGGTCACATGGCAAGGATGAGTTATCGATATAAGTTTCAAAATGGGAAGTCTTAGTTTGATGGTTTGCTTGTATACATTCCTAGGTCAAGGAAGGATTATCCATATAATCTAGTTGAATGTTGTTGTTTAGCAATGGTCTAGGTTGATTAGTGCTTGGTCTAGGATTAATGGAGATGGTATTAATGCTACCCCCTACAATATGACCTACAACCCTATTTTAGTCATGTGTAATTGCATGGTATTTTTATTGGTTTTTACCATTATGACCTTGGTTTTGTCTAGTTTTTTGTTATTGTGGGTTCTATTACTAATTTTGTTGATTTTGCTAGTTCAGTGTTTGATTTTGATACTAGTGATTTTTTTATTTCACTATCCATTATTATCATTATTGCTGATCATTTTCTTGCTACTGATTATTATGTCAAGGAAAGGGGTTTTGATAAATCCCAAGAGTTTGATTGAAACTGGAAGAACCATTATCTAATGTTATCTCTCTATTCTCTAACATATTCTCAATTAAATTCTTGATTTGGACACATCTTCATAGATTATACCCATTGACTTGATGATTGGTACCTTGATTTTGATTAGTTGAATTAAGCTTGATAACTCTTTTATTGATGAGTGCTCACTCAATAAATAAGCCTTTGTCGATGATTTCCTTGAAAGTATGTGCACATTGTAATTTTAAATGATAAGCTATCTCACTATGAAAATTATTAGTAAACATAATAGTTAATTATTTATCTAATAAAATGTGTGTGAAATGGCTTGCAAGGGCTCTCCATCACTGTAAATAACTTGAAAAACTCTCACTAGCTTTTTGTTTGCTTGGATTAATTCCACTAATGAAATCTCATGCTCAAGATTATAGGAAAAGTGTTACATAAACTTATCAAAAAGATCATCAAAATTTGTTACTAAATTTTTGGGTAACTTTAAAAACCACTCCAAGGCTTGTCCAACCAAACTCCTTGGAAACAACAATAAAACATATATGTTGTTATATACCACTAGTTGACATGTGACAAATAATTTGGTCAAATGAGCCTTAGGGTCACCTTTCCCTTTGTATTTTTTAAATTTTGGTGGTTCGTATCTTGGAGGAAATGGTATTTGTAAATACTCCATGTTGACTGATAGGAACACATGTCATATAATTTGAACTTTTTAATTTATTTACCAGCTTGAATGGTAGCAATTGCATCCTTTATCTATTACAATTCTTGGGATAGGAAATTGGAAGGAACATTGGTTTAAGGGAGAATATTGGTTTGGGTAGATGGTTGGGAGGTCACAAGTGGGACACTTTGACCAGGGTATGATGGAGATACCTATTGGGGTATATTGTCTTGGTTGGGGAATGGACTAAGAATACACATACATGGATTAGGATGTACTTGAAATTGCACAATTGGTTGCGTGATATTATAGTTTAGGTTGGTGATAAAGGTTTGACTTGGAGGATTTTGTGTTTGGGATGGAGGCATATAACTATATTATGCCTATTATGGTTGAAAAGAGACATGTTATCAACTAATCAAACCTTGTTATTGAGTGGAAACTTGTGGTCTAAGACCCTATGTCTAAATTTGTGGCATATTTTGAGCCAATGGTTGTCTAGTATGTACTTGAGAAACATGGAGACCTCTTTGTTACATGAATCCCTATGAGGAAGAGAAAATAGGTTACGTATTTAGAATTTATTGCTGACCAATATTTGCACATTGTTGACTAGTCATTACTTGGTTTTAGATTGGCATATTAGTCTACAACTAAAGAGGTATGTTTGTTATTACTTGGTGGGTAGAACATTTGTTTCCCATGATTGAGGTGGAAATATATTTATCCTCTATTGTGTTGATACACTAGGTTATGTCTAATGTTGTGGAATACTACTCATTACTTTTTGAGGAGTAGGATTCATCACATTTTGTCATTGAGATGTGACATTGGGCATTATTTAATTATCTAACCCCATAGGTTGTACACTTGAGGAAGCAGCCAATTGAGGTTTTAGTTTAAAAACTCCTATTCCCTAGTATGATGATCTACTCATGGGATTAACTATAGGCACATGTTTTTGGCTAGTTGTTTATGCATTAGTACCACTTTGATCGATATTGGACATTGTTTGCACATTATCCACTACATTTGGCTCACTCTTCTATGTAAAGGCCAAAGACACTTCTTTAGTAATGGTCATATGCATCAAGTTATCTATCAAAGTAGTTTGTATTAATGGGTTGGAACTCAAATTATCTTGTCTAATTAACTCTATGAACATTCATATTGAAGGAACTAGGTCAATAAGAGGCTTAATCACCATATTCATCTGATTGAAATCATGTGCTAGATTTAGGTAGGTTTGATATGCTGTCTACATTTGGTTAAAGTGATCTTCCATGATGTTTTTACCTCAATTAGATATATTAGGACCTTGATATGTTTTTTGGACTAGAGCCATAAGATTACTAGAAGAAGCTTGTTGATCATAAATGATATTGTGGGGCACTCTTACTAGACTTGGTAAATTTTCATGGGGAAAGTCTACTAGAAAATTGGCCCCTACCTCTATGGCTCTAACCAAAATCTCATCTTTATTCTCTAACAAATGTCACTCAAACAAAAATGGATCATACGTGGAAGCCATATTAGTATAATGACTGTTGAAAAACTAGCTCGTCCACTGTGGGTATTATAGCTAGGTATTGTGTGGTTTGTTCTTGGTCTTGTTCTGAATAAGGTGGTGTGTTAACCAGACAATTAGCTAATAGATCTTGGCTTTATGCCCTTGATTGGGTATTACAAGAGGTATAAGAATCCATCTCATAAGAAATATTATCTACATAGGGGTCTTACACCATTTCTTCCTACGCAACTACATTACTAATCCTTGAATTATACATGAGTCCACTATGAGTGTAGGAATATATGTTGGGATCCATAGTCAATGTTTTCTGATAAAAGGTCAAAGAGATTTTAAAACTCTAAAAATATAATGCCTAAAATAGATGATGTTCCAACTTGGTCTAGATTTGTCAAAAGTATTAAAAGTTTTATGCAAAGATTTATGAGGAAACAAACTAGTGTGAAGTATCTATCATTTCACTATTCACACAAAGATAAGCAAGTAAATGGACCAAAAATGAAACTACCAAAATCTAAGGTTGAAGTGTTTAAAATTAGTATAATCTAGGAATTTAAAATTTGCTAGGTCTTTTTTCCAAACATGACATCAAAAGCTAGGCTCAATCAAGGCATACACTAGGACTCTTGGCCAAATGGCATCAAAAACTAGACTTTGAAAATAGATGAATGGTTTAATCTAATGGATTTGAAACACTTTTAACAAACACTAGGAATTTAATTCTTGGACATGAACTTGATCAACTAGGTATAAGGTATGCAACAAAAGGTACTTTTAGAGATAGTTTGTTTTCTCATAAATAATGATATAAAACTTGGTTCTTTTGACAAATAAGCTAGAAAAAAGTGAACAATATAACTATGCTAGACAAAAAATCATAAAAGTACACTCAAATTGGTTTGAAAATGTAGGAACAAATTTTAACTCTATGCAAGAGGTTCTATGAAACAATATTTGAAATTTTTTGGGCAGCGTTACACTACCCAAAAGGTATGACAAAAAAGTTTTTTTCAAAAAACTCTCTAAGGTAAAGACATTTTCCCACAATTTTGACAACATAACTCTAGTTTTCTTGACTCAAAATTTTATGTTGCATAGACTCAAAGTACAAGTTTTTAGCAAAAAATGGCCTAAGTCTATCAAGTTATGACAATTATTATGAGTCTTGAATGGCCTTCAACCCAAATTGGAAATTAAACCTAAGTTCTCTCAATTTAACTGAAAATGGTGAACCCACCTAACACATCAACCCTGTGAACTTATAAAGGTGAAATTATAGATTTAGATTATAAGTGAAGGACTTAAAACAACTTTGGTAAAGGTCTAGACTCAATTGGCCAACATAATTGTGCCAAAGTAGATGATATGACTGTCATGATTTTAATGAACTTTGAACAAGGCAAATTGATGATCTCATGTGGGTAGCATAATGCCTCTTTATTTAAAGGAAAATTAGGACTATGTGTTTGGTTTGAATTATTTGTTTACACCAATTTTTGACTTGAAACAAGATTTTAATCTAGGACAAGATCAACTAATTAATCAATCTTAGATCCTAAACTAACAAGGTTGCTTGGTATTCTTGGAATCCATCAATATACATCATTTAAGAGGATTTTAAGTGTTCATCCAAAAGTAAATGCACATTATATTTTAGGGTTTTTACACCCCCCTAATCTTAAATGATAGTACTATGACATGGACCTTGAGGTGCACCTTGCACCAACAATACTTCCATGGCAAGTGGGGATTTATCTAAAATCTAACAAGTTTTTGAAAATTCTATGGGAATCAATTACACAATGACTTTCACACCAAATAATGCAAAAAAAGCATGGATTTTTGGGTCCATATCACTTGGATTCTTGTAAAAATGTCTAGTCCTTTTTACAACTGCTACATCCTATTGTTCACTTAGTGTAGTGTGATGTTTAAAGTGCCACTACATCCCGTGTGTAACTCCAATTAGGAGCCAAATGAATTCAATGCTGGGAGGTGAAATATTGGGTCAAAGATTCCCTAAATAACTCATGAGAGGTGATGAAGTCCCCCTCATAAGCCAAGTTTTCATAAAAATAAAGAAAGCATGAAAGTAGAAAGACTTTAGGGTCATTTTCAAGGTTACCCAAAGTTTGATGAGTTTTTGGGGAGTGCTTTAAATGAATTTATTTCTAAGCCTTGGACTAGGCTATTTAGAATAGGAATGGTGATTTTTATTCTAAGGGTTCCCTAAATGGGACAAATGAGAGAACATACATGCAACATCCCTCTTTTTGCCAAACAAAAAATTAATCTAAACAGCTAAGTAAACATAAAAATCTTTGAAAAGGTGAGTTCATTTTTAAGCCGAAATGGAAAATGAGGAGGTGTTCATTTGACCCTTTGGTCTTAGTTTCAAACTTTGAAAACATTCACCATAAACATCTTTTTTTTGTTAAACACCAAAACAAGGTTCCTAATTGATTTTTAAGCATGCAAAAGGTGATCTAAACATGTTTTTAGCAAATTTCAAGCTTGGTCCTACAACAAAAATGTTAGCATGTAATTTATCCTTGAAGATATTTTAGGTTTGAAATAATAAACTTTAAAAAAAGAGCTCTCAAGTTTGTGTTTTAAAAAAAACAAAGTGATTAACGTCGGTTATATAACCGATTACGGTTACATTTTCTAAATGATGGTGGTTATCTAATCGACATCAATTATACCAATGTGACTGATGATAGGTATCCAACTAATGTTTATTTTAATAATTGATGTTAGTTAAGCTATCCAATCAATGTCAGTCTTACTAGCTGATGTCAATTACTGTGTAAACCCAAGGAAAACAAACATAATAAAATAAAGTTAGAAAATTGATTTACAAGAGTTTTAATGGTCCAAATGAATATTTTAAAGTTCCAAAATGATCTTTTTCATGTGTGGGATGCATCTAGTCCCACCGAGCATTCCATATGTGATCTATAAATTTGACTCAAGAGAGGATGGTTAGTATGGTGTTCATTCCAAAATGAAAACAAAATAAAAGAAACACACTAACTATCATAACATTTCTAGGAATAAACACTAGGGAGAGCTTAGTTAACAAAAATGAATAAAACACACAACTAAATTTTTTTAAAAAAACCCCTCTTTTACCTTCCTTGGATGCTCCAAAATGCTTGTTGTAGTTTCTTTCTTGGTTTATGCTCATGAAGTCCTTGGCAATGGAAGCTTGACTACCTCCATATCTCCTTAGCACCTTTGGCTTGGTTTGGAATCAATTTTTCATGGTAACACTAATTTATTGAATCTTTTTAATCAATTCTACATTATAAATTTTCATAATAATAACTTTAAATTCATGTGGTGAGGCCTCCTATTTATATATTTTTGAGAATGTCTAGAATCAACCTAAACTATCCATCTTGAGATTGAGATGTGTGGTTGAGGATTAATTCAATTTTAATAATTAAGTTTATAATTATCCTCATCATGACATTATAAGATGGTGAAATTAAGAGGAATGAAAGGCATCATGGAAGGCATTAATGAGGTATGAAGAACATGAATCCTAATATTTGTGGCATTTATGGCCTAGGGATGTCTTCCCGAGAAATGAAGTCACCTAATGATGTAGATATTCAATATCCATTTCCAAAAATAAGTTTTCAACAAGTTTCCATGGAATTCATAATTAATCCTTGATTTGGATTAATTAGTTCTTAAGCATGCCTAAGCACTTTGTGCACAAATTACTCAAATTGATCAGAATGTCTTGTTATTGGTCCAAAATTTGACTGGATTAGAATTAGAATGTTATGTCAGATGCATTAGAACCATATCCTCATTTAAGATGTTACCAATAGAAAATAACAAAGGCATGTGTCTTGTGCAAGATATTTGATAGGAAAGATCAATCTAGAGCATCCAAGTGAAAAATTATCATTTTAACTTGAAAGATCTTATCAAAGTGAGCGGGCCCATAAATTGCATTGCCCCATTTAATGATACCCTGGCCAAAATCGGCACTAGAATATGTCAGTTTCACATCATTTAGCATTTTTTAGTTTTTTTTATGCCAACTTGTGTATTTTGGGTAGACATTGGTCAAAATCCTAGTTGGAGGTTATCACTGGCTAGATTTAGGTGTCTACAATATCCCATGTGGACAATAGGTGGTAATGGAATATTTATATTTTGAGCTTGAAAAATTAGTTTAATATTAGTGACTTTGTGCTCAAAACAAGATGAATGACATCAATGTCAATTGGTAAATTTTTACTAATGAATTACATATATACTATCACAATAATGTGAGGGATAATTACTTTAGCCAATTATCAAAACTATAACAAATAGGATATGTCATAGACTATAATCACTAGTTATAGAATTTTTCCTTGTGAGTGGAGACAATCATGGATTAAAATTTGAATGGTTCATTTCTTAGAAATCTTACTAATCACATCTATCATGAGGTTTTCATTTTTAATATGAGATATCTATTTTACACTATTATCATGGCACATAGATTAGATGAGAGGGCACAAGTGACCTAATCTATGCACAACCACATAGAGTTGTGCAAAGTCTTCTTTACTTATATCCTACATGAATTCACAACTTGAATGAAATTTTTGAAGTCCTTTAGAGTATTTTAGAGATCACAATGAATCATAAATATATTTATCTCATTAAACATATAGATTGTGAGTCAAGATTTTCCAAAAAGGTATTATAGTTTGATATTGAAGCATACCTATAAACATATGTGAATTCCATTTTGGATCACACCATTTGATTGGTTCACCACAAATAAAAAACATCATAGTCAACATTCCTTATTTTAATCTTCACTTTATTATCACAACCTAAGGTAGCACATGATCACAAGAACATCTATAGTTTCATCAACACAACAAAATGTACACAATCATTCTAACATTGATGCCATCTCCATATACATTACTTAGCTTCATTGGCTCTCCCTAATATGGTATAAATCACTAAGGAAAGATTGTTCACATGTAAAATTGTGTACAACACTCACAACTTCTATAGTATTACATAATATCCACTTTACAATTCTTGTAGATTATATAGTTCCACACAAGTGATTCATAACACATAACTTTTATAGTCTTGCACAATTTCAAACACAATGATCCAATATTATATATTAATACACCAAATTAGCTCACAACATTCATATATTTTATAATGATATGTATCACCACATATTTTTTATTTTTGTAGCATTACACACCACTTCATGGTCTCATATCACTTATTTACACTTGTATTTCTTTCTAACATACCATGTGTATACACATAATATTTTTAAATTTTATCATTTACTATCAATTTATCTTACAACAACCTATCAAGTTTTAATCTCCTTGAGTTCATTCCTTAGATGGTGAATTGATAAATGGGTGGGAAGGCCTTTGAGATTTATGAGAGATGTTTTTGCCTATGTATCATTCTTATATCCATTCTAGTTTCTCAGACTTGGTCCCCAAATTTATCTATTTCCATATTACATCCTCCAAATATATGAATACCTATATTTCATAATGCATTACCTTTAATTAATGTAGTCTTATCTAACACTTGTCCCTTCCATACTACATCAACATAATCGATGTAGTTCTAAATGGTTTATCATGATCTTCATAACTATATCAACCTAGTAGACATAGCTTAAGGGTCAATCATCCCATTTCAAACTACATCAAGCTAGTTGTTGGAATCAACTTAAATTTATGTATGGATTAGGGATATTTACCACTATAAATACAAGTCACCATTTCATTCCAATATAGATATACATTTATTTTAATTTCATTTACTCACAATTCTACCCTAGATCTATTCTTAGAGGAGTTATTGCTTAGGATCTTGTCTTGAAGGAAAGCTTGTATTATGGAATCTTATATTCCTTAAGAGGATTCCTTTTTCCCTAGAGATTGATTCAACCTTTTAGATCCTTACAACTAAAGCAATCTCTTAAAAAGCACGGTTGTCTAAGAGGGAGATTGAGGCTCGATGTTCCCTCTTCAATTTAATTATATTATAAACTTATCACTTTCATATAGTATACATAAATTGAATAATTTCTTGGTTAAAGAATGTATACATACTTGTTTAAGATTTCTCTACACTTAAACTTAGTATGTATATAGGATTATTTAAACTTTCCATCTATCCACATTAGGTATCATAGGCACACATTCATCTACCATGGATCCTTACCCATTATTATATGTTTACAACCCTTCACCCTTAAAATGCTTTATTTTAATATTAGATTACTTATAAAACATAAATATAGTTAGAGCTAATGTATTGTGTTATTGGCCTAAAGGATTTGGAATCCTTTCCTTTGACATTATGGTGTAGGTTCTCCTATTGTTAGGTTTCTATATCCATTTGGTCACATCTTGAATCATTAAATATCATTAGTATATCTTTGATTAACCTTCCTAAATTCTAGATTTTTTAAGATATGATAGTTATAGGCTGATCCTAATCCATTGAATACATTATTCTAAACCCAGTGTGAATCTTATCATCACCTGTACCTCTTCAATCAATTGTATCAAATAGATCGATATAGTTATTTATTAGTATTATTTTTAGAAAACTATATTGAACATGTCAATATAAATTTATTAATATTTTATCCCTTATCGAACTATATCAAACACATTGATATAATTCTATATTTGTATATTTTCTAGTCAACTATATCAAATAGTGTAATAAAAATCTATTCTCATATTTATCCAATAAAATTGCATTGGCCAACCTAATATAGTTCCGCATTACTTTTCCTTCTTAGATAGTTGTGTTAAACAACTTGATACAATTTTATTTTCTAGATTACAGTCTTTTTCAAAAAATTATGTCAACCAAATGCAAAATAATGTTTATCTTCCTTTTTTATATAAATCTACATGTAATAGCTCAATATAATTTTACCTCTACTTATAATTTTGTGTGCACATAATGCATCGATCAATTTAAAACAATTCATTAATCTGTGTATAACTACATTAGCCAACATCGATACAGTTCTATTTGTTTACTTTTAAAGCATTAATAAAATAATATAATTTTGCATTTTAAAGCTTAGTCAAACACTTAGCTAATGTTGATTTCCTATTTATTTAAATTAGTTTAATGTTAAAAATTAGTTATAAATAATACATATTATTTTCTATTTGTTTGGCTTTCCCTAGAAATTATGTTTTGATAGTTTTCAAATTACTTAGCTATTGTAATTAAGGGCTGTGTGGTACTCTATATATAGACATTTTGGAATGTGGGGATTGATCCAATACTCATGTCCATTATACATAGCTTAAACTTGAATTATAGTTTCCACATGCCTCATGGTATATCAAAAATGCCTAGGATTCCCTTTGTATTGAACCTTATAAAGCCATCCATCTATCTAATGTTTTGTTTCACCTATAAGTAGTTATCTGTGGGAATTTACTCTCAAATTACCCTTAAAACTAGGTGTAGTTGGCTATAATATGGCTTTACCTATATAGTTAGTCCTTTGAAACATTAGGAATATACTATCCAATAGACAATAAGTATTTATGAGAGCCTACACCATCAAATAGATCCTTTTAGTACATATAATTAGATTTAATTTTTTTTTGCTATTGTATTTTGTATTGTAGACTAAATCAAACAACTTAAATACCATTCAGTTCTGTGTGTTATATCTACATTGGCCAACATTGATATAATTACCTATGGTTGGACAACATTATCCATCTTGATAAAATCCTTTATATTTAACATCCTATAGTCATTCCATTCTATACTACATTAAATAGATTGATACAATCTATATACCACTATTAATTGAAAAGTTACTTCAAATAACTTGATACAGTATGTTTCCTATTATTTTCAATTTTCCTAGATCAAACTAAATCAACTATTCTAATATATTCTCTTTGTATCATCCTTATACATCAAATTGATCTATAAAATTATAATTCTTCCTATTTTAATTCTTGACTACATTGAGTTGGTTGATATAATATGTTTTTTATAGTTTAAATACATCATCCTTCATCATTTTGTCTATTCCATCACCTTTCATCATGTAACATATTTATATTGATTCCTAATAAATAACACAACATGATATGATGTACTTAGCTAATCCCCATAAAATTCCTAAATCTCATTTTATGGTATCAAAAACTAAGATCAAATAAATTGTAAAGTGACTAATAGTAATACAAAATATGAGTCACTCAATAATTTCTATCCTCTTTATCCACTCAACTATCCCTCACACATGCCTATTGTAGAGGATGAGAGTGGTCTTGAGTATACTATGAAAATGATCATTTTCATTATTGACCATACTGAGCATATGGGCAAGGACCCTATAGTAATATATAACTTCATGATGTGACCTCATATAGGTTGTACCCCTTCACCTACACATATATTTTCTACAAGAGTTAGGGAAATCTAATACACACCTTCCTCCCTTCCTTCTTCCTCCACCATGATTAGTATTGCTACTAACATGGCAGGTCTTTAATTTAGTGGGCCTACTAAAATTTATCATATTAACACCCATGTTAATGCTACCATTGGTATATCTCAAGATTCCTATATTATATAACAATATCTTAATATTAATAAAATCTTATTGAATTCCATGAATAAAATGAATACATTCCAAACTAAAAATACAAATAAAATGATACAAATACAAAAACAAAATTACAATTGCAAGATTATCCTCAACAATATTAATGGGGAGTGAAAACCCTAGATGCACCCCCACCCCTTAGAGATGCACATGGTTTTATTATTCCAAGACCCCCACTTATTAATAAAGTAATCAAGCATCTTCAAAATGAACCATTAATTCATCAAATTTCAAATATATACATATGTGTTATCACTCCTCTTATCTCTTATAATGGATCCACCAATCCTATTTTAATTTTGAAATATTTTGGTAACCTTTATAAATATTGGCTTAAACTTAGCACCTTTGTAGATACCAAAATTCCAGCTAAAACTTTCTCAAGAGATGCTCCATATTGGTATAATCAACTTAAGTATAACACTATATATATCTTAGAATACTTAGTTAACAAATTGGTTTAGGAATTTCAAACCAATGATCTTCCTAAAAATAGTTTATCCTATTTCATTAATTACAAATCGGTAGAATTTGGAACCTCCCAAGTCTTAATTAGGCATTGGAAATCCTTGTGTAACAAGGTCACACACATGTTATAGTATAACTTATTCCAATTTTTTAATAATTTTATTCATTCTAAACTCAAACATGGAGTTAAGACTTTGTCTTCAAAATATTTGGAATAAGCCCTTGATCAAGATAAACATCAATATTTCTTAAGTTTGGGTAAATATTAGTGTCCCATATAGAAATTAACTTCATTTTTTTGGTGATAGTATGTGTTTCAAAAGTATGTGGAAATTTAATTGATGGTTTTTACGTGAGAAGGTGAATAGACAAGTGAATCATAATGGGGTGTAGAAGACAGACATGTGTATGACTATATAGAAAACCTACAAGTGGTCTATGCCTTGATTTTCTATAGATCTCACCTCTTTTTCATTGAATGAAAGAATTGATGGTGAATGACAATAATGCTATTGAATGATAGCTATGTTGTCATCTAACATCAATGTTATCAAATTATACCAATGTTATCATTTGACAGTAATACTATTGAATTATAGTAATGCTATCATTTTATAGTAATGCTATCAAATGGTTGTAATATTGTCATTTACTATAAATGCTACTAAATGACAACAATGTTATCACTTAAAAACAATGTTATTTCTTGAAAACAATGTTATTTTTAAATATAATTTATATCAAATGATAGATATTATTATTAAATGATAGCATTATTGTCATTTGATAGTATTACTATCATCTGAAAATGTTGTTATCATTCACTAGTGTCACCTTCATTTGAAAACATTATCGTTGAGAGATAACATTGTTGTCACTCAATAAAATTACTTCATTTGACATCATTACTATCATTTGATATCTTTGGTTTCACTTGGTAACATGTTATCATTTGACACCATTGCTTAACACTTATTTCATCCCTTTCTTACTACTAAAAGTTTCCATTATGAGTATATGGGTGGATTTTTGTTTACATATAATGGAGAATAAGCTCATATTAACTTTTGACAAAGTGGCAAACTATATTTTTATGGATGAAATTAATGTTAAATAGTAGGTGAGCCAAATTAAAAAAATAATTTACACCCAGATAATTAAGCTGAATCCATATTGTTTACCAACCCCTAAACTAGCCAAATTCTAATTTATAAAATTGATATTTTCATGAATTAATGAAGAGTAGCCAAAAAAATTCATCCTAATTGCCTTATAAGATAATTTGATCCTTCTTAACCTAGATAAGGAACTCACATGCTTATGAAATCTAAAAAAAACATGATACCAATGATGGTGTTATGGACACTTATTATTCCACACATACCATCCATGTTATTATTTTCAAAATATCTAATGAAGTGACTATTTACCAATCTTTCATAGGAAGCTCCTTCCATCCACCATTTTTGTCTTCTTCAACATACATGAATAATGTTAAAATTCATAAGACTTTTTCCCTAGATGAAATATAAAAATGTAATCTTAGACCTTAAACTAGATAACTTGACCCTTACTACCCTACCAAATATTGGTATGATCCCCATAAAAAATTATAGTATCATTCAAGTTGGGGGAACTTTTCTCTTGAATTTATTCTTGGTACCAAATTTAATCACAAAATTATGATCCAATAATGTCAACAAGCCTATGATAAGGTAGTTAAATCCCATGACTCAAAATTCAAGAATGATGCTCTTAATCAAATAATGCTCACCTTACCATCTATAAATATTCATTCCTAAAAAATTAAAATAATTCTATCCAACCACCTTCTTTTAATGTTGTTCAATATTTGGTTCACCCTCACTCTTTACTAGTGATGAAAATGTGGTCGACATGAACAACATGAGACATGTAGTATATTATAGTGATCCTTATCCACATTATAATTATGATAATTTTCCCACTTACATAGCTATTCAAGATACATATCCATTTCATTTTATAAAAGTTGAGTATCCAAAAATCACTACTCACTCAGCTCTTGTGACTACACCAACTTGTTTTATGTAGTCACTTTACATAATGATTATTTAAACTATATCAAACACCTTGATACCTTATGGAATTTATTTCATTGTATCAACCAAAATAATGTATTCCATTGATCTTAACCCCTATCTAATTGTTGCATTTGTTAACTTGGTATAGTCTACTATTCTTATCCCATAACTAACTACATCAACCAACTCAAACAATTTTTTTTATCAATCCTATAACTACTAAATCAATTAAATTGATGAAATTTTATATCACTAATTCTTCTCAAACTATTGAATCAACCATCTTGATGCAGACAATTAGTTTTTCCCACAATAAACTACATCAACCACCTCAATGAAGTTTGTTGTTTCCAATGAAACTACATTGGTCACATTGAGACCACATAGTTATTATTAGAATTAATTTTATAGAAATTCATCTCCTCCCTCATTTTATTAAATTAAAAATTATGCACCTTTATCTTAGTCTATTTCTATTCCTTAAGGATATGATGAGTGGGAGCCCATTACATAAATTTTTAAACTTGCCTCTCAAATTCCTTTCCTCGAGCTCATGGGGACTTCCCCTTGTCATATTAGTACATTGATATAATAGTATCTGAAATGAACATACCTTGACCTCCACATATGTGAAAATAGTCTGCCTTGCTTGGACTTGAGGATAAGATCCTTAAATAGTGTGAATAAATGTCCATTCAAGTTGATGAAACTTTAAATGCCTCTCTTACTTAAACTTTCTATTACTTCCATGGTACCTGATGAAATCCTAATTTTTATAGATAATCATCATCTATTCATTAGTTTAAAATTCACTAAAATTAAATTCAAGCATGCCTTAATTGATTAAGGGTTAGGCACTTATGTCACCTCCCTTGGTTTCATCAAAAGTCTTGGATACTCTAAATGCGATATTAAAACTGCATAAAGAATGTGCCAAGGCAATTATAGAAGATAAATGCCTACTCTTGGTCTTGTTTGGATCCTTATCATAGTCCTTCCAATCATTAATATAGTTGAGGTAATGATTTTTAACTTTACACTATCCTATAACATTATACTTGGTCGACCTTAGATGCATCACATGAGAGCCATCACCTCTTCTAGATTCCACTATGTCAAATTTCCCCATAATGGTGTTATATACAAGATTCAAGGTGATACTAACCCTTGTAATTTTGTAAAATCCCCAAAATGTGGTGTTTTTGAAACATTACCCTTGAACCCTTGCCTAGTATCCCATTCCATGAATCTCAACATTTCAACTATCCCATATAAGAGATTGCTAACATAGCATCATAATCAAGGCTCAGTTCCTATCATAAATAGTCAACCTCCATATTTAATTACTCCTATAATTGTACTTTCATGTCATGTATATGAATAATTCAACCCACTTCCAAACTCTTAAACACTACATTGATGCACTTTATCCTGAAGTAAACCATCTTTATAGTGACTAAAACCTCACACCTCCCAAGATATATCTAGATCATATCCCCAAGCATGGGTAAGTCTATTATATTTATTATAAGTGATTTAAAACCATGCAAATATATGTAGATAAATACAATAATATTTATCATGATTTTTGATGCCTATGCCTGAACATTATCATCAACACTTCTAGGGTCGGTCTCGAATGAAATCTCACGCTTTTCCTTGACTTGTAACTTCTCATAGAATAGTATTTCAGCCACATACTAGTGCAAGTTCATCACATTTATTAAATTTCAAAATAGGAACCATGCACTCATCTTCCTTATTCTATTGCTCTTGCTTTCTACATATATTTCATACACAAATCAATTCTCACATGACTCTCTACAAAGATAGGTGATACTATGGTCAAAGCTATATTTAAACTACATAAAGATTTATCTAATGTTATTAATGATGCATGTAGAGATGAATATCAAAAAAATTTAGCACAACTATGTGTAATATAATATTATTATTCATATTATCACATGATTGGAATTTATATTTAAATTTCATTATGGCATTTTCAATGTCATGTTACTATCTTATATTTTATCACTTTAATTTTCAACATTTATTTTACATTTATGATATCTTATTTACACCATTATTTCCTTTTTGATCTTTTGGTACTTATTTTCATCATTTATTTATATATTATATCTTAGGTAACTCCTTTGGTTTTTATTTTATCATTTTTTCCTTTTATCTCTTTGTGATTCTTTGATGTTAGTTATATTCTCCCTATCTTTGGGATGACCATGTACATTCCCCTTATCTTTTGGATGAAAATTTCTATTTCCCCTCTTTTAGGGTGATTATTACTTTCATTTGGTACTTTTGATAGTCCCTTAGTAGGTTTTACATCTTAGTAGCATGGATATCTAGTATATTTGTACCACTTTAATAACACTATTTTACTATCTTTTGATCATATATGAGCATACACATCATTTTATCACTTATTAAATGAATGTATGTATCCAAATCCCCATATTCCCATAATTTTACTTAATTTTAAACACACATGGGTAGTGTTGACGCAGTGGATTGCACCCGGGGGTAGGACGCCTAGCTCCCACCCTTCCACATGCAACAATGGAAACTCCCCTCTCACCTGTGGAACTAACAAAGATGGAGGGGAGAGTCTCTAGATAAGGGCTAGCTCCCTCTAATGTATCATTCAAGCCCTGGTTTCTCCTATTGCTAAAAAATAAAATGAAAAAAGGGGGAGGGATGAAAAGGGAGATAGAGATGCTGAAAACAAAGCCTAAGCCTAAAAAAGAAAAGGTGATACACTAGAAAAGTTTGATCTACTCTACCCAAACATACACTTTCTACAAAGAAATAGCTCCCATACACTTCATCTAACATGAGAGAACCTTCTGCATTAGTGGGTCAAGGGTCCATGGAGATACAGGGAGGAAATAACTACTAAAGGCGTTCTGAGACACACTACATTAGCCTATCCACTTCACCTATACTCCTATAGGGACACTTCTGACAGACCTATAAAAGGAAACTCAAAAATGCACTAGACATGCTAAAATCATTCTGTGAAAGCATTAAGAAAATGACTTAACACAAAATCATAGACACATACTAAAGATGCAAAACTCAGAATGGAGGTAAAAATGCTATGTTTCGATTCAAGGTAAAATTATGGCAGCTCTGCCTTACAAGCCTGAGAGATTTTTGGGAAAAGTTTTGCCTTAAGGCTGAGATTCAATCCCTTTATCAAATGAGAAGTTTATAATTTATAGAAAGAGGAAGAGAACTTGGTGCTTCCTGGGAAAGATTTTGGCACTCTTTTCTATAAGTGGCCCATGCACATCAAGAGCATTAGGAAGGTGAAATCACTGTTACTGATGTCATTCCTTGTAAGAGGCCTACTATAACCATGTTGTATAATCACTAAAATTGACTTTTACATTCAAACATTAATGCAAGAACATGGCCACACCTCTTTCCTATAAATAGACTGTGATTTGTCCCCTCATAAATGCCAACTAGAGAAAAATAGGTCATGTCGCTCATCTGCAATAACTCACCTTCCCTTCACCACTTGAATTGCATTATCTTTTCTGATCCTTGTCTTCTTCCTACTCTTTCAGCCCTTGAGGCTGATCTTCTAGTAGGTCACTACATTCCTTGGGCTATTTTGATGATTTGGCGCTCAGGCAGTTCAAAAATAATGGCTACTTCACTACGTTAAAATTAACGTTCATGCAGCCATCATCTAACGGCTAGTTCATCTCCTTAAATTTGATGGTTTTTAGGACATCACCATCCTCAGCAAAAGTCATTGGGTCTTTTTTTTGAGCTTTTTCCCTGTGGGTTTTCTGTTTCAAGCTTTTTCTCATAGATAAAAAGTCTGTGAGAATTGGCTGCTTTGACTTTCTATGGGCTCTTTGACTTTTTTTGCACCTTCAGGCCCTTTGAAAATCCTTTCCCTAAATTCCTTCAAACCTTTTGAAGCTCTCTCTACCCTCTACAAGGGCTTTTGGACCTTCAGCTATGCCCTTTGACCATCCTTGGAATGTTTCTTGCCCTCTGCAAGGGCATTTGGATCTTGACCTACCCTCTACAAGGGATTTTAGACTTTTGGATTTAGGGCGCTTCATTGAACTGACCCATTGAACCAATCCATTAACCAAAATTGGTTTAATGATTCAATTGGTTCAACCAGTTCAATATTTCGCATCAAGTTGATTGAACCAAAGGCATCAAACCATTTACTTTAAACCACTTGCTAAACTGAAGCCCTTGAACCAAACCGTTGAACCAACCCATTAAACCAAAAATTGGTTCAGTGATTCAATGGTTCAAGACTATACGCTGAGTCACTTAAACTAGATTGATGATCCGATGATGTTGAACCAAGTGATTAAACTAACTATCGCTTGAACTTAATCATTGAACCTGGCATTGAACCGAATGATTAAACCAAAGCATTGAACTAGTTCAATGGTTCAACGTTGCAAGATGAGCCCTTTGAACCAAGCCTGATGAACCATCTAATGAACAAAGTGTCTGAACTCGCCGATGAAGTAAGCACTAAAGTTTTGAACCAACTGAGTTGAACCAAGGCTTGAACTAAAGGCATTGAACTAATGCATTAAACCGGTTCAACAGTTTAACGCTTCAAGTGACTGTTGAAACAAGCCTATTAAACTCTTTTATTTGAACCAAAATCCATGAAGTAAGTGATGAACTAATCCTAAAAAATGAAGTGATGGACTCAAAGTGATGAACCAAGCTTTGAAATGGAGCAATTGAACTACCGATTGAACCAAGGCTTGAACCAAGGCCGATTGAACTACCGATTGAACCAGGCATTGAACCAAGGCCGATTGAACCAAGTGTTGAACCAAAGCATTGAATTGGTTCAATGGTTTAACCATGCCAACTTTTCTTGTGATTTTCTTTAGGCAAGAGCCTAAAGAAACCTTGTAAAACCTAGCACTCTCTTTGGAACTGATTATTCATGCACTAAAGAACTAACTTGTAGAGTCCATAAAAATCCAAAACTTACAGAGTCTGTAGATTTAGACCTACATAGTCCATATATTTAGACCTATAGAGTCCATATATTTAGACCTATAGAGTAGATAGAAATGAATAGATTCATGTAAAATTAGAAAATGAAATGGCCTAGAATAGCAAGGACAGAAGGGGACCAATTTTTTGGCCTGTTGGGAAAAAAATGGTCAACAAATTGGTGACTCCTAGGGGAAGCATGCCTGTTATGCTTAAAGACCAATTGCCTTGCAGTCCATTGGGCAGGGAGTCAGATGTAGCTTTGAAGAAATTTAGAAATAGCCCCATAGGATCTGAGAATCAAAACATGAAGCTTTTTACCCCACACATAAAGGGAAACACACAAGGCTAAAAAACACTACCTATGCAAACTACACTTAGGGAAAATAAGAAAGACAACTGAAAGCAAACTACTATATATAACTAATTAGGAATATTTTCCTCCCTCCTAGATCAAAGGGAAAATTTCTTAAGTCCCCTTCCTAGCAAGAAGACTTATGGTGCCAGGCAAGTAGCTAAATGAAAAGGAGATTTGGTGACCTACTTCTCTTACCTGTCACCTGAGTTGGCTGGTATCTAAGTGGATCGGATTCAAACATGCCTCCAACATACATGTATTCTTCTTATCCTTGGAGGCTTGTTGAAATTTGGTCCTTCATGATGGTGCATTTCACCAAGAAATCAAAGGATGCTAGCTCACCACCATAAGCCCTTTTACATGTATAATTCCTTTACAGTGCATCATGGTCCAACCTATTTCCTTCTGCTTCATTAAAGATCCTATCAGACTCGTCCTCTACTTCCTCTTAGCCGTCTTGAAGAAGGGTGACTATGATGATGTCTGAAATGGACTCAAAAATTGATTTCTCATCCTACAGAACATCACCTCTCTGTTCAAAGCTCTCTTCTTCAAGGCATTCCTCTAGGAAGACAGACCTCTCCTTTTCCTCCTTGATGATCAAGATCTCTAAATGTTCAAAGGTATCCTCCTGATCCTCCTCTAACTCAGGCTCCTCAGCCTAGTCATCCTCCTCATTGAAGCAACAAGGAATTTCATCGAATAAGAGGGAAGAGAGCTCAACATGCATTTATTCCTCCTCATATTGCTAGAACATCTACATATATGCAAGACCTGCATCTTCTCCATTGCCAATGGTGTCTTCAAAAGGAGCCTCAATGATGATTTTGCCTTTGCTATCACTCATGATATCCCCTTGGGAAACTGTAGCTTGGATCTTTTGCTCCTCACTCACCTCTTATAGAATAGGTTCTTCCTTGAGAAGGGGTGAAGTGGGAAAATCATGTGGAAGAGGAGGCAGTCTTTGAGCTAGAATCAAATGATTCTCCTCCTTCCACTTGGCCAGTACTTCATCAATATCAGGTGTGACCTGATAACTCTCTTAAAAGTGTGTAGATGGGGTGTGTTCAGACATGGAATGTGCCATTTGATCTGAACCATCCATCATACACTGGTTGAGGAATCTCTCTTTAGATTCCAACTCTGCAATTCTCTTGGCTAGATCTTCCTGGAAGAGCCTTTCTTAGAGGTCACCAACATCATCATGAGTAGGGGCAGCCTCATCTTCTTCAAGGTTTTGAGAAAAACCTTGCTTCTCCTCCTTCCTGCCCCATGATTCTACTATTTTCCCCTAGTTTAAGATCTTGGAATTGGAATTTTGCTCCTGTGAACAGGCGGCAACTTTGTTTTCTCCAAGGTCTTGGGGCTTCTCCGTAAGGTCTGGAAGTTTTAAATCTCTTTCATGAAGTAGACTCATCCTAGCCTCTAAATCTTTAATTTTCTTGGCTAGATTATCTTGAAAGAGTCTTTCTTGGAGGTCATTAGCATCATCCTCTTCAAGGCTCTGGGCTAGTTCTTGGCATTCCTTCCTCCAACTTGGAATCTTCACATCATGTTGAAAAACTTGGGGAGGCTGAGGAATGCTAGGAAGAGACTACTAATGCACCAGAAGAGTCTCTAGAAGGGGAATGTGCTGGCTCATGGTATCCCCCCAATAGAAGATTCACAATATAAGGAATTGATAAGATTAATCTCCATGGGGGTTTGCTCTGATGCCCTTTGATGTTGGAAAGCTAGGTGCATGGGATTGAGAGTAGATGCATCAGATGACCTAGAGTGAGCAAGTGCTATTTCATAAAAAGGATTTGGTGCATAAGATGGGGCTTTCTTTAGAATAAGAGGGGGAACACAAGGCTGATTACCTTGAATAAATGGATTTTTCCATTTTTTTACCTCCTCCTCCATGGATTGGAAGGCCTGTGCTTGCCTATACAAACACTCCTCTTCATACATCAGCTCCTCCTGATATCTATACTACTCCAGTCTGTCAATCTCCATCGTCTACTTCTCAAACTCCAATGCCACCTCCCTTATCATTGAAGGGCAACTAGGAGAGCTGCTTGAGGTGATTCTCTAAAAATCTTGAGATTGATCATGGTAATATGAAGGAATACAAGGCCCATGATTTTGTGTAGAGGGATTATACATACAACATTGATTTCTAAATGGCACCAGGGCTACTTAACCAGCTGATTCAACTCAGAGTCACCATTGGTGTTGATGTAAAAGCCTCCAAAGGCTAGTTAGTTAAAGAACACACCAAAAATTCTTCAACTCTTTAGACACAACTTGTCCTAGTTGGTCCCACAGAGTGTGCCAAAAACTATTGACATAGTGGATTACACCTAGGGGCAGGATGCCTAGCTCTCAACCTTCCACAAGCAATAATGGAAACTCCCCTCTCACTTGTGGGTCTGGTGAAGCTGGAGGGGAGAGTCTCTAGATAAGGGCTAGCTACCTTTGATGTATCATTTAGGCCCTAGTTTCTCCTACTGCTAACAACTAAAATGAAAAAAGGGGGGATGAAAAGGGAGAGAGAGATGCTGAAAACAAAGCCTAAGCCTATAAAAGAAAAGGTGATACACTAGAAAAGTTTGATCTACTCTGCCCAAACATACACTTTCTACTGAGAAATAACTCCCATACACTTCATCTAACATGAGAGAACCTTCTGCATTAGTGGGTCAGGGGTCCATGGAGATACAGGGAGGAAATAACTACTAGAGGCATTCTAAGACACACTGCAATAGCATATCCACTTCACCTATACTCCTATAGGGACACTTCTGATAGACCTATAAAAGGAAACTCAAAAATGCACTAGACATGCTAAAATCATTCTGTGAAAGCATTAAGAAAATGACTTAACACAGAATCAAGGCATAGACACATACTAAAGATGCAAAACTCAGAATGGAGGTAAAAATGCTATGTTTCAATTCAAGGTAAAATTATGGCAATTCTGCCTTATAAGCCTGAGAGATTTTTGGGTAGAGTTTTACCTTAAGGCTAAGAGTTAATCCCTTTCTCAAATGAGAAGTTTACAATTTATAGAAAGAGTAAGAGAACTTGGCACTTCTTGGGAAAGATTTTGGCACTCTTTTTTACAAGTGGCCCATACACGTCAAGAGCATCGAGAAGGTGAAATTACTATTACTAATGTCATTCCTTGGAAGAGGCCTACTAGAACCATGATGTAAAATCACCAAAATTGACTTTGGCATTCAAACATTAATGCAAGAATATGACTGTGCCTCTTTCAAACAAATAGATTGCGTTTTATCCCCTTATAAATGCCAACTAAATAAAAATAGGTCACATCGCTCATTTGCAATAACTCACCTTCCCTTCACCACTTGAATTACTTTGTCTTTTTTTATCCTTGTCTTCTTCCTACTCTTTTACCCCTCAGGGGTGATCTTCTAGTGGGTCGCTACATTCCTTGGGCTATTTCCATGATTTGGTGCTCAGGCAGTTCAAAAACAATGGCTACTTCACTATGTTAAAATTGATGTTCATGCAGCCTTCATCCAATGGTTAGTTTGTCTCCTTAAATTTTATAGTTTTTGGGATGTCACCATCCTCGGAAAAAGTCATTGGGTCTTTTGTTTCAGGCTTTTTCCCCATGGGTTTTCTATTTTGGGCTTTTTCTTGCGAACAAAAAGTCCATGAGAATTGGCTACTTTGACTTTTTGTAGGCTCTTTGACTTTTTCTACACCTTTAAGCCCTTTGAAAATCCTTTCCCCAAATTCCTTTGGGCCTTTTGAAGCTCTCTCTACCCTTTGTAAGGGCTTTGGACCTTCAATTATGCCCTTCAACCCTCCTTGGAATTTTTCTTGCCCTCTGCAAGGGCATTTGGATCTTGAACTGCCCTCCGTAAGGGCTTTTAGACTTTTGGCTTTAAGGTGCTTCATTGAACCAACCCATTAAACCAATCTATTAAACCAAAAATTGGTTCAACGGTTCAATTGGTTCAACCGGTTTAATGTTGCACACTGAGCTAATTAAACCAAAGGCATTGAACCATTTGCTTTGAACCACTTGCTGAACTAAAGCCCTTGAACCAAAACATTGAACCAACTTGTTAAACCAAAAATTGGTTCAATGGTTCAAGACTGCGTGTTGAGTCGCTTGAACTAGACCCATGATCCAATGACATTGAACCAAGTGATTGAACTAACTGCCGCTTGAACTTAATCATTGAACCTAGCATTGAACCAAATGATTGAACCAAAGCATTAAACTGGTTCAATAGTTCAACGTTGTGCACCAAGCCCTTTGAATCAAGCCCGATGAACCATCTAATGAACCAAATGTTTGAACCCATTGATGAACTAAGTGCCAAAGTGTTGAACCAAGGCTTGAACCAATGTGTTGAACCGGTTCAACGGTTTAATGCTTCAAGTGACTGTTGAAACAAGCCCATTGAACTCTTTTGTTTAAACCAAAAGCCATGAAGCAAGCGATGAACCAAGCCTAGAAATTGAAGTGATGGAATTCAAGTGATTAACTAGGCTTTGAAATGGGGTGATTAAACTGCCGATTGAACCAAGGCTCGAACCAAGGCCGATTGAACCAAGCATTGAACCAAGGTCAATTGAACCAAACATTAAACCAAAGCATTGAACTGGTTCAATGGTTTAACCATGACAATTTTTCTTGTGATTATCTTTAGGCAAGAGCCTGAAGAAGCCTTGTAAAACCCAGCACTCTCTTTGAAACTAATTCTTCATGCACCAAAGGACTAACCTATAGAGTCCATAAAAATCCAAAACCTACAGAGTCCATAGATTTATGTAGAGTTGTGGAGCTAAAATCTTCACCAATGAGCTACACAGTAACTGGCATCAGTGGAATTAGTCAAAACCAACTGACATTGATTAGGGTTCAATCAGCAATAGTCAGCATCAGTCAGAACCAACTGACATTGGTTAGGGGTCGACCGGCATCAGTCATCTTCAAACAGACATTAGACTTCTGTGCATTTCCAAAATTAGACAATATTTCTAATTTTAGGAGAATAACTAGTTTGCATGTAAAGACTAAAATTAGTCTTGAGTTTGTTTTTCTAATTATTGTTTGCTTCTCAATTCTATTTAAGAGACCCATGGGGTAGTGTTGTAATTAGAGGTGAGCAAGATCAATTAGATCTACAAGGTACAAGATCAAGAATATCTGCTGGAGAACAATTTAGTAATTGAGTTGGTTGTAATTGATTAAGAGAGAGAGAACTCTTGAAGGAGAATTACTGTACATCTGAGAGGTGTGAGAAGAGAGAGATTTCTTCATTGTATTTCCTTCTAGAAGAGTTTAATACAAGATTGTATTATTTCTCGTATCTCCTATTCTTTGTTGTTTCTGATTTCTAGTTACTTATTACTTCAGGTTTCAATTCTATGTTTAGATGCTTATACAAAATTAATCAATTGTACTGTAAGATCTTGACAATTCAGACCTATAGAGTTCATAGATTTAGACCTGTAGAGTCCATAGATTTAGACCTACAGAGTCCGTAAAAATGAATAGATTCATGCAAAATCAGAAAATGAAATGGCCTAGAGTAGCAGGGATAGTAGGGGACCATTTTTTTGGCCTATTGGGCAAAAAATGGTCAATAGGTAGGTTTTGGGATTTCACACCTACTTGTGGGTAAGTCTAGGAGTCTTTACACACCATGGTATATAGGTCTTATTTTCTAGTGGCCAATTTTAAGCTCTCTTATGTTTGTTACCAATTTCACTAATGTTTGGTTTTCTAAATCCATATGGGAAGGAATATAAAAAAACATTAAATATTAAAAACCATATTATAAAAAAAATAATTAATGATAAAAAATCAAAACACATTCCTAAATGCCATATCACACTAAAAGACATGATCTATATTTGGCACATCTCTTATCCTAATATAAGCTCAAGCTCCAAATTTAGCCTCATGATAGAACATATTGGTTCCCAGTTATACACCTCATATGCTCAGATTTGCACACTTACAAGAAATGGCAAACAAAGATGAAAAACCCATTAATATGTTGTTATAGCCAAAGAAGGGTTTAGCATCAAACAAAGAACCGAACACAGATGATGACTAAGGGACACCTACAAAGGGTATGGTTAAATCCCTTCTAATTTTGGCTCTACCTAAACCAAGGTGAGAGAACCTATGGGGTTGCTTACTCACATGGAAGTATTTCACACTTCAATCTTCATGAGGATTCTTGGCACATAAGGGGAATATGACCAAATCATAAATAAGCTTGCACACTTCACCCATAAGGGTTATTACATGAAATACACAAATTATTTAAGTCATACACAAACTATAAGAGATAGATAAAAGGATGGTTAAAATCTCCATTTTATGAGACATTAAAACATAGAAACTAGATGGGAAACTATAGATTTAAGATTTTAAGCACAAAATTACAAATATATTTCAAATATGCAAGATCTCATGTATTTTTGATGGGTAAGACAAGATGGGTTGATTTAAAAAAAGATATGGATGGGTTCTAGATGATAGAGGAGAAATTCATTGAACTATCATGTCATTTCCACAAACAAACATTTTAGAACCTTCAAAATAGATGGAATGAAATAATACTTTGTAGTTCCTTAAAAGAATCACAAGCAAAGCTATAAGTAATCATTCAAGAGTTATTTCTCACTAAATCCATGAACCTATGACTACCCCCAAAAGACTAATAATAATTCATTCCAAATTTAACAGCCTAAAGGATTTTAGAATATCAAGACATTTCATAGATGACTACCATAAAAGTAAAGAGTGAGAGTACCAATATATTTAGAACTTAGAATAATGCATTAGATTTCAACAAGAAGATAGAGAAAAAAACATAAGTATATTCCATTATCAATCTAAATCTCAAATACATATAACATGTCATGGAAATTCTATAACATGTACACTATGCAAGTCATCTCTATAATAGGGGAACATTTCAATATGATCTCAAAGCTTCTCAATAGTTTTATATGAGAAACCAATTTGACACCAAAGAGATTACATAGGAAGAACATCTCTAGAGTGATAGATCTTTTTCTCATTTTTTTTTTGATTGATCGACCTTTGTACAGGAACAAACCTCATTTACTTATACAATTTTCAAATCAATATGTGGCATATCCCAATGAGATGCTCTAGATGGAAAAAATCATTCATGGGCCTGGAGCTCATCAGTTATAACAAAAAGGATTTTTAGGATAATGTGCATGCTCTAATGAAAATGAAATGTTTGATATCTCATCTTGGTGGGATGCTCTCCATATACCACATAAAGCATACTCTAGCAAAGGAAAAAACAAGCTTTTGTCCACTTACTTGACCAATCCAAAACATCCCTTTCTCTAAAGAATATTCCTATATGGGACATGCCACTAACAGGCATAGTAAAAATATTAAGGGAAAAAGAGAAAAAAAAAAGAGGGATGAGAAAAGAATCTTTACATCAACTAAGAAGAAATGGAAATGATTTGGTCATATCATGGAATCAACATTGATGACCAAGCCCTGCACTAGCTTGTTCTTATATGCAATGAACTTCTCGATCATAGTGGCAAGGATTTTCTTGTCTAGGTACACATGGTATTTGAATTTGACATCATATTTTTCTAACTAATTGGTAGTCCTCTGGAGTGCCTTTTGCTTCTTCTTGACCAATGCCTTCAACTAGTCAAAAGATTTTTCAAGTAGCACCAACTCCCTTATTTTTTGGCCACTAAAGCTTCCATGGGATGCATAAAAAAGACTCTTCAAGGCATCTTCTATCAGTTCCTTTTTCATGTCAACTATACCATCAAGATTCACCATTTTTCTTAAGCTAGCCTTAATTTATACCCTAATAGTTTTGAGAGACTACTCTTCCCCTTTTATATCAAAGGTGTTATCCTTAAACATTACTAGCTTATGTTTTATGGCTAATTGGCATTCTTTGGGCATTTTAGGATCATCTAAGGTGATGACCTTTTATAAAATCAAGGTATTCTTACCCACACTACATAATTAATCTACCTTGGGCCCAAGTTCCTCCCAGATCTTGATATCAGTATCATAAATGAATGCTAAGGATTTGCATGCCTCTTATTTATCTATTGCATCATCGAGCCATTCTAATGCTGGATAGATGATCTCCTTGGCTTGAACCATCAAGTCTTTTTTACACTTGTTTTGCCCATCCTCTGGTCTTTAAATTTTCATCAAGGCCAAAATCAAGTGTATCTTAGGAGGAAATGCATGGAATTGAGGATATACTAGTAATTGGAAAGACTGCTTTAGGCTCACTTAGTAGCTTTTACAAGTATTGGATCATTGCCTAGTTCTACATCTTAAGTTCCTCTATTGACACTTTATCTTTGTCCATCTAATGATCCACCATTATTGATAGAACCTATGAGTTATGCTTGATCTCATTTCTTGAAGGCTCCCCTAGATCATATCTATACACTAAGTAACTTTCAAGGGGAATGTCCTTCTTTGTATTAATTTTTGGAGGGGTGATTATTTCCTATGTTCTTTCCCCATCATCAGTGAAAGTAGTCTAGGAGAGTGCCTTAGCCCTCTTGGGAGGTTTTACCTTATATGCTTGAGCAATCCTCATCACATTTATGTATCCCAATTTTATTTCAATGGTTCTCTTATCCTTAATCTATTCTTTGACCCATATTGAGGGCTTGGTCTAAAAACCCATTAGAGTTGTGGACTTTAAGGCTAGTCTAGGAGTATTGAGAGGTGGCATTAATGGAATGTTGACCAAAGGGAGCTTGATTAGAGTCAGATGTGAACCTAATATTATCTTCTCTATATCCTCATCATTATCCAACTTGAGTTTCTCCCTTTAAGCTTCCTGTTATCCCTCATTGCCTAGTTAAACTTGTTATAGGACATTAATAACTACTTTAGATTGCTTTTGGGACCCCAACAATAGTCTATCAATGACACTCTATTGTCCTATGCACTGAGGAGATGGTCTTGCTTCTAGATCATATTGTACAATTGGTTCGGAGAGTTGGGAAGAGGTTATGGCATCTTTCTTGTCACCCTTAGGTGGCTCATCATCAATTGTGGCCTCAAAACTCCTATGCCTAGTAGGATCATGGACCTTTATTTAGGGAAGGACCCCCCAGGGTACTTCAATAGAAGTAGTTCCTATTAAAGGTCCCTCCCTTACAACTTCATCACCCTGGTATACTTCCTTATTTATATTTGAAGGCATATGGGTACCCATTTTCAAGCTTGATCCCCTATTTCCCTCAAGTGTAGCCTCTCCTTCTTGTATTGAACTTATGTGTACTGGAGAGGGATGGTCTTATGGGGCTATCTCTATAGATACCACAACATTTAGTTAATATTTTCCTTGAGCCTCTACCTTTTCACTATTGGTGGGGGCTTGATCTTTTGGCCTCAACTCATTTTCAAGTTTCACCCTAGGACCTTGTATACTTTTTGTCTCACACTCCACCTCTTCCCTAATGGTTGGGTGAACATATCCTAGACAAATGCCTCTATGTCCACATAGATAACTTCTTTCTAGAGTGGATCTTAGGCTTGCATGGCCACCTCAACACCTACTTTTGTCACATCTTCAAAGGATAAATGGTCATTTGAGGCCAACATAGTTTCCTCATCACCTTTGTCTTCTCCTTCCAAGGGTGCTTATAGTCTAAACAATCCCATTGTTAAAACCTTGATAAGATTTTGTAGCCTTTCCCTCAGAGTTCTTTGGGTAGTACTCATTAGGGGAGGAGTGAATGCCTTGGATTGCTTCATCATCTCCATAATTGGCCTATTTTCCTTTGAGTATTCTTCATCACTCATATCCCTTAGCAACTGGGCATATGAGGACTTTCTTCCTTTAGATTTTGTGGCTTCATGTTAAGAGGGTACATCTGGATATATGACCTATTTCCCTTTCCTAGGGGTTACAAGTAGAGGTTACAACAGCTTCTTCTTTTTAATCTTTGGGTTCTCTAATTTTTCCTCCCATCCTCTTTTTCTTGTGTATATTTTTATCGGTAGAATAGGCTCTAGTGAATACTTAGGTTGAGGGGCTGGTGTAATGGTTGGTATGACTAATGTGGTAGGATTTCCCTTAGCAATGATTGAAATGGGAGAATCACTTATAAGCTGCACCTTCCCTATGGCAATTTAACTCTAATTTTGAGCTAGGTTGGTCAATTTTATGAAAGATAGTCCAAACTTGGATTGTGCTACTATAATCTCAATAACATTGAATGGTTTGGTGAAACTCACATCACCTACCAGCTTCTTCCCTTTGCCCTCAACCTCTACTTAAGGGCCTACTAAATGTATAGTGTGAGGGGGAAGAATTTCCTTGAGATCTTTTATAGTTTTGAGCTCCTTGAGGGTAGGGGTATCATGTTCACTAAGGTCTACACCTTGGGAATTTAACCACCTAAATTTTCTTTTCTTTATATGATATGCCCTCCATACAATTGAATAATTATCTGGGACTATGAAGTCTATTTGGTTTATAGGCTTCATCTCTATATTCTCCTTAGTGTAAACCAATGACATTATAGCCTTTTCATCCACCATGTCTTTGGGGATGGGGATGATGCCATATGCAACAATCTCCTAAATGGTGAGCCTTAGGCAATCAATTTTCTTCACTTTCTCTTTTATTATGCATTCTAACCAAATGTCCTCATAGTGTGTTTGGTGCATAATTATATTTATAGAATTATTAACAAACCACCTTATGTTTTAGTTGGACTGAAGAGGCATTTTATCCATCTAAAACCACCCCACTTCTTATTCTAATACATTTGTTATGGCTACAGTAAGACTATATAATATCTTATATGTATAGGGAACTTAAAGGGGTTATTAATATTCTTTGCCACAATCATCTCATGTGGGGAACCATTTGTATACATAATTTTATGAGTGTTAGCTTGTCATCAACATACCTAGGTAGCTTATGAGGTACCCCTATAAATCTGGTTACCTAGATATATGTCAAGGTGTAGAATTTAATGTACACTAAGCCAAACCTATCGATCACCTCCCTAACTACCTTGGTTATTCTATTTAATCTCCCCAGAGGGTATAAGACACTTATCATGGCATTGAAAAAATAATTATAAACCTTGGCCCAATTGTTCTTGAAACCTTCCAAAGTCATTTTAGGATACAACTCATAAATTTTGAGATCAACGGGATTCCTAGTGAGTTTGAGGAAATCTATGTTATTTACTAAGCTATACATGAGGTAGGAAGCCATATAAAATGTACCATTAAATTTTTCTTTGGAAGAGATGGCCACCCATAACTACATTATTTGGCTGTGTAGGTTTTTACTCAAAATTGAGGCCTAGTCCAACTACTTCTTACCCTCTAGCACATAAATAAGGATAGAAAACATCCATGACTCAAACTTCTCTATCATGGGTGCCCCATAAACTCTAAAATCCATGGTGATAACATATCTTGGTGATCTAGCAAGTATTTATAATTTCCCAAATGAAGCTATCATTTTCATTAGCATATGCCTAGCACTCTTCCATAGTCAAAAAAATTCCCTCAGGTTATGGTGGTATCCTGAGCATTATAATAAGATATTGAGGGGTGAAAGAGTATATAAATAATTATTAACCATCAAGTATAATTCTTATATCCTCTTGATACACCTTTGCACATGTAATGACCAGCTCTAGGTATGCGGCTTCTACTGGAAAAATTACTACAAGAACCATATAACTCATACCCAAATTTTCTACCACCTTAGGGGGATTAGGTTTCTATAAAAGATTTAACAGGGCAACAAAATCTAAATCCTAGACATTAGTGTCCTTAATCCCATCAATAATTGAGGTAATGCTACTTTTTAAAGGGACTAAAGAAGAAGAAGCCATTTTTTCTTGACCAGCATGACACTGCCTTCCCCTAAACTGAAGTAAACCCTTTCCTGGTACCTAACTCTATAATTATTTCAAATTTCACTTACAAAGCAATAATTTAATAACCTAGAGAACACTTACTTTCAACCACACTATAAAATATGCAACTTGAGCAAGAAATTTCTTGAAAAATATGATAATAGTTGCTATTCTCATCTCACACTGCTCTAGTTTTCAAATTGCTTGAAAACACAAGTGTGAGCTCTAATTGTAAAAGGTGGATTAAAATGAATGAAAATACTTAGTTATAATCATCCCCTTTTTAAATTATGGTTAGAAATTGAGCCTTGGTGTGGAATAACTAATCTTTAGCTACTGCATTAATAACCTTAAGCATCCTTCAAAAGAAAATGAGGGAAATCAGATGAGGCTTCCCCTTCTAGCTAAACAATTTTCCCTATCACACGTGGTATAATATAAATGAAAATCCACTTCTAACACTCATTAGGTCTTTAGGAACCTTTTCACCTCCTCACCCCTCATATTCTATAGTGAGGAGATGCCACATGCCACAAAGTTTCCTTTGAAAAGAACAACCTTGACATGTTTCAAAAATCTAGGCATTCAAGGTGTTGGGGAAATTTTAAATGTCTCAACATTCTTCTTCCCCATTGTCTTACTGAAATATACTCTAGGCTCCTATAAAAGTTCCATGTGTTATGATTCTACTTGACCACCCCAATGTCTTGATACTTGGGGACTCATTGAACCTCCTTCCCCTTTTTGAGACAAGGCATTCCTCCAAAAGGGCCCAAAAACTAAAAACCCTAAAAGACTACCACGTGGTATGATTTGAGGAGTCTGGACTTTAGAAACTACTTACCTTTTTGTAGAAAAAACACAAGTGTGACAACCTTTGAAAACTAACCAAAACTAAAATGATTTTGGGATGTTGCCATATGCCCATCATATATATTTGCTCGGGCCATCAGTTATCTCTTACCTTTGTACCATTAATCAACCTAAGGAGGAGTACAATATCCTTCCACCCTCTAAAGAGACTTAATTTATTTATGAGAGCACATCACCTGAAGGAATATTTTTTGGGGAATCCTTTAGGAGATGGTCCTTGATAATGCCTGGGACTACCCTCTAAAAGTGGAACATACCCTTTGGAAGTCTTGGAAAGATCCCTCAAAATCTCCAATGTGCCCCTTCAAAAATATTGAAAGTGCCCTATGCCCTTTGAGTTTTCCTTCAAAAATGTTGAAAGTCCTTCAACCTATAGAAATACCCTTCAAAACTTGTGAAACTGTCCTTCAAGATTCTTGAAAATGACCTGGCCAAAGTAAACAATTCCTCTAGGATTTTTGTATGGGAAAAATGCCCAAAGGGAAAGAAAAATATTGAAATAAATAAGACTTGGTACCCTTTTATAAAATAAAGGAATCTTTTAGGACTTTTATAGCAGGCAAAATGTCTAACAAAATTAAGTCTTTAGATTTTTTGCTTCAGATAAAAAGTCTAAAAAACCATCTTTATCATGCATTGTGTTTGTCACAAGAGGCCTAAAAAGTCTAAGGGATAAACACTTTTACCAAGAAAATACAACACATAAAGGATTTAACAAATTTCTTATGAGGAACTTTACTTTCCCAAGGAAGCATGAGGATAAAAAGACTTAGACATGGACTTCAATATTTAACATAGTCTAGATTTTAGGTATTCTCCATTGACAAGGGCCTAATTGCCTCAATTAAATATTAGGCACTAAAATATGATCTCATATAAGGATGAATACCCCTCACAGGTGTCCAAAGAACTATAGAACACAAGACCAAGTTCCAATCCATTGGGCTATGGAGTTAAGAGAAAAAAAACCTCTAGTAAACAAAAAGGCTGAATAAAACATGGCACCCTTATAAAAACATAGGTCAAGAGTATCCAAAAATGAACACATGACAAAAACACAATGAGAATAACTATACAAATAAGTCCCAAATAAAGGGGTAATAAAACAACAAGAAAACAAATCAATAAAACACTATACAATATGGTACATAATTACAAATGAACTCAATCTAAGAAGTGTTTTAGATGCCTACCATTAATAATAAACTCTAATATTTCCCCATCCATATCTCTTAGGAAGTAAGTGTGCACCCAATCCTTTAGTAGATTGAGTAAGGGCCCATCCATAAAGTGTCAAACTTGTCATGCTTACCTTTCTCTTCATGCCTACCATCCCAAAGCAAAATTGGATCACCAACTTGAAAAGTTCTAAGAGTGACCTTCCTATCAAATATTTATTTTAACCTCTCCTTGAACTTGATGTGTTTCTCATGGGCTACCTTGTGTGATTCATCCAATTCCAAAATTTGGTTATTCCTTTCTTCATAGTGTTTGATGTATTCATTCTCCTTAAGTTGTTATATCAGATGATAGGTAGGAAGTTATAGATTAATGGGCAAAACCACTTGAGTTCAATAGACAAGATCAAAATGGCTCCTTCCTATGGCTCTTTTATGAGTAATCATATCATCCCATAGGGAAAATTTCAAAATTTCACCCCACCTCTTTTTGTTGACTTCCAACATCCTTCTGATAATCTTGAATAAGTTTTTGTTACTTGATTTCACTTGCCCATTCCCTTAAGGATTGTAATTAGAAACATAAGTGAGATCAATCCCATAATATTTTCACATCAAATACAAAATATTGGCTCTCAAAATCATTGCATTGTTAGCAATGATCTTGACTAGCACACCAAACCTATAGATAATCTAATTCAATAAAAAAGTTTATCACAACCTGGTGTGTTGCCTTCCTAGTGGGGATTGTTTCCACCCACTTGGTGATATAATAATTTACAATAAATATCCATTTATTCCTATCACTTGAAGCCTCACTAATCTCACTAGTTAAATCTATGCCCCATTACCTAAATGGATCTTCAACAGTAACTGGTTGTAAAGGGAGAGAACCAGATGCCTTTAATATTCCTACAAAGCATTAACACTTTTCACATCACATGACTATCTGAGCAACATCCTTGAATAGCAATGGCCACCAATAACTAGCTCTAATAATTTTATTAATAACTTTAGGCATAAAATGGACACCACACTCTCCACTATGAAAATCTTCAATCAAGGTATCTACTCGGTCTTCCAACACACACTTCAGAAGGACCCCATCAGGATTTTTCCATGTTAATCCACTATTATCTAGGAGGTACTTCTAGGAGATTAATTTGAGAGTCCTCTAATTTTTATCCAAGATAGGAGGACAATAGATACTCCATAGATAATAAATAATGTCCTTATACTATTAGGATGCACTAAACTGATCCAAAGTACTACTAGTGCTGGAAATAATGTTGTTCACTTCAACTACTTGTAAGTTCACCTCAGTTATAAGCCAATTCAATCCTATTCCTACACCAATTTAGTATTTTGGATGTCTATATCATATTCCTATAACTTATTTACCCATCTACACCTTTCACTAGAGAAGTTGGTTTGAGTCAAGATATCCTTCACCATGGTGTGAGGGGTAAAAGGAATAATCCTTGAACTCAAGATATAAGATATAAATGTCTTAACCACTTTCAACAAAGATAAATCTTGTTTCTCCATAAGGTTTTAATTCAACTTAGAACCTTTCATAGCTTTGGTAAAGAAATCTATGGGTTGCTCATGACCATCATCATTCTTTTATAATAACATAATAATAATGGTATGGGGTGATGCAAAAGAGAAAATATGAAATGGTTTGGTGTAATCAGAACTGGCTAAAATAGGAGTAGACTTCAAATCTCCTTTGACATCATTGAATGCTTACACAACCCTTTCATCCCATTTAATAACTTGATCCTTCTTTAACATATAAGTAATAGGTAAGGTGATTTTTGCAAAGTTAGACACAAATTTTCTTACAAAATTAATTTATCTAAATAAAGATTGAATTCATTTTTTGGACTATGGGATGGGCACTTTGTCAATGGCCTTAACTCTTTTAGGATCAATCATAACACCCTCCATAAACACTATATGTCCTAGAAAATTAGACTTTTAAACTCTAGAATGACACTTTTTAAGATTGAGGGAGATACCAAATTCTTTGCATCTAATTAATACCTTTTCCAAGTGTTACAAGTGTTCATCCCTTCTCTTGGAGTACATAGTGACATCATCCTAATACCTAGTAATAAATTGATCAATCATCCTTACAAAATCAACATCTATGGCATGCTAAAATGTTGTACCAACATTCATTATCCTAAAAGGCATTTGCATATACACATAGGTTCCTCATGGTGTGGTGAATATAGTCTTAGACCTCTCAGATTCCTTAACCACAAGTTGGTTATAGCCAAAGAAACCATCCAGAGTAGACAACATTTTAGACCCAATAACATCTTGCAATATATTGTCCATGTTGGGCAAGGGATAGTTATCTTTTAGGGAGGCTTTATTTAGATTATGAAAATCCACACAAAGATGGATATCACCATTATTCTTGTGCATAGGGACCAAATTAGCCACCTAATATGAGTACCTAATAGGATGAATAATATCACCATCCCTTAACTTCTTTGATTCACCATGCATCTTGGTGGCCAAGATGGGATTGATAGGCCTTTGCTTTTAACTAAATGGCTTATTATTTGGCTACAATGTGATGACATGCTAGAAAAGGTCCTCCCTATACTTTTTAATCTTTGAATAAGACCATGTTAAGTAGTCCTGATATTTCCTTAGTAGCTGTACATAATATCTTTTCTCTTTAGTGCTGAGACAAGTACGCCACCATACTTTTCTTGTATTCTTAGGGAAACCCAAATCATATTCAGTGACATCCCTTGAGATAAATGTTTCTATTGACATCACTCTATCTTATCCATCAAATTATGCCTCTAAGCTAACCAATCCCCTAGGGATAGTGTTCATTTTGAGTTGAATGACCTCTTTCCTAAATAAAGTGTCCTTTCTATCATAAGTTTAAACCATATATTCTATGTCCACAAGCTAACCATGAAATTTTGATTCACAAGTTAATAACCTTTTGATTTGGTCATCATCCTTGAACACCTAGTAGTGATGAATGTTATCTAGGACTAAGGGTTGAGCAAGAACCTCCACTTGGTATTGACAATATGGGCTTATGCTTGAAATATCAAATTAAGATCCTACATTATCAAATGTGTCAGCTTCTTGGTTGAATTCCCTATCATGATAAGAGATGTTGAATGCATCAAAGCCTTCAATAAAATCCCATACATCATTTAAGTATTATTTCAATATTTTACACTTGGTGGCATATGCATTATGGATCTATTTCACCACTAATTCTGAGTCCCCTTTGATAGAGAGGCACTTGATCCCATGTTTGCATGCAATCCTCAAACTTAGTAGAAGTGATTCATACTCAAAAACATTTTTAGTGTAATTAAAATCAAGGTGGAAGGAAAAATTATACCTCCTTCCATTAGGATCATTTATAATCACTCCAACTCCATTCTCGATGCTAGGGAAGGTCCCATCAAAGAATAATTCCCAAAAAACAACCTCTATTTTAAGTTTTGCATTCATGATAATAGATTATTCATCCACATCAATAGTACTAATAAAAATACCCAGCTCAACATTGGTGTACATTACTTCATTCAAACCATGATTTGGATCTTCAATTATATGTAACATCTTAGGCTCTCTATAAAGTTAGATCATTTTACCTTTTAGGGGGATGGTAGCATAAGAGAGGTCCATCTACACACTTCTTCCCATACTAGTAGCCCATTTTCATGATACTAACATTCCCCATTTGGGAGGGTAATCTACAACTACCACATCCATATTCAAAAACTTACCTAGGTGAACTACCAATTACACAAACAACCCTTTAACCTACCCAAATACTAGCACATCTCATTAATCCATATCATAACACTTGCCAAAATTAGATGTTATCTTTACACTGAGTTCATTCAAAACACATAAAGTCATAAGATTACAAGATGCATCAGAATCAAACATGCAATTTTGGACAATCATACCATCGATGATCAATGTTGTATAAAATGGCTCTATGCCCAACTAACTCTCCATTAATGTAGTCCCTAGATAGACTTAAAAATAAGGCTCATAAACATCTCCTGGTCTTGATCCTCTAATATCACTTGGGATATTTCAAACTCATTGGTAGTTGATCCATTTCCAAACTCCAAATATTCAAAAGCTCTCTTCCTATGTTTAAGGATCTATAACAACTCAATGAGTGGAATAATGATCTTTATTTGACTCAATAGTTGGGCCATATCACATACACTATACTAAGGAGGGGCATGTCTGGTGGGAGGGTGGTGAAATTTTTAGATGGGATATCCTAGATAACACGTGAAATAAATTAGGTTGAGGAGGATTATTATTATTTGTGGGAGTTTTCAGTGGTGGGTTCTATTTAGTCTCATTAGTAAAATTGGGGACACTAGACAACATAGGAATCTTATTATTCTTAGCAAGAACTTCTCTATGTATATTAGCTTGAGAAATAGGTGCCCTCTTGGAGGCTTTTAGAATTACTGCAACTTTCTTTACCTCTTTTCCTAAATCCCTCACCTTTAGGTCAACAAGAGTAGTGCCTTGAGGGATAACACCTAATTGCTTGCTTCTCAATTAATATCACTTATTGAGGTAGCTACTAAATTGATAAAGAGTCTTCAGTCTTCATCTAATGCATTGCCTTCCAGATATTTCTTGATCATCATAGAGCATAGATGATCAAAATCAAGCATAAACAACTCATATGCTTGTGCTACATTGACATCACATGCAGAGTCAAAGATAAAGACATGTTTACACTCAATAGCACCCCAAAGTTAACTATTAATGTTGTTATTAGGCATCCATATGGGAATCACTACTTCATTTAGAGGACTATGGAAATCAAACATGAAAAATGCATAATCAGATGGTGTATCCTCTAGTTCATCTAGCTCTTGATCCACTACCTCAATAATATCACATGGTGGGTGGGGAAAGAAGCATCTATCACACTAATAAATCTCTATATCAAATATCATAACATTTACCTTAGCATATAGGGGGTTAGGCATTTCCTTCCCAACACCCCTACCTTGATTCTTTTTTAGCTAGTTTTCACATGTAGGCCTCTTTCCTTTGTTAACTTCTCATTTATGGAATGGGGGGACTCATTGAGACTAATATGGATTTGGGGACCTATCATGGCTATAAGAAACATGTGGAATGCCCTTTTCTACCATAACCAATTTATACAACATTTCTTTAATAGTGAAGGCCAAAGTCTTGATAGTTTCTTCTAAGTTGGCAGCCTTGGCAGATCATGACTTTTTAGGATTGACTAGATTCACATTAGCCCTATTATTCAAAGGCTTTCCCATATCTTTAATAGTATTCTCAATTTGGATTGCCATATTGAAGGCCAACCTAAGGTTTGGTGGATTTTTATCTCTTAAGTAGTATGCATCCTTCTTGTCAAAATCATCATAGTATTCTATTAGATAGTAATATCACTAGGCCTAATATTTTTGGGTAAACACATCATGGCCTTAATGAAATGGGTGTTGAAATCTTACACAAACTCATTAGGATTTTTATTTACATTTTCAAAATTGGCCAATAGGAACCTTAGATCTAACCTTTTCCCATATTGAATCCTAAAGACATTCTGCATCTCTTCCCATGAGTCAATGCATCTAGTGGGGAAGGATTTAAACCAATCTCTAGCATCATCCTCCAATGTCTACACAAACAACTTAATGCATATGTCCTCATTCTCCACCTCATAATCTTCAATAACATTTTGGAAGGATTTGAAATGTTGATCACTAGTCACAACATTGTTCCCTTGAAGCTTTAGGAGCCTCTTCCTTATTTTAATGGGAACTTCATTAAGAAAACCCTCCATCTCCTCAAAATTGATAGGTCTAAATTTGAGAACACAAAAAGTAGGGCATACATTATCCTCCCAATATCTATGCCTCATGATTGGCATATATTGGGGTTTAAGAACCACTAGTAATGGGATGTGAGGAGGGGAATGGGGATGATTAGGTAGGTTAGATTCAAGAGGGGATTGATCTGGTAGGGATGGACTGGGATAGTAAATAGGGTTATGAGGCTCAAAAGTACTAGAAGACCTATGGTAATCTTCAACAAGAGGTTGGTCTATATATTTTTTAAGGTTAGTATCACTAAGAGGAATCTCAATGATAAAACTAAGCCCTTCAATAGGTCTCCAACCTAATCCCATTTTTCTCAGAGGAGTACACAATGAAGGGAAAAATTTCTTTGAAGGGTTAATCCTAAAAGATGATCTTAATCCTTCCAACCTTTTAAATAATGGGATACTTGAAGTGAAAGCTCAAGAAGGTGAGGAATACAACAAGTAATGTTCTTGCAATAACTAGGAGACAAAAAAATCAAAGTCACCACTAGAAATAGACTTCTATAAAAATAAGAGACAAAAAATTGATATGAAAGACAATGTTCAAAAGGGGCTAGACACCTTCTAACACATAGCTAGTCAATTTTTGTCTCTGAGTATGAAACCACATAGATTCACTAAAAATTGAGTCAACAATGTCTACACACCATAGGAAGGCAAAGAATCTCTCAAAAGTGATCGAATATCTCTACAAAAGTCCATAGCAATAGTTTCATAAATGTGTTGGTTCCCAGTTATACACCTCATATGCTCAACTTTTCACACATATAGGAAATGGAAAACAAAGATGAAAAACTTGTTAATATGTTGTTATATCTGAGTAAGGGTTTAGCATCAAACAAAGAACCAAACATGGATGATGACTAAGAGACATCTATAAAGGGTATGGTTAAATCCCTACTACTTTTGGCTCTACATAAACCAAGGTGAGGGAACCTATGGGGTAGCTTAATCACATGGAGGGATTTTACACTTCAATCTTCATGAGGATTCTTGGCACATAAGGGGAATATGACCAAAGCATAACTAAGTTTGCACACTTCACTCATAAGGGTTATCACATGAAATGCATAAATGTTTTAAGCCATACACAAGCTACTAGAGATAGATGAAAGGATGGCTAAAATATCCATTTTATGACACATTCAATAATAGAAACTAGATGGGAAACTGTAGCTTTAAGATTTTAAGCATAAAACTACAAATACATTTCAAATATGCAAGATTTCATGTATTTGTGATGGGTAAGACAAGGTGGGTTGATTTAAAAAAAGATATGGATGGGTGTCAGATGAGAGAGGAGAAATTCACTAAACTATCATGTCATTTCCATAAACAAATATTTTAAAACCTTCAAAATAAATGAAATGAAACAATACTTTGTAGTTCCTTGAAAGAATCACAAGCAAAGCTACAAGTAATCATTCAAGAGTTATTTCTCATTGAATCCATAAGCTTGGGACTACCCTCAAAAGACTAATAATACTTCATTTTGAATTCAATAACCTAATGGATTTTATAATCTCAAGACATTTCCTAGATGACTACCATAAAATAAAAGAGTGAAAGTACCAATATATTTAAAACTTAGAATAATGCATTAGATTTCAATAAAAAGATAGAGAAAAGAAACACAAGTATATTCCATTATCCATCTAAATATCAAATACATATATCATGTGGTGGAAATTCAACATGTATATAATGAAATTCATCTATGTGACAGGGGAACATTTCAATATGATCTCAAAGATTGTCAATGGTTTTACACAAGAAACCAATTTGACACCAAAGAGATTACACAAGAAGAATTTCTCTAGAGCTATAGCTCTTTTTCTCAAAATTTTCCAATTGACTAACCTTTGTAAAGGAATAAAACTCCTTTACTTACACAATTTTCAAATCAATATATGGCATATCCTAATGAGATGCTCTATCTAGTGAAAATCATTAATGAGCCTGGATCTCATCAATTATAAAAAAAAGGATTCTTGGGATAATGCATGTGCTCTAATGAAAATGACATGTTTGATATCTCATCCTTATGGGATGCTCTCCATATGCCACATAAATCATATTCTAACAAAGGATAAACAAGCATATGTCCACTTGCATAACCAATCCAAAACATCCCTTTCTCTAAATAATATTCCTATGAGGGACGTGACACTAATGGGTGTAGTACAAAGATTAAGGGAAAAAGAGGAAAAAAGGAGGAGAAAAGAATATTTACATCAACTAAGAAGAAACAAAAATGATTCAATCATATCATGAAATCAAAATTGATGACCGAGCCCTACACCAACCTATTCTTGTATGCAACAAGCTTCTTGATCATGGTGGCAAGGATTTTCTTTCCTAGGCCCACCTAGTATTTGAATTTGACATCATATTCTTCTAACCAATTGGTAGTTCTTCGGAGTGCCTTCTACTTCTTCTTGACTAATGCCTTTAATTGGTCATAGGATTTTTTGTAGCATGAACTCCCTTATTTTCTAGCCACTAAAGCTTCTATGGGGTTCATCGACAAGACTCTTCAGGGTATATTCTATCAATTCCTTTTTCATGTCAAATATATCATCAATCTCCACCATTCCCTCAAGGTTGTCTCAATTTTTCCCTAATAGTCTTGAGAGACTTCTCTTCTCCTTTTATATCAAAGGCACCATCCTTAAACATTACTAACTTGTGTTTTATGGCTAGTTGGCATTCTTTGGGCATTTTAGGATCATCTGAGGTGATGACCTTTTCTAAAATCAAGGTATTCTTACACACACTAAAAATATTATCTAACTTGGGCCTAAGTTCCTCCCATCTCTTGATATTATTATCATAAATATCAATGCTAAGGATTTGTATGCCTCTTGTTTACATATTGTATCATAGAGCCATTTCAATGTTGTCTAGATGACCTCCTTGGCTTAGACCATCAAGTCTTTTTAACACTCTTTTATCACCCATCCTCTGGTCTTTAAATCTTCATCAAGGCCAAAATCAAGCATATCCTAAGAAGAAATGGGTGGACTTGAGGATATGCTGGTAGTTGGCAACACTACTTTAGGCTTACTCAGTAACTTTTGTAAGTATTAAATCATTGCCACCTTTTCCATCTAAGCTCTTCCATTGATGCTTTATCTTTGTCCATCAGATGAGCCACCATGATCACCAAAACTTGTGAGATATGCTTAATCTCATTTCTTGAAGGCTCCCTTAGATCATATTTATACATTGAGTAACTTTCAAGGGGAATGTCCTTCTTTGTAGTACCTTGTGGAGGAACGGCTATTTCCTATGTTCTCTCCCCATCATAAATAAAACTAGTTTTGGAGAGTGATTTAGCCCTCTTAGGACTTTTTTCCTTATGATCCTAAGTAATCCTCATCACATCTATGTCTCCCAATTTGCTTTCAATGATCTACTTCTCCTTAATATATTTTTTGACCCATATCAAGGGCTTGGTTTGAAAACCCATTGGAGTTATGGACCTTGAGGCTAATCTAGGAGTATTAAAAGATGGTATTAATGGAATGTTAACTAGAGGGAGCTTGATGGGAGTTAGGTGTGAACCTAATATTATCTGCTCTATATCCTCATCACTATCCAACTCAAGTTTTTCCCTTGTAGCTTCTTGGTCTCCCTCTTTGCCTGGTTTAACTTGTTTTAGGACCTCAATAACTACTTCAAATTGATTTTGGGACCCCAAAAATAGTCTATCAATGGCACTCTCTTGTCTTATGGGTTGAGGAGGTGGTTTTGCTTCTAACTCATATTGTGAAATTGGTTGGGAGAGTTGGGAAGAGGCTATGGCATCATCCTTGTCACCCTTAGGTGGATCTTCACCAATCATGGCCTCAAAACTCATGTGGCTAATAGGATCATGGACCTTTATTTTGGGAAGGACCCCCTGAGGTAATTCAATATAATTAATTCCTATTTAAGGTCCCTCCTTTATAACTTCATCACCCTAGTCTACCTCCTTATTTATACTTGAAGGCATAGGGGTACCCAATTTCAAGCTTGATCCCCTATCTCCCTCAAGTGTGGCCTTTTCCTTATTTCATTGAAATTATGTGTACTAGAGAAAGATGGTATTTTGGGGCTATCTTCATAGCCACCACAACATTCAGTTGTTTTTTTCCTTGAGCCTTTACCTTTTCACTACTAGTGGGGGCTTCGTCTTCTAACCTTGGATCATTTTAAAGTTTCTCCTCAAGACCTTGCATACTTTTTGTCTTACCCTCCACCTCTTTCCCTAATGGCTGGGTGAACATATCCTAGACAAATGCCTCTATGTCTGTGGAGACATCTTCTTTTTGGAGTAGATATTTTGCTTGTATGGACAACTCAACACCTACTTGTGTCACATATTTAAAGGATAAAGGGTCATTTGAGGCCAATATAGTTTCCTCATCACCTTTGTTTTCTCCTCCCAAGGGTGTTTATGGTTTAAAAAATCCCATTACTGGAACCTTTATAGGAGTTTATGGCCTTTCACTTAGAGTTATTTGGGAATTACTCATTAGGGGAGGAATGAATGACTTAGATTGTTTCATCATCTCTATGATTAGCCTATTTTCCTTTGAATTTTATTCATCACTCATATCCCTTAGTAATTAGGCATATGAGGACTTTCCTCCTTGGGATTCTATGGCTTCACATTGAGAGGTTACATATAGATATATGACATCTTTCCTTTTCTTGGGGGTTATAGTTAGAGGTTACTACACCTTCTTCTTTTTAGTCTTCGATTGCTCTGCTTGTTCCTCCCCTCATCTTTTCCTTATGTACATTTTTTGGGGTGGAATGGGCTCTGGTGAATGCTTGTGTTGAGGGTCTAGTGAAATTGTTGGTCTGGCTAATGTGGTAGGATCTCCCTCAGTGGTGATTGAAATAGGAGAATTACTTACAAACTACACATCCCCCATGGCAATCTAAGTCTAATTTTCAGCCAAGTTGGTCAAGTTTGTGAAAGATAGTATGGACTTAGACTATGTTGATGTAATCTCATCAACATTGAATGATTTAGTGAAACTAGCATCACATGTCATTTTCTTCCCTTTGCATTTGGCCTCTACTTGAGGGCCTATTAAATGTCTAGTGTGAGGAGGAAGAATTTCTTTGAGACCCTATATAGTTCTGAGTGCCCTGAGGGTAGGGGTATCATGTGTATTAAGGTCCACACCTTAGGACTTTAACCACCTAAATGTTATTTTCATTATATGATACACACTTAATGCAATTGAATCATTCTTTGAGACTATAAAGTCTACTTGGGCTATAAGTCACATCTTTATATTCTCGTCACTATAAGATTATGACATTATAGCCTGGTCATCTACTATTTTTTTGGGGATGGGGATGATGCCATATGCAACAATATCCTAAATAGTAAGCCTTAGGTAATCAATTTTCCTCACTTACTCCATTATATATTTTGACCAGATGTCTTCATAGTGTGCCTAGTGCATAATTATATTTATAGAATTATTATCCAACCACCTTATGATGTAGTTAGACTAAGGAGGCATATTATCCATCTGAAACCACCCCATTTATTATTCTAACCCCTTTTCATTGGCTAGAATAGGACATTTATAATATCCTATCTATATAGGGAACTTTAAGGTGTTGTTAATATTCTTTGCCATTATCATCTCATGTGGGGGAATGAGTTATCTACATAATTCCATGAGTGTTACCTTGTCATCAACATACCTAGCTAGTTTGTGAGGTGCCCCTACAAATATGCTTACTCAGATATATGTGAAGGTATAAAATTTAATGTACACCATACCAAACCTATTGATCACCTCTTTAACCACCTTGGTCATTATATTTAATCTCTTTAGAGGGTAGAATACACTTATCATGGCATTAGAAAAATAATTATAAACCTTGGACCAGTTGTTCCTAAAGCCTTCCAAAGTCATTTTAGGATGCAACTCATAAATTTTGAAATCTAAGGGATTCCTAGTGAGTTTGGGGAAATATTTGTTATGTACTAACCTATATATGAGGTAGTAAATCATCTAAAATGTACCGTTAAATGCCTCCTTAGAAGAGATGGTGATTGCATTATTTGGCTGTGTAGGTTATTACTCAGAATTGAGGCCTAGTGTAGTTGTTTTTTACCCTTTATCACACAAATAAGGATGGAAAACATGTATGGTTCAAACTTCTCTATTGTGGGTGCCTCATAAAATCTAGCAACCATGATGATGACATATCATGGTAGTTACTTGAAATATATTAACTTAAGATTATGAGTCAATCTAGAAACCTTAGTTTTCTTCTTAGTGATCTATCAAGTGTTTAAAATTTACCAAATGAAGTTAATTTTCTTATTAGCATACACTTGTCACCCTTCCATAGTCAAAACAATTCCCTCAGGTTGTGGTGATATCTTAAGCATGGCATTTAAGAGATTGAGGGGTAAAAGAGAAGACAAATGATTGGCTCCTATCAATTATAGTTCTTGTATCCTCTTGATACACCTTTATGCATGTAATGACCAACTTTGGGTATGAGGCTACTAGTGGAAAATCTTCTACAGGAACCATATAACTCATACCCAAATTTTATACTACCTTAGAGGGATTAGATTTATACAAAATATTTGATAGGGAAAAAAATCTAAACCTTGGACGTCAGTGTCCTTAATCCCACCAAAAATTGAGGTAATGTTTTTTTTTAGAGGGACTAGAGAAGAAGCAATTTTTTCTTGATCGATGTGACACTGCCTTCCCCTAAATTGAAGTAAACCCTTTCTTAGTAGCTAAATCTATAATTATTTCAAATTTTAATTCCAAATAACTAATTCAATAACCCAAATAATACTTACTTGCATTCATGTTGAAAAATATACAACTTGAGTAATAAATCACTTGAAAAATATGACAGTAGTTTTTATTCTCATCTCATGTTGCTCTGGTTTACAAATCACTTAAAAACACAAGTGTGGGATCTTATTGAGAAAGGTAGATTAAAATGAAGGAAAATACTTTGTTATAATCATCCCCTTTTGAAATTAGGGTTAGCAATTAAGCCTTGGTGTGGAATAGCTAATATTTAGCTACTACATTAATATCCTTAAGCATCCTTCAAAAAAAAGGAGGGAAACTAGATGACACTTCCCTTTCTAGCTAAATAATTTTCCTTATGACACATGGCATCATATAAATGAAAATCCACTTGTGACACTCATCAAGTCTTTAGGAACATTTTCACCTCCTCACCCCTCAAATTGTTTAGTGAGGAAATGCCACATGCCCTAAACTTTCCTTTCAAAAGAATAACCTTGACATGTGTCAAAAATATAAGCATTCAAGATGATAGGGACATTTGCAATGTCTCACCCTTATTCTTCCTTGGTGTCTTCATACAATATACTCCAATCTCCCATAAAATTACCACATTTAAATATCTTACTTAACCACCCTAATATCATATTCCTTAGGGACTCATTACACCTTCTCTACATTTTTAAGACAAGGCATTCCTCCAAAAGGGCCCAAAAACTAAAACCCTTGAGAGACTACCACATGGCATGATTTGAGGAGTCTAGACTTTAGAAACTACATGTCATTTTGGTATAAAAAACATAAGTGTTGTAACCTTTGAAAAATAACCAAAACCAAAATCTTTTTGGGATGCTACCATGTGCCCATCATATATGCTTGCTCAGGCCTTCAGCTATCTCTTACATTTGTACCATTAATCAGCCTGAGGAGTGAAACATTCTTCCACCCTCTAAAGATACATCATTTATTTATGAGAGCACATGACCTGAAGGAATCTTTTTTGGTGAATCCTTTAGGAAATGGCCCTTGATAATACCTAAGAATTCCCTCCAAAAGAGGAACATACCCTTTAAAAGTCTTATAAAGATCCCTCAAAATCTCTAATGTGCCCTTTTGGGAGTCTTGAAAGTGGCCTATGCCCTTTGAGTTATCCTTTAGAAATGTTGAAAGTGTCCTTCTACCTATAGAAATACCCTTCAAAACATGTGAAAGTTTACTCTAGGATTATTGAAAATGACCTAGCTGAAATAAACAATTCCTTTGGGATTTTTGTATGGGCAAAATGCCCTAAGGGAAAGCAAAATCCCAAAACAAATAAGACTCAACACCCTTTTCTAAAACAAAGAAATCTTTTGGTACTTTTTTAGTAGATAAAATGTCTGATGGAAATAAGTCTTCAAGTTTTTTTCTTGAGACAAAAAGTCCAAAAAACCATTTTCATTAGGCATTGTGTTCGTTAGAAGAGGCCCTAAAAGTCTAAGGGATAAACACTTTTACCAAGCAAACATAATACACAAAGGATTTAACCAATTTTTTATGAAGAACTTGACTTTCCCAAGGAAGCATGAGGACAAAACGACTTAGACATGGACTTCAATATTTAGCATGGTCTACATTTTAGGCATTATCCATTGACAAGGGCCAAATTACTTTAATGCAATCTTGGGCACTAACAGAGTTGAGGTCCATTAAGGTGTGGTAGGCCAATAGAATAGGGTAGGAAGTCTCATTATATCATAAACTTTTAGTTTCACCTATCTTTTCACATAAGTAACCAATCTTTGTAGTAGACCAATGACTCTATAAGGGGTCCTAAAGAGTGGGGAACATGTTTTTGGAAGGCAGGATACATTTTAATTTCATGCATATAGACTTCATAGGATGATCTATGTACTTCACTTGTTATCCCATACTATGTTTCACTAGTCTATCAATATTTTCACATCACCTATGTGTCACCTCATACTCATTATTTACATAACATAGTATTTATATATCTACGAGTAGATGAAAATAATTAAAATAACACATTTACTCACCCATAGTGTTACCATATGATTGATTACCTATTACCCATTTATCTTCATGGATCTAAGGTGGAATAAAACCTATATATTTTCCAAGTTGGATGACATGAGATTTTCATGCCCTATAATGTACTTTTCACACTATAGTCTAGCTATGTGTTAGTTATGCAATAAGTTATTCTTATTTTAGATGTTACTATAGATGCACTACTACCAATTCTCCTCCTCTTATAGAATGTATTCTCCATTGTCATATTCACCACCATATATCCACCTAAGAATTATTATTTCATACCACATGTACCTTAGTTGGTACCCTTTTACCTCCTAAACCTCACCACTTCCTTTCATGATGGGCCCAAAGTGCTATGTCCACTAGTGAAGTTATTGAGTGTGTCCATCCAAACTAACCATGTGCAAAATAGCATGGATGAGGTTCTACCCACAAAGGATAATTTCATGTGTTCCTCTATCATTAATTAACATTTATAATGGTTTGTCATCATATCCATGCATCCACAATCCCTTAATATGCATACCAGATGTTCTGATCATATTGCATTCTCTATAGTAAAGGTGTACATGCAAGAGTCCTCACCACATGATCATGTGTGCACATATATACTCATGGAATGGTATCATAAATTAATTAAGGTAACCTTTTTAGTTTGTACATTATGAATTGATCATAAATATATCTCTAAAACATAATATTTGGCCCCATTTTCTATTATCCTATAGTAAAAATACCATAAAAATCCCACACTAACTACACCTAAATAACAAAACATAAATTATATAATGTTCCCTTATCTAAAATAGAGTAACATAAGCCTATAATATAAATAGTCATTTTACCATTGGACTTGTGATAGATCACTCAAGTTGTCATGAGTCTAATCAGAGTCTTTTGGATAACTAGAATGGTGTGTGTGTGTGTGTGTGTGTGTGTGTGTGTGTGTGTGTGTGTGTGTGTGTGTGTGTGTGTGTGTGTGTGTGTGTGTGTGTGTGTGTGTGTGTGTGTGTGTGTGTGTGTGTGTGTGTGTGTGTGTGTGTGTAGGGTTGGTTGTATGAATGTTTGATATATATATATATATATATCAAACATTCATACAAATAACCCTCATTTATTGTACCTCTTTGAGCCTATCACCCACATAGCTATGACTATCCTCTCATCACCTAAATCATGAGTATTATACACCACTAGTGTGACTGTAATTAGCATTAACCAAAATTTAATGGACATTGTCTAAGGTGATGACCACCTTAATAGTGTCCTCATATAACACCCACCAAAAATAATTCATCAATCACTCCCATGCTCCTAAGAACATGGCCACTACCTCAATGCTAAGTGGAATCTATTACATCTTCATGATCCCACCAAACCCAAGGATAGTTAGTTATGCCTGATCTACTGCATATAATCTATCCATAAAATATGGTAACCATATTACATCTAATGATATCAATAACATCCAATGTCTCTATAACATTCTAAAAAAATCACAAATCAGGGATCTATCTAATATTTTAAATAAATACATAAATTTTAAAATAAAAAATTAACATTTTACTTTAAAATCATCTATTTCATTGACCATGTATATTACTACATCATCCATCCCAATTTTATTTACTACATCAACCATTTATATAACTACATCGGTCATCCATGCATTCTTTACTATGTTGTCTAGGTTCTACAACATCAACTTCCTTTACACTATATTACATTACCTAGGATATATGCCATCTACCATTCTTAATAATTTTTCTATGTCATCAATCAAATAGGATATCTATTTCACACCATCATCCATGCCATATGGAATTATCCATCTTGATAATTTTCCTAATAAATCATCCATTGTAGATGAAATCAACTAGTAATTGGCTAACTACATTGGCTAGTTCCTATGATAATGGCTAGGAGTATTCCCCATTATTTTTAATTACATCAGCTCAACAAATGTCTTTCAAATAATGTGGTGATTTTTTTTTGGCCCTAATAAATTACCTTATCCTAAAATTTAATTATCCTTCACTTGTATGTTACCCATCCTACTTTATTCTCTATTCCTACACTTTTTAGGGAAAATAATGTTACATGCATTTGCCCTGATGCCCACTTTTCATAATCTAGTTCATTTTATTTTAAAATTCTTAAAATTGACAATTAATATACACATAATTGCACAATGTCATTTGTATCATTGATGCATCCACTAGATTATTTACCTTGGTACATCATCTCTCAAATTTTTAGCTTTGGATACACAAAACTCTAGTTTCCAAAACTAACTAATGTGCAAATGAACAAATTTTCACTCTTTTATAATGAAATTTTCAATTTTTTAGTAAATAAAATCATCAAATAGATTCTCCCAATAATCAAATAGATTCCCCAATTTATTACCAAGGTTTTTAATTTCCTGTCTATCTATATAACCCATATTATATATGTCTCAACCTCCTCAGACTTTAGGAGTAAGTAATAGATAGGGTTATGTATTAGCTTTAAATGCAAGGGGCTTCAGTTATTTAATTTCAGATTATATATTTTTCCCATATATTTATTTCTATAGGTCATTTTCATGAACCAAAATAATCTTTATAAGCTAAGTAAGATAGAGATTTTTTTAGTGCTAATAGTTTTTTTGTAAGCAATTTGAATTTTATCTTATTTTTCAAGTTATTTCTTATTCTTCACACTAGGCACCTCTCATAATCTACTACACACAAATTTTTTTCCACAACAATAAATTAAGTGAAGGTATGTATTTATATTTTATTTATTTTCATTTATTTTTTAGATATATTTGTAGTGATAATAGGTTTTTTGTAAGAAATTTGAATTTTATCTTATTTTTCAAGTTTACCTCTTATTCTTCACACTAGGCACCTCTCATAATCTACTACACACAATTTTTTTTCCACAACAATAAATTAAGTGAAGGTATGTATTTATATTTTATTTATTTTCATTTATTTTCCACTTTTTACCATATCTAGTTAGCTCATTTATTGTGTTTCTATGTCTTTTCCCAATGCACCATCTTATGTTATACTATTATGACATGTGATAATATTTGGGTGGGGAATATATATATATATATATATATATATATATATATATATATATATATATATATGTATATATGTATGTATGTATGTATGTGTATGTGTGTGTGTGTGTGTGTGTGTGTGTGTGTGTGTGTGTGTGTGTGTGTGTGTGTGTGTGTGTGTGTGTGTGTGTGTGTGTGTGTGTACATACACATATACATATACATATATATACATGCATGTGTACACACACACACACACACACACACACACACACACACACACACACACACACACACACACACACACACACACACACACACACACACACACACACACACACACACACACATAGAATATTTTTCATTGTTATCATTTACTAACACTTTATTTTTCAACAACATGTTGAGTTTCAATCTCCCTAAGTTTACATCTTAAAGTGTGCACTAGGAAAGGGGTGGGAAAGCCTTTAGTGATTTTTGAGAGACATTATTTCACATATATCATTCTTATATCCATTTTATCTTCCTAAAATTTGATCTCCTAAGTTATATCCTTCTATATTACATCCTCCAAATTTATCAAGACATATTTTTTGTACTACATCAACTTGATCTGATGTAGTCTTATCTGACACACATGTCCCTTCACAAATACATTGACCAAATCTATGTACTTTTAAATGTGTAATTGTGATATTTTCAACTATATTGGCTTGATTGACATAGTTTAATATCAATCAACCCATTTTGAACTACATCGAGCTAGATAATGATGCCAACTTAAAATTTTTAATAGATTAGGGTTATTGACCACTTTATATATAATTCACCATTTTATTTCAATAGAGATACATTAATTTGGATTGATATTACTTGTATGTATGTCCTATATCTACACTTGGATGAGTTATTGCTTAGGATCTTATCTTGATGGAATGTTTTTTCTTGCAGAGTCTTGGATTAATTTGAAGGAGTCATTTTAGATTACAGTTTGATTAAACCTTTGATATCCTTACAACCACAATAATATATTTAGAATCACCATTGGCCAAGGTGAAGATTTAGGCTTGACAAGTCCTCTTCAAGGTAAGTATATTATAATCTTAGGTTTTTCTAGTAGATATAAGCTACATAATTACTTGGTTAATGAATGTATATCTCCTTGTTTGATATTTTTCTACACTTATACTTAGTGTGGCTATAATATTTTTTTAACTTTCCATATTTACACTTTAGGTATCTTAGGACCCCATTTGTGTACCATGGATCCTTACCTAGTTTGATATGTTTCTAACCCTTACCCCTTACTTGCATTGCTTATTTGTAATACTAAATTATTTATAAAACATAAATTTATTTATAACTACTTCATTATGTTATTACCTAAAGGATTTGGAACATTTTCCTTGAAATTGTGTGGTAGGTTCTCCTCTTACTATGTTTATGCATTTATTTAGTCACATCCTAAATCATTAGGATCTCTTTGATTAACATTATATGAGTTTAGATATTATAATATATGATATTTTTAGGTTGATCCTATTACATTTCATAACACCATGTATCTTTATAGTGTTTCATAGATCCTATAAAATCTATGTCCAATTACTAGCATCCCACTACCTTGTGTCACTCTTCATGTTTGTAATATCTAGCTTGTTGAGCCACTCTTATGACCATTCTTATCTATAAATGTCATATGTTGTATTTAATTTCCTATAATGATATAGTGTAAGTCATTTTATATAAAAATGATTCTTCTTTCCTAATAGGATATGTCCAAAACATTTTGAATACTTACATGCCTTGTGTATATTATTTAAATCATTCATTTTTTATTCAAGAGTATCCCAGGTGTACATGTAATATTGATGTTGTCACCAAATATTGAACCTTTTAATAGGTTGTTCAAGCCTCCTATAGATTTAGGCAACATGGGAATACTTCTAGGTATGTGAGTTTACCTATAATAAAAGTATACCTCTAGGTTAAGGGATAGCTTCCTAAATATCCCTTGAAGTGCTTATCACCTACTTAACAAATTAATTGTGTGAAAAGAGGTATAAGTTTGCATGAAATGGAAACTAATCTAAGGTGGTGCTACACCATAAATAATTACACAATACCATCATACTTATTTCATAAAAGAAACCACACCTACAAACTAGCTTCAAATTCCTACAAGGTTCTAACATAAGTGTTTCAACATAGAGGTGATATGCATGAGATAACACAAGGTAAGTAAACTAGAGGGAATATTTCACATTCTAAGGAAAATTATACACTTGAAAGGATATTAACACACTAGATACACTCTATATGACTTGTTATAATAGGAACTCTTGAATAAACATGAGAGGATAAAGAGAAGCATAGATAAAAGATTATCACTTAACATCACCATACATCACTTTACACACTTAGAATTTAACTAAAAACCAGAATTTAATTTATTTTTAAAAGGTAAAATACAATTTAAATCAAGTAGGGCTTCACCATACATGGAGTGGAATTATCCTATAAGATCCAAAATGGCTACAAATTATAGAATTTAAGAGAGAAGTGAGAATAATGAAGTCCAAGCATCACTAGAACATGTGTAAACATGATAAAAGGAGTTAAAAATGAAATAAAAAGGAATATGGAATATAATATGCAATGTATCATAGGACAAATGTCCCTCAAAATCATGAAACTCTTGAAATGTGACATAAGACTCTTTGTTTGCATGCCTAAAAACTACCTTCATCATTAGGCCTCCTCAGAACATTCCATAATATAATAAGGATAGGTAAGATGATAAAAATAATAGGTAGAGGTTAAAAACATGATCAAACATTAATTTGAGGTGTCCCTAATCATCAATATTCTTTTGGACATGAGTTATCACTAATTATTATCACAATCACTCCACTTTCACTCACCCCTCACACTTGGTGCCAAAATTGTGTTTAGTTTTATAATAAAATCCATACAGAGGATTGTATGAAACTTATCAAGAAACCTAATTTCCTTGTATTCATAATTTATGCCTTAAAATGCCTCCCACTTGTAGCTTTCACCTTCTTACTTGAATGTCATTGCTTGTTCACAATGGCAGTTTGGATTGGCTAAGATGAAGGCACTTGTGAGATTTTATGATGCATGAAATGGACATTAGGAGTTATCTCAAGTCTAAAAATATCTCCAAAAATTAATTTAATCCTTTTACTCTCCTTTGAACCTAAAAAACACCAAAAACTATCAAATAAACATGTTTTGTACCTTATCCATATAAGTAGGGTACCACTCAGTATGATGGGAAGTAGCCCTAGTGAGTCCTTTGTAATATCCAATCACTTTCCTTACCATTATATCCCATATATATTAATATAATACTTTTTCTTCCAAATTGGGTCACTACCAAGGGTTTTTGAGGGTTTAGAGTAGTTTTCACCATTAGCATTTGTTCATAAAGGTATGATGTTAAAAACCTAAAAAAAATCCACAAAGTCTTTTTTCAAGACCCCCTTCAACATTATCCAAATAATTATATTCCAATTATAATCCTCCATGTATCTATGATCTCTCAAAGTTTCCCTTTTGATCTTTTTCATGCATTATTCATACCATGTGACGGTTTTAAGCTAAGATGTGGCTTCCCTATTTTAGTCTTTACATTCCAATAGTTAAAACACACCTTATAACATGGATTCCTTATCACATTATTTTAATTTAAATATATAAAACACACCTTATAAATCCCCATGTATATATTTTAATTCTTTGGAATGTCTATCTAGTTCTAAAAATGGAGTTGACCCCCTTTTGGGCTTTAGACCTAGTTAAGACCTAATAGGCTTATTTGCTCCCATGTGGGTTTGGACCACCTTTCTGAGTTACTATCACCTATGCATGTTTTTTCATGTTTTTCCATGTGTGACACAAATCTAAACATATTTTTTCAATGTCTCACCAACCTCTAGCTCAACTTCTCATCTTCTTTCCTTTAAACCTACATGTTTGTACCCTTGGGGAGTGCCCTCTATCTGAGATAAAACAAAATGCACTTTTATTATTGCCACAAATAAAAGGGTGATATTAATGGCCTATAAAATTCATATGGATACTTTTTTCAAGTTTAAATGTATTTAATATACCATTATACCTTCTAAACATCATCAAACCCTCAATGTAGACTGCTAAATAACTCACTATGAAAGATTTTTGAGTGTTGCCTACAAGTACACCTTGAGGATGGATTTTATGCTCTATTTTATTGCTTGAGAGTTTCTTATGATATATAAATAATAATAATTAAGGTGTAATTTTTTTTTAAAAACTCCCTATCATCTATGCTTTCATCTTCAACCGATGTCTTTACTCAACTAAGCTTGACTGGTAGACTAACTATGTTTCACTTTAATAAAGGGACTTATTTGTAGGTTTATATTTGGCCTTATATATTGTATACATGTATAAATAACTTATTTAAGTCATAAATATAATTCATTAGTCATCTAGGTCACTTCAAATCATGTATTTGTAAGGTTAATCACCAAGGTAGTCATCCTTTAGGTCATTGTTAATTATAATCAACTATAGTTGACCACTGATGAAATAATAGGGGTCTTGTAGGTGAGTATCCACTTTAAAATATGACACATGGTATATTATCCCATTGAGGTAATTTTAATAATATCCCACTATCAATTTTTTGTGTTTCTATGTCTAAGATCACCTCATGGACCTATATGAGTCTATTATCAACTATAGGTAAATTTTCTCAGGGAAAAGCACACCTATAGGTGGTGACACAAGTCACAACCTCATACCTTAACTCATCTTGATTCTATTTGGAAAATTAGAGTGTTTTAAAAATAAATAGGACCACTAAAACATGGATACATTATTTTATACTACAACTTTTGATTGTGAATGTCATTTGAGGTTCAAAACTATAGACAACATTCGAAAGTTACAGTGAACAAATGTTAAGAATAGAGGCCTTATAACATCTTCCTTAATTTTCCAACCTCCAAATATTTTTGAAATTTATATACCATATATGAGGATTAAAATATTTTATCATTTTTATTTATCTATACTCTTAATTACCTCATCATATGGCAGCCTCAAAAGTGGTTAGGGCCTTTGTTTTGGGGCTTTTAGGGAAGCAAGTCCCTAAACTAAGATTTCTTCATTTTAGGTGACCTCTCAAGTCTACCTACTAATAAAATATATAAAAAATGGTTTTTATACTATCATATAAATATCAAAACTTCATGAAGGTATATCAACATTCCAAAATATTCCACAACCATGTTTCAAGTCTCTGTGTAAGGCCACCTATAGATGAACATCTTAGGTTATAGGGCAATGAAAGTGAGAAGGTCAATGTGCATGGTATATGAGTTTGAAACTAGTTCCAAATATTAAAAAAGGTCTTATTTTAACTTTTATTTACACCCCTTGATGATATGATTATCTCTCCTTATCCAAGTGTCACAATGGAAACATCTCTCTTGTTGTGGGTAACAATTTAGGTGAGATGAATCTCAAGAAGGGCTAGTTACCTTGATGCACTCTTCGAAACACTCTCCTATTTATAAACTTAACATGAAAAGGGTTATGAAAAAAAACTAAGAAAACTAAAAGGTTATGAACCAATATTTAATATCATCCTAATGACTAAAATATAATACTTAGATCAAAAGAAAGCCTTCTTCACACAAAACTCACAACACAAGACTTATTGTTACATCGATATTTCATTTGCTAGGTTTGAAAAGTATTTTGATACTTAAGAGGGTAATTAATGATTCCTTAGGATAATATAGTCATGAACCACTTCTAAAACACATATACACTTAAAATATAATACTAACAAATACCTATAATAATTACTCTTTTGCACATTTGGTGAACAATCAAGGATAACATGCTAGAAAAGATCATCTTCCACTAGACAAGACAAAAAATATTACATCAATAATAAATTATAAATCATTTAAGTAGGAAAATTCACTTATTTTATTACTTAAATAGACATTAAAGTACAAAATTGGCTAGGGTTTCACCATCAACCAATAGAGGCTACTCAAAAGAGCCAAAAGAGTCAAAATTTATAGCATTTGGGAGAGGGCCAAGACAAGGGAAGTAAAAAGGTCACTTGGAAACATATAAAGCTAATAAAAAATGTTAAATTTAAATTATAAAGAGGTGTGTAATGAACCATATAATTTTAGGAGGTCTAAATGTCCATAAAAGTCATGAAACTTATGAAAAGTGGCATGAAACTCCTCATTCTAGCTCAGAAAACTACCTTCATGATTTGGACTTCTTTGAATGTCCCACAACTAAATATGGATAGGTATAATGATTTAAATGAGTGAAGTATTTTAGACATGCTATCCATAAATTTTTTGTAGTCCTACTCATTTGGAAACTCCTGGAAGGAAGCCATCACTGCTTGTAGTCTAAAAAACTCTTTTTTTCTATCACCCCTCACATTTGGCCTCAAAATTAGCATTAGTTTTCCATTAAAACACATGGGAGGGAGTTCATGACACTTTTAAAGACCCTCCATGTCCTTATAATTCTTAGGTGCACCTTAAAAGGGCATCCACTTGAGGTTTTCACACTTCTCACCCTTATGTTCACTGTGTCAGTTTTGTTTAGCTGAGATGCAAGATTTGGTTTATAAACTTAGGAGTTTTTGCATAATTATAATGTCCATATTTATTTATATTAAGTCCATATATTTCCTCAAAACTTTATTTCATCTCGCATAACCTCCTAGAACTTGTAAAACACATAAAATGGTTAAAATTACCCTATTTTACACCCTGTCTATATAATTTTGTATAGATAAAAAGTATGGGAGGAATAATAAGTGATTATATACAAGTTATAATATATTTCATGGTCAAAATATGTCATTTGGATAGCTCTCCAAGCTTGTTTTCTCCATCAAGTCTTGATTGAGGGTTTAGTAGGGTTTTAAGTAGCTATTAGTCTTAAGCATTGTTCATAAAGTTTTGATGTTGAAATTTCCAAAAATTTCCATAAAACTAATTTTGAGGGACCCTACTAACCCCTCCAAAATCCTTTGGTTCCCATGCCAACTCTTAGAGGATATATGAACACTTGAAGTCACCCCATCGAGCTTATTTATTCCTTTCTTACATACTTGGACTCTCTCTAAGCTAGAAGTAGATTTATTTTAAGTAAATTTGGATATAAAAATATCATAAATGTCTATTTCCATCTCCTTAACATGTCTCAATTATCTGTATATCCCACTAAGAGTTAGAAATGAAGTGGAGCCCAAATTAGATTTAGGTCCCTTCAAAACCTAATGGGTTTAGCATGTACCTTGTAAATTTGAGATAATTGAACTAATATCTCATGTTTTAGATGGTATGTAATTATTATTCATTCTTAATTAAATCTTAAATAAATATCACATAACCTCCAAATCACTCCTCTTCATCCTTTTCTCTCATTGACCAACTAGGCCTAGAGGAAGCTTGTCTAGCTGCTATGTGCGAGGGTATTTTATCCATTTTAAGAGGTACGAGCCTGAAATAATGGTCCCTATCACCTATTATCCTTTCATAAACCTCAAAAAATTATTCTATAAGTTTCCAAAACCTTCCATCAAGTTCCTTTTCCCATTTTGACCTCATTAGCTTGCTTTGCTAAAACCTAATTTTCCTTGACTACCTGACCTCTGAGACAAAATATTGAGGTATATCCCTCTTACTCAAGGAAAATTTAATATTTTTTTAATTTTATGAGTTCATAATGAGACATTTTACAAAAGGGTTTATCTTAATTCCTTTATTTAGTTACTTAACTAGCTCAAAATACCCAAAAAAAGGCCTCTAAAAAGCCTATTTTCTTGCATTCTTTGCCTCCACCTAAGAATGGTCTCTCAATGATAACTAAAATGTGTCTAGGTTTCTTTAAAATTTTAACCATATCTAATTAAATCTATTGAATTTTAATTCCTTGTTCTTACCCATTGAGCAACCTAGGTTTTTTGGAGCAACTATACAGACTGATAACTTGGTTAGAAGGAAGAGTGGATGATAAAATTAGAAAAGTATTAAGGATTGTTAAAGATTTTTTTTACCAATAATGATACATTTTTTAATTTATTTTAACCCTCATCGTATCCCTAGACAATTTCATCTCTTACCTTACCTTCACCAAGATTGTACCATGTTGTAGGTGCATACAGGGTTTGAAGAGGTCTTTATAAGCTTCCTTTGATTTACTTAGAGATTATGAAGATCATAATAGATATTAATAATGTGTATATAGGTTTAATTCATAATTTTAACCTCCCATTATCCCTATACATTCACTTTGGTTCATAAATGAGTCATCCACTGCTCTAACTGAGACACCTACTTGTAGGTCCTACCTGTAGGTGTTCATTTGCTCATTTGAACTTGGTTATGATACATGAGGACCTTTATTTAATAAAATTAGATAAAAAATTAATTATATTCATCTTTTACTCACCTTATATGTACTATCAAATCTTACAATCTGAGTCAATGTTGTTTTGTCCTACTGTAGGTGTCTATTTTCCTATGTGTAGATACATGTAGGTGACCATAGCGTTTGAAAAGCCATGAATGAACTTACATTGATGGAATTCATTAAATTTGAATGTAATTTAACCAATTGAACCATCCTATTCATGAGGTTTTGTCCTATTTTCTTATTAAGGTGTCAAAATGCCATTTATAACTTCAAACCTATAGATGTTAGAGCAAGATTTCAGTGTGTTTTAGGGTAATTTTAAGGCTCTAAACTTCCATCCTCACCTCAATTTATGACCCTCATATTTGGAAGAGGTATTTTATATACTATATGAAATAAGTTTCATCTCCTTATATTCTTTAAAATCCTTGGGAAATGTGTTATGAGAGGTCCAAAAAAACCCCTTGGATCTCATTTTTGACATTTTAGGGAAAGTTTCCTAAAATTCAATCTTTGCTTCATCATAGTAGTCTACATCTTATTTTTTCCTCATTAACTCTTCAAACAAGTCTCTAGAGTCAAGTCAAATTTTATAATCCAAAATGAGGATTCTTTCATGTTTCAAATCTCCACACAAGAATTCTCAAAGCTCTATCGATAGCCTGTAGATGAACATTCTCAAACATAGGTAGTAAAGTGGATTAGATAACATATAGGGCACCTATCTTTGTGAACAATATTGAAATATTGACACATTTCTCAGTCCCTCACCTTCATCATGACATCAACAAAGCTCCTATAGGTGTTATTTGGTGGTATATATGGGTAGTGAGTGTGGAATAGAGTAACAAAGGTAGATAAAAGGCTCATGGTCACTAAAATACATTTTCAACCTTCTAAATACATGATTTTTACCAAGTACATCTTGAAAAACGTCCCAAAACATCTTTTATAACATGAAAATCAATTGCATATATATATATATATATATAATAGAGCAAGTAGAGGCATCTCATGACTATTTGGCATGGTGAATGAGCATGTGATCAAACTTGCACTTTCCCAAACATCTCATTGAACTCTTTTCAACTCATAATGGCTTGGATAATTGATACACCATGACTTAGATATTCCATTCCATTATGGATAATAGTTGGAGGAAGTGCTAAGATAAATTCAATGCTTCAAATCCCACTCACTTATCAAGCCAATGCATTGTTTAAAATTATTGTAGAAGGATCCTCAAACCTTGTCACTATGCCTTCATATAATTATAGAACTAAACTTTCATTTGCTTCCTTGAGAGAAATAGCCTTCACCCATCTTGTAAAGTAATCTATAGAAATCAACACCCACTTGTGGCCAATACTAGATGGTGGGTTGATTAGGCCTATGAAAACTAGACCCCATTGCATAAAATGTTGGTCTACATGTGTTGGATAAAGAGAAAAGGTTGAAAACTTTTGTTTACCATAAAATAGAGCACATTTTTTACATTTCCTTACCCAATCATGGGTGTCTTTTAACAAATTAGGCCAAAAATATCCAGCTCCCATAATCTTAGTAGTTGTGGTTCTTGGAGAAAAGTGTCCACCAACTGGTCCATCATGAAACTCAAGAAATATTTTCTCAACCTAGTTTGATTCAACACATCTAAATATAACATCTAATAATTCCTTCCTAAACAACACTCCATCAATAAGTACATAAGGAATAGATTGTAATCTGAAGTACCTTCTTTTAGATCTATCTAGGCCTTATGGAGATTCACCAGTTTGAAGAAAATAGATCATATTTTGTGTCTAAATACTCATTGATGAAGATGTAGATGTCATAATATCATCATGAAGTTCTAAAAAAACCTATTTTTGTCCCTTAAAATCTGAAGCAAGGTGCTCACATAACCCCTTTCCTTTCACTAGCTTGGTTGTCTTAATTTCTACATCATACTCCATTACTTTTGTGATCCAACCGGACCTTTATTCATTCAAATCTATACTCAAAAGGAAATAATTTACACTAGGATGAGGTACCAATATATTAATCTTATTTTTAGACAACATATGCCTAAACTTATTTAGAATTCTAACAACTAAAAATGCTTGCTTCTCTACATAGGTATGTCTTATCTCATAGCCCTCCAATCCTTAACTAAATAAGGCAATAGGCTGCTCCAAGTTTTATTCATTTTATTGAGTGAGCATGGTATAAATTACCTTATCATTTACAAATCTATAAAATTTGAAGTCCTTTTATAAATTAGGACTTGCAAGAGTTGGAGCTTGGGTAATAACTTGTTTAATCTCTTCAAAACTCTCATTCCTTCTTCTTGTCCAAGTGAAAACTTCTTATTTCCTTAACATAGATGTTAGAGGCTTGAATAAATTATAAAAATCAAGAATTAACCTCCCTATGAGATTTATTTTTCCAAAGAAACATTTAAAACCTTTCTTGTGTTAGGGAAAATCCAATGTCGAGATTGCACTCACCCTTTCAAGATCTATGGATAGGCCCTTCTTTGAGACAATGTGTCCTAAAAGTTTACCTTCATGGATAGAAAACACATTTATTTAGGTTAAGAGATATCAAAAACTCTCTACATATATCAAAAAATTTCTTAAGGTGATTCAAATGATATTTTGCATCCTTAGAAAAAATTGTGATATCATCAAGATACACCAACACAATGTCATTTATTAGACCTTGAAAATCCATATACATTGCATGCTCAAAGGTAGCTCTAACATTATACAAGAAAAAAGGAATTTTACCATAAACATATGTATCCCATTTAGTATTAAAGGCTATCTTATATTGATCACTTTTCTTTATCAAAATTTTATTATACCCTAATTATCCATCAAGAAATGAGAACCTTTCACTACCTGATACAACTTACAAAATCTACTCCATGGAAGTAAGATGATAATGGTACTTACGGGAAAATATATTAAACCTAAAATCAACACATAACCTGATTTTCCAATTCTTTTTCCTTATTGGGACTAAGTTTTCCAACCAATATGAATGCTTAATAGGAAAAATGATCTTAGACTCAATCAACTTTGTAAGCTCCTTTCTCATGAGAGGCTAAATCTTAGGATTGATTGGCCTTTGTCTTTGATTTATAGGATTATCATTCTCATATATATCTATGTTATTTTTATCTAAGTTTGGATCAAATCCCTTTAAATCACTATAATCCCCTGCAAAGACATCATAAAATTCCTTACATAACTCAATGAAAACATGTTTCTCTTCACGAGTACATACCTTCCGAATAGAAATCAACTTATATTTGAATATTTGTACTCTCATATTTTTCTTGCTTAGTATACATGATTACCTTCTCCTTATTCAATTGATCATCATCATTAAATATGATCTCAAGTGTGACTAAGCCTTTAGGGAGCTTGTTTATTTTCAATGCTACAATTTATCCTCCATATTGTTGTTGTAGTTTAGACTAATTCTTAGAAGAAAACTTAGCTTTCTCTTGTATTAAAAGTCTTATTTGTTGATCACTATCAAAAACATGACAATTAGTGACATTGTCAAGTATGGAGGGCCTTACAATCACCTTGATATGTGGTTGGTTCTTATCTACCCCAATCCCCTTTGAAACATCAAATTGAGCTCCAATTGCTACCAACCTATCAGCATGTTTGTTGTCCTCTCTTGGGATAGACTGGATGTTTAATTCTTGGAAATCCTCAAAAATATCCCACACTTTATGCTTATAGGACTTAAGCAAAGAGTTCTCAGTCAAATTTTGCCTCTTAATTGATTCACAACTAACTCACTATCACCATACACTTGTAACTCTTTCACACCTCTTTTCCTATCCCACTCAAGTTTATGAATGAGGGATTCATATTCTACCAAATTATAAGTACAAGATAAGTGAAATCTGAAATTGGAATAGTAACTTTCCTTAGATGGAGAAACCAACATTGCTCAACCACCTGCCCCAACTTTGCTTCTAGATTGATCAAAGAATAGCTACCATAAACCATCCATGTTTTCACATGTTTTCACTTAGATTCATCAAGTTTGGCATGAAAGAATCCTCCTCATGCATAAAATATACTCCAATACTAGAATCCTCTATGAATTTTTAAGGATCATGCTCATAATGCTCAACTCCCCATTCATCTAAATATACATCAAAAACACCTTCAAGAGAAGAGGTTAGAGATCAGTCCATGTGAAGGTCTTCCTCATCAAGAATTGCATAATTGACATTTAAAAATTTAGGCATGTAGGGATATAAATGATAGTGATGAATAGGATCTGATTCAATATTCACCTTAGTACCATAATTTATCCTAAAAACTATATAGGACCAATTAGCTACCAAATATCCACCTATCTTGGTTGTAAACTCTCTTGATAAACATAGAGTAAAGTATGGAGGTAAATCTTCCATAAACACATCATGGGGGATAAGAAAAGTAGGACAAGCATTTAAAATCAAATTCAAATCCTTGACTACTCCCACGTTCTTTGCTAGTGATTCATCTAATTGTAGGACTCCTTTAGCCATTGGTGCATACTTGAGGCCTAGCTTATTCGCTATTGACTTGGGCATAAATGAAGTACTATCCCCACTATCTATGATGCAATTATGAACTAAGAAATCACCAATGATCAAATATAGATAAAAGGGAGGAGTCTTATCAGTTTTCTTCACTTGTCCATTAATTGGTTGAGTTATATTCACTAAGACAACATTTTTAGTCCTAGATGATCCAACTTACTTACCTAGTCCTTGCAATTCCTTTTGAAGCATATCTTTTTATCTTAGTATTTTCAATGCATCCCATAATGAAATATTAATGTGTAAATTATTCATCTAATCCACAACTTTGATAGAAGTATTTATCATAATAAGAGTCTCTTTGGAAGCACTAGTACCTTTTGGCATAGCTTGTGAAGGTGGATGTGTAGGAACTAGCCTTGCATTCTAAAACTTATAATTTTATTGCACCTTAGGATCTAAGTTATACCCACCCACCATTGGAGATTATGTAGGAGTAAAAAAAAGTCCTTGATTATCCCCTTGTTTCTCTTTAATAACCCTCTTTTTAGACCTAGTGTTAAAGGTTACAATAGCATTCACATTGCTTGAATTTCCCAAATGATTGATGACATAAAACTCTCCCTCCAAATGATTTATAAGAGTATAAACATACTTTGTTTGTCCATTTTCCATTTTAATTTACATTCAATTTTACATTTGCACCTCAAAAGTGGAAACCTAAGGTGTTTGACTACCTTGCATTGTCATGGCTTGATTATGCATTTCATTGGCATATGTAACTTGGTCTTGATTTTGGTCATAAGAAGGATAACATGATTTTTATTAAACAAATTTGTTTTGAGTGGGAAAAATATCCTTGTAAGATGAAAGGGCATTAGGATTATAACTTTGGTAAGGTCTAGCTTGAGTGATTTGACCTTCTCCTTGACCATTACCTTGAGAAGGAGGCCTATTTTGCTTGCCCAAACTAATTATAAGATTTTTAAGGCCTATAAATTTGATCTTGTTACCTTTAAAGGGTAAAAAATTCATTAGTGACACTTTGAATTAAGATTTTGACTTCATGAATCTCATTTTTAGGGGTAAGGGCAGACTTTTCTTGACTAGGCAAAGGAGCCAAGGTAGGTAATGCAACTTGATTAGGAGGCTACAAATCAGGGAGCAATGGTATTGGTGGCCTAGGATCAATCTTCCTTACTTGAACAAGGAAATTCTCAACATTGATAACTATCTCATAGCCATCACGTAGTATATTCCCACCCATGGATTGAATCATCGTGGATACATTATTATTTAATACCTTTAGATAGTACAAGAAGGCATGATTTGTAGTAGTTCTCACAAGGGCTAGGATCCTATCCCATGTATTTTGAAATCTAGTGTTAAAATATTACATAAAGTCTTGCGGATCCCTCTTGATAGTGGTAAATTACTCATCTAGTGATAGGTAATCACTCTTCTCTCCAAACCTCTTAGTTAATAGATCTCCTAATTCATCTCATGAATCAATTGAATTTTTAGGTAGAGTCCCATACTAATCTAAAGCTTTCCCTTTGAAAGACAATGCCAATAGCTTAATATACACATTATTTTGGGTAACATTATGAATGTTGTATAAGTTTTTAATGTTTTTAATATGTTCAATGGGAGTAATAGCACCTTCTCCATTTAAATATGGAACACACTTAAGGTCTACTCCAAGAATTTGGTCATATTGGTTAAAATTCAAAGGATATAATCTAGTGAAGGCTAAAAAATGTTGGTTTCTAGCCATATTGGAATGTAGACTATCGGTTTAGAGGTTGAACTTACTAATAACTTGGACTTATTAAACACTAACTCTCTTGAGTAAGGATGAGTATTCACAAATCTAAACCTTCTGATAAAATATAAAGCTAATTGAAAAAACTCAAAGGTTATACCTTTAACATCAAACCTAGTAGTCACCTTTAGCATGGAAATTAAGGACTGATCAACAACCAAAGAGTTGAAAATTTATTAAAGTCACCAAGTACTGAATGAATATGTTCTTGTAGCTACAACTATGCCAAGACCAACACCAATCTTGGATAATCTTCTAAGACTTGGAGTCCCACCGAGCATGCCAAAAACTATTGTCACTTGGATTTACACCCATTGAGAAGATGCCTAGGTCTCCTCATCCAAGTGGCATAATAGAAACATATCTCTTGTTGTGGGTAACAATTTAGGTGAGATGAATATCTATAAGGACTAGTTCCCTTGATGCAATCTTTGAAACACTCTCCTATTTGTCAAATTGAATTGAAAAGGGTTAAGAAGACAAAATAAGAAAACTAAAAGGTGATTAACCAATATTTAATTTCCTCTTAATGACTAAAAATATACTACTTAGAGCAAAACAAATCCTTCTTCACACAAAAACATAACACAAGATATTGTTACATCAATGTTTCATATACTAGGTTCAAAAGGTATTTTGATACTTAGGAGGGTAATGAATGATTCCTTGTTAGAATATACTCATGAAACACTTATAAAACACCTATACATGTAAAATATAACACTAATAAAGACCTATAAAAATTACTCTTCTACACATTTGGTGAATAATCAAGGATAACATGCTAGAAACGATTATCTTATACTAGACAAGACAAACAAGATTGCATCAACACTCAATTATATATCATGGAAGTAGGAAAATTCACTTTTTTTATTGCTTAAAGAGATATTAAAGAACAAAATTGGCCATGGTTTCACCATCAACCAATGGAGGCTACTCAAAAGATCTAAAAGAATCAAAATTTATAGCATTTGGGAGAGGGGAAAGATAAGGGAAGTCCAAAGGTCACTTGGACACCTATAAAGTTAATAAAAAACATTAAATTTTCATGATAAATAGGTGTGAAATGAACCATGAAATGTCAAGAGGTCCAAATGTACATACAAGTCATGAAGCTTATGAAAAGTGGTATGAAATTCCTCATTCTAGCTCAAAAAATTACCTTTATTATTTAGACCTATTTTAACATTACAAAACTAAAGATAGTTATGATGATTTTTATGAGAGGTGATCATTTCATACATGCATTGTTTGTATTCTTAATCATCTAGAAACTCTCAGAAGGAAGTCATCACTAGTCTAATAAACTCCTCTTTTCTGTCACCCCTCACACTTGGCCTCAAAATTAGCATAATTTTTCAATTAAAATCCATGAAAGGGAGTGTATGACACTTTTAAACACCCTTCATGGCCTTATACTACTCAGATGCACCTTAGAAAGACATCTACTTGAGGTTTTCACACTTCTCACCCTTATGTTCACTATGTCAGTTTTGTTTGGTTGAGATGAGAGATTTGGTTTGGACACTTAGGAGGTTTTTATAAGAATTATATGACCATATGGATTTATATTAAGTCCATATATTTCCTACAAACTTTATTTCATCTCTTACAACCTCCTAGAACCTAAAAAATACACAAATGGTCAAAAATACCCTATTTTCACCCTATTTGTATAGTTCCATACAACTCAAAATTATGGGAGGAATAATGAGTGAGTCTTATAAATTTTACAATATATTTCATGGTCAAATTATGTCATCTATATAGATCTCCAAGTTTGTTTTCTCCACTGAGTATTGACTAAGGGTTTCATAAGGTTTTAGGCAATTTTTAGTCTTAAGCATTGTTCATAAAGTTTTGATGTTGAAATTTTCAAAAAATTCCACAAAGATAATTTTAAATGACCCTATTAACCCCTAAAATCTCCTTTAGTTCCCATGAAAACTCTTAGAGGAGATATGACACTTGAAGTCACCCCATCGAGCTTGTTTTTGCCTTGCTTGCATGCTTGGACTCTCTCTGATCTAAAAGTAGCTTTCCTATAAGTCCCTTTGCATATAAAAAGCTCATAAATGTATATTTACATTTATTTAACATGTATTAATCATCTTAATATCCCACCAATATTTATAAATGAAGATGGACCCCCAATTGGCTCTAGGTCCCTTCAAGGCCTAATGGGTTTAACATGTACTTTGTAAATTTGAGATAATTGAACTAATATCTCATGGTTAGGTTGGTATATCATGGTTATTAATGCTTAATTAAATATTTTAAAACCATAACATAACCTTCCAATCACTCCTCTTCATCTTTTTATCTCATTCACCAACTAGGCTTAGATGAAGCTTGTCTAGTTAGACTATGTGCAAGGGTATTTTGGTCATTTTGAGAGTTTTGAGCCTAAAATAGTGGTAACTAGAATTTAATTTAATTTAATACACCTCAAAATATGATTATAAAGGTTTATAAAACCTTCCATCAAGTTAATTTTCCAATTTTTACCTCAATAGCTTGCTTTGCTAAAACCTGATTTTCCTTGACTCACTAACCTCTGAGACAAAAATGTGAGGTATAGCCCTCTTCCTCAAGGAAAATTGAATATTTTTTGAGTTTTAGGAGTTACTAATGAGATTTTTTACGAATTTTTTATCTTAATTCCTTGATTTAGTTACTTAAATATCCCAAAATGCATATAAAAGGCCTCTAAAAGCCCATTTTCTTGCATTCTTTGCCTCCACCTAAGAATGGTCTCTCAATGACAACTCCAAGGTGTTTAGGTTTCTTCAATATTTTACCCATATCTATTTAATTCTATTTAATCTTTTTAGTCACCCCAAAACATTCCTCTTCTTTAAATTCTTTGTTCTTACCCATTGAGCAACATAGGTTTCTTGGAACAACTATACAGGCTGATAACTTGGTTAGAAGGAAGAGTGGATGATAAAATTGGAGAAGTATTGAGGCTTGTGAAAAACATATTTTGACCAATAATGATCCATTTTTAATTTATTTTAACCCTCTTATTCTCCCTATACAAGTTCATCTCTTGTCTTACCTTCATCAAGAATGTACCCTATTGTAAGTGCATACAAGGTTTCAAGAGTTTTGTATGGCTTCATTTTATTTAATCAAAGCTTATGAAGCTCATCATGGATATGTATAAGGTGTATATAAGTTTAGTTCATAATTTTAAACTCTAATTATCCCTCTACATGCACCTTGGTTCATAAATGAGTCCTCCACTACTCTGACTGAGACACCTACATGTAGGTCCTACTTGTAGGTGTTCATTTGTTCATTTAAACTTGGTTATGATACGTGAAGAAATTTATTGAATAAAATTAGATCATAAATAATATTTATTAACCTTTTAATCACCTAATATTGATTAAACACCATCATGTTTAGAATCATTATCAAACACATCAAATATAGAACTCTTAAAAGGGGAAGTAATATTACTTAATTGATCAAACTCTTGAAATATGGTATTGAACCTTTACCATAAGTATTCCTCCTCTCCCTCATAAGTTTCATCATCAAGGATATATTCATCAATAAGAAGTATAAAAACATCATTCTTCTCACTATGGTGATCAATTAGGTTCTTCAACCTATCATCCTCACACTCGTGAATCATGTCGTTACCTTAAGTAGCTTGTGAGAAATAATGTTTGACACTTACTTCAGCTCCCTCAAATGGCTCTTCATGCATGATATAAGTGTCAAGGTCAGTCTGTTCAAAGTATGCATAAGGATAATTTTCATAATCATCTACACCAAGTTCATTTAGAAACAAGTCATTTATTCCTTCAAGTTTAGAAGTGTCATCATCCACTTTAGATGACTCCTTCTCATTGATCACATAATTCAAGTTATATCTTGCTTTAACATAGGGCTCAATGTGAAACCTTACAAGGGGTTGACTCCTTATAGTCACCTTGATTCCATACCTTATCTTAAATTACAAGAAGGACCAATCAACTGAGAGGTAACCACCTATCCTGGTTGTAAATTCTCTTAAAAGATAGATTAAAAAATGAGTAAGAAGTTCTACAACAATAATGTCTTGTAGGATAAGAAATCTAGGACAATCATGCAAGAAAACATTAAATTTTGTTATCAGACCTATTATCTTATTAGATATACCATCTATCTTAATCAATCATTTGCTATTGGGTTCATATTTTAGGCCCAACTTATCAGCTATAACTTTGAGCATGACTGATGTAGAATCACCACTATTAATTATGCAATTGTTGACGAGCTTGTCACCCACCATGACACTGAGGTAGAAGGGTGGAGGATTCTCAGATTTATTAGATGGATCAAAAATGTTTTTAGGGTCATTGGTAATAGAAACATGACCATGAATTTGAATTGAAGGTGAAGGACTAATAACAATAGTGGATAACTTTTTTGAAAAAAAAATTGGGTCAGGCATGTGAAGGACATCCCACAAAGAGATAAATGATTGACATTCTTCAATGAGTCCACTGTGTTTAGGGAAGAAATGATTACTTTATCTTGGGTCCTTAGATGCAAAGAGGTTTTTTAAAATTGAGGAATTGAATTACCTTGAGCAAACCTTATCACATTTTTATTTGGAGGAGGTGTAGAAGTGTTTAGGACTGCCATCCTTAAAGCCATGCCTTGATTCCTTGGAGGAAGATTATATGAACTTGTATGAATTATATTATCACCTCCTAAAGCCTTTATCTTAGATCTATTATTATCTACAATATAATTTCCTTGATTGAGCATAGAGTGTCTTCAACTAGGAATTTGGTTAAGCTTTCTCCTTAAGGATGCCAACCCTCATTTGTGTGTATCATGAATTAATCTTTGGCTAGTAGAAGAGGAGTGACTCCTTCTTTAGAAACTATATCTTTCTATCCACCCTCATCAACATCCATGAATTGGCCCTATTTCCAATATACCCCTTTCACCAAGTTTCTATGCACTGATACCATCTCTCTTACATTGGTGGTGGAGTTGGGATTGTACACATTGGCAAGCCTATTGAGGTTAGGTTGCCCTTGACCTCTTTTTCCCCCATATTACTGACCATATTATTGTTTATATGGATAATGGTTTTGATTCACACCTATTTTAATTCTCTCTTACTTAATATTAGCTTCTAAGGTTTGAATTCTTGCATATGAATCTAGTTTATATGCCTTCTTAGGAATAGTCCTAAGCTTAGCATTTGCATTAGGAACTTGGGAAATGCTTGGAGTATTAGCATGAGTATTGGGAAGTAGAGGTATAAACACCTTCAAAGGTAATTTTAATTCTTGAATGAGCCCATTCTCATCTCAAATTACAAGTTTATATGCTTTAGGAAGAGTGAAACCACCTATGGATTGAAGCAAGATAGAAATATCATTACTAATGGCTCTCAAGTATGTAGGGAACACAAAGCTCACATGTGGTCTCACAAGAGGAGGAAATATATACCAAGTATTTTTAAACATCTCATTAAAGTCATTCATTAATTCCTTGGGGGACATTTGATCATATTGAGATGATGTATGAGAGAAGTATGGTCACTTTCATCTTCAAACCTTGAAGTTAACAACAATCCAAAGTCTTCCCATGATGTGATGCATTCATCAAGGAAATTCATATACCATTCAAGTGTTTTCCATCTAAGGGACATGGAAAGGAGTATAATGGAAATATTATCCTTAGTGACATTATGAAAACTAAAAAAAATGGAGATATCCTTAATGTGTTTACTAGTTGTGACATGACCCTCACCATTGAATGTGGGCACACTCTTTGTGGCATTAGGGGGAATGGCATCATATGCTTCAAGATGAATTGTATTTTTAGTATTAAAGGCATGGAAGTAATGTGGCCTATCCATTATGGATTTGATTTATTTAAGTTATTCAATCTCTTGACTATCAAAATCTTTTTGGTCTTCAAAGGGTAGATTAGGCTAAGGGTATTGAACTTCACGAGGAAGTTTAGGCTGAATAGATAGGTTGATATGATTAATAAATATTATATAATAATACCTAGTAAGGGCGATGAAGTATGAGAGAAATTTATGACAAATAAACTTGAATTATATTTTACCTTGAATCGAGTTGCTAAATTATGAGTAACACACCAATTTATAACTAATGTTGTCAAGACCAACATTCACCTTGACAAGTTATCTTGAAGACAATAGATCCCACTAGGCATGACAAAACTATTATGAACAAATATTTCACCCTTGAGAAGGTTTTTAAAGCTGCTTATATTTTTTTTTAAACATGGGAATACTTATAGGTATGTGGGTTTACATATAATAGAAGTAGACCTATAGGTTAAGGGCTAGCTCCTTAAATAATGCCTTGAAGTGCTTATCACCTAATTAACTAATTTATTATAGGAAAATAAATATAATTTTTCATGAAATGGAAACTAATATAAGGGATCTATACAACAAAAATAATTCCACAAGACCATCATACTTATTTCACTAAGAAACAACACGTACACACTAGCTTCAAAGTCCTAAGAGGTTCTAACATAAGTATTTCAACATAGAGGTGATATTCATGAGACAACACAAGGTAAGTGAACTAGAGGGTAGATTTCACACTCTAAGGATAATTACACACTTTAAATGAGTCTAACACACTAGATACATTCTATATGACCTATTAGAATAGGAATTCTTGCATAAACATGAGAGGATAATGAGAGGCAAGGATAAAATATTATCACTTAACATCATCATACATATCTTTGCACACATGTAAAAAATGTTCATGAAATCAAAACCAAAATTTAATTTATTTTTCAAAGGAAAAATACAATGTAAATCTAGTAGGGCTTCACCATACATGGAGTGGAATTAGTCTACAAGAGCCAAAATGGCTACTACTTCTAAAATTTGAGAGAGAAGTGATAAGAATGAAGTCCAAGAGTCACTAGAACATATGTAAAGTTAAAAATGAATATGGAATATATCATGTAAGTTCTCATAGGAAAAATGTCCCTCAAAGGCATGAAACACCTAAAATGTGGCATAGGACTCTTCATTTACATACCTAGAAATCACCTTCATTAGTAGGCCTCCTTGGAACATTAAAAATCATAATATGGATAGGTAAGATGATATAAATGAGAGGTATGGGTTATAAACATGATCCAACATGCATTAAATATGTCCTTAATCATTAAGATTCTTCTAGACATGAGTTATCACTACCTACAATCATAATCACTCCACTTTCACTCACCCCTCACACTTGGCACCAAATTTATATTTAGTTTTCCAATAAAATCCATAAATAGGAGTTTATTAAACTTTTAAATAACCCTCATGTCCTTATATTCATTAGGAAAAACATAAAAAGGCTTCCCACTTGTATTTTTTACCTTCTCACTTGGAGATCATTACTTGTTCATTATCCCAGTTTGGACTGACTGAGATGAAGGCACTTACAGATCCACTTGTGACATTTTTTGATGCATTAAATGGATATGAGGTGTTATCTTAGGTCCCAACCTATCTCTCAAAGTGACTTGCATCTTTTGAGTCTCCCTTGAACCTAAAAAACACTAGAAAATATAAATAAAAACTAGTTATATGCCCTACCTATATAAGTAGGATACCACTCAGTATGATGGTAAGTATCTATAGTGAGTCATTTATAAGATAAAATCACTTTAATTCTAATTATATCCCATATATATGCCTTTCCTACTTCATCTTCCCAATCGGGTCACTACCAAGGGTTTTGGAGGGTTTAGAGTAGTTTTCACCCTTAGCATTTATTCATAACAGTCTGATGTTGGAAACTTGAAAAAATTACATAAATTATTTATTAAATACCTCATTTAACATTAAAACTCTTCATACTCTAATGCTAAGCCTCCATGTGGATGCGAGCTCTCATAGTTGCCCTCTCAAGCTTTTTCATGCATTTTGCATACCTTGTGATGGTCTTAAGCCAAGATGTGGCTTTCCTATGATCTTATTTGGATTATAATAGATAAAACACACATTATAACTCCCCATGAAGGTATTATAATTATTTTTAATGTCTATCTAGTGATATAAATTAAATTGACCCCCTTTTGGGCTTTAGACCTAGTTGAGACCTAATAGGCTTGTCTACTCCCATGTGGGTTTGGACCACCCTAATGAGTTCTTATCACATGCGCATGATTTTTAATATTTTTATATGTTTCATAAAACTCTAAAAATATTTATTCAATTTATCACCAACCTTGATCTCAACTTCTCATCTTCTTTCCTCTAAACCTACATATCTACACCCTTAGGGAGTGCCATTTGTCTGAGACAAAATAAAGGGCACTTTCCCTATTAAAAAAGACAAAAATGTGATATTAAGGGAATATTTAATTCATATGGATACTGTATTCAAGGTTTTATGGCTTGAATATACCATTATACCCTCCAAACATCATCCAACCCTCAAGACAGGTTACCAAATAACTCATTATGCAATATTTTTGAGTGTTTCCTACAAGTACACCTTGAAGATGGATTTCATGCTCTATTTTATTACCTAAGAGTATATTATTATATTTAAATAATCATAATAATGTTAATTTTTTTAAAAACTACCTATCATCCATGCTTGTATCTTCAAGCCATGTCTTTGATCAATTAGGCTTGACTAGTAGACTAAGTGTTTTCACTTCAAAAAAGGGACCTACCTGTAGGTATATATTTGTTTTTAGATATTTTATATAGTATATAAATACATTATTTAATTCATAATTATCATCCAAAATTCATATATGTCACTTTACATCAGGCATTTGTTAGGCTAATCACCAAGGCAGTCATCCTTTAGGCCACTGTTAACTACAGTCAACTAATGGAATAATAGGGGTCCTATAGGTGAGTATCCACCTTCAAATATATGAAACATGGTCTATGATCCCATTTATGTATTTATAATAAAATTACACTATAATTTTTTTTGTTTTTATGTCTAAGCTCACCTCATGAACTTGTAGGAGTTTACAATCAACTATAGGTAATTTTTCTTAAGGCAAAGCACACTTGTAGGTGGTGTGCAAGCCACAACCTCATAATTTAAATAATCTTGATGATATTTGAAACACTATACTATTTTAAAACTCAATAAGACCACTCAAACATGGATATATTCTTCTATAATACAACTTTGGATTGTGAAGGTCATTTGAGGTTCAAAACTATAGAAAACACTGAAAAGTTTTAGTGAACAAATGTCAAGAATGGAGTACTTATAAAATATTCCTTGTCCAACATCTATATACTTTTGAAAATTATCTCCCATATATGAGGAATAAAATATATGATTATTTAGATTCATATGTATTCTCTATTACCTCATCATATGGCAACCTCAAAAGTGGCTAGGGCTCTATTTTGGAGATTTTAGGGAAGCAAGTCCCTAAACTCAAATTTTTTCACTTGAGGTAACCTCTAGATCCTACCTACTAATCCAATGTCTCAAACATTTTTTTCATACTATCATCTAAATATCCAAAATTCATTAAAGTATCTAAAAATTCCAAACTCATCCATGACCATGTTTCAAGTCTCTATGTAAGGCCGCCTATAGATGAACATCTCAAGTTGTAGGGAAATGAAGGTGAGATGGTCAATGTGCATGGTATATTTTTTCACTTGAGGTAACCTCTAGATCCTACCTACTAATCCAATGTCTCAAACATGTTTTTCATACTATCATCTAAATATCCAAAATTCATTAAAGTATCTAAAAATTCCAAACTCATCCATGACCATGTTTCAAGTCTCTATGTAAGGCCGCCTGTAGATGAACATCTCAAGTTGTAGGGAAATGAAGGTGAGATGGTCAATGTGCATGGTATATGAAATTTAAACTATTTATAAACCTTCAAAAATGTCATCCAATTGATATTATCATCCTTGAAAAATTTCAAACTAGTCTCAACACTTTCATTCCAACATTTTTAGTCTCTTATATGTTAGAGGTATAATCACTAATAGGGAGTGAATAAGTGAGCCCAGATATTTAAATTAAAATTTTAGTCCTTTAAATATATTAAGAAATCAACATATATCAAATTTATCAATAAATATTAAAAATAGAACTCATTCATTCAAAACATACATAAGATCAAACACATAACACATAGTTCTTGTGGGAAACCCTCATGGGAATAAAATGCACTCTCAATCCTACAACACATGGAATAATATCTTATAATAAATTACAAATAAGATACTGGTCAACTCCTTTAGACCATAAAGTATTTATCATTTCCAAGGTATTTAGTGAAACACTTATTTCATAAAGAGAAACTACCCCTAAGGAAGACCAAGTCCTTTATACTCTCCTTTGAACACCTCCACCTGAGAAATGATATATTAAACACCTGATGATGGATATATATTTATTTAACCCATAAACTCTCTCTCTCTCTCTCTCTCTCTCTCTCTCTCTCTCTCTCTCTCTCTCTCTCTCTCTCTCTCTCTCTCTCTCTCTCTCTCTCTCTCTCTCTCTCTCTCTCTCTCTCTCTCTCTCTCTCTCTCTCTCTCTCTCTCTCTCTCTCCCCTCTCTCTCTATGCAATAAAATCAAATAGCCAATGCATAGTTCAAATGATCCATCTCATGCTCTCAACTCTAATTTATCAAAAGAATGTCTAAATGATAGCTCTCTTACTCTTACTTCTCATATTGTAAATGAAAATAATGCATACATTGCATCCATGGATAACATAGATGCACATAATATTCCAATTTCACATTATAATTTATTGCATATTAGAAAAGAATTAAATTCTTCTCTTACACCTCTCCCTAGTGACAATGGAAGTGATAATGAGTATGACAGTGAACATGCAAATGAATATGAAAATGAGAGTGACAATGAGCACATTTTTTATTATGATAATACATGGAATAATGATTATTATTACGTACATAGTGAAGAAGAAAATGCATATCATGTTTCTAACTCTTCTCTCACTCCTCTCAAACATAATGCAATATCAAATGTTACTTCTACTTCTATGTATGATTTTAATTCAAATAATGTAAATGTCAATGATAAAATCACATCCTCTACTCAATTATAATGTGATTCACTAAAACATAAAGATACCAATGACCTACCAAGCCACCCCCTACTATAATAATAGTTATTTCTCACTCTTCACCTAAATAGAATGGTAGCCCACATCCCTCTACTAAGGTCCAAGTTACCATTCCTCCAAAGGTTCAAGTGAGTACAACCCCTCTCTATGATCCAATTACTAAATGTAGCATTTCCATGGCTAAAATTAATGATTAAATGAACCACTTCAAGATACTAATATACCATCCCAGAAGATTATTTCTTTGATGCATGTCGTTGGTGAATTACAAAAATAAGTACATTTCCTTACCTTGGAAAACAAGGCTTATAAGTCTTGGATGGATTCTAATGATTTAGATGGTAACCCTCTTCTAAATACATTCTTAGAAGCTTCATTGCCTAAGAATTTCTAGATACCATCATTGCCTCACTTTGATGGAACTGGAGATCCATTCGTACAACTTCAAGCCTTTCAAAGGGCTTTTCCATCTCATACGAGTCCTTTGATTATACTAAAGTTGTTCTAGAAAAAATTAGTGGGGAAAGCATATAATTGGTTCTTTCATATAATCCCCATTGGCTCCTTGCACACATATTATGATTTAAAGTAAGAATTTCTTAGATATTACATATCAAACACCATCCCTTGTGTTGCATATGAGAAACTTGCCACATTGCATCAGAATACTTCAAAGCTAGTTAGTGATTATATCTTACAATTCAAGATGCACATGTTAAGATTGATCTATAAACTAGTAGATCTAGATATTAAATATATCTTTATTAAAGGGCTTAGCCAACCTCTCCTCGACATCTATTATATCAGATAGAGTCCTCTTTGAAGAACTTGTGCTATACAGTTCTAGCCTTAGAAAGAAAATTGGGATTGATTGAGGTAGATTAAATTAATTGAATTACTTTATATTTTATAGCAGTACCTCCATCTATAGCTCCTAAAATACAACATGGTGATGATTTAAAGGAAGAATTTATTAGATATTACATAGAAAACACAAGCCCTTGTGTTACATATGAGAAACTTGCCACATTGCATTAAAATACTTCAAAGCTAGTTAGTGATTATATCTTACAATTCAAGATGTACATGTTAAGATTAATCTATAAACTAGTAGATTTAGAGATTAAATATATGTTTATTAAGGGGATTCACTAACCTCTCCTCAAACATCTCTTATATCAGATAGAGTCCTATTTTAGGCACTTGTGTTATACAGTTCTAGCCTTGGAAAAGAAATTGGGATTGATTGAGGTAGATTCAATTGATCAAATTACTCTATATTTCATAGCAGTACCTCCATCTACAAATCCTACAATATAACATCCACCATGTCCTAAACAAGATAGAAGATTTTAACTAGAAAAGCAACTAGTTAAGAATAGAGAACCAATTTCTAGAGCACAACTTATAGTATGCACTATAGAGAATAGAAACAAAAGACCATTATAGTTTGATTCAGAGTAGGATAGCCCATGTGCCATATTAAAAACACTGTTAGATAAGAGGTTAATCACTTTACCTTATACTCATCAAATAAATCCACATCTCTTATATAGATAGCCACATTGGCCCTTTTGTAACTATCATCATATTCATGGACACAAAGATAATGATTAGTGTGGACTCAGGGATTGAATAAATATATGTGTTGATAATGGCATCATACCATTTACACAGGGGGTACCAAGATCTCCTCCATCATGGAACCATAGACCTCATTCATCCATGACTAATTCATCCTAGGACATTCTTTTATAGGAATCATCAATCACTTACTATGAGAGTAATATGGGTTCTAGGATAGAGCCTCATAGGAAATCTCTTATTCCACCTATTTAGAAGCTTTGGAAACTAGTATAGCAAGAGTAGCCTACATATAGCACTATAATCCAAGGAGTACATAGTGCAATTTCATATACATATCCAACATAATCATAGGCATCATATCATATTACTACTCTAGAGAGATGTTCACTATAGCCAAGTTTTTTACATCCTATCTTACATAACAACCCATTATAGTAAAGATTAGATGAACCCACATCATAGAGTACTACTCTAGAGAGATATTCACAATAGTAGAGCTTTTAGGTACCCATTTCACATAGCAACCCACTATGATTGAGATTAGATGAGCCCTCATCATAGGTTATAGTTATAGCTCTATCTATTACTCAGTCATACACATCACAATAGAAGCCATAGGGTGTTATTTCTTGTAGCAATCCACTATGATTGTAGATAGATGAGCCTTCTTCATAGGACATAGCTTCAGTTCCACATCTAATAAGGTTATATTTGGTAGATTCTCCACACATAGATATAGTTAGTGCATAATAGATATTATCAAATATAGCATATGCTCTTACACAACATGAGTAGTATGGGCACTTATTCAATTGGTGATTAGGGTTCAAATAGTGATACAACACACATTTATACTAGAATTAGTTCATAGCTTCACTTCATAGGGAAATGATGGAGCCAAAGGGCCAACCTTTGTATTCTTGAGCCACTTACTTAGAGGGATTGGACACATAGTCCAAACATCAATTAACACATGAATGATTACATATCTTCACTTTGTAGGCAACATTGGAGCCAAAGGTTCAATCTTTGCATTCTTAAGCCACTCTCAAGGAATTGAGCACATAATGCTCTCTAACATCCCCTTATACTAATAACTAACATTCCTAGTTCTAAATAGCCATCCTTAGCCAAACTAAATTATCCAAATATAGACCTTACCAATATCCTATTTTTCTAATCTTAAACCAATTCTCTTTATCAAAACAATTTACCAATTACAAATACAACATTTTTTTCTCAGATATAATATAAAATTAAAACAAACATCACATTTATCAATAGCAATCAAATCACATATCCCAAATACCATTTTGCCAAAACATATGCAACCTTAACATCAATGCCAAATCAGCTATTTTTATTCCAAAATCCATAACACAATACACATGATTCAAAATCAAAAAAACTATCCATATATATAAAAAAGTTTTCAAAACATATACATCATATCAATGTACAATCAATCATAAATGGGCATCATGCCCTTACTCTCAATCTCATTCTCCCCATCAGTATTAGTCTCATAATCCACTCTAGCACTCAATGGCCCCAAACCTCCTTATACTCTTGAATGCCTCTTATGATGATTGTCTCACTCTAGTATCCAACCATGCTCCTCATGCAAGTCTGCATACTTCTTTTGAAGGTCTATGTACTCATCCATGATCCTTGCACTAATATAACTATAACTATATGGAGGCATCCTATGCTTATATAGCTCATCCCTCAGCTCATCTCTCTCTCCCACTACCCTAACATAGTTAGTTGTCACTATAAAATCCCTATTGAATAGATGATTATGAATACTTGCCATAACCATTGTTCACTCTATCAATCCCTCTTCCACTGCATCATTAGGAACATGTTATGTGAGTTCATGAAGTGTAGACTTAATGAATGTCTCTTAATAGTCATCATATCTACTCCCCACCCTAGCATGTGCCTCATCCTATACACCTCCCACTCTACCTAATCATAAAGTAGGGAATTGCATTAGCTATATACTTTTAAAAATAAACTAACAACATAAATGTGTACATAATTTAAATGAAATTACTACTTGCCTCTCACCATCTAGATGGGCTATACATCCTCATACTCTAGATTATCCCCTACATCAATAGGGTATAATGGATCCCACCAATGCCTTGTCCACCATGTAGTATATGCATTTGTACATCTAACATCATCCACATTAAGAATGTCTATAACCATATCCCATACATCTAAAGGTAATAGTGCTAGTTTAGCCTTTGTGGGCCTCGTATGAGCTCCTACCCTCATTGGTGCCCATACACTCCTCAACCATACTCATGTTATTGGGGTCACATCTTATGGTACCCTAAACTATCTATTAACATGATCATACACACTCCAACTCAGTGGTCATGTATCCAATAATTGACCCTCATATACCACAACTATACTCCATCCTCTACCCACCCAAAAAATCCTCTATAAGGCCTCCATATAATGTCACCAGCCAATAGTCTATTTAATACCCACATATAAAGATCCATCCCAAGAGATTGGATAGCTAATGCACTCATCTATAACTCCCCAAATGGTTGTAGAAGTGCCCACTTATCCCTTAGTAATCTTATCAGTTGCACCACTGCTATGTGCTCATAAGCCTAATAATGCAATAGTGTCATTGCACTCAATCTACCACTAAATTCCTCTTATGTAAACTTATATAGATCTTTGTATAGGTGGTCAAGCATAGTCCTAAACCATGAGAACATAGTGTCATATACCTCAACACTACAAATAATCCTATGTATCCTATATGCAATACACACTCCACTCCTATCCACAACCACAAACAATGCCAACAACACAATGAACCACTTCCATAAGCATGGAACACTTGAATGCATAATAACTAAAAAGAGTAAATCATAATCACTCCATCTATGATGTATTATTGAGGGGCAACTAGAAAAATACAAAGATGCATGATCAATATCGTCATTACCCATGTCATCCTACAATGTCACACACCATCCACTAATTCATAAATGCAAAATGTGATACACATCCTCTAGAGTCATAGTAATCTCCTCTATAGGAAGCTAGAAAGTACATGTATTAGTATACCACCTCTTACATAACGTAATAATCAACTACCTATTCCACTACACTATACCTAGGTCACACACATGACCCAACCCTACCCTATCCATGATAGATATCTCATCATTAGACAATGGTAATAGCCGTAATGTCTCCATCATTTGACCCTTTCATAACTCTCTCATCCACATCTCACCCTAAAAATACCATAAATAGCATATATATTAGTCCATAATGCCAAATCACTAAGCCAAATGAAAATAGCAACACCTAATCAAGTAACATCTCAAAAAATCAAGCCTCTAGGACAACAACACTAGGTAAAGGACAACAACACTAGACAAAAGCACTACAACCTGGACATGAGCATTGAAATCTAGACAACAGCACTATATGCAAGATAAGAGTGATGAAACTAGTGAAATTTTTCTTAGGAAACTTTAAATATATTAAAACATCAAAAATAGGTTTCAAAATAGATATAAATCAAGTGTTTCAATTTCTTACTAGGGTAACATCACCACTAGCCTGAACTTGGGCTACCAACTACTCAAACTAGGTCACAATAGGTGCTCATCTCCTCAGTATATCTCCTACTCCAGAGCTCCAAATATCAACCTATTCAATACAAAAATGAATCAAGAATCAATCCAACTTCTTATATTACCCACCTTTCTTAATTCAATTAAAATACAATTTTTCCCATAACTTGAACCCTGTAACACTAGTTTTCAAACCATTTTCTTCCACATAAGCATGACAATGATACCTTTGAGATCACTCAAACTCTACTCTCTTACTACCTCATTTACCTACTACAACATGAGTATCTCTATTTTTATTGTATGCTCATATATACACCTTGATCATCACCAATAAAAAACTTGTTCCACTTTCAACAACTCAGTCTAATCAATCAAACAACCTCTCAAGCTATTCACAACAAGCCAACCTTCTTTCTACTTATGCCACTATTCATCACTTTTAGCTTAACCTCCTTCATCACAAATTTCATCCCTCTACCCAAAACGGGGGCATCATTCCTAATATACCTATTCCTACACTTACCCAACATGTCCATCTACTCTCATAGGTGGATACACCATGGTTTTTACACCTCTAGTATTTAGATTATTAGATTCAATTTAGATTGGCCAAAATATATAGTGTCAAATTACATGGATCACTCATATTCACTTAGGACATTTAGAGGGATATAAATTTAGTTTATAGATACATAGAATATTTAGATTTAGTTGTTCAGATCATATAGATCTATAGTGATTTTAGTTTATAGATATACACAATATTCAGACATAGTGGTTTAAATCATATGGATCCACAATGATTTCAGCTTACAGGCACATAAAATATTCATAACAGTGGTTCAGATTATATGAATTCATAGTGATTTTGATATATATTTAGACTCAAATACCATATTTGGAGGAATGTAAATTACTACATGTCTCACACATACAAATTCATACAACATGACATAGTTATAGGACTAGATAGTAGATTCTAGGCCTAGCATAGAGCACATTGTTTTGATCTCTAGTTTTACACATATGGCATGGAAGGATATGTCATTCTACATGTGGTTATAAATATTAATAGATTACATATATGCATACTTTATTTGGGGCATGACATAGATATTCATGTTCTTCATCACTTAGGATTATATAGATAGAATGGAAAGACATGCCATTCGCTTCTTACACATTGACCAAAGTTTTATATTACACCCAATTGTACCTAGGTTGTCAATAGGTTGGACCACATGTCCATATAAAATAGTTGGTCCAATATATCACCCAAACCTGAACTACATGAGTTTTTGTAGGAAAGAGGATAGACATTGGTTTTAGGCCTCTGAGCATTTCTCATTTCTAATTTAAATATTCAGATTAGGGGCATGATATATTTTTCTCTTCATAGCATACACATTCTATACACACATTATAGATTACATTATTTTATGTGGGATAAAGGACATACATTGATTTTGGACCTTTGAGCATTCCTCATATTCAATCAAATTTAGCACAGGGGGGAAGCATTGCCCTCCTTCTCCATGTTACATAGATTCCACTTTCATATTTAGTATAAGGGGCATCCATTTCAAGTATTATTTATCCTATCACTATTCATCTCTCCATCCACTTACCTAGACAAGAAGTGAGTTGGACCCTTTACGTCACATTTATCTCTACATAGGTAGGTTCAAGTATGTATTTTTCATTTCTTTCTTTTTCTCTAGTACTTCATTTCATTGCATCACTAGATTAAAAGGGGGGAAATGTATACACCCTAAATTGGTCAATTAACCACACATATCATGTATTTTCATAGTCCTTTCATAGGATACTCTAACTAGAGAATATGAGCCTTGTTCACATTTAGCCATGATTTTTGTTTTACCTATCCTAGTCTTGTTTCATACATCAATCACCTTTTTGCTTATTTCTCGTAATCTATAGTCTTCCAAACAATCATTCTAGCTCACCCAAACTCTATTTTCCATGATAATTCCATCCCCCTATGTCTCAATCCTATAACATAAGAGTGTTGGGATTAGATTATCATGTTGTACCCTAGGGTGTCCCATTTCTAGTGCTCTTATCCAATGGCATTTTGAGTCCCAATAGTCAGGTTTCTTCACTTAATGAGTCCCTATCCCTTATTATCTTCATCCTTAAGTTTTATTTATCTTTCTAATATCATCCAAATGAAAATAAATTTCCCAAATTCAAAACAAAGAGTCTCATATATAAAGGACTTCATGAGGCATTTTATATCTAACACTTACTACTTTGGCACAATACATAATTAAAAATTAGTCAATAGTATAGCTCAACATTCTGCATCACACATAAATTTACATGCTTGATCAAAGAAGGGCTTAAGAAAAAGTTCATTCTTTCATCTACCATGCATGTTTATTATGCATGTTCCCTAAGGGAAAACTATATTTGATCCAAGACCCTAGCTTGAATATGAATGTAGGTAGTGATCAGGACAATAGGGGTTCTAGATCATATGATCATACTTCCCCTAACCTAGTTTTTCCCCTTTTTACTTTTGATGTATTTTTTGGTTTCATGTGTGTAGATTAACCTAGAGTTTTTAATATTAAAATAGCTCTACAAAGAGCTTAATCGACATTCAGGATCCAAAATTTCAAAGGTAGGCTCACATAGGGATAGCAGATAAAACCTAAAAAACTCAGATCTCTATGACTAGTTTAGACAAAAATGGTAGGACATGGACTATAGTGTAGCTCCTGAAGTGTCTTACTTTTGGTTCTCATATCCTTTCACTAAATGAAATATATATTCAATTTCTTGACATCTTCCCAGTCCTGTGTAGCAGTTTGTAGGCCTTAAAATAGTCATCTCAATCTATTTTTTAGATAAGTTATTTCTCTTCACTATGTAATTAATTTGATCAAATTCTATATTTTACCATATTATATTAGATTTTTCCCCTTTTTCTATACCCTTTATTATTTAGTAACTAAACACTAGTTTCTCAAAAATAATAAAACACATTGCCTTTATTTTATGACGATCCACCTTGATGCCTTCATTTAAAACAATGTAGCTTAAATACTCAAATTCCTTGGATCCAAAAGTGAATTCAAAAGGCTTAGCATAAATTTAGTTTTCTTAAATAATATCCAAATCCTATTTTACATGATTCAAGTATTGCTACCATGTTTTACTCTACATTAAAATGTCATCAAAGAACACTAAGAAAAATTTCCATAGAAATAGACAAAAAATAGAGTTAATGAAACTATGAAACTAATAATGGGGCCAAAATTCATCACAATAAATTTATAATGGACATAATGGGTTGTGAAATATATCTTATGAATATTATCATCTCTAATTATAATTTGATGATACCTATAAAAAAGATCAAAAATTTTAAAATAAACAACAACATGTAATACATGTATTAAATCATCAATTTTAGGAATAGGGAACTTATATTTGATGGTGTAATTTTTGATTTCCTTGTATTCAATACATATGTTCCATGCTACATAATTAATATGCATCATCACCATTGAAGAGGAGTCAATGTTATAACTATGACATATAATACTTGATTTATCATCTCTTATACCTTTTTCTCAATCTCACTCTTCTAGACATATGGGTACCTACAAGGCCTAATGTTGGGTGGTTATAAAATTGGTACTAATTGAGTCACATGATCATGATAATTTTTTAAGAAATTAGTTTTGGCATATATCTAAAAATTATTGATTGTTCCTCCATAATATCTTGTAGATCTAGTGGTGTTGACAACTTTGGTGGTTATGCCTCTATTGAAAATAGTTGAGCCATAAACCCATCTTCTACCTTTTTAGAAATATTTTACATCTAATTATAACTCACTAATTATTGGAACTTTGCACATAACACATAGTTCAAATTTCCTACCTTCTAAATGGAAACACATGAAGAACTCCTATAAATTAATCTCAATCATTCCCAAGGTAGTTATCCATTAGAATCCAAACATAATATTTGATCCACCCATATTAATGGAAAACATAGGGATATCTTCTTGATATTATCCCATGGAGAGTTTAATACTATGATATTTACTATAATAACTAAGTATACCACCATCTACAATCATGACTTGAAACTTTGGACCCAGATAGAGAAAATAATTTAAGTGTATGGCCAATTATTGTTGATGATTTTGTGAATATTTCCTAAGTCAATCAATGTTGTCACCTTCTATTTTTTAGAAAACCCAATATATTAAGGGTTTGTGTAGTTCTAATTCTTGAAATTATATGTAAATAAATAATTTTTTGAGTTTATTTTGATTCCTCCCCTAGTTCATCATTAGTATCCCATGCTACATTTTAATCTTCTTCTTATTTGTCGGATCCTTTAATGTATAATAATTTATTTTCTACACAATTATGTCCTTGACAATACTTGATATCAAAATTAATACATAAAACTTTTCCCCTCTTCTCTTTAATTTTTTAAGTTAGTTTGGTAGGCTGAGGGAATGACTATGGTGATTAAATATACAAATTATATGTACTAAACTCATGAGATCTAAAATTTAAATGATCATCAAAGCATATAATAATCATATCATGATACAAAGGTTAACATGGGAAAACCTTGAGAGGTAAAAAACCACAAAAATGATATTCATATATGTGATAACCAATTACCCAATGCAAAGGCTTCAAATTATCACTTCATCTCAACCAAGCCTTCACAAAACATTGTAATATATTTTCCACACACAAATATAACTCAATCATTTATATTTAATCGAGTGAATATGATATCCCCATAAATTACAATAGGGGTAAAAACCTATTTGTAAAAGGGATGAAGTGAGATGGCTGTTGTAACCAATGGGTCTATCCTTCCCCAAGAAAATTTTAAATAAATAATAAGTAATAAATAATTATGTTTTATTATTTATTTACATGAATTTTTTTAACTCATGTTAATAAATAATATATCATTATTATTTAATTAATTAAATGTACTAAGGGTCTATAATAACACCACTTATACATTAAATATTTTAACACTCCCCCTTAACGATAAGTGGGGATAAATGACATTCACCTTATTATAATTATACTATGTATAAATTGAAGGATTAAAAACCTTCATCATGAGAAACATCACCTTTTCAAAAAAAATTAATTGTAATACATAAACTAATTTTAAAGTAAGTCTAGGTTAGCATGATCATGAGACTACATCTCATAGTTTATCATGAATAATTATCTAAGTATTTTTGGATACTTTTATAACATAAGGACCTCCATTACAATATTATTTTAATATCAAGGTGTAAAATTAAAACTTCCACACAAATTTTTATAAAAATTCACATAACATGATATATTACAATGGTTTACAATGACAAGAAGTATAAAGAAGAAGGAACACATGTATATTAGGAAGTGGAATTACCATGTACAATCCCCATCAAAGGAAACTTTGAGAGACCAAAAATTACATTAAACTAACAAAATTTGGTATCACTAAGTATTTTTATGAATATATTTTCTACATATTTATCTGCAGGACAAAATTACAGATCAATATCACCATTGAGGACTTTCTCTCAAATAAAATGTACATAAACTTCAATATGTTTAGTTTGTTGGTGGCACACAATATTTTTCACCATAATTATATGATTTTTATTATCATAATGAAGGTTTGTACCATGAGAAACATCCAAATTAAGTTATCCTAAAAAAAATTGTAACGACATAGCTCTTTAACAACTTCCATAACACTCTATACTCTAATTTTATAGAAGATCTAGAAATAATAGGTTAATTTTTGTTGTTTCAATTGATATCACCTTCATCAAACTTAAACACATATCTAGAAGTAGATTTATAATATATAATATCACTAAAATGGTTAGCATCACAATAACCATATAAATATCATTATCAATGGAAGAATAAAATAAACTAAAATTTATAATTTCTTTGAGATACCAAAGTATGAGTTTTGATAATTTTAAATTATCTAAATGTGGATCCAACATAAATTTATAATCATCATCAACATCATATGAAATATCTATCCTAGTAATGGTTAGATAAATCAAACTACCAATAAGCTATCTATAAAAAGTATAGTTAGCTTTTTCACATGTAAGTTTTGGATCAAGTTTAACACCAAATTTAATAGGACTAGATGTAGACTTACAATAAAACATATTAAACTAAACAAAAATATTATGTGCATATTGATATTGTAATAGAATAATTGAATTTTTATCCTGAAATATAACCACTCCTAAAAAAATGATGTAGAATGTTAAATCAATCATTTCAAACATTCGACTTAGTTTATCCTTATATTTATGAATTAAAATAATTAGATCACCAATAATAAAAATGTTATCAACATATAATACAATTAAGATTAAATTACATATTTAAACTTTAACAAAGAGATAACTATTAGAATAATAATTAGAGAAACGTAGTTATTTTTGAAAAAAGTGATTTTAGAATACCAAGCTTGAGGAAATTGTTTTAAACCATATAGTGATTTATTTAACTTACACATATAATGTTATTTTTTAGGGTTATTGAAACATTTAGGTTGAGTCATATATATTTTCTCTTCTAAATCACTATTTAGAAATGTATTTTTAACATCCATTTGGTGTATAATCCAACTATTTTGTGTTGCAAGAGCAATACACTATCTAATAGTACTCATATTTACTATAGGAGTAAAGATTTCAAAAAAATATATATATATTTTAATAAACCCATGAGAAACTAATATTGCTTTAAATTTGTTGATTTTACCAATTGAATTATATTTGGTTGTATAAATCCACCTACAATCAATAATATGTCATTTAAACAGAGGTGGTATAAGATATAAAGTTTAATTTTTAATTAAGGAATAATAATAAGCTTACATAACAACATTCCATCTATCATATTGAATGTATTTCTCAAAATATTGAGGTTCACATTCATACATATTCATTAAACCATGATAATAATGTTGAATCCTAGCTAGTTTATTAAGATTATAAGACTGGATTATGGATTCTACCTATCTAGGTCTTTTAGATTAAACTTGAAATTCATGGGTTTGTTTAGAAACTAAGTTATCCAAATATGGATCAAATTACTCTAGGGCATATTTTTATTCATACGGATAAATAAGAGAGCCATGTTTATCAAAAGAAGAACATTAAAGAAGTTCTATAGAGGGATAACAAAAAGATTTTTTGAGAATAATAACATTCATGTTCTCAATGATTTGTCATTTAGATGGATATTATACTCTTAATAATTTAGTATCACCTCCATAACCTAAAAAAATCCAATAATAAGAAGTAGGATCAAGCATCTTTCTTTTAAGTTTAGGAAAAAGATGGAAGTAGGGCTACCAAAGATCCTAAGATGAGCCACATTGGGTCTATTTTTATACCATATTTCTAAAAGTGTATAAATATACAAATATTTATTAAGGACTCTATTTAGAATATGTAAGAAAATATACATGGATTTGACCCATAATAACTTAGGAACATTTACAGAATGCAACATTATTTTAGCCATTTCTTTAATGGTGTAGTTTTTCCTTTCAAAAATACCATTTTTTTAGGGGAATAGGAATTTGGTGATTTCCTTTGAATACAATAGATAATGAAAAAATAATAAAATAATTTACTAATATATTCACCACTATTATTATATATTAATCTTTTAATAGAAAAAATAGAGGCATTTTCAAGAAAAGTTTTAAATTCTTTAAATTTAGACAATAGTTCAAATTTATTTTCAATAAAATATGACTAGATCATTATAGTATAATCATATATAAAATTAACAACATATAAATAAATATTAAGATATAAAACTTCAAGAGATCCTACAATGTCACTATGAATCAATTCTAAAGGATGTGAGGAATTCACATCATGATTCTTGTGAAAGGGATTAGTATGTTGGTTACCACATAAGCAACCATCATAAATTTCATGATGAGAAGAGATAAAAGGAAGACCAAAAAAATATTATGATAATATATATCATTTAAACTTCTAATAATATCATTTCATAGTATTTTATGCCATAATTTATATTCATTCTTACTATCCAATGGAAGACAACATGCAAAAAAAGTATAAAAAATATATAAACCATTATTTTCAACACCTTCAATAATCATATAATCAAGTTTATTTATAAAATTGAATATTTATCTTTAAAAAAAGTTACAATGAAATTATCATTAGTAAGTTGATAGAAAGATAAAAAAAAATTATTAGGTTTAGGTGCATAGAAAACATCTTTAATAACAACATTTATAAAAGTTGTCTTTCCTGGTTTAGTTGCTTCTAAAAATGAATTATCTTATATAAATATATTTTTATAAATATCTCTATTATCAAAATAAAATATTAGATAATAATTTCATATGATGTGATGCATCGATATCTAAAATCTATTCATTTTAATTTAAGCAAACAAGGTAACATATAAAGCAATAACATTAAAATTTTATTCTTGATTGTTATTTTGATTATGGATTTAATTATTCTGATGGTTATAATTAGATTTATTTCCTTTGTTATTTTTAGAGGTTTTATTTATATATATATATATATATATATATATATATATATATATATATATATATATATATATATATATATATATATATCTTTATAATAAATTCCTCTTATATGACCAAATTTACCACATAGATTACAATTCCCATTAAACTTAAGTTTATGATTCTTATTACCAGATTGTTTGTTCCCATTTTTTTCTATTTATAGAATTAGGATTAGGGTTATTTATAGTTTCTATTGTTCTCAAAAAAAATATTGAGTGAGATGTGCTTGAGTGGTATTTTATTTATAATCAAAATTATACACCACTTTCTCTTCTTGAATCAAAAGAATTGACATGGAGATCAGGGATATCTTGCTTTGTTTGATACTTTCAATTCAAAATTGAAATAAAATTATGAATTTTTCATGAATTTTTAATTGAATAATAAAATATGATTACTGATCTTGAATTAAATTAAAATTTCAACCATCTAATTGAGATTTAATATTATTAATTTTAGAAATAAAGTTAACAAATTTTCATCACCTTTCATAAGTGTAGTAAGTAATTCAAGAATTAACTTTATAGTCTTATATAGATGATTTCCCTCATGCATAGACTCAAGGATTTGCCAAGCATCACTAGGAGACTCTTGATTACTGATATATATTTACAATTCATCCTTAACACTCTAAAAGGTAATTGGCATGGCTTCCTATAATTTCTATTGAAACACATTTGAAAGCTCAGGTGTAGCATGCCATCTTGACAGGGTTTTTCTATCCCCCAACAATAATGTTACAAAACTTATAGGCCATAAATTCCACCTTAAAGTGAAATTTACATATATTATATTTAGATTCATTATGCATTTTAGATTTATCTATTACAAAGTTAGGTGAAGCCATTCATTCCCTTTAATAATGATAGTATAATACTAGATAAATCTTAAAAATGAACCCCCCCCTCCATTTTTAATTTTAATTAATACTTTATTTAAAAATAAAGTAAATTTCTAAATTAAGAAAGATTTAATTTTTCAAATGTATGTAAAGCAATGAAAATAAATGAAACAAATTGCACTCGTTTATATGACATAAGTGTTGAAGCACCATGATTAAAAAGGTTGTAAAAAATTATAATAGGAAATTTCAAAACAAAAAATGGACCACATAAATGCGTTTAGCAAGTGTCAAAAACTATAAAATGACTGGTTATATGGTTATGGTCAACAAAGATTTGATTAAGTCAAACATTGAAGAAAATAAAATAATCTAGAAGGGTTACATGTGAGAATATTAACATGCAAACCAATAAATAAATTGACTTGATAAAAAAAACAAAAATCTAGTGGATTTTGAATGTTAGACTCCTTTCTTACAAGATTTTTGCAAAAATATGGCAAATAACTCATCTAACAATCTTGTTTCTATTTAACATGCACTATATTAAATTTATATATTTTTCAACTAATTTTTTATAATAAATAATATATATTAAAATGTGCATGTAAATTTCAAAAGTTATAAAAAATAATAATAATAATAATAATAATAATAATAATAATAATAATAATAATAATAAAATAAATAAATAAATAAATCTACATATTTTTTTATGTCTTTGGTGAAACCCCGTGTAATCTTAAGTGGGGGCCACCAATGATTTTTTTAAATGAATTATTTTTAAAATACTTTTACCAACTATATAAAATAAACAACATACCTGTATGGATGCTTTATGGATATGGAAGTTAGGGAGAAGTTATAAGTTACACAAGAAATCATACATGCCACTAGAAAGCTAAATTTTTTCCAACCTTCCATATTTTTCCTACTAAAGCCAACTACAATTTTTAGCTCACAAACAAAATTTTCAGCCCACTAGTGCCATTTAGGGCACCTATGTGGCTCATAAAAAATTCAAAAAAGGTTCAAAAATAGTTCTTAGGTGTTTCAATTGTTCTTTTAATGACTAAATACTCATGATATGAATTTTAAAGTAGCAACTACCCTGAAGAATAACAAAAATAAAATATTTCATTTTTTTCTCTTCTAAGCCATACTATGCCATACACTAGCATCCCAACTACTTGTGTCTTCAAAAAAATAGGAAGACTGATTACTAGAAAAAAGTATTTCAATGATTGAATGGTGTTTGAATTAAAATAAAAGGCTCCAAAATGTTGAACTGGACCTCATGCAATGATAAATAAAACACATTTCTTAACAAGGTCATAACAGTGTCGTACATGTTTGAAATATGAAAATTTACTTTAAATTGATTGTTAATTCTCTACACTCCCTTAGATTCTAATACCATGATGAAATATACAAATTATATGTAATGACACAAGAGATATAAAATTTAAATGATCAACAAAGCATAGAATAATCAGATCACATGACACATAGTAATGTGGGAAAACCTTAAGAGGTAAAAAACCATGCATATGATATTTATATATATGATAAATAATTCCACAAATACAAAGCTTTCAACTTATCACTTCCTCTAAACCAAAGATTCAAAAAACATTGTAATATATTTTCCACACACAAATATAACTCAGTCACCAATATTTAATCAAGTGAATCTAATATCCCTATGAATTACAATGGGGTAAAACCCTATTTTTAATGGGGATGAAGGGAGATGACCATTGTAACCAATTGGTCCATCTTTCCCCAAGAACATTTTAATTAAATGGTAAGTAATAAACAACAAAGTTTTATTATTTATTTACATTAGGTTTTTCAATATGTGTTAGTAAATAATAAATCATTTTTATTTAATTATTGTAATTTACTAAGGGTCTATAATAGCACCACGTAGACATTAAATGTTCTAACATATGTTGGAGAGATATTAACTCTTATACTTGAGAATGGTTTCCTTTTGATGATGTTTTATATGAAACCCAACATGTTATGAGGAGGAAAATGATATAGCTATTTAAATTAGATACTTCCTATCAAACTGAGTTACATATTTTAGAACATGCATTGGAATCTAAGAAATAGATGTAGAAAAAATTGTTACACATTCAACACATGAGACTAGCATAATGGTACTATTTATATTCAAATGAAATAATAAGAAAAGTACATATGTGTACAATGTGTATTAAGACTAGGAGATAAGGTTCCCATGATTAAAAGGGGATTGCATCCTTATTGATTTATCTACACCTACACCAGTGAATAGAAATATGAGAGAAAGATTGTGTGATTAAAAATGGGGATGGCACATCTTAACTAATTTGTATTTATTATAATATGACCATTCATATGCTAGATACATAGATAATTTTAACATGTGGGAGATATTGATACAAGCAAAAGATAGGGTATCCAATTAAGGATAACCTTTATTTCCCATTTTTCAAGGTTTTCACACTTTCATGGACACACATTAACACATTACTCAAACCTAGTTGATTTAACACAACATATTTATTGTATTCAACAATGTATTATAAATAAAATGATACAAACTCAAACCCACACACATATGCCATTACCAGTCATATTTAATGCATAAATATGGAGGATACATGTACAAAACAATCCAACATAAGTTGTTTCTTCTATGGATTTATGCATTCCAAAATAACGTCACACCTCCTTAACCTCTCCTCTCCTAAGACAAAGTCACATTTTTATATTTAATAAGGTAATGGACTGACCCTACAACTTTCACTATGATTCATGGCATTTTAACTTCCATAATAGACCATATCAAGCTTCTAGGATGTTTCAACTTCTCAGCTAATCTCTGTTAAACTTTTAAAATAGTCTAGGTGCTGTTAATATTTTTAAAGAGCCTATCAAGATTTTTCTCCTAACCAACACAAACAATATTTGATACCTCATTAAGGTTTTTATCCTAAGTATAATTTTGGGCATGGTTGGGTTCCTTAAATACCTATTTGGGATTTTAGACCCAACTAGCACACAAGCTCCTACAAAGTCTCTACTTGACTTTCAACCTTGCTTATAACATAAAACTTTGACAATGTTCCCCATAGACCTAATCTAAATTTTGTGTTTGATTAAAATTATATGATGCAAACCATATACCTAATCATAATTTTAGGCTTAACTATAATTGATAACTTCAATTAAGACATCAAAAGACCTTATTAGGTTTTTGGGTCTGACTAGCAATACAAACACCCCAAAAACAAATAAGGGTATGGTCAAATTAAATTTTGAAGAACTAAAACAAATTTTAATACTAAGTAACTTATACCAAATTTGATAATATTGAATTATTATATCCATTTGTGTGGATATTGAATGGAAATTAAAACTTCAAAAACTCATCTTCTAAACAAACCCATGTAAAAACAACAAATGAACAAATGAAACTCACTAGCACACCACTTTATTTTTGATTGATGCAAGATTTTTTGTATACCTTGGAAGCTCCTACATTAGAAATTTAAGGTATTTAAAATGTGAGATCCTAATAATATGTATGGACTAAGTGGTAAGGCCAATATTTTGACAATGAATTTTAATGGCCATGGCATCCCTTTTAACAAACTAAGAACTTCAACTGATTATCATACTTTTTATTCTATTTCCAACTTACTCTTTATAGCTTCAAATTTTTCCTCTTACTATTACCTATATTTAATACTTATTTTCTTGGGTTAAACCCAACATAGTATCCTTCCTTTTTGGGATTATACTCACCATAGTCTCCTTCTTTTGTGGGATTTCATAGTCTATCCTCCTCCACCAAAGGCTTATCCTTTTTCCTCACCATTTGTTTGTGGGATGAAACCCACCTTTGTTTGAAAAACTACACCAACATGATTTTTATTGCATCTTAATCTACCTTATGGGATTTTACCACTACTAATTGATGACCTCTTCTTAAAATCCTTCTTGTATTTGGCTACTCACTATCCAACCTATTATTTACTTCCATCACTCTTATCTAATTGTAACTTATCTTATTTCATGCATGTTATCTCCTATATTTCCACCATTATATTTTTATGGATTATTCATGTATAATAGTATTAAAAAACCTTTCTTGTCTCCTTATTTATTTTTCACATGATCTGGTTGATATGTATAATAGTTTCTCTTCCTTCCATCTTTTGAACTCAAGAAGTTCAATATCTTCACCTCAAAAGGCCTTTTTTAATTCCTCCTCTCTCTCTAATTCTACACTTGCACACCAGGTACATCCACAAATCAAATTATAAACATGAAAATTTATAGTCCCAATAGGTTATTTCACCATCTTAAAAACATTATCTTGATTTCCACTAAGATTTCACTCCTAAAAGACTCTTCCTTTCTTCTTGTTCCTCACAATAGTACCCAAATATTCTTGTGACAACTCCTCTTCCTAGTGATAATCTCTTTCACTTTCTCTTGTGAGAGTCTTCTCTCCCACCTCTAGATACTATAAATGATATTCCTCATGAATATCTTCTTGATAAAAATATTATTACCACACTTTCATATTATCACTTGTCTCTATGAGGACTTGAAGATAATATTCCATTATTTTTATATCAATACCAACCAAATCTTCAACCACTATTTACATACTATCTTCTTTCTTCACTTATTCACTTTACGTCTCATAAAAATGAGCATGATGGATTGAACCACACTCTATATTTTTCTTTGCCATATTATCCATTATTTTACCTTCATGTTAAACAAAAACATTAATGGAATCAAAATTTCTCATAGACACTTTTTCTATCTCTCCATCACACTCCAAGGACATGTTATCCAAATCTTATTCATTGCTTACATGATTATAATTTATTTTTTTATTATGATGGACTCTTGAAGGCCCATTATCAAAAACCTTCATGGTTATTTTATCTTGATCCTTATTTCTATTTTCCTCTCCTTAAAATGTATGACATGTATCCATACTCTCCTCACATGCATTATCTTTCTCTTATTTCACCTTTATTATTTCCTTTGTAAAGATCTAAAACTCCCCATGACTACCTTCTTCATTCCCATTTATTTTTTCCTTTATAGAAAACTTTAGCTTTCTTGGTTGTCATCTACCCTTATTCCCTCCAAAATAGAAATTAAAAATTCATTTCCTTCACTTACCAAGGATGATTCTAATTTTTCCCACTTATGGGATACCAAAAACTCATTCCCATCATAAAAAATGGGTCTCTTGTTCTAGTGAACAATTTATCACCTTCACACCCTCCTCAATGAATTCTTCCTTTGTAGGCTACTCACAAATATCATTCTCTTTGTTGTTTTCCAAAATATACTTGGGATTCTCACATGAAAACCTCTATCTCTTATTGTCTTTCAATACAACCTTATTCTCCACATGCACATACTTTTCCTTGATACTTAAAGTGGACTTGAGATGCCCACATGAAAAATTTACTCTTATATTTCCTTTCATGTCAATCTTCTTCTGATTTTCTTCTCTTTCAAGCCTCAACACATGAAGCTTATTTTTCCACACTTTATATAATTTTGGGTGCATAAAATGACACAAAAAATTGGAAACCATATATTCATAGCTTCTTACCTTTTCCTTACCTTTCCCTTGTCTCCTCTCTTAGATATATTTACAATACACAACTACATCTCCACATAATTTATTTCATGAAATATTTACCCTCATGAGGTATTCAATATTCTCTTCTTTAAAATAAACTTCTATCAACACTATCCATTTCATGAGATTATTAGGGCTCTATTTACCATAGATCAAAATATAATTTATAGTGGGCTTACCTATTTCCTTCACTATAGCCTCAACTGGTTTATTTTATATTCTAGTTGGTCATCTCTCCATGATATCAAAATTTTATTCTAGGATAAAAACATATCCAAAAGTTGTTTTTATTCTATTAGAACTAAAACATTTTGACTTTGTGCATATTCAATCATGTCAAATCTTACTTGGATTCCCTTCAACATCTCTGTCAAGTCTTCTACATATGGTCCTCTTATTATTTTGTGTCATATATTTTGATATTATATTTAAAAACATGGAAAAGACTCAAAATATATCCTCTCTCACTTCTTTAACACTTTGCATACTTATCTCACACCTACAACAAACTCATCTTCACTATTATGCAAGTTTATCTTTCACAAATTATAACTCACTCAATAGATTTCTCTTTCATAGACTGTAACTGGATCATACAAGAGCCTTTCACATTCAACCCAAAAGGAAATAACTCACTATGATACACATTTATGTAATCAAAAATCATGGTATCCAATTAATGACAACCTTTTACACCCATGTTATAAAGGTTTCACACTTCCATGGACACACATCAAAAAATTACTTAGACTAGACTCATTTAATGTAGCATATTTATTGTATTCAATAACATGTTAAATATAACATGATAAAAACTCACACACTCACACATTCCACTACTAGGCTTATTAAATGCATAACCATGTAGGATACACTTAAAAAAATTTAGCATCAACAATTTCTTATATGGACTTTTTATTCCAAAACAATAGCATAAGACCTACTCAACCTCCCCCATCTTGAGAACAAGCACCATTTTAATCTTTAATGAGGTAATGGATTGACCCTAAACCTTCCACTATGAGTCATGGTGTTTCATAGTACACAATAGACCATGTTAGGATTCTAAGCTGGTTTATCTTCTAAGCTAGACCTTGTCCTATTTTTATAATAGTCTATGCACTTTTAAGATTTTTCAATACCCTATCAATATTTTTATCATGACTAACATAGAGAAAATATTGGATACCCCATCAAAAAATATATCCTGATTAGAATTTTGGGAATGGTTGGTTTATCTAAATACCTGGTTAGGATTTCAAACTCAACCAACACGTAAAATACTACAAATACCCTATTGGCATTTCATGCCTGATTACACCAAAGAACTTATATGACTCCCCCCATATATCTAATCAAAATTTTGGGAATTATTACAACTATAAACTTTGATGATTCCCTCTGATACGTAAACTATACTAATAAACTTAAAGTGAAGTTTTGAAACTATGAATTCTTAATTTCTCAAACTGAAGAAAATACTTGAAATACTCAAAAGAAATTGAAAATTATTTGGCAAAAGTGTTCTCAGTTGTTGAGTTGGATTGGAATTGTCAAAAGACTTGTTTCTTCTATTTACCAATTAAACCAATTTTTGTTTTAAATCAAATGTCATAAATTTTCATTTTATTAAAATTGAATATATTCGTGATTAATTAAAAATTATAAAAATAAATGTAAAACATGCAATAAATGACAAATTACCACATGAAATTGATAACGGAGTTTGGCATCTCTTGCGTACGTCTCTAGGTCTGCCCAATAGTGAGGACCATTTCTATTAAATTTTCACAACAAATGGATTAAAAATTATTTTAAATTCTCTCAACTTCCCTCAGGTCTAATCTCTATCCAAGAACTTTACCTCACTGATATAATCAAGCTCGGTCACATGAAAATTCTTCCTCGGTCTTCAATCCCCTTCTGAAATTGCTTTGGTCCCTTCACTCAAACTATTGGTCTATCCAAATAATAATAATAACATTCTCTTTTTAACTACAAAATATAATTAAAAAGGCTTTATTACTGTGTACAAGGTTGGATATTGGAGAAAATTCCATTTGGTAGCTATCTCCAAGCTTCCATCTAGCTCTCGGCCTCTTAATAAAAAATACACAGTCCTGCGAAGCTTACATTCAAATAAAAGTTCTTGCCTTTTATAACACTTCCAAACCCATAGCATAGTCATTCAAGACATATCTCTTTTGGTGAGTGAGTCATGAGTTCAATTCTTATCCCTTCTTCTTGGGTGCTTGACTTATCATTTATCTCACATTTGCCAAAATACAACGGATTTGAGACTTTAAAAAGGCTAGTAGCTTCCTTTAATACTATCGACACCCCCTTTTGGTGGGCTTAAGGCACTTAATATAGCATGGGTTTATTTGTTGATTAGTGCACCAAACATAGCATGGTACGTTGGTTCAAGTACCAACCTGGCATAAATGTTAATCAACATTTTCCTTGGCTTACGATGTGGTAAATGTTTCTAATCTCGAGGTTTATGACTCGACATTTGAGGTGGAATTTCTCAAAGTCTCCAAAATTAACATTATCTTGAGCTTGACTTGGTAAGGTAATTAGAGGTGGCATGGCAAGTGTGTATTCTCCATGTGGCTTAATGAGGTTCACTTGGTAAGTTTAAAATATTACCAAGCTATTATAGAGCTATTTAAAACATACAATTCAAATACAATGCATTGTCCAATCTATACATGTTGTCAAAGACACTAATGAACCAAACCCCAAATTTTTGGACTCCCATTGATTTCCACGTGTCACAACCTAATTAGACCACTTGGTGTGTCCACATTGTGCCACATCATCTTGTGACACCACATTTTTTTGTCACATCAAAACTTTAGCACACCATATCTTTTTCATATGGTGTCTGTTTTGCAAACCATGAAAAGTGTCGAAAATCTCTCAATGAGCTTTACATTGTGCAATAGGTTTTGTCACAACTTGGAAACATTTTATGAACTAAACTCTGGATCACACCTCCTTATAAAAGAGGCTTTTAGTTTATAAAAGTCTACTATCTCTTGAAAATTGATAACTAGTCTACTGCATCACATCAAACAGAACCCAATCATAACAAGAGATAAACATTGGAAAAATAAATGATTCACAACTCACTAAAAATGCCTACAACATGGCATGAGTAAAGGAATCTACAAGTACCAATAATCTGATCACAACATACCAAAATTGTCTGCCCATGTCACATCCTGTAAAGTGGTGAACTATCAATAACTAAAACAATTCCCAATGTAACTAAAAAACAAGTTTGTTAATGCCGACAACATATAATAAATGTTGTGGACATGTTGCAATACAATGCCTTGGTATGGGACTTACATGCTAAGCAAAAGAAAACAACATAAAGTGTTTATTGCCTAACATCCAAACATGCCCATAGGGTCTTACGATGCATCTATACATCTATGTGCCAAAAATAGATACATTATCAAAATAGTAGTTAAATATGAGAAAGTGTTGTAAGGTAATTAGCTCAACCTACAACATGCATTCTACTATCTCCAACTGATCAAATGAGTTCAAGTCCTCTAGACAACTCACACAGCATAAATAGGAGATTCCATAACATAGATCTATTCAACATGAGAATTAAGATACTTCAAATGATGAACCTATCTCAAAGTGTTCTCACATGCTCTACTAATGCATCATCAAAGCTTGTTCTTTCCCTTAATAAAATTCTTAACAACGCTTTGAAAACTAAGTGCATTATTAATCCACTTAATCAAATTTTCTACCTAGTTAACTTGATTTCCTTAGTGGATTCCTTAACATCATTATGGATTGATTTAACTTCATTGACCTTATTCATAGGTTGATAAATCATCTTAGTTTTACCATGTTTATAATGAGAAGATGATTGAAGTTTAAAACAATGATTAACTTGATGTCCACTCTTATTGCAATGAGTGCATAAAACCTTCTTAGGTGAGGTCTCCCTTTTACCTCGTCTCGCTTTGCCTTGATGAGAATGGTTATTAACACCTACAATCTACTTAAGCAAATCATACCTCTTCCAAAAAAATGCAACATTGTGGTTATGCATCCCACAAAAAGTGCATGGAAATGATTTCATCATCTTTTGAATGTTAAATCCAAATTTCTTAAACATAAAAAGTGGATCAAAAGATTTAGTGCTAACTCTATTATAGGAACTAGGAGATAGAATCTCAATACCTCATCTATGTGTCCTCTTACACTGCTCATGATCTACTAGTGGCTTCAGTCCTTTGTTATTAGAATCTTGTCTTCCTTTAGCCATGGAGGAAGTTTCTTCAATTTCCACCTGCTCACTAGTGTAACCCAAACTTGCATGAAGAGATCTATGCTCTACTTCTATTGCGTTAGTAATTCCTTGGCCATCTTGACCAAGACCTCTTCCATTAAATCCCATTTTCATTAATAATTTGGATTCGATACCCTTAGTGTGTTGTTTAAAACTACCAAAAGCATCATTACTTGAATCCAAATCTAAATGGATAGAAGAAGTAGATGAATTACTTTGTGAATAACTTACAGTGCACCTAGTCATAGTCTCTGCATCTGAAGTAGAAGGTATGGCCTTCTTTGGTTCACCACACTACAATTTGATCAAAAGACCATCCTTAGATTCACGCTCTAATTTCAAACTGTCAATCTCCTCATCTAAGGAGTATAATAAAGCTCTCAGGAAAGCATTCTCTTCATGTATCTAGGTGTTGATGGATTCAAGCTCTTCCATCTTGGCTTTATGTGACAATTTTCCCATGGTTTCTTGTAATCACATTGATTCCACAACTTCACACTAACTGAAAGAAACTATCAAATAACAATCAAAAGCTAACCTTGCTTTCTAACTACTCTAATACCAATTTGATCTGTAAACTACACTGATAAACTCAAATTGAACTTTTAAAACTATGGATTCTAAATTTCTCAAACTAAAAAAAATTCTTGAAATACTCAAAAGAACTTGCAAATTGTTTGGCAAAAGTGTTCTTGGTTGTTGAGTTGGATTGGAATTGTAAAGAGATTTGTTTCTTCCATTTACTAATTAAACTAGTTTTTGTTTTAAATCAAATGTCATAAATTGTCATTTTATTAAACTTGCATATGTTCATGATTAATTAAAAATAAAAAAAATGAATGTAAAACATGTAATAAATGACAAATTACCACATGAAATTGATAATGGAGTTTAGCATCTCTTACCTACGTCTCCGAGTCTGCCCAATAGTGGGGACTATTTTTATTAAATTTGTGCAACAAATGGCTTACAAATTATTTAAAATGCTCACAACTTCCCTCAGGGCTGATCTTTGTCTAAGAACTTCACCTCACTGATATACTCAAGCTCGATCACATGAAAATTCTTCCTCAGTCTTCAATCCCCTTCCAAAATTGCTTTGGTCCCTTCACTCAAACTATTGGTCTATCCAAATAATAATAATGATAACATTCTCTTTTTAATTACAAAACATAATTAAAAAGGCTTAATTATTGTGTACAAGGTCAAATATTGGAGAAAATTCCATTTGGTAGCTATCTCCAAGCTTCCATCTAGCTCTCAACCTCTTAATAAAAAATACACAGTCTTGCGAAGTTTACATTCAAATAAAAGTTCTTGCCTTTTATAACACTTCCAAACCCATAGCCTAGTTGGTCAAGACATATCTCTTTTGGTGAGTGGGTCATGAGTTCAAGTCTTATCCCTTCTTTTTGGGCACTTGACTTATCATTTATCCCACATTTTCAAAAATACAATGGCTTTGAGACTTTAAAAAGGCTGATAACTTCTTTCAATACTGCCAATGCCCCCTTTTGGTGGGCTCAAGGCACTTAATATAGCATGGGTTTGTTTTTTTATTAGTGCTCAAAATATAGCATAGTAAGTTGGTTCAAGTACTAACTTGGCATAGATGCTAATCATCATTTCCCTTAGCTTAGGATATGGTAAATGTTTTTAATCTTGAGGTCTATGACTCGACATTTGAGGTGGAATTTCTCACAGTCTCCAAACTTAAGCATTATCTCGAGCTTGACTTGGAAATGTAATTGGAGGTGGCATGGCAAGTGTGTATTCTCCAAGTGGCTTAATGGGGTTCACTTGGTAAGTTTAAAATATTACCAAGCTATTACAAAGCTATTTAAATCATACAATTCAAATACAATGCATTATCCAATCCGTACATGTTGTCAAAGACACTAATGAACCAAACCCCAAATTTTTAGACTCCCATTGACTGCCATGTTTCACCACTTGATTGGACCACTTGGCATGTCCACATTGTGCTATGCCATCTTGTGATACCACATTTTCCCTGTCACATCAGAACTTTAGTGCACCATATCTTTTGCATATGGTGTCTATTTTGCAAACTGCAAAAGTGACAAAAAGCTCTAGATGAGCTTTAAGATGTGCAATAGGTTTCATCACAACTTGGAAACTTTTTCTAAACTAAACTCCCAATCACCCTCCTATATACATAATTTAATTTTTAGGATTTATTATGACTAGGAACTTTGATTGAGCCCTCCATAGACCTATTCAAATTTTTGGGCTCTATTAGAATGAAAAACACCCTAAGATGAAATTTGGGTTTGGTCAACTTGAATATTTAAGAACTAAAACCAAATTTTCCCACCAAATGGTTTATACCAAATTTGATCATTTTGATTTATTATATCTATGTGTATGTAAACCAAAAGGAGATGAAGACTTCAAAAACTCAACTTCCAAACAACTCAATGTCGAAACAATAAATGAACAAACAAAACCCACCAACACATCACTCTATTTTTGGTTGATGAAATTGTTCATTATTTTGATCACAAGTCAAAAATAGGTCAACCCCCTATAGTCTAAAACTTGATATAAGGGTCTAGTAACATGTTACATGGTGTGTTATGGTCAATTTGATGTCATTTAATGTCTTATTAGCCTTGGTCATAGTCAAATCTAGTCTTAAGTCATTTTATGTCATTTAGGGGGTCATATTTGGGTCATAAATGAAGTGGTATGATTTTCCAAGGTGTACAAGTGTTCTAAATTACTTATCAATGTCCCTAATATTAGTTCCTATCAAATATGTTAGTTTCTAACTAAAATACTTGTAGGTATTAGTTGAAATCAAGAAAATAAGTGAAAAGAAGGAGGTTTTAATAGTTATATGACCTATGGAAGAGAGTGGCACATGGATAAAGAATATTAAGTTACCCTTTAGCTTATTTGACTCTATTTACATGCCTTAACTACTTTTTAAGTGCCAAAAATGGTCTAAAACCATTTATCTTCTTAATCACTCCATTGGGCAAGCAAAACTAATCAACATGTCTTTGGATGGTATGACTAGTAGGAGGACTTCTAGGAAAAATGATATGGTGGTGGATAGTAAACTTGGACTAATTCAAATTCATGGTAGGAGTTCAAGGATTGGATTCCTATTCTTTATGAACAACCCCTAAGAAGTTGACTATCTATTTTTGCTTCTTGTCTCTCATACCCTATAGATTTTCCTATTGTATGATCAAGTCCATGAAATCCAATTATTGATATTTATTCTAAAATATTTGTAATTCCTCCTTCCATGTGTTTCATTTGAGTTTTCATGTTTGAAGTTGATTTCATGGGCCAAATAGTTCAAGTTTTAGGTTGATGTTACTAATGAATTGATAGTTAGATTTCAACACTTGTAGAAGGTTTATTTCTCTATAGTGGTTGTAAATGAGTTTGAGGTGTTTTTTTCATGTCTCAAATGTATCTTTATCCCCTCTACCTTTAATGTTGGTATCACAAGCTAGCATCATGAGATTTAAAATAAAATAAGGGCCCACAGTTAACTTCCTACATGACTCCACATTGTCAACTAAACCATGGTGTATAAAGGTCCTAATCACATTAATGGAGGTATAATGGAAAATTTCAAGGTTTTGGACATCTTCTTAGAACATGATCCAACAAACCAAGCCCTTCAAATGAAAAATTATGGACTATGATAATCAATTCTCATATATGATCAATCATACACCATGGATGTACACTTACAATGTTGGAGAGTTGTTAATGATGTCATGGTGGTGTCATGGAGGTGTCCTAGTGAGTGGATTAATTTATTTTATAGTGTAAGTGATAATTAAAAAGTGTGTAATATGCTTGTCCTAGTGTGCTTAAAGTTGGCTTGGTTGATCTTTAATTTTGGCATGGTTAGAGATACTCAAGGATGAGTATGAAGTAATGAGCATATGAAATAGGTACCTAAGATGTTTTCTAAGATTTTATTTATTATTTTCATGAGTGGAATTCAATTTATTTATCATTTTTATCATCTAGACATTTTGGGTCCAATGGTAGCAAATCTGAGTAGGTTGTTTGCCAACATCACCATTACCACGTGTGGATGAGTCAGGGGGAGTTGGTCATATGGTTGTGATAAAATTAGTCCCTAATTTTTTTTAATAAATTTAATATCATGAAAAAAATCACATAAAAATATACATGGGTACAAAGTTGGGTTCTCTGGCATTTCAACATTGTTTTCCCATACTTAGCCAAATTTGCATAAGTTAAGAAGAGCTGAGTAAGAATTTTGATGATGGAATATATTGCACATGTGGAAAATTAAGAACAAGATGATCATAAGGGTTTGTTAATTTTTTATCCTAGTTTATTTATTCTAAATTTTAGGTAAAATAATAAAGAGAGACAAAATATATGCATGTTCAAAGTTGGCCTCTCAGATAAGTTTTTTTACATAGATGGCTATGTGGCAAAAAAATTTAAGTGAGCATTTTAATATCATTATATCTCACAAATGTGATAGTTCTAGCATAATATTTTCATAATTTTTGGATTTTCCTATGTGAGGATATCATATGGTCCAAATTTTAGAACATGTGTTTGAGCGAAGAAAAAGATATGAAGGTGCAAAGTTGGCCTTTCAAGCAGATAAACAAAGGTTCGCATACTTAGTCATTTTTGCACAAGTTAAAGTTAAAGAAACCCATGAAGAGATAAGTGGGATAAATTTTATCTAATATTTTAGTAATAAATGAGATGAGGATAGGTGCATGATGTTTAACTCTGAGTAAAGGTAAAGGATAAGGATTAAACAATTTATGTGTATTCATATAGATTGATCTAACGATGTGAGTGGAGTCAAAGTGGTCAAAGTGATAATCATTTAATGGAATTAAATATTTAATAAGATAAAAATTTCATGATTTATCTAATTTGTGAGTATTTTAGATGTGAGCATATTGTTTGAAGATTAACTGTGATTGTTTGAATTCAAATATTCGAATTTAGCAAAGGAAAGACCAATGTCTAGTTTTTGAGCCATATCTTTTGGTCCAGGATGAATTTGACCATGTAGTAAAAAGAGAATTTATATAGGACTCTAAGATTCATCTCAAAATATAAATTTTAATGTCTAAATGTACGTAAAATCAAATATTTTGAGGTTCAAAGTTGACTATGTGCTTATGCATATTTTTCAAGCAACCTAAGAAGGGTATTTGAGTTTGTTTTGATACTATTTTGATATCTCTTGATGAATTGGATATAGAGGAGTGTTTTATGGTCCATGAGAATCATATGTGTGTATTACTAAGTATTTACCAATCATATTAAATATGAATAAAGTCTTATAAGGTGACTATGTGTTCGCTCATAATGACTATGTGTACAGAGAGTTGTTTGAGCAAATTGTGCTTAAGTGAGAGGGTACTATGATGGTTGTTGACATTTAAGGAGGACATATAGATCATTTTTAATTGGTACATAGTTTTTAAAGTTTTATTATGTTCTTAGTATGCTCAAAAAAGTATCAAAAAGGTGAATGGGTGTCCATAGGACCTAAAAGTGACTTAGGCCTATTTAAAAGTAGATTGTGCTTAAATGTGACCTATGTAAGATGCCTTAAGAGTGAAGTAATGTATTGTGGATGATAAATATGGTGATAATTCATTATATCTATATATATTGAAATCAAGGATGATGATTTCTATTTTTTTTTAAAAGTCTTGTGAGAAGACTTGTGCAAGGTGGATGTGAGAGTTGTGGAGTGAAAGAGAGGTAAAGTGACCAATTAATAAATTAATGAGAAGAGAAAATTTATGAATATTTTTATGACATATATGTCATATTTTTCATGTTATAAAATTTATCTTGTAGTGTAAGGATATTTGAAGAGGTCTAAGTCTGCATATGAGGACAATTTGATTAAAGTAGAGAAATTATGGGATGCCTATGTGAGAGGCCTGTATGAGATAGAGAGAGTTTATGTATGGGTTAGATAAATAGAGATCCATCATCAGGTTTTGAAGACATCATTTCTAAGGTTGAGGTGTTTAAATGAGGGTCTAAAATACTTGGTCTTTTTTAGGGGCAATTACTCCTTGTGAAGCAGGTGTTTCACTAAATACCTTTAGTCAGGAGGAAATGATCAAGTTTTTCTAGTCTAAAGGAATTAAATAGTATTTTTTTGTAATTTATTATAGGACAATATTCCATGTGTTTTAGGGTTGAGAGTGGGTTTAATTTTCCATGAGGGTTTTCTATAGGAATTATGTGTTATGTGTTTGATCTTGTGTATGCCTTGAATGAATGAGTTCTCTTGTTAATATTTCTTTATCAAGTTTATATATGTTGATTGCTTAATAGTTTGAAAGGACTATAATTGTAATTGAAATATCTGGGCTCACTAATTAACCCCCCTATTAGTGATTGTACATATAATAATTGGTATCAAAGTGGGTCCTTTGATAAAGACTTAACAACTTGAAGGTGATCAAAGGTACAAAATGGGTAGTCATCAAGGAGGTTTCTCTACTGATCAAGCATTGATGTTAAATGGATCCAATTATGCATTTTGGAGCGATAGGATGAGGACATATATTATGTACCTAGGGTTTGATGTATGGGAATCTATTTGTGATGGTTATGTTGTTCCTACTACTCCTCCATCTAGTGTTGTAGATAAGAAGCTATTTGAGAACAATTTTGAGGCAATGAATGCCATCACTTATGGTCTTACAAAGATTGAGTTCACTAAGGTAATTCATTTTAAATCTATTGAAGAGATATGGGACAAAATTTAGATCATTTATGAAGGAGATTCAAAGTTCAAGCTTGCTAAGTTGTAGACTCATAGAAAGAAATTTAAAAATATCAAGATGATGGAAGAAGATTTTGTGGCATCTTTTTTGTAGAGAATTGATGAGATTGTGAACATCATCATAGGTATTGGAGAGAACCTTGAAGAGGCTAATATTTTTTTTAAAATGTTAAGGTCTCTATCCTGCAAGTTTGATCTAAAAGTATCAACTATAGAAGAAAGTCATGGTCTTACTCTATTAAAGATGGATCAATTGCATGTCACCCTTACTACCTATGAGATGAGGAAGAATGATGATATACCACCAAAGAAGGAAGCAACTTTATAGACTAAAATAAAGACAAAGAAGAAGTTTTGAGGTAATAAATCCAAAAAGGATGACATTTTTGATATAGATGAGGATGAACTAATTGCTTTGATTTCAAGGAAAGTGAGAATAGGTTTAGGCAAGTATAAAGGTAAACTACCCCTCAAATGCTTCAATTACGGTGAGATAGGACATTTTGCTAACAAGTGCCCTCATAATTATAAGAAAGATGATGATAAAGAGTATGATCAAGGTCCTGATGATGGCAAGAGATCATTTAGGTATGATAAAAGAAAAAAGGGATTCATAAGGTTTGACAATAGGAAGAAGTACTTCAAGGACAAGAAGAGTCTCTACACCAAAGAAGATTACAGCTCATCAGATGAGAGTGAATTCAATGACATAGAGTATGATCATGAAGATTATGGTCCTAATGAAGATGAAACCCTATTCATGGCTGAGGAATGAATTTTATCACATCAAAAGGAGTCCAACTGTATTAATTCATATGATTATGAAGATGAGGTGGACTATGAGACTACATTGATAAATGCTCTTGAAGAATTAAAGAATGAGAATAATATTAACAATAAGATGAAGTCTCATCTCAAAGAGTATGAGGCTAAATTTAGTGTACTTAAGGCAAGAATGAATGAAGATGCTAAGGAACATGAAGATATGGTCAATCATATTAGTTGTTAATTAGAAATATTATCTACAAGATTGAAAGATAAAGAAGATGAATGTTTAAGGTATGATTCTAAGATTGTCTTTGAAAGATGAGTTAGAGAAGTATACAAGCAATGTGTAATCATTTATCAAGTTTGATAAAAGTTTTAATGATCTTGAAAATATCTTAAAGAGTTAAAAATTAGCTAGTGATAGATCTAAATTAGGTTTTAATGAAGAGTCCAAAGTTACTTCTCAAGTTGACATGAATTTCAATAAGATCAAGGTAGATCAGCCTTTGAAGACAAATCATTAGATAAAGAATGAAGGTGCTATCAGAGTAAAGACAAATTAGATCAGACAACTAAATGTCATGAGGTATGCAAATTTTAATGGTTATTTCTATACTTGTAATCAATTTGGGCATAGAGCTAGAGAATGTATAAGACCTATTCAAAATGAGTTTGTATGGGACTATAATGGGGGTCATTAGTAAAAATTAGTAAGGTTAAGTGATTTAATTATCTTAATGAAGGACACTTTGCTAAGCATTTTCCAAACAAGGAAAAGTAAGGTAAGTATTCTTCAAAAAGAGTAGTTTATTTCAATTGTCATGACATTAGAAAAATTGATAGTTTTATCTGAACAAGGTAAGATAATATGAGTTTCCATCAAGTAGTATGGTTTTCTATAACTATAAACAAAGAGGTAAAATTGGTATATTCTATAAGCAAAGGCCATTAAGTCAGAATAGATTCACTCAAGCTCCAAGAGTCTAAGAAAGAAGTCAAGTTATCGCATGGAAACCAAAGGTGGTAAGAATGAGTCATGATGAGTCTATAGGTCTAAGTAATCTATTTGTTATGGTGGATAATGCTTTTGAAGTTGAAGAGTCCCAAGAGGTCTCATTGTCTACTCATATAGAAAATGAAGAGACCAAACTCAAGGAGAAGACCAAGGTACTAGTTGAGGCTAGTAATAAGGTAAGTATGGATCCAAGTGAATATCATACTATTTATAAGCATTATTAATGAAGATTAAATCAGTTTTTGGTGCCTAGTAATGAGGTTTCAAGCTGTAAGGTTGATTATTCAAATGAAAAGGTATGTCAAGATTCCATAGTTGATCCATGTATTGTCAATTCTATCTTAGAAGAGAAGGAGAGTGATATAGAAAAGGAACAAGTTATCATAGTTCAAACTAAGAATAATAATAACAAGATAAATAATTATTATAGATATAATAGGATTCCTATGGTTACTAAGGAAATATGGGACACTTCTATATTTACTTTGTTTTAGAACATTATGGTGCAAAGGATGTCTTTGTCTATGCTTATTAAGAGAATCCTTTCAGTGGAGAATAAAGTATTGTTGTGGTTTTATTAAAATGGTCCTATATGGATAGAGATGAATGAGGAGCATGTATGTCTACATGGAAGATATGTTGTGGTGATGTTAGAATGATGTCATAGCTATATATGGTCAGTCTACAGGGTCAGATTAAAGGTTCCAAGTTGAAAAAGAGGATTTGTGATGTTTAAAGATAATATTTTTCATAGAAAGGTATATTGACCTTATTTTATCATTCTCTAAGTGTTTTTGTGGTTTTAAGGTATGTTGAAGTCAAATTGGATATTTTTAATTACTCTTAGTTTTCCTAATTTGTGTTTAAGAATATACAGGTCCTAAATTGGGTTACAAGAAGTCTATGCTCCCAAAGGTATGGAGGATAAAATTTTGGTCCAAAATTATGTGATGGGTGTCTCTAGGTTTATAATAAGTTTCAGAGGTAGATGTTGACCAGAAAGAGGTTTGTTGACTTTGTTTATTTTGAAATTCTAAGGTTTTGGGCTTTACTAGAAAAGTGGTTTACCATATGATTTGGTGTTTGAGGCTTATTAATAAGTTTAATGGGAAAAATGGGTAATAAAATCAAGATTCATATATATATTAAGGTTTTTGGTTCTCAAGTTATTCAAGTTTTTATCAAGTCAGAGGCCTAATTGGCTAGTAGGTTTGTGAAGGAAGTATATTAAAGAGGATGAGCTACTTGTTGAAAATTAATGTGCTTAAGGGATAATTTGAGAGTGATCCATACATGAAGTTTTAGGACTTGAATGTGTGTCTACTAAAATTTTTAAGCTCTACAAATTCTAGATAGGGCTATAAGGAGACTAGATGGGCTTAGTGTGGAGAAGAGTGATTTTTTCTCAATTTCTCCATAAGAGAAAGACATGAGTATTTCAAAGTGATTTATCAGATTATTTTAGAGCATGTTTATTATTTTGTGTGGGGCATTTAGTTCTATTGGTTATTCTTCAGTTGGATTAATAGAGAAGGCTAGTAAGCCCACATAATGGTTCTTCATGGTGTATGGAGATATGAAGATGATCAAGTGGTGCAATGGATTAGAGATATTAGGGTGATTCCATCTCAAATTTTTCTTGATGAGTTTCATTAAATGACAGTGTTTTGTGTGTTCTATCCTCATTGGTTATAGTACTTGGTTGAAGTGAGTGTTTGCACAAAGTAAGAGGAAGTTGTCAAGGCAATAAGATGCAAGCTCAAGGTAAGGGAAAGTTTGTGTCATATTTCTAAGATGATCCTTTATTTTTGATAGTCTATTTAGGTCCCCAAGATCAATTGGTTCCCACTTTGTCATTATGTTAAAGGGGGATAAAGTTCTTATTGTGGGAGTGTTGTCCTTAGTAGAAGGAAGGTGAGATGAATGATGTTTGTTGACATCAATGACAAAGGGGGAGATTATTGGAGAGTCATCAATGATGTCATGGTGATGTCATGGAGGTTTCATATTTAGTGGATGAAGTATTTTGATAGTGTAAATGACAATTAAAAAGTGTGCAATATGTTTATCCTAGTGTGTTTGAAGTTGGATTGGTTAATCTTTAGTTTTGGCATCAGTAAAGATGCTCAGGGATGAGTATTAAGTATTAAGCATGTGAAAGAGATACCTAAGATGTTTTATAAGATTTTAATGCTTGTGTTTATGAGTATAATTCACCTAGTTCATCATTGTTCTCATCTAGACATTTTGGGTCTAATTACAACAAATCTGATTAGGTTGTTTGTTGACATGACCATTGCCATGTGTGGATGAATCAGGGGGCGTTGGTCATATGGTTTTGATTAAATTAATACCTAATTGTTTTGAAATAAATTTAATATCATGTGCCAAAGTGATTCAAAGTATATGTGGGTGCATAGTTGGGCCCTTAGGCATTTTGATAGTATTTTCCCATCTTAGCCAAATTTACATAAGGCAAGAAGAGCCAAGTAAACATTTTAATGATGGAATATCTCACATGTGTGGACATTTAAAAAAAATATGATCATATGGGTTTGTTCAATTTTGAGACTATTTTATTTTCATTAACTTTTAGATCAAGTTCCAAAGCACAATAAAAGATATACATGTTCAAAGATGGCCTCCCAAACAAGTTTTTAACATAGTTGGCTCTGTGGCAAAAAATCTAAGTGAGCATTTTAATATAATTATATCTCATATGTGTAAGGGTTATAGGAGAAAATTTTCATAATGGTTGGATTCTCCTATGTGAGGAGATCATATGGTCCAAATTTTAGAACATGTGATTTAGTGAAGTAAAAGATATGAAGGTGTAAACTTGGCCTTCTAGTTAGATAAGGAAAGGT